>CM038682.1:23815221-25015221 GCA_021605205.1 Aegilops longissima
ACTAGGCCGGCCGACATAGAGCACTCATGGAGTCATGGTCTGCTTGGCGGTGGCTCTCCACTCCAGCGCCGTTCCTTCTTCACCTGACAACGCTGGTAGCGCAGCGATCGCGTAGCCTGCCGCCTTCCACAAAGAGCGGCGCCGGTCACGCTTGAGGCCATCCTGCTAACTGTCTTGTCATCAACGACGCTGATGATCGCCGCGAGTTCGCCCACATAGGGGCACCAGTGCAGCCCTACACCATTCCATGGTCGTGCAGCCACGGTGGCTGGACCAGACCAACCCAGAATGTTGCTGCTCCTCGAAGTCGCAGTTCGAGCTGAGAAACATGTAATCGGAGTAGGGTTTTTTAGTAAACAAGATGAAGAATGGCATGTGCAATTTGGTTATGGGCTAGATACTACTACACGGAAGATGGGACGCATGCGATCCTGTATTTTCATGCAGGTTCATTGCACTCTACGCGTGCGGCAGTTGCCACACCTCGCATCTTGATCGATCGGCCGCCCCTATGCTACAGGAGCTATGCATCTGTATCATGATCGCGGCCTCTGTGAGTGGGTCATAGGAGGATAGACCATGCATGACCAGGTGTATATATCTGTTAGTTCAACTAGCTAGCTACCAAGGAAGAATACAGTACCAAGAAAGAGATCGCATGCAACCCTTTGTTCAGGTGTGTGTGTAGCTCGGTGCATGGCTGTTTTGGCTGATCTATATGGTGCAGCCGGTTTCTCCTTGCATGTGTCTTCTGAATTTAGAATATATATATTAATATTTGTCTTCTTGGGAAGTGCTCCTAAAAAAATAAAGTTCCCAATTGTTGATGATTAACTTCAGAATTTTTGACTATGAACTCGATTTAGGTGTAGCACAAAGGGAAATTTCTTGAGAAATAGACATTCTTCGACACATATGGTCTTTGTTAAAGAAATGGGTATAAAACGTTGTTTTTAGACACATATGGTTTTCATGTACCAATCATGCAATCTTCGCATCATCATTGTTAGAGATCTTTCATCTTTGACGAGAGGCTTCCCGTACTCGTATCTATGTACCTCCACCTCCAAGAAATCATAATGTACATCGTCGGCAGGTAATCTCCAAGATTGCTATAACCGGGCACCATCCTTGGATCATTAGCGACGATGTCGCTAGACACCTTGAGCGGGGGGCACGATTGGTTAACTTGTTCGCCGCTGGGCAATTTTTCCCAGCTCGTCGTTCTTTATCCTTTGATCATCGACAGTACTTCCCGACCGCTCTGCTTCGACAGATGTCTTTGCAATAATGCGCTCATAGTTGCCTTTCGGTGGAGACTTTGGTGGTTTTGTCAGGGCAGCCAGAGTGCGCTTCGCTTTCACCGGATCTACCTTCTCCTCCGGAGGTGGATGTTTCTTTGCTTTCACCCCTTGAAAGAAGTTCGTCACTTCGGCTCGCGCGATCTTCGCGTTCTCCTCCGGGGTCCTCTCGTATGGTAACTTCTCTGGAGTCTTCAGAGAAGGACCGAATCTGTATTGCCTCCTGCCTCTGGCTGTACTGCTAGACGCCGACAGAGCAGACGGAGCAGCTGCGCTTGTCTTCTTTCCTTGCTTACAAGGCGGAGGAGAAGTACTTCGACACGCCGGAGCAGCCAGAGCAGCGGCGGGTCTCTTCCGCCCTTGCTGACGAGGCGGAGAAGGAGGAGGCTGGCTGCTCGGGCGCGCCGGCGCAGGCGGAGAAGGAGGCGGAGTGCCGCCACGCGCCGGAGAAGGAGGCTGAGTGCCCTGAACACTCGCCGGAGGAGGAGGCGGAGGAGGAGGCGGAGTGCCCTTACTCGCCGGAGGAGGAGGAGGAGGCGGAGGCATCTAGTTCGGAAGGTTGATGAGCTCCTTCCGCCATAGGCATGGAGTCTTTAGAGCAGAACCCAGCCGAGTCTCCCCTTCACCGGTAGGGTGGTCAAGCTGGAGGTCCTCAAATCCCTCCGTTATTTCGTTCACCGTCACCCTAGCATATCCTTTTGAAGTTCGGCCATTGTGTCATAAGGTGGCAATGTTGAGACTCCGTGATAGCATCCACGGGGTAGCTAGCAGGAGCCGTCAAGACATGCTCCGGCTGAAGCAGCTCGGTGGAAGCCACGCTGCTTCTCCGCTGAGATGGCAGGGTAGCTTCGGGGGTAGTTTCGGCAGGTCGCTTGCTGCGAGCTACTTATCGTTCCTCTAGCGCTTGAACCCTTTCGTGCAGCGTCTGAAATTGGGTCTGCTCCACTTTTTTCCTCCTCTCCTGGCATTTGTAACCGCCTACGTCCGGAAAACCAGCCTTCCACGGAACGGAGCCTGGCGTGCCTCGTGTCCATCCAGGGTGCTCAGGATTCCCGAGGGCTAGTGTGAGCTCGTCGTTCTCTCTGTCTGGAATGAACGTCCCTTGCTGCACTGCATCGATATAGTGCTGAAGCCTCTTGACTGGTATTCTCATTTGCTCGTCCGTCCAAACGCACTTCCCCGATACAGGGTCCAAGGTTCCGCCAGCCTCGAAGAACCAAGTCCGGCAACGGTCTGGCCAGTTCATTGTCTCTGGTTCGATCCCTTTATCAAGCAGATCATTCTCAGCCTTGGCCCACTTAGGCCGGGCTTTGAGGTAGCCACCTGACCCCGTGCGATGGTGAAGCTTCTTCTTCGCAGCATTTTGCTCGTTTGTTGCCGACATCTTCTTACTATATTCTGATGTCTTGTGGGCCACAAATGCGGGCCAGTGATCTCTGATCTTCTCATATTTGCCGATGAATCCTGGTGTCTCTTCTTTGTCGACAAACCTTTTCAGCTCATTCTTCCACCTCCTGAATAGGTCTGCCATCTTTTTAAGAGCATGAGACTTGATTAATTGCTCTTTAACTGGCTTCTCC
The DNA here is from genome assembly GCA_021605205.1 of Aegilops longissima. Taxonomy (NCBI): domain Eukaryota; kingdom Viridiplantae; phylum Streptophyta; class Magnoliopsida; order Poales; family Poaceae; genus Aegilops; species Aegilops longissima. Next base: position 23,818,103 of record CM038682.1, read on the forward strand.
GGATCCTCCTCTGGCTATAGGGTGAAATTTGCCTTCAGCTCAGTCCAAAGGTCATCTTTCTACATATCATTGACATAAGACACCTCAGGGTCTTCGTTCTTAGGCTTATACCATTGGTGGATGCTGATCGGGATCTTGTCCCTAACAAGAACCCCACACTGAGCAGCAAATGCTTCCTTTGTCCGGATGGGTTCAATTGGTTGGCCGTCGCGCGCGATTGCTGTGATCTCAAACCTTTCATCCAAGTGCAACTTTTTCTTTGGGCCTCGTCTCTTTACCGAAGTTGTGCTCGATCCAGAGGGCTAGAAAAAAGAAGAAAGACAAGAGTTAATTAATATGTGTACATAACAAAACAATGAATGCATCAAATAGCTAGTCAGCACAGGATTAACTAATATATTTACCTGGCCGGACTCTGTTCGGTCACCGGAGCCGTCACCACGGGCTCCTTCTTGCACTAGCATTGGGTCACCGGAGTCATCATAATCATGTCTTTCCTCCTCCATTCCTCGATCACCGTAGCCTGCTTCTTCACCATGTTCTTACAGACCATCATTGTCGTTAAGATACGACAAGACATCACCTCCGGCTAAGATTATGTCCCCCAACACCTCTTCTGCTTCCTCGTCTCGTCCATGCTCCATTGTTTCTGCAAATATTACAACATGACAATTATTACACAAACATGACAGCATGTGGATATATTAGTGGCAAACGTAGACCTAGCTTACTCCGGGTTTGGGGTGTCCTCGGCAACGCTTCAAGGGTAGGGGCGCGGCGGGAGGGGGTAGGAAACCGACATCATTTTTTTCTAGGGTTTGGGTGTCCTCGAGAGTTTTGGTCGAGCGAGAGGGCCCGGGGGGGAGGGGGGGTGCTCCCGTGGTATATATTCTATTTTTTCTTCTCCTCTATTCCTTTCTTCTTCTCCTCTTCTTTTTCTTCTTTTTTCCTCTTCTTATTTATTTCTCCTCTTCTTCCTCTCCTCTTCTTCTTTCTTCCTCTTCTTATTTTCTTCTTTCCTATCCTTCTTTTTCTTATTATTCCCTTCCTATATATAAAACTTTTCTAAAAATGTAACTTTTGCATATATAAAACTTTTCCATGGATCATCATTTCTCATATATATCGAATATATATCCATAGTCATATATAAAACTTTCTATATATGAACAAAAAACTTTCTATGAACGAAAAAACATTTTTGACATATATATTTATCATATTCCAAATTTCCCTAACTCTTTTACAACCAGAAAAATTACATATATGGAAAAACATTAATACACATATGAACAAAAAATACATATATGAACAAAAACATGCTCTGAACAATTTTTTATACATTTTGAACATCTACATACACATAGCCACATACATACACATATAAATTAAACTAATAAAAATGAAAAAAACAGAGCGGAGGCGCTGGCGGCTCACAATGGGCGGCTAGCGATGACGATGGCGACAATGAGGCGCGGGCGTGGGGGGGGGCAGGGCTCGAGGCGCCGAGGGCAAGGCTTGAGAGCATGGGAGCACGAGGCGGGCGGCGGGGGGGGCAGGGCGACGGCGACGAGGACGGCGGCGACCCGTCAGGCAAGGCGCGGGCGACGGCGACGAGGAGGGGCGGCGACGACGAGCACGGGCAGGGGCTCGTGGTGCGGGCGGCGCGCGTGTCGAGCAGGGAGCTCGAGGCAGGCGGCGGCGTGGGGGCAAGGCGACGGCGACGAGGACGGGCGGCGACCCGTCCGGGCAAGGGCGCGGGTGTGGCGGCGACGAGCGGGCGGCGACGGCGAGCACGGGCAGCCTGGCGGCGTCGATGAGCTCGGCGTCGTCGGGGGCAAATGGTCGATGAAACTAAAAAATTCCTATGTCCTGCTTATATACACAGAGTATTGGTCCCGGTTCGTGGCACCAACCGGGACCAATGCCCCCTTTAGTCCCGGTTGGTGCCGCCAACCGGGACCAAAGGTCGTTTTGCAGCCCAACCAAAGGTCTCTGCTTCCCACCCTTTGGGCTGCAAGCCTGATTTGTCTCAGTTGGCGGCACCAACCGGGACTAAAGGTGGGCATTGGTACCGGTTTGTGCCACGAACATGTACCAATACCCCTCTTTAGTCCCGTTGGTGCCACCAACCGGGATCAAAGGCCTTGCGCTTCCCACGGCCAAAAGTTTAGTCCCACCTCGCTAGTTGAGAGGGCCTCAGAGTGGTTTATAAGCCCCACTGCGGCTGCCCTCTTGAGCCCCTCAGGGTCAAAAAAAATATAAACTTTTTGTTAGTGCCATTAGTTTTCAAATTTGGATAGTTAAAACTTGAATTCTTTGAAATTTGTGTGAATCACAAGTTTGTGATTAACTTTACTATAAAAATAGTTTTTTTCCATTTTTTGTTTTGTTTTTTAATTATTATTTTCTTTTGTTTTTTGCTTTATTTTTTAATTATTTTTGCTTTTAGGTCAGAAAAATTATAAACTTTCATTTAGTGCCATTAGTTTTAGAAAAATTATAAACTTTTTGTTAGTGGCATTAGTTTTCAAATTTGAATAGTTAAAATTTGAATTCTTTGAAATTTATGTGGATCACAAGTTTGAGATTAACTTTACTATAAAAATAGTTTTTTTCTGGTTTTTGTTTTGTTTTTGCATTATTTATTTTCTTTTTTTTTGCTTTATTTTTTAATTCTTTTTGCTTTTAGGTCTGAAAAATTATAAATTTTCTGTTAGTGCCATTAGTTTTAGAAAAATATAAACTTTCTGTTAGTGCCATTACTTTTCAAATTTGAATAGTTAAAATTTGAATTCTTTGAAATTTGTGTGAATCACAAGTTTGTGATTAACTTTACTATAAAAATAGTTTTTTCAGTTTTTGTTTTGTTTTTGTATTATTTATTTTCTTTTGTTTTTGCTTTATTTTTAATTCTTTTTGCTTTAAGTCAGCAAAATTATAAACTTTCTGTTAGTGCCATTAGTTTTCAAATTTGAATAGTTGAAATTTGTATTCTTTGAAATTTGTGTGAATCACATGTTTGTGATTAACTTTACTATAAAAATAGTTTTTTTCATTTTTTGTTTTGTTTTTTGCATTATTTATTTTCTTTTGTTTTTCGCTTTATTTTTGAGTTCTTTTTGCTTTTAGGTCAGCAAAATTATAAACTTTCTGTTAGTGCCATTAGTTTTAGGAAAATTATAAACTTTCTCTTAGTGCCATTAGTTTTCAAATTTGAATAGTTAAAATTTGAATTATTTGAAACTTGTGTAAATCACAAGTTTGTGATTAACTTTACTATAAAATAGTTTTTCTAGTTTTTTATTTTGTTTTTGCATTATTTATTTTCTTTTGTTTTTCGCTTTATTTTTTTAATTCTTTTAGCTTTTAGGTCAGCAAAATTATAAACTTTCTGTTAGTTCCATTAGTTTTCAAATTTGAATAGTTAAAATTTGAATTCTTTGAAATTTGTGTGAATCACAAGTTTGTGATTAAACTTTACTAAAAACATGAGCATAGATGCTCCTATAGAGAGAATTCAACCTAAATTGATCATAAATTTCTATGAATTTTAGAGAAATTCACTCTGAATTTAGGTGAGATTCCCTGTATAAGGGCATCTATTTTCACTTTGAGAGGAGCTCAACAAGGCAGAGAGGGACGAGCTTATAAACCGGTGTGAGCGCCCTTCGGTTGGCAAGGTGGGACTAAACTCTGACCGCAAAGGACCAACCCTTTAGTCCCGGTTTGTGGCACAAACTGGGACTAATGGTCATGGGCCAGGGGCGAGGCGCTTGGTCCCGGTTCGTGCGTGGAATCGGGACCAAAATGTCCAGACGAACCGGGACCAATGGCCCACGTGGCTGCCCTCTTGAGTGTTCTTGGTGAGAACATAGTTGACAAGGAGCGAACCGGGATTAATGGTATTACAAGGGCCGAACCATAAGACATTAAAGCATTTCAAATGAACTCTGAAAAAGTTGAAAGTTGGCATGGAATCATAATTTCACTCACATAGCATGTGCATGTACAAAATGGACAATGGTATCATACTTGTCTATTACAAAGTTGGCATGGTATCATCATAATAGTTGCGGGAGAAAGTCTTCACTTTTTCTTCGCTTGTGTCATTTGCTTATTGCGCCGTAACCATGGATAATCTTCATCGTTTATCAGGATGCTTGGGTCAGCCTTGACTTTGAAGGGAGGAATTTCATGGAACTTTTCATAATCTTCAGACATGTCTGTCTTGCCCTCCACTCCCACGATGTCCCTTTCTCCTGAAAGAACTATGTGGCGCTTTGGCTCATCGTATGATGTATTCGCTTCCTTATCTTTTATTTTTCTCAGTTTAGTTGACATGTCCTTCACATAGTAACATGTGCCACATCATTGGCTAGGACGAACGGTTCGTCAGTGTACCCAAGATTTTTCAGATCCACTGTTGTCATTCCGTACTGTGGGTCTACCTATACCCCGCCTCCTGATAGATTGACCCATTTGCACTTAAACAAAGGGACCTTAAAATCATGTCCGTAGTCAAGTTCCCATATGTCCACTATGTAACCATAATATGTGTCCTTTCCCCTCTCGGTTGCTGCATCAAAGCGGACACCGCTGTTTTGGTTGGTGCTCTTTTGATCTTGGGCGATCGTTTAAATGTATTCCCATTTATCTCGTATCCTTTGTAAGTCAATACAGTCAAAGATGGTCCCCTGGACAACAAGTACTGCTCATCACAAACAGTGTTGTCACCTCTGAGACGTGTTCCCAACCAACTGCTGAAAGTCCTGATGTGTTCACATGTAATCCAGTCGTCGCACTGCTCCGGGTGTTTGGAGAGCAGACTATTCTTGTGTTCATCGACATACGGGGTCACCAAGGTAGAGTTATGTAGAACTGTGTAGTGTGCTTGAGACCAAGAATATCCGTCCCTCCATATTATTGAGTCCCCTCCAAGCGTGCCTTTTCCAGTCAGTCTCCCCTCATACCGCGATTTAGGGAGACATATCTTCTTAAGGCCAGGAATGAAGTCAACACGAAACCCAATGACATCCTCTGTTTGATGGCCCATGGAGATGCTTCCTTCTGGCCTAGCGCGGTTACGGACATATTTCTTTAGGACTCCCATGAACCTCTCAAAGGGGAACATATTGTGTAGAAATACGGGCCCCAGAATGACAATCTCGTTGACTAGATGAACTAGGACTTGCGTCATGATATTGAAGAAGGATGGTGGGAACACCAGCTCGAAACTGACAAGACATTGCGCCACATCACTCCTTAGCCTTGGTACGATTTCTGGATCGATCACCTTCTGAGAGATTGCATTGAGGAATGCACATAGCTTCACAATGGCTAATCGGACGTTTTCTGGTAAAGCCCCCTCAATGCAACCCGAAGCAGTTGCGTCATAATCACTGGCAGTCATCAGACTTTAGGTTCTGGAACTTTTTCTCTGGCATATTTATTATTCCCTTTATATTCGACGAGAAGCCAGTCAGGACCTTCATAATGAGCAGGCATTCAAAGAAGATTTCTTTCTCTTCTTTCGTAAGAGCGTAGCTGGCAGGACCTTCATACTGCTTCGGAGGCATGCCGTCTTTTTCATGCAAACGTTGCAGGTCCTCCCGTGCCTCAGGTGTATCTTTTGTCTTCCCATACACGCCCAAGAAGCCTAGCAGGTTCACGCAAAGGTTCTTCGTCACGTGCATCACGTCGATTGAAGAGCGGATCTCTAGGTCTTTCCAGTAGGGTAGGTCCCAAAATATAGGTTTCTTCTTCCACATGGGTGCGTGTCCCTCAACGTCATTCGGAACAGCTAGTCCGACGGGACCCTTTCCAAAGATTATGTGTAAATCATTGACCATAGCAAGTACGTGATCACCGGTACGCATGTCGGGCTTCTTCCGGTGATCTGCCTCGCCTTTGAAATTGTTGCCTTTCTTTCGACATTGATGGTTGGTCGGAAGAAATCGACGATGGTCCAGGTACACATTCTTCCTGCATTTGTCCAGGTATATACTTTCAGTTTCATCTAAACAGTGCGTGCATGCGTGGTATCCCTTGTTTGTCTGTCTTGAAAGGTTACTGAGAGCGGGCCAATTGTTGATGGTTACAAATAGCAACGTGTGCAGGTTAAATTCCTCCTGTTTGTGCTCATCCCACGTACGTACACTGTTTCCATTCCACAGCTGTAAAAGTTTTTAAACTAATGGCCTTAGGTACATATCAATGTCGTTGCCGGGTTGCTTAGGGCCTTGGATGAGAACTGGCATCATAATGAACTTCCGCTTCATGCACATCCAAGGAGGAAGGTTATACATACATAGAGTCACGGGCCAGGTGCTGTGATTGCTGCTCTGCTCCCCGAAAGGATTAATGCCATCCGCGCTTAAACCAAACCATACATTCCTTGGGTCACTTGCAAACTCAGCCCAGAACTTTCTCTCGATTTTTCTCCAATGCGACCCGTCAGCGGGTGCTCTCAACTTCCCGTCTTTCTTACGGTCCTCACTATGCCATTGCATCAACTTGGCATGCTCTTCGTTTCTGAACAGACGTTTCAACCGTGGTATTATAGGAGCATACCACATCACCTTCGCAGGAACCCTCTTCCTTGGGGGCTCGCCATCAACATCACCAGGGTCATCTCGTCTGATCTTATACCGCAATGCACCACATACCGGGCATGCGTTCAGATCCTTGTACGCACCGCGGTAGAGGATGCAGTCATTAGGGCATGCATGTAGCTTCTGCACCTCCAATCCTAGAGGGCATACGACCTTCTTTGCTGCGTATGTACTGTCGGGCAATTCGTTATCCTTTGGAAGCTTCTTCTTCAATATTTTCAGTAGCTTCTCAAATCCTTTGTCAGGCACATCATTCTCTGCCTTCCACTGCAACAATTCCAGTACGGTACCGAGCTTTGTGTTGCCATCTTTGCAATTGGGATACAACCCTTTTTTGTGATCCTCTAACATGCGATTGAACTTCAGCTTCTCCTTTTGACTTTCGCATTGCGTCCTTGCATCGACAATGACCCGGCAGAGATCATCATCATCGGGCACATCGTCTGGTTCCTCTTCATCTTCAGCAGCTTCCCCCATTGCAGAATCATTGGGCACATCGTCTGGTTCCTCTTGATCTTCAGCAGCTTCCCCCATTGCAGCATCACCATATTCAGGGGGCACATAGTTGTCATCGTCCTCTTCTTCTTCGCCGTCTTCCATCATAACCCCTATTTCTCCGTGCCTCGTCCAAACATTATAGTGTGACATGAAACCCTTGTAAAGAAGGTGGCTGTTAAGGATTTTCCGGTCAGAGTTAGACTTCGTATTCCCACATTTAGGTCATGGACAACACATAAAACCATTCTGCTTGTTTGCCTCAGCCACTTCGAGAAAATCATGCACACCCTTAATGTACTCGGAGGTGTGTCTGTCACCGTACATCCATTGCCGATTCATCTCCGTGCATTATATATAATTAAGTGTGTCAAAAACCATTACAGAACATCATGAATAGATAATTAAGTGACCAAATTAATAGAAGTTCGTCATCACAATAAAACCAAAGTACATACATAGTTCTCATCTAACAACATATAGCTCTCCAGAACATCTAATTAATTAAACCATACATTGAAACTATGTAAAACATTTCAATGCAAAAACAAATGCGATCATAATCGCAACCAAGGTAACAATTGATCCAACGACATAATGATACCAAGCCTCGGTACGAATGGCATATTTTCTAATCTTTCTAATCTTCAAGCGCATTGCATCCATCTTGATCTTGTGATCATCGACGACATCTGCAACATTCAAATCAAATATCATCTTCTCCTCCTCAATTTTTTTATTTTTTCCTTCAAGAAATTGTTTTCTTCTTCAACTAGATTTAACCTCTCGACAATAGAGTCGGTTGGAATTTCCGGTTCACATACCTCCTAGATAAATAAAATCTATGTCACGTTGGTCGGCATAATTTTCATAAACAATAAATGAACCAATAGTTATAAAGATAATATATACCACATCCGAATCATAGACAGGACGAGGGCCGACGGGGGCGTATACCAAAACCATTGCACTATATAATAACAAGCAATAAAATAGTAAGAAAATTAGACAAGTATCTATCTAAAGTAAGAATTTTTTTTCTTTCAGAAAGAATATAAGAACAAGAGGCTCACCACGATGGTGCCGGCGATGAGATCGGCGCGGGCGATCGACGGCGGTGAAGACGGGAATGGGACGTGACGGGCCGCTAAACCTAGAAAAATCTCGAGGAAAATGGAGCTTTGAGGTCGAGCTTCGAGAGGAGAAAGTTTAACTAGTGTCGCTCGGGCATTTCATCGAACACCTCATGTGCATAGGAGGTGAGCTAGAGCACCACAAAGCCCTCCCGTCTCCGGCCAGAGAAAAACAGAGCACTGGAGTGCTCTGCTCGCGGGCGAGGGGTATATATAGGCACCTCATTGGTCCCGGTTTGTGGCATGAACCGGGATGAAAGGGCAGCCTGTGGTCCTGGTTCAAGCCACCAACCGGGACCAATGGTGGTGGGCCAGGAGCGAGGCCCATTGGTCCCGGTTCGTCCCACCAACCGGGACCAAAGGGGCCAGACGAACCGGGACCAATGCCCCCACGAGGCCCGGCAGTCCCCTGGCCTCACGAACCGGGACCAATGCCCCCATGGGTCCTGGTTCTGGACTGAACCGGGACTAATGGGCTGACCCAGCCTGAACCAAAGCCCTCTTTTCTACTAGTGTATACTCCAAGGTTATTACCGTTGTAAGAAGAATAACATAAATTTATCAAAGTGTAAGATTGAGGGCCAAGAGAAATTCGTCTAGAGATTTACCTCTGGTGTTCCTTGGGAATGACCTAGGTTACGCGCTAGTATATCTGGTAGCCGCTGCCATAGAACCACATTCGCGGACTTGCTTGCGCCATGCCGTCGTGCCCTTTATAGCCCTTTTTAGCTTCTTTTTTTGAGGTATATCTAGCTGTTTTTTTAGCTATACGTGTGTTTAGGCTTCTGTTGGATGATGCCCCCCACCCCCCACCCCCCTTGCGTACAAGCCTTTTCTTTTTGGGACTGTCTATTTAACATTTGACTGATTTTCAATTGGATGTCATTCAAATTTCCTCACCAATGTCCTGTTGACACCTGTATGTCCAATTACCACCTATCTTTGTATGTTTGTATTTTCAAAAGACGGGTCGGGCTAAAATTGTGACCCTGTTCTCAACTAACCGAAACAGAACAGAAACAGAAACTCAACTACGTGGCTAACAAGGACTCCCCAGCACGGCATGTACCCCGGATCACAGAACACCTGACAACTAAAAGAAGAAGAAAAGGCAGCAAACAGCTGCCTTGAACTAAAACTGGGGGAATTACAATGCAAAACTGGAGGGCAAATAGGGGAGATTACAGTATAAGTATCACTCAAATTACAGTGTAAAAAACTAGTCAAAAATTACAATTAAACTCTTGGGTATATACAGGGGAAATTACAGAGCAAACAGGGCGGGTTACAATGCAAGTAAAACTGATGCAAATAGGGCACATTACAGTGTAAACTAATGCAAATTGCACTAAAAACAGAAGAAATTACAGTGCAAACCTGACACAAATTACAGAGTAGTCAAGGCATACAATCAAGAAAGCACAGGAATTGCAGTGAAAATGGGAGATTACAGTGCGAAAAGCACACGAATTACAGAGCAATTATACAGTTTACTTTAGGGAAATTACACTGGCATATTACAGTGAAAATACCATGTATATTATTACATTGTACATTGAGGGAAATTACAGTGTAAATACTATAGGGAAATCACAGAGAAATCTGAGGGAAATCACAGTGTAAATACCATGCATGTTACAGTGTGCATTCAGGGAAATTACAGTGTAAATACTATATGGAAATTACAATGTACATAGAGGGAAATTACAGTGTAATCACCATGGATATTACAGTGCACATTGAGGGAAATTACAGCATAATTACCATGGATTACATAGTACATTGAGGGAAATTACAGTGTAATTACCATGGATATTACAGAGTACATTGAGGGAAATTACAGTGTACTTACTTACAGACTACTTTCGGTGAAATTACAATGAAAAGTACAATATGACTACACTATAATTGGCATGGTTATTGCAGAGTACAGTGCAGAACTGAGGAAAATTACGGAGTAAAGCTACTACAGTCAAAAGGCGCATGAATTACAAAACAAACCTAGATCTAAACAATTATAACCCCAAATTAGCACTGTTACCTAAAACCTGACCCTACCAGATGGTTGCTGCAACTGCAGGGGATGTGCAAGAAGACTCAACACAGAGACACGCCTATCTCATGAAAAAACACAAACTCTAACCCTACCAGAGGACCAACACATCAATCAAAAAAAATCATAAACGAGTAACCAAACAGCTGTTACAACAAGAGGATCGAAACGAGAACACCCAAAACCTAAAAGCACGAGCACACGGGATCCACAAATACTAACAGCTTAAGTGAGCACATGGGATCCACATGAAACTACACGAGCCACGAAGCAGAACCAACCGCTAAATACTCAAACAGCAACAAACAACACAAACCCACGAACACACTACTACAAACAATCCCCAGACCTAGATCTGGAAGTTACACGACCACAACCATGGCAAATCGCACGCGAGAAGATAGAGAAACAAGAAGAACTAACCAGGAAGGAAGGGAATCGAAGAGGAAACAAGCTCCAGCAGTGAGGGATCTCGGAAACACCAGGAACCCGATGGAATCGCCTCGACTCCTCCGCCGCTAGAGCACATCCTCTGCCCCTCTGCCCCTCTGCCCATTCGAAATAGTACGTACCACCCAGATGAAATGAGGAAAGTATCAAAAGGAAGAAAAGGAAAAGGAAACGACACACACGGGGGAGACGGTAATGGGCAGATCATAAATAAGTGTTGACACCTGTATAACCCAATACCATCGACAATTGTATATTTGCATTTCTAAAAGAACGGATCGGGAAAATCTGACCCAGTTCTAACTTAACCAAAACAAAACCATGCAACTATCACAAAACCCTCTTGAACCCGTCGCCCATGCTCCTTTTCCTTTTCCTGGCCCACAAAGCACCTAACAAAGAAAAACAACAAAATCAGGAAACAGCTGGCGATTCCCAGGACCCTCGTTCAACTTGCATCCCAATCATAATACAATGCGAAATGAAAGCTGAAAATTACAGGGCAAAGCCGGAGGGATTAAATTGTAGCTCTGCGGTAGAATTACAGTGTGAGAATCAGACGAATTATAGTGTGAGAATTAGACGAATCACAGTGTAAAAATCAGTCATATTACAGTGAAACTCTAAGTCAAACAAAGAAAAATCACAGGAATTACAGTGTAAAAAGCGCAGGAATTTACAGTGTACAATTCAGAGCTAAATTACAATGTAATTTTGAGGGATATTATAGCATAAATCTGGAATATATTACAATGTAATTCTGTAATACATTACATTACACTACAAGTCTTGGGAATATTACAGATAAATTAAGAGGTATTACATTGTAATTCAAAGACTTAATCCACTGTAATTCAAGCAAAAGCTGAACAGAATAAGTACAGAAAATACAGGCAAACTCCGATGAAGTCATGAATACAGAGACGAACCTATCAGCATAAAAGAACACAAGTCCTATCAGAAGAAGGCGTACATAGAAACAATTCAAAGCAGAGCTTGTTACAGTGCTAGTACACACGGGGCAGTGAAGGAATGAATGATCACACTAGAGAATTACAATGAAAATAACCTAGGACTACACAGAATAATCACACTAGTCAGAGATAAAATCCACTGTAATTATTCAACCAAATGTGAACAAGAAATGAAGCTCAAATATTAAGAAATACAGAGGCTAAACATGGAAATTACACTGAAATTCTAGGAAAAATTACACTGTAATTATGGGAGAAGATTACACTGCACTTACATTCTGGTAAAAGTTACACTGTAAATACAAAAGTGAAGCACTGGGATTATACTAAAAAATTCTGGGCTAAATTACACTGCAACTCTAGGGTAAACTACACTGCAATTACAAAAAAGAAACATGGACATTACACTGAAATTGTGGGCTAAATTACCCTGTAATTCTGAGGGTATAATACACTATAATTATGGGCTAAATTACACTGTAATTCCTGTGCTTACACTCTAATACATCAGCACTACAGAGCTAGCACACAGAAATCCAGTGAGATGATCTAACACTGACAAAATAAGGGAAACTACAATGCTAATATACAGGGGAACACCTACACGGCTAGAACACATGGGGATTAAAGTGAAATACAACCATGGAAATGCACCAAAACAACATACTAACCATGGAAAGCAGAGCTAACTCACTAAATATGATGCACTGAGAAGACCCTAAATAAGGAAAACTAACACCTACATCTAACCTACCAAAAGCCATACATCTACAACAAAACCTCAAAAGGGTTCAGGAACAAGAAGAGCAAAATGACCAATACAGAGACCACCTACTAGCGCAAATCACCAACCCTAACCACAAAAACACCCATCTCATGACCTAGATCTAAACCAACCTACAAAATCCAGCCACCAACCAGCGCCTACACCAGATGAATAGTAGTACTAACAGAAGAAATCATACATCACAGGCGAGTACAGGGGGAGCAATGCCGGACTACTCATGCCACGAATCAGAACCAACCGCTAAAACTACAAAGAGCAGAGAAAAACACAAACAAAACGGCAGCACCATACACCTACGATGAATCCTAAAAAAAGACTCACCTAGATCTGGAAGCTACACAGGTATAAACAAGCCAAAAACAGATGGGGGAGGGAGAAAGACGAAAATAACCAACCGCGGCAGCCGTGGATCGAAGAGAAAGGGAGGGGGAATCAAGCTCGAGCGGTGGGGAAACTCGGAATCAACATGAACAGATAAAATCGCATCCTCTACTGTTCCTCCCTCTCGCTCTCTGCTCCCAGATGAAAAAGGGGAAACGACACAGCGCCCGACAAAGAAAACTAAGCGGTGTCGGGCCGGGGCGGCGGTAACGGGCTGGGACAGAAACAAAACCACGCCCGACAAAGAAAACCAACCGGAAAAACAGATGTGCTAGCGCGAATCTCCGCACGAGGACGGACGGACAAAGATTTGAATGATAACGAATTGAAAAATACTCGACTGTAAAATAGCAAATCCGTTCTTTTTTATTTGCACCAATTCAGGGCCTATATTTTCTATACGCTGCAGCACTAGGTCGGGGCCCCTAGTTTGGCTGGGCCCCGGGCCGTCGCCCCTGCTGCTGTGCCCCAGGGCCGGCCCGAGATTCGTCTGTTCCTTCAGAGCCAGGGTGAGATGATTTAAACAGCATGCCATGCATACACGCCCAAGAGGAAACACCTTGATACGCATAGACGATAGAAAGTACGCACTGGTTCGGAAGCAATAGAAATATATAGAAAGATACACATAGACGATGCTAGTCACAAAAGCATGCATACAAATTAAACGAGTTAATTACACAATAGTACCACAATTGGGACGGTGGTGGTGAATTGATACCACTTTTCGTAATTTTTACATATCAGTACCATGTTTGAGGCTGTCTGTTACAAAATAGTCTAAACCATATCTAATAGTGTATTGACGGTGTATCTGACCGTTGGGGCCCGCTTGTCAGGCGCTGACGTGGCATGTTCTTTTGCAGAAAACCCCCTTACTTTATATGTAATCACGTAAAGGCCCGTTATTTTTGCGCAAAAAAGTTCCTGTGGGAGATTTTTTTTTCTTTCGGACTTGATTGGAAAGCAGGATTCGAACCTGCGAACCGCACACACAGCAGACGCGCACTTATAGCCACCAGGCCACAAGGACAAAAGTGGTAAATAACATGCGAGATTTCTTTTATACAAGCACGGACATGCTGGGCCGGCTGTTGGGCCTATCGCGGCTGCGTGCCGTTAATTACTCTTTTTTATTTTTTTTAAAAAATAATACATTTTTCTCCGATTACATATTACTATTATTAAGTGTGCTTTTTTTAGAAGATTTACATGCACGGGCCAATTTTTATGTGTCTTCGCTAGGACCAGAACCATAAACAATTATTGTGTAACCTCATTATATTATTCAAATACGCAACTATTACAAAAATTATATGCCCAACACACAGTTTTTTTACTTACTCGATATTGATTATATTATTGTCAACACACTATTATTAAAAAGTTGATAACATGTATTAATTTTTTATCATAATAAATTTATAAATGAAATAAAAAACTCATCATAAATGAAGAAAATGTTCAACATAAATTACAAAAATGTTCATCGTTAAGAAAATTGTTCAACATATATACAAAATGTAAACCGTATATTACTAAAAATCTGTGAACATATATGTTTGTTTGTGTTTCCCTATTTACAAAAATTTCATCGTATATTAAATAGATGTGTTTATTAAAATTTTCTTCTTAAATGTTATACGATATTAAAAAGCGATCATCACATCATATAATTAAAAATAGTTCATTGCATCATATATTACAAAAGTGTATCATATTTAAATAAAATGTTTGTCACATCATTCATATATATATATATATATATATATATATATATATATATATATATATATATATATATATATATATATATATATATATATATGACAAATATTTCCTACAAGCAGTGGTAGTTACCACCACTTGCGTTTTGTATGTTGTATGTAGTATCTATCGAAACCGAGAGTATGTACGTGTAGTATGAAGTATATAACAATGATTAGGTAGTATATATACTAATTTTAGGTAGTATGTACCATATTTTGAGTATGCTCTTTTTACGTACAAATATGTACGCATTTCACAAATATAAAAAAACTATGGGTTCATATGCAATTTTTCATGTAACTTGCTTTGAAATATATTAGATATAGTATATGAATATATTTAAAATAATAAAATAGTATATA
Source organism: Aegilops longissima (assembly GCA_021605205.1). NCBI lineage: Eukaryota > Viridiplantae > Streptophyta > Magnoliopsida > Poales > Poaceae > Aegilops > Aegilops longissima. Next base: position 23,833,122 of record CM038682.1, read on the forward strand.
TAGTAGCACATGGTAGTATATGAGATATGTGGGGTAACTACCACGGGTGGTAGGATGGATTTTCCTATATATATATATATATATATATATATATATATATATATATATATATATATATATATATATATATATATATATACATGTGTACAATTTCTTCTATATATGATATGCACACTACATACGGCCCGAAGAATACCCATCTGAGAAAAGATAAAAGAGACACGCAAAAAAAAACACGAATAAAAACAAGTACAGGAAAAAAAACGAAATGGACGAAACTATAAAAAATATACGCGTGCAGCCTTACAGAAAGGTGGCTGCCGCGCGATGGCAGCGAGCTGCGAACCCGCCATCGCTAGTTCGAATCCTTACACCGCGCTGGGGGCGTGTTTTTTCGTTTTTCGTTTAAAAAAAACCTGGCAGGGCTCTTTTTAGCAAACCAGGGATGGATGCGTAATTAAATAAGAGGTAAGGGTCTTTTTTGGAAAAGAACATTATACATCAGCACCTGACAGGCGGGCCCTAACGGTCAGATACACCATCAATACGCGGTTTAGACTATTTTGTAATAGACAGCCTCAAACATGGTACTGACATGTAAAAATTACTAAAAGTGGTACCAATTCGCCATCACTGCCCCAATTGTGATACTATCGTGTAATTAACTCAAATTAAACCAATCAGACCAACATCTACACACACTACGCTGGGCATACTCCATCGTCGATCATCTCAACGGCCATCGCCGTGGGCGGTGGGCGGGTTATGCCAGTGTGCGTGGCCAGCGCCCAGAGCAGGGTCATGACCTCACTGCCCCGTGCCAGCGCCTCCTCGTGCCCCTTCACGTGCTGATCACCGCTCGATGGCGCGACGTACACGATGAGCTCCACCCACACATCGGCCAGCAGCTCCCAGACGGGCTGATCACTCCCCTTGCTGCTGGCTTCTACCAGCACCTTCCCCAGAACAATGCCCTTCTGAACCACCGTCATGGACTCATCCCGGCGGTCCGGCTTCAGCTTATCATGGGTTAGCTTCATGATTTTGTTGTACCGGGCATGCTTGGACGAGAAGTGATAGCCCCAAAATCCGAGCTCCTTACTCAGATCCTTCTTCATGTTACTGAACACGCGCTTCGTGCCCTCCTGGTGGCCGGGCAACAGCTCAGGGCAGGAGCCCACGAGGTAAGCGCAGTAGTTGGACAGCCTCGTCGCCACCACGTCCGGCCTACCCTTTCGCTTCCGCTGTGGATGTTTCATCTCCAGGAGGCAGGTAGCTATGTGCCAGGTGAGGATGGCCTCGGCAACACAATCGATATTATAGAACCATGACAGGTGCATATATTGTAGGCGACCCGGCATTTCTAGTGCACGGCGTCCCTTGCTAAGAGGGATGGGATTGGGGACGACATTGTTGTCGTTCCCTTCATGGCCATATGCCGCGAGGCGGAAGCGTTTCACTATGGAATGCTTCGCTTCCCTCGGCAAAGACGTGCTCGGCAGCATCGCTGGGTGCCAGAACGAGCTCAACACGGAGAACTGCTTGAAGGTGATGTTGCTAGGAGGACGGAGCCTTCTCCTGGCCCATGAGATGAAGCGGATGGCCCCTGGGAAGACGGATCTGTGGCGCCACCGGTTCTTTGCGACGTAGCGGCACAAGAGTGACACCATGAACCAGTTGGAGAGCAGGAACACCACGAACTCGATCAGCTGCTCCAGGAAGAAGGCAGTGAAGAGGAGGTAGGAGATGATGACGTCGATGGCTGGGAAGAAGGCCTGGGGGCTGGTAAGGGCTCTCTCCAGGAGGCACCTAAGCAACCTGAATACCCCGTAGCGTATGGCGTAGTTGTCTGCTTTGATGGCATGGAACGCGAACAGCACGTGGCCGCTGCCGGAGAGGATGGTAGTGGTGGCACAGAGGCAGCACACCACAACCGGCACGACAAGGTAGTTGACCACAAAGAAGTAGGGGCTGGCGAGCACAACGGGGTGGACCGAGTGGTAATACTCGCTCAGGAAGTCCACCTCATTGCTGAGCACCTCGAACACCAGGGAGCCGCCGTCTTCGTCTTCCTTAAACAAGCCTTGCAGGATAAGGTCCCGGCAGTGGTCGGTTTCTTCCTTGGCCATGGCCGGCAGGCGCTCGATCCGACGCCGGAGAAGCTTGAACAACGCCATGGAGAGGCAGAGCCTCTTTAAACTTGGGTTCGATTTCAGGAGGGGACGGGCGTCACCCTCCTCAACCTCAATGTCGGCGAGTCGCCACACTCTTCCGACGGTGACGACGGTGGCGACCTTGTGGAGGTCGTGGAGCCTGTAGCCCCGCGGGCCAGATGCCTCCGACACCAGCTTCTCTTCCCCCATGACGACGTAGTCGCACCTCTTCAGCTTCTCCTCCGGCGGCGCGTCGTTCCCCGGCACGCCTTGCCGGAGTTGTAGCATCATCTGGTCCATGTAGCAGGAGACGAGCCCGGCATTCATGTCGTAGGACATGGAGTGTTTGAGTACCTTGGCGAAGACGAACCTCTGCACCCACTTGGTGGCACACACTATCCAGAGGAAGCCAAACACGGCGACCCGGCCAGTTCCCCTAACATTGGTGAAGACGAGGTAGCCCAGCCAAGCCACGGTGGCTCCGTTGGTGAAGACGCCGATGTACCGTTGTATGCCCTCTGCGACGAGGTTCACCGCCTCCACCTTCCTGCGGAGGAGCTCCACGAGAAGCATCCATGTGAGGATCTCCCGAGCTCGCGGCGGCAGCTCCGGGGTGCGGCTGCCCCCGCGGACGCCCAGGGACTGGGACTCCATGCACCCATGCGGCCTCTTGGCCTCGGAGAAGAGGTAGGACATGACGGGGAGGAAGAGGGAGATGGCGCCGGAGAGGAGGAGACGGCCCAGGGGGTGGTGGACGGAGCTGAGGTTGGCGACGCGGCTGAAGAGGCTGAGGGCGAGGAAGCCCGCGGCCAGCATGAGCATGAGGACGGAGGTGGCCACCACGTAGGTCTCGTCGCTCTGGCCGGCGTACGACGAGGTCAGATTTCTGACGTAAGCGTCTATGCCAATATCTGGACAGGCCTTGGTTCTAACGTCAATGTACGCCATTGGATTCGATTGGATGGATGGTTACTTGCAGCCGTTCCTAGCTATATAGAGTTATAGACCATCGAGGCATACAACAATAGCGACCTCGGGCTCACTAGCTCAAAGCCTCAGACTACATCTCAATGCACGCTTTGCTGGTCGTTGGCTGACAACTTGCGCTTCCTTATGAGCTCCTACTTTGATTTTGAAATAGGGGTAGCTAGATCTGAGTCCACCGCGTCTTAATCGAATCTTAGTCAAATGACATAACATATATTAAAAAATGATCTTAAAAATACTCTTCATGGATCCGCGTGTAAGATCATACGAAGATAGCATCAGCTGAGACTTAGTTAAGTCTCAGTCGATTGGGAATTAGCAATGTCTATCTCAATCGAGTGAGACTTTATTATGTCTCAGTCGATCTTGTATTTGTGAGATCTTACATTAATATTCGTGTAAATTTTCTTTTCAGTTTTTTTTTCTTTCTTATATGTTATGTCACTTGACTGAGATTTGGTTAAGTCTCAGTCATCTGAGACCTAGTCACATCTTTATTATTAATAAACAGATCAACCTTTCATAATTCGATTCCTAGGCCGTGCTATTAATTATTCCACACACACATTTGGCTTATAGTAGTGAATTTTTGTACGTTCTTTGTTTATACCACTTAATTATTCCACACACACATTATGTCACCTTGTATTATTGGGCCGTCTGTCTTACATACAAAAAGAGGGAGAAAACTGTCTTTTAACATGGTACAAACACACATGTCCACATAAACGCACATACACTCACTCGTTGAACGCAGACGCACGCACACCCTAGCTATGAGCACCTCGTAGATACTACAGCACAACATCTCGAGATTCATAGATGGCTTCGTAGTCGATGGAACTTCTTCTTCCACTGAGCTAAGATTGGCGGAAAGCCTGAAATTAATCCAGGAAAATGCAAGCGCTAGTGCCAAGTTTAGGACTTGAATCCTGATGTGCTCGTTCTGCCATATGAACGTAACTATCCGAGCTACGCCCAGTTCGCGGAGAAAGCTTGTATTGAAAATTACTACACACATAATCTCACTGGATTAACTATAAGAAAGAGGAAGTCTTTAATGATACCTTCCTTGCCACTCTAAGTTGGTCCCGATGCATCAACTGCATGTATCTGCTTTGAACTTCGTGTAAATAAGCATGAGTAGACTTTAATGATGCCAAAGCTATACACTAGTCAGTAACTTTTAGATAGTTAACTAGTTAACACAAAAGGCAACTACCTTAATGAGTTGATCCCTTGCTTGCCACACATGCACTCCTTTAATTTTGCATGTATTTTGGCTATTAATTCTGAAATGATGCTTTGTACGCCCCTTCAACGTATAGTCCTCAAGCTTATAATCCCATATACATAAGAGAGCGATAAGGCCCACCTCAATATGCGACCATGCACGAGAAAAAACCCACCACCACATGCAACCATGTTTGGGAAAATATTTTTCATTCTATTATTCTACTTACATTCAATGAACTATTTACAGTTGTATGTAATCAAATATAATACTCCCTCTGTTCCTAAATATTTATCTTTCTAGAGATTTCAAATGGACTACTACATACAGATGTATATAAACATATTTTAGAGTGTAGATTCACTCATTTTGCTTCATACGTAGTCATTTGTCGAAATCTCTAGAAAGACAAATATTTAGGAACAGAGGAAGTAAGTCATATGTATTTTTTATTGGTTCATGTGTTTTTTTGACTGGGAATTATTGGTTCATGCGTTCTTAACCTAAATATTTATATTCCACACAATTGAACCTCATTGAGATATAACGCAACCGATTTCTGCAGCAACGTGCAGGGTATCATCTAGTCTTTTCTAATTTGGAACCCAAGCCAGATAGCATTGACCATTGAATATCTATTTCTCTAACCCATCCACTTATGTAGTGATTACTCGGATGGACGGTCGGCATGTACCAGATACACTTTTGACACCATATACCGTTTGTGATTGGATCAACTAAACAATACTAACTTTGGCGATTCGTTGCTTGCCGCTCTGATTGTCTTCACTGCTTACTGACTGGTTGGATTAATTAATACAAAGAAGTAGTCTTTGTTATTATGCCTTGCTTCAAACTCCAAATTATTCAACAGTGTTTGTTTTTTCTTTTAATAAACAAATTAAACTTTTGTTATTAGTAAGCAATAAACTGAGTTTGGTTGGACGAACTTCACTGACAGATAAATTTCTTGATTTTATCAGTTGATACCTTGCTTTGCCAATCATGTACTGCACTAATTTGCATACCTCGATGCACGCTTTCTGTTATAGTATTAATTCTCCTGCTTTCTTTATAGAAGGACACGTCACAACACGTGATTAGGAACTTTTTCAGACTCTACAGCTGCCATGCATGGAATTTTACTTCTCTCTCTGGGGATCTTGCTATATATAGGTAAAGCTGGTTGGCAAGTGAAGAACTCTGTCAAAGGAATTTTCAACGTGGAAGCTTCTTTTTTACTTTTGGCACGTTTTACATTGGTTGGATAATTTCATAGAGGTGGAATGGATTCTCACTTTTTTTTGTATTTAAATAAAAATGACATTCTCGTCAAAAGCACTGAGTTATCGTGACTTTGTTGGCTTGTCATTAGCTTTCACCTATAATAGCACACGCCTTACTCCTTCTTCCATTCATCAACATGTGTCATCGCAGTGTAAGCACATTCTTTAAACATATTATTTTGAGTATTTGCTTCACTTACGAAATTATCACATTAGCACGGGAAATGGTAAAAAAATCTTATTTAAAAGCGCTCAGTTAACCACCCAACAAATTCCAGAGAACTATTAAGTATTCCTCATAAAAGTGGATTTCATGCTCATAATGGAGTTCACAAGTAGTTTATAGGTGATCTCTTTTACAAATTGCAATCTAGCTCTATATAGGCATTCGACCATAATTATAGGATCAATCAGGAAAACATGATGCTAAGACGAATCAATATCAATTGCAGGTTTGAGGTTGTTTCTAAAATTTAAATATCATTTTTTTGTGTGCATTAGAAATTTTGTCTACCATCACTAAGTTAGATTGTCGCTTAAAAATGGAGCATCTGAGCTACTTCAAGCCACCAGTTAGTGAAGTTTCGGAGCAATGTATACCATCCATTTAGTACGTTAGTCGGGCCTTTTGCACATTGTACCAACAATGGTAATGGTGGGGGTGATTGAAGTGGGGTTAGTATTTGAAGTATGAGTATAAATTTTCTCTAGAGCATATTTCTCATGGTGTACGTAATATCCCATCCTTTTCTACTTTGGTGACACTAGAAAACATTCTATTAGAAGGACAAGCATTTAGTATTGCTTTCACTATCTAATTAAAAGGAACCAACATGTCAAATGAAGTTGTCCTCCCTCTATTTTCGGTATACAAGAAACTGTAACATGAGCCCACGTTGATATGGACCATTTATCTTTTGTGATCCAGCAGTTCACATAACTGTTACCCTTTAGGATGTAGTACACAATTAATAACCTTCCAAAGGTATTATGAATACTTTGTACTGTCATTTAATTAGGAATGTCAAGGGCATCTCCAATGGGCTCCCCTATTTCTCTTCCATAGGTCCAAACAAAGTGTTGGGTCAAGGAAAGCCACCCAACGGTTCCCCAATTTTAGGCTGGATTATGTAGACAATATGATATCCCTATACCATCATCTAAGAGGAGCAGGGGAGTCTAGACACGTCCGCCGACACCGCCAACTTAGCACATGACCATTTTAACTCCACGACAAAGCCACATTTCCCTCCCCCCTCCCCCCCTTTCGCCCGTCTTTCCCTTGAACAAATAGGCAGACAATTTGGGGTCACAACTGGGTAATCGCTCAAATAGAGGGTGTCCACCTAAAGTCCCTGAAGTGTCTACAGACATATGGGGTTGTCCATTTGGGGTTTTGCCTTGAAGATGCATTAGTCTTGGAATTTTTTCTTTCGCACATACCCAAGGAAAATCACATGCCTGCAACTTACTACGAACTTTTTTTTTCCGAAATCTTATATTTACTAATTGAAAGCACTAATGAAGCCTTCACGTTAATCCACATCATTAGTAAATTATTAACCGTCAGATCAATTTAATCAATCTATCTGAACCATATGATCTACGTTACACAAACTACCATGTTACAAAGTCCAGCGATTCACGTCAGGTAAAAAAACAACGTGATCCAATCTACACGTTAAAAAACTGTTAGACCCTATATTAAACAACAGAACCATGATACAAACTCCATAATCGTTGTGGACCATCAAGGAAAAAAATCCATATCGTTGTGGGTTTCACAAAAGAAGTCCATCTTGCCCGCAAAATAAAAAGCCCATCTCCCATGTTATACCATCCCACGTGATTTTTTATAAGAAAACAAAAGATTGTGGCCTCTCCTCTCTCAGGTTGAGATTCAATCTGATGTGCTCCTTCCTTGCTAGACACGCTTGCCCCTTCCCTACCTGCAGATCTCAAGGAAATTGGATCACGGTGGTCTACTGCGCTCAGATAATTTCTTCACGTACGGAGGGCTTCCTCCTCACATCAGCCCATACCCGTGAGGTCGTCTCCTTGACGCAGCCGCCTTCCCCATCTCTCCGCGGGCGCTCCTTCCACGGTGTCTTTGGCTTGATGATCCGGTAGGCAGTGTTCATCTCACTTCGTCATCTCCCCACAATTCATGATTGTACGCCTTGATTCCACCAGCACTCGACGATGCACTCTGGCGCTATCTTTTCCAGTCTCAATTTATTTTCCCATGGAGATTGAAAAATTGGGTCTGCTATTTACATCAAGTATTGCTGGCGTCGTGGCCGCCGACGTAGGATTTGCTGCATCCCGTACCGCCGTTAGTATGTGGTGGCAAACTCGACGATGCAATCTGGCGCTATCTTTCCCAGTCTCAATTTCTTTTTCCATGGAGATTGGAAAATCAGGTGTGCTATTTACATAAGTATTGCTGGCATCGTGGCCGTCGATGTAGGATTTGCTGCATCCCGTACTGCCGTTTGTATGTGGCGGCAAGTACAGAACTGCGTACAATACATGCACTTGCACGGTAGCAGTATGATAACATATGAGGTGCGTACAAGTTCAGGATCCATATCCACCTAGAGATTCTTGATTAATTGATAGCTTTTGGTTGTCTTCGTCCCCCAGCCATCCATCATGGTCTTTATACTACCTGTAGATTTCTGATAGTTTCCCCCCTGCTTCTAAGAATTCCGTATGTTCCTTTTATATTACCTTTGGTCCACAAAAAGATGGCACCGGTTCTCAATTCATTAAGAAGATTTTACAAATTAGTGTCTTATTGCAAGAAGGTTTCGGCCAGGGCAATGGCGCATTGACAATTATAACAGGTGCAACGTGTCTATTTCTTTGAGGGAACATGTCTACTTTTTGTAAGCATAAGAATGCATAAGTTTATTTTCACAGCACAGAAGCACAAATTATTCATGTAGTAATATGTTGATTCTTCATTCTAGAGAATTTATTTATTCTCCTTCCTTTTTTTTCTTAATTCCCTTTGAAATGCTTCCTGCTAATATTTCATTCAAGTTTCGACTTGAGATGAGCTAACTTTCCGTCCTCTGTCTATTACATGGTACATGGCAGTAAGCTAAGTTTTTGTGGCACAAGGCATTTGTAAGTTTCCTTAATTTCTAATAATAAATAGATTACTGTTATCATTATTGTACGAAAACAATTCCAGTTTACATCTTTGTGTAAACATTGCAGCTGTTAAGTGAGGCATGATTTCTTGATGGCTGGCTCTTCTCCAGGGCAATTAATTACTATTGAATAAGGAATAATGTTTCATCCAGGTACTACCCGTCATGGGAAATAATTCAACCAGTTAGAAAAAAATTATGCTAAATCATTACACAATAATGTTTATCCAAATATATATTTGTCTTTGTGTCTGTTCATACGCCTTCTCAAACCAGACAAACCACCCATTGCATTTTCACTTTGACTATCTTTCTGTCTCAATTGAGAAGTTTGCCTTGGCAATGGACTTTAAATAGATTATTACATCCTTTCTGTTACTCCTGCCTGAAAAAAAAACTTGGAGTTCTATTTTTTTAAAACTTATATGGAAATAATGTATTGTATTTTTTTCGGTTCTTTGAGCCTTCACTTTTCTGATATTTGTCACTCTTTGAAGATCTTATGTTTTTCTTTTGCGAAATAATTGGATTTAAGTTGTGCAGATAATTGGATTTTCAATGTTATTTCTTCGGCATGAAGTGCAGTTAAGATGTGTAGGCCATTATCAATCTACGTAATTCACTACTATTAATTATATGAAACACATAAAACATCATGATACGTGTATGTACCATATTTCCTATGTGCCACTGCTCTAAAATACATAGCCTCCCTAATAATTGAGAAGATTCTCGAAAAAATGGAATGTTCATAAGAAATATCATCACCTAAAGACATTTTTGTATTACAACATAGCGGGTGTAAATAGAAACGTGTACAACTCAAGTACTTCAGTTATCGAGCTTTATTTTTGCATGGGCTGCCTTACTAAAATCTCACTGCCATATCTACCAGGAAATGTTAAATATATAGCCATGATCGGAAAAATTCTGGGATTTTTTTATATGCCATGTCAAATAGTTCAACAATATAGATGTTAGGAGCTATTACATAATAAGAGTTACATATTGACACCATTGCATTTATTTAATTAAACCTACTATTTGCACCCCTAAAGCTTTCAATGAAGGTTTGTCTGAACACTTTTATGCCTATTGGTGTGGATATATACAAATACACTAAATTCTCTCTTTGATGTGTAAACCTACAAGTGCATCCTTGATTACATGATGTTAGAACACTCATCTTCTTCTCTTAATTCCTGATATGTTTTGGCATTTTGATTTTCTTTTTAATTCCCTAAAGGCATTGCAAGAAAGGTACCATGTTTGCATCGTATGGTAGTATATGAGGATCCAGTTGTTCTTCGTGATGGGATATTCTATGCAGTCATGAATTTGAAGGAAATTTATTTATCATGAAGGTTGTGCTTTTCCAGTATATTTTATTCATACAAGTTTTTATGCATAACAAATGTTGTTTAGTGGGTTCATCGAAGTCACCTTCCAAAGTTGCTAGCCGTGCAGTTGCACGGGTTGATGACTAGTAAATATAATCATTATACAACCAGCGTCATTCCAATCTTGTTGACAAAGAGTGTGATCCTCATCAGGAGCGCACAACAACCACACAGCAGTTTTCGGTATCGATCAACCCATCATAGCAAGAGCATGACTAACTTTATTCTGCTCATGTTTGATATGATTTTGATTATTTCATGTTGGCGGGTAGCGAGCTGTTGCGTTGTGTCTCCCAGTACCGCAGCGATCTGCGACCTATTTGTTGGGAAACGTTGCAGAAAATTAAAATTTTTTCCTACGGTTTCACCAAGATCCATCTATGAGTTCATCTAAGCAACGAGTCAAGGGAGTGAGTATGCATCTACATACCACGTGTAGATCGCGTACGGAAGCGTTCGAGGGAGCGGTGATGATGGAGTCGCAGGTCATACAAAAATAAAGACAACTCCTGTGGCTCCTGCCGGTTGTCATACTCATCGACATGCAAGTCGTGATTCCTATTACAAGAACATGATCTCATACATCACAATATGTCATTCATCATTCATCACAACTTGGTCATATCACATCACATGACAATTGCTGCAAAAACAAGTTAGACGTCCTCTAATTGTTGTTGCATCTTTTACGTGGCTGCAATTGGGTTCTAGCAAGAACGTTTTCTTACCTACGAATAACCACAACGTGATCTTGTCAACTTCTATTTACCCTTCATAAGGACCCTTTTCATCGAATCCGCTCCAACTAAAGTGGGAGAGACAAACACCCGCCAGCCACCTTATGCAACTAGTGAAGGAAATATGCCCTAGAGGCAATAATAAAGTTATTATTTATTTCCTTATTTCATGATAAATGTTTATTATTCATGCTAGAATTGTATTAACCGGAAACATAATACATGTGTGAATACATAGACAAACAGAGTGTCACTAGTATGCCTCTACTTGACTAGCTTGTGAATCAAAGATGGTTATGTTTCCTAACCATGAACAAGGAGTTGTTATTTGATTAACAAGGTCAAATCATTAGTTGAATGATCTGATTGACATGACCCATTCCGTTAGCTTAACACTTGATCGTTTAGTATGTTAATGCTTTCTTCATGACCCATACATGTTCCTATAACTATGAGATTATGCAACTCCGTTTACGGAGGAACACTTTGGTACTACCAAGCGTCACAACGTAACTGGGTGATTATAAAGGAGTACTACAGGTGTCTCCAAAGGTACTTGTTGGGTTGGCGTATTTGAGATTAGGTTTTGTCACTCCGATTGTCGGAGAGGTATCTCTAGGCCTTCTCGGTGATACACATCACTTAAGCCTTGCAAGCATTACAACTAATGAGTTAGTTGTGAGATGATGTATTACGGAACGAGTAAAGAGACTTACCGTAACGAGATTGAACTAGGTATTGGATACCGACGATCGAATCTCGGGTAAGTAACATACCGATGACAAAGGAACAACGTATGTCGTTATGCGGTTTGACCGATAAAGATCTTGAAGAATATGTAGGAGCCAAATATGGGCATCCAGGTTCCGCTATTGGTTATTGACCGAGAATAGTTCTAGGTCATGTCTACATAGTTCTCGAACCCGTAGGGTCCGCACGCTTAAGGTTTCGATGATGGTTATATTATGAGTTTATGAGTTTTGATGTACCGAAGGAGTTCGAGTCCCGGATGAGATCGGGGACATGACGAGGAGTCTCGAAATGGTCGAGACGTAAAGATCGATATATTGGACGACTATATTCGAGTTCGGAAAGGTTCGAATGATTCGGTATTTTCGAGTACCGGAGAGTTACGGGAATTCGCCGGGAGTATATGGGCCTTATTGGGCCATACGGGAATAGAAGAGAAAGGCCAAAGGGAGGAGGCCTGCGCCTCCTCAGGTCCGACTGGACAAGGGCGCAGCCCTCTTCCTTCTCCTTCTCCCCTCTTTCCCCTCTCCTACTCCAACAAGGGAGGTGGAATCCTACTAGGACTAGGGAGTCCTAGTAGGACTCCACACCATGGCGCGCCCCTCCTAAGGGCCGGCCTCCTCCTCCCTCCCTCCTTTATATACGGGGGCAGGGGGCACCCCATGAACACACAAGTTGATCTACGGATCGTTCCTTAGCCGTGTGCGGTGCCCCCCTCCACCATATTCCACTTCGGTCATATCGTCGCGGAGCTTAGGAGAAGCCCTGCGCCGGAGAAGTCATATCGTCGGAGCTTAAGCGAAGCCCCGCGTCGGTGGAGCATCAACATCGTCACCACGCCGTCAGGTTGACGGAACTCATCCCGACACTTTCTGGATCGAGTCCGGGATCGTCATCGAGCTGAACGTGTGCAGAACTCGGAGGTGCCGTACGTTCGGTGGCTTGGATCGGTCGGATCGTGGAGACGTCGACTACATCAACCGCGTTGTTATAACGCTTCCGCTTTCGGTCTACGAGGGTACGTGGACGGACACTCTCCCCTCTCGTTGCTATGCCATCACCATGGTCTTGCGTGATCGTAGGAAATTTTTTGAAATTACTACGTTACCCAACAGTGGCATCCGAGCCTGGTTTTATGCGTTGATGTCATGTGCACGAGTAGAACACAAGTGAGTTGTGGACGATACAAGTCATACTGCCTACCAGCATGTCATACTTTGGTTCAGCGGTATTGTGAGATGAAGCGGCCCGGACCGACATTACGCGTACGCTTACGCGAGACTGGTTTCACCGCTCCGAGCACTCGTTGCTTAAAGGTGACCGGCGGGTGTCTGTCTCTCTCACTTTAGTTGAATCAAGTGTGGCTACGCCCGGTCCTTGAGAAGGTTAAAACGGAGTCTATTTGACGAAGTATCGTTGTGGTTTTGATGCGTAGGTAAGAACGGTTCTTGCTCAGCCCGTAGCAGCCACGTAAAACTTGCAACAACAAAGTAGAGGACGTCTAACTTGTTTTTGCAGGGCATGTTGTGATGTGATATGGTCAAGACGTGATGCTATATTTTATTGTATGAGATGATCATGTTTTGTAACCGAGTTATCGGCAACTGGCAGGAGCCATATGGTTGTCGCTTTATTGTATGAAATGCAAACGCCATGTAATTGCTTTACTTTATCACTAAGGAGTAGCGATAGTCGTAGAAGCAATAGTTGGCGAGACGACAACGATGCTACGATGGAGATCAAGGTGTCGCGCCGGTGACGATTGTGATCATGGCGGTGCCGGAGATGGAGATCACAAGCACAAGATGATGATGGCCATATCATATCACTTATATTGATTGCATGTGATGTTTATCCTTTATGCATCTTATCTTGCTTTGTTTGACGGTAGCATTATAAGATGATCTCTCACTAAAATTATCAAGAAGTGTTCTCCCTGAGTATGCACCGTTGCGAAAGTTCTTCGTGCTGAGACACCACGTGATGATCGGGTGTGATAGGCTCTACGTTCAAATACAACAGGTGCAAAACAGTTGCGCACGCGGAATACTCAGGTTAAACTTGACGAGCCTAGCATATAACAGATATGGCCTCGGAACACGGAGACCGAAAGGTCGAGCGTGAATCATATAGTAGATATGATCAACATAAGATGTTCACCATTGAAAACTACTCCATCTCACGTGATGATCGGTTATGGTTTAGTTGATTTGGATCACGTGATCACTTAGATGACTAGAGAGATGTCTGTCTAAGTGGGAGTTCTTAAGTAATATGATTAATTGAACTTAAATTTATCATGAACTTAGTCCTGGTAGTATTTTGCAGATTATGTTGTAGATCAATAGCTCGCGTTGTTGCTTCCCTGTGTTTTGATATATGTTCCTAGAGAAAATTGTATTGAAAAATGTTAGTAGCAATGATGCGGATTGGATCCGTGATCTGAGGTTTATCCTCATTGCTGCACAGAAGAATTATGTCCTTAATGCACCGCTAGGTGACAGACCTATTGCAGGAGCAGATGCAGACGTTATGAACGTTTGGCTAGCTCAATATGAGCAGATACAGACGTTATGAACGTTTGGCTAGCTCAATATGATGACTACTTGATAGTTTAGTGCACCATGCTTAACGGCTTAGAATCGGGACTTGAAAGACGTTTTGAACGTCATGGATCATATGAGATGTTCCAGGAATTGAAGTTAATATTTTAAGCAAATACCCGAGTTGAGAGATATGAAGTCTCCAACAAGTTCTATAGCTAAAAGATGGAGGAGAATCGCTCAACTAGTGAGCATGTGCTCAGATTGTCTGAGTACTTCAATCACTTAAATCAAGTGGGAGTTAATCTTCCAGATAAGATAGTGATTGACAGAATTCTCTAGTCACCATCACTAAGTTAGTAGAACTTCGTGATGAACTATAGTATGCAAGGGATGACGAAAAAGATTCTCGAGCTCTTCGCGATGCTAAAATCGGCGAAGGTAGAAATCAAGAAAAACATCAAGTGTTGATGGTTGACAAGACTATTAGTCTCAAGGAAAATGGCAAAGGGAAGAAGGGGAACTTCAAAAGGAACGGCAAGCAAGTTGCAGCTCGAGTGAAGAAGCCCAAGTCTAGACCTAAGCCTGAGACTGAGTACTTTTGCTGCAATGGAACTGGTCACTGGAAGCGGAACTACCCCTGAATATTTGGTGGATAAGAAGGATGGCAAAGTGAACAAAGTTATATTTGATATACAGGTTATTGATGTGTACCTTACTAGTGTTTATAGTAGCCCCTGAGTATTTGATACTCGTTCGATTGCTAAGATTAGTAACTCAAACAGGAGTTCTGAGAATAAACAGAGACTAGTTGAAGGGAAGTAACGATGAGTGTTGGAAGTAGTTCCAAGATTGATATGATCATCATCGCACACTCCCTATACTTTCGGGATTAGTGTGGAACCTAAATAAGTGTTATTTGGTGTTGAGCATAAAAATGATTTGATCATGTTTATTGCAATACGGTTATTCATTTAAGTAAGAGAATAAATTGTTGTTCTGTTTACATGAATAAAACCTTATATGGTTACACACCCAATGAAAATGGTTCATTGGATCTCGATCATAGTGATACACATATTCATAATATTGAAACCAAAAGATGCAAAGTTAATAATGATAGTGCAACTTATTTGTGGCACTGCCGTTTAGGTCATATTGGTGTAAAGCGCATGAAGAAACTCCATACTGATGGGATTTTGGAATCACTTGATTATGAATCACTTGATGCTTGCGAACCATGCCTTATGGGCAAGATGACTAAAAGACTCTGTTCTCCGGAACAATGGAGCGAGCAAATGACTTATTGGAAATAATACATACTGATGTATGCGGTCCGATGAGTGTTAAAGCTCACGGCAAGTATCGTTATTTTCTGACCTTCACAAGATGATTTGAGCAGATATGAGTATATCTACTTGATGAAACATAAGTCTGAAATAGTTGAAAAGTTCAAAGAATTTCAGAGTGAAGTGGAAAATCATCGCAACAAGAAAATAAAGTTTCTGCGATCTGATCGTGGAGATGAATATTTGAGCTACGAGTTTGGTCTTCAATGAATACAATGTGGAATAGTTTCACAGCTCACGCCACCTGGAACACCACAACGTTATGGTGTGTCCGAACGTCGTAACCGTACTTTATTTTGATATGGTGCGATCTATGATGTATCTTACCGATTTACCACTATCGTTTTGGGGTTATGCATTAGATACAGCTGCATTCACGTTTAATAGGGCACCATCTAAATCCGTTGAAATGACACCGTATGAACTATGGTTTAGCAGTAAACCTAAGCTGTCGTTTCTTAAAAGTTTGGAGTTGTGATGCTTATGTGAAAAAGTTTTCACCTGATAAGCTCGAACCCAAATCGGAAAAGTGCGTCTTCATAGAATACCCAAAGGAAACTGTTGGGTACTCCTTCTATCACAGATCCAAAGGCAAAACATTCGTTGCTAAGATAGATCCTTTCTAGAGAAGAAGTTTCTCTCGAAAGAAGTGAGTGGGAGGAAAGTAGAACTTGATGAGGTAATTGTACCTTCTCCCTTATTGGAAAGTAGTTCATCACAAGAATCAGTTCCAGTGATTCCTACACCAATTAGTGAGGAAGTTAATGATGATGATCATGAAACTTCAGATCAAGTTGCTACTAAAACCTCGTAGGTCTTCCAGAGTAAGATCTGCACCGAATGGTACGGTAATCTTGTTCTAGAAGTCATGTTACTAGACCATGATGAACCTACGAACTATGAGGAAGCGATGATGAGCCCAGATTCCGCGAAATGGCTTGAGGCCATAAAATCTGAGATAGGATCCATATATAAGAACAAAGTGTGGACTTTGGTTGACCTGCTCGATGATCAGCAAGTCATGTTAAATGAATGGATCTTCAAGAGGAAGACGGACACTGATAGTAGTATTACTATCTACAAAGCTCGACTTGTCGCAAAAGGTTTTTTGACAAGTTCAAGGTGTTGACTACAATGAGATTTTCTCAACTGTAGCGATGCTTAAGTCTGTCCGAATCATGTTAGCAATTGCCATAATTTATGAAATTTGGCAAATGGATGTAAAACTGCATTCCTGAATGGGTTTCTGGAGGAAGAGTTGTATATGATGCAACCAGAAGGTTTTGTCAATCCTAAAGGTGCTAACAAAATGTGCAAGCTCCAGCGATCCATCAATGGACTGGTGCAAGCATCTCGGAGTTGGAATATACGCTTTTGATGTGTTGATCAAAGCATATGATTTTATACAGACTTTTTGGAAAGGCCTGTATTTACAAGAAAGTGAGTGGGAGCACTACAGCCTTTCTGATAAGTATATGTGATTGACATATTGTTGATCGGAAATAATGTAGAATTATTCTGCAAAGCATAAAGGAGTGTTTGAAAGGAGTTTTTTCAAAGAAAGACCTCGTTGAAGCTGCTTACATATTGAGCATCAAGATCTATAGAGATAGATCAAGACGCTTGATAAGTTTTTTCAATAAATATATACCTTGTCAAGATTTTGAAGTAGTTCAAAATGGAACAGTCAAAGAAAAGTTCTTGCCTGTGTTGCAAAGGTGTGAAATTGAGTAAGACTCAAATCCCGACCACGGCAGAAAATAGAAAAGAGAATGAAAGTCATTCCCTATGCCTCAGTCATAGGTTCTATAAAGTATGCTATGCTATGTACCAGACCTATTGTATACCTTGCTCTGAATTTGGCAAGGGAGTACAATGGTGATCTAGGAGTAGATCACTGGACATTGGTCAAGAACATCCTTAGTGAGGACTAAGGAAATATTTCTCGATTATGGAGGTGTAAAAAAGCCCGTCGTAAAGAGTTACATCGATGCAAGCATTTTACACTGATCCAGATGACTCTAAGTCTCAATCTGGATACATATTGAAAGTGGGAGCAATTAGCTAGAGTAGCTCCGTGCAGAGCATTGTAGACATAGAATATTTGCAAAATAGATACGGCTCTGAATGTGACAGACCCGTTGACTAAGCTTCTCTCACGAGCAAAACATGATCATACCTTAGTACTCTTTGGGTGTTAATCACATAGCGATGTGAACTAGATTATTGACTCTAGTAAACCCTTTGGGTGTTGGTCACATGACGATGTGAACTATGGGTATTAATCACATACAGATGTGAATATTAGTGTTGAATCACATGATGATGTGAACTAGATTATTGACTCTAGTGCAAGTGGGAGACTGAAGGAAATATGCCCTAGAGGCAATAATAAAGTTATTATTTATTTCCTTATTTCATGATAAATGTTTATTATTCATGCTAGAATTGTATTAACCGGAAACATAATACATGTGTGAATACATAGACAAACAGAGTGTCACTAGTATGCCTCTACTTGACTAGCTTGTGAATCAAAGATGGTTATGTTTCCTAACCATGAACAAGGAGTTGTTATTTGATTAACAAGGTCAAATCATTAGTTGAATGATCTGATTGACATGACCCATTCCGTTAGCTTAACACTTGATCGTTTAGTATGTTAATGCTTTCTTCATGACCCATACATGTTCCTATAACTATGAGATTATGCAACTCCGTTTACGGAGGAACACTTTGGTACTACCAAACGTCACAACGTAACTGGGTGATTATAAAGGAGTACTACAGGTGTCTCCAAAGGTACTTGTTGGGTTGGCGTATTTCGAGATTAGGTTTTGTCACTCCGATTGTCGGAGAGGTATCTCTAGGCCTTCTCGGTGATACACATCACTTAAGCCTTGCAAGCATTACAACTAATGAGTTAGTTGTGAGATGATGTATTACGGAACGAGTAAAGAGACTTACCGGTAACGAGATTGAACTAGGTATTGGATACCGACGATCGAATCTCGGGTAAGTAACATACCGATGACAAAGGGAACAACGTATGTCGTTATGCGGTTTGACCGATAAAGATCTTCGAAGAATATGTAGGAGCCAAATATGGGCATCCAGGTTCCGCTATTGGTTATTGACCGAGAATAGTTCTAGGTCATGTCTACATAGTTCTCGAACCCGTAGGGTCCGCACGCTTAAGGTTTCGATGATGGTTATATTATGAGTTTATGAGTTTTGATGTACGAAGGAGTTCGAGTCCCGGATGAGATCGGGGACATGACGAGGAGTCTCGAAATGGTCGAGACGTAAAGATCGATATATTGACGACTATATTCGGAGTTCGGAAAGGTTCGAATGATTCGGTATTTTTCGAGTACCGGAGAGTTACGGAATTCGCCGGGAGTATATGGGCCTTATTGGGCCATACGGGAATAGAGGAGAAAGGCCAAAGGGAGGAGGCCTCGCGCCTCCTCAGGTCCGATTGGACAAGGGCGCAGCCCTCTTCCTTCTCCTTCTCCCCTCTTTCCCCTCTCCTACTCCAACAAGGGAGGTGGAATCCTACTAGGACTAGGGAGTCCTAGTAGGACTCCACACCATGGCGCCCTCCTAAGGGCCGGCCTCCTCCTCCCTCCCTCCTTTATATCACGGGGCAGGGGCACCCCATGAACACACAAGTTGATCTACGGATCGTTCCTTAGCCGTGTGCGGTGCCCCCCTCCACCATATTCCACTTCGGTCATATCGTCGCGGAGCTTAGGAGAAGCCCTGCGCCGGAGAAGTCATATCGTCGCGGAGCTTAGGCGAAGCCCTGCGTCGGTGGAGCATCAACATCGTCACCACGCCGTCGTGCTGACGGAACTCATCCCCGACACTTTACTGGATCGGAGTCCGGGGATCGTCATCGGGCTGAACGTGTGCAGAACTCGGAGGTGCCGTACGTTCGGTGCTTGGATCGGTCGGATCGTGGAGACGTACGACTACATCAACCGCGTTGTTATAACGCTTCCGCTTTCGGTCTACGAGGGTACGTGGACGGACACTCTCCCCTCTCGTTGCTATGCCATCACCATGGTCTTGCGTGATCGTAGGAAATTTTTGAAATTACTACGTTACCCAACAACTAGTGCATGTTAGTCGGTGGAACCGGTCTCACGTAAGCGTACGTGTAAGGTTGGTCCGGGCCGCTTCATCCCACAATACCGCGGAAGCAAGGTAAGACTAGTAGCGGCAAGCAAGTTGACAAGATCTACGCCCACAACGAAATTGTGTTCTACTTGTGCAATAGAGAACTACGCATAGACCTAGCTCATGATGCCACTGTTGGGGAACGTTGCAGAAAATTAAATTTTTTCCTACGGTTTCACCAAGATCCATCTATGAGTTCATCTAAGCAACGAGTCAAGGGAGTGAGTTTGCATCTACATACCACTTGTAGATCGCGTACGGAAGCGTTCGAGGGAGCGGTGATGATGGAGTCGCACTCGACATGATTCAGATCACCGATGACCAAGTGCTGAACGGACAGCACCTCCGCGTTCAACACACGTACGGTACGGGTGACGTCTCCTCCGTCTTGATCCAGCAAGGAGGAAGGAGAGGTTGAGGAAGACAGCTCCACCGGCAGCACGACGGCGTGATGATGGTGGAGAAGCAGTACTCCGACAGGGCTTCGCCGAGCACACAACGGAGGAGGAGAGGTGTTGGGGAGGGGAGGGCTGCGCCTTGGCTTGGGGTGCGGCTGCCCACCCCTCACCCCTCTATTTATAGGGCGAAGGAGAGGGGCGGCCCTCTAGATGCATCTAGAGGGGGCGGCGGCCAAGGGAGGGGGACTTGCCCCCAAGAAAGGGGGGCGCCCCCTCTAGGGTTCCCCCTCAACCCTAGGCGCAAGGGCCCAAGGGAGGGTGCGCCCAGCCACCAGGGGCTGGCTCCTCCCACGCAGCCCAGTGGCCCCCGGGAGGTGGCCCCTCCAGTGGACCTCCGGAACCTTCCCGTGGCCCGGTACAATACCGCACGCCCGAAGCTTTCCGGTGTCCGTTTGACAACTTCCCATATATAAATCTTTACCTCCGGACCCTTCCGGAACTCCTCGTGACGTCAGGGATCTCATCCGGGAATCCGAACAACATTCGGTAATCACATACAAGTCTTCCTAATAACCCTAGCGTCGCCGAACCTTAAGTGTGTAGACCCTACGGGTTCGGGAGACATGCAGACATGACCGGGACGCTCTCAGGTCAATAACCAACATCGGGATCTGGATACCCATGTTGGCTCCCACATACTCCTCGATGATGTCATCGGATGAACCACGATGTCGAGGATTCAAGCAACCCCATATACTATTCCCTTTGTCAGACGGTATGTTACTTGCCCGAGACTCGATCGTCGGTATCCCAATACCTCGTCCAGTCTCGTTACCGGCAAGTCACTTTACTCGTACCGTAATGCATGATCCCGTGACCAGACACTTGGTCACTTTGAGTTCATTATGATGATGCACTACCGAGTGGGCCCAGTGATACCTCTCCGTAATACGGAGTGACAAATCCCTGTCTCGATCCGTGTCAACCCAACAGACACTTTCGGAGATACCTGTAATGCACCTTTATAGTCACCTAGTTACATTGTGACGTTTGGTACACCCAAAGAACTCCTACGGTATCCGGGAGTTACACGATCTCATGGTCTAAGGAATAGATACTTGACATTGAGAAAGCTCTAGCAAAATGAACTACACGATCTTGTGCTATGCTTAGGATTGGGTCTTGTCCATCACGTCATTCTCCTAATGACGTGATCCCGTTGTCAATGACATCTGACGTCCATAGTTAGGAAACCATGACTATCTGTTGACCAACGAGCTAGTCAACTAGAGGCTTACTAGGGACGTATTGTTGTCTATGTATTCACACGTGTATTACGATTTCCGGATAATACAGTTATAGCATGAATAAAATACAATTATCATGAACAAGGAAATATAATAATAATGCTTTTATTATTGCCTCTAGGGCATATTTCCAACAGTCTCCCACTTGCACTAGAGTCAATAATCTAGTTACATTGTGATGAATCGAACACCCATAGAGTTTTGGTGTTGATCATGTTTTGCCTGCATGAAGAGGTTTAGTCAACGGATCTGCGACATTCAGATCCGTATGCACTTTACAAATTTCTATGTCTCCATCCTGAACATTTTCACGGATGGAGTTGAAGCGACGCTTGATGTGCCTGGTCTTCTTGTGAAACCTGGGCTCCTTGGCAAGTGCAATAGCTCCAGTGTTGTCACGAAGAGTTTGATCGGCCCCGACGCATTGGGTATGACTCTAGGTCGGTGATGAACTCCTTCACCCAAATTGCTTCATGCGCTGCCTCCAAGGCTGCCATGTATTCCGCTTCACATGTAGATCCCGCCACGACGCTCTTCTTGCAGCTACACCAGCTTCTTGCTCCACCATTCAACATATACGTATCCGGTTTGTGACTTAGAGTCATCCAGATCTGTGTCGAAGCTAGCATCGACGTAACCCTTTACGACGAGCTCTTCGTCACCTCCATAAACGAGAAACATGTCCTTTGTCCTTTTCAGGTACTTTAGGATATTCTTGACCGCTGTCCAGTGTTCCTTGCCGGGATTACTTTGGTACCTTCCTACCAAACTTACGGCAAGGTTTACATCAGGTCTGGTACACAGCATGGCATACATAATAGATCCTATGGCTGAAGCATAGGGGATGACACTCATCTCTTCTTTATCTTTTGCCGTGGTCGGGCATTGAGCCGAGCTCAATCTCACACCTGGC
Source organism: Aegilops longissima (assembly GCA_021605205.1). Lineage (NCBI taxonomy): Eukaryota > Viridiplantae > Streptophyta > Magnoliopsida > Poales > Poaceae > Aegilops > Aegilops longissima. The sequence continues at coordinate 23,855,525 of CM038682.1, forward strand.
AGTACATGCAAGAACCCTTTCTTGGACTGATCCATTTTGAACTTCTTCAAAATCTTATCAAGGTATGTGCTTTGTGAAAGACCTATGAGGCGTCTCGATCTATCTCTATAGATCTTGATGCCTAATATATAAGCAGCTTCTCCAAGGTCCTTCATTGAAAAACACTTATTCAAGTAGGCCTTAATGATGTCCAAGAATTCTATATCATTTCCCATCAAAAGTATGTCATCTACATATAATATGAGGAATGCTACAGAGCTCCCACTCACTTTCTTGTAAACGCAGGCTTCTCCATAAGTCTGCATAAACCCAAACGCTTTGATCATTTCATCAAAGAGAATGTTCCAACTCCGAGATGCTTTCACCAGCCCATAAATGGATCGCTGGAGCTTGCATACTTTGTTAGCATTCTTAGGATCGACAAAACCCTCCGGCTGCATCATATACAGCTCTTCCTTAAGATAACCGTTAAGGAATGCCGTTTTGACGTCCATCTGCCATATCTCATAATCATAGTATGCGTCAATTATTAACATGATTCGGACGGACTTAAGCTTCGCTACGGGAGAGAAAGTCTCATCGTAGTCAATCCCTTGAACTTGCCGATAACCCTTAGTGACAAGTCGAGCTTTATAGATGGTAATATTACCATCCGCGTCCGTCTTCTTCTTAAAGATCCATTTGTTTTCTATCGCTCGCCGATCATCGGGCAAGTCAGTCAAGTCCATACTTTGTTTTCAAATATGGATTCTATCTCGGATTTCATGGCTTCTAGCCATTTGTTGGAATCTGGGCCCGCCATCGCTTCTTCATAGTTCGAAGGTTCACCGTTGTCTAACAACATGATTTCCAGGACAGGGTTGCCGTACCACTCTGGTGCGGAACGTGTCCTTGTGGACCTACGAAGTTCAGTAGCAACTTGATCTGAAGTACCTTGATCATCATCATTAATTTCCTCTTCAGTTGGTGTAGGCATCACAGGAACATTTTCCTGAGCTGCACTACTATCCTGTTCAAGAGGTAGTACTTCATCAAGTTCTACTTTCCTCCCACTTACTTCTTTCGAGAGAAACTCCTTCTCCAGAAAGGATCCATTCTTGGCAACAAAGATCTTGCCCTCGGATCTTAAGTAGAAGGTATACCCAATGGTTTCTTTAGGGTATCCTATGAAGACACATTTTTCCGACTTGGGTTCGAGCTTTTCAGGTTGAAGTTTCTTGACATAAGCATCGCATCCCCAAACTTTTAGAAACGACAGCTTAGGTTTCTTCCCAAACCATAATTCATACGGTGTCGTCTCAACGGATTTAGACGGTGCCCTATTTAAAGTGAATGTAGCTGTCTCTAGAGCGTGTCCTCAAAATGATAGCAGTAAATCGGTAAGAGACATCATGGATCGCACCATATCCAGCAGAGTGCGATTACGACGTTCGGACACACCGTTACGCTGAGGTGTTCCAGGCGGCGTGAGTTGTGAAACGATTCCACATTTTCTTAAGTGTGTACCAAATTCGTGACTTAAATATTCTCCTCCACGATCCGATCGTAAGAATTTTATCTTTCGGTCACGTTGATTCTCTACTTCATTCTGAAATTCCTTGAACTTTTCAAAGGTCTCAGACTTGTGTTTCATCAAGTAGACATACCCATATCTACTCAAGTCATATGTGAGAGTGAGAACATAACGATATCCTCCATGAGCCTCAACGCTCATTGGACCGCTTTACATCGGTATGTATGATTTCCAACAAGTTGGTTGCTCGCTCCATTGTTCCGGAGAACGGAGTCTTGGTCACCTTGCCCATGAGGCATGGTTCGCATGTGTCAAATGATTCATAATCAAGAGACTCCAAAAGTCCATCAGCATGGAGCTTCTTCATGCACTTGACACCAATGTGACCAAGGGGGCAGTGCCACAAGTATGTGGGACTATCGTTATCAACTTTACATCTTTTGGTATTCACGCTATGAATATGTGTAACATTACGCTCGAGATTCATTAAGAATAAACCATTGACCATTGGAGCATGACCATAAAACATATCTCTCATATAAATAGAACAACCATTATTCTTGGATTTAAATGAGTAGCCATCTCGTATCAAACGAGATCCAGATACAATGTTCATGCTCAAACTTGGCACCAAATAACAATTATTAAGGTTTATAACTAATCCCGTAGGTAAACGTAGAGGTAGTGTGCCGACGGCGATCACATCGAATCTGGAACCATTCCCGACGCGCATCGTCACCTCGTCCTTCGCCAGTCTCCGCTTATTCCACAGCTCCTGCTGTGAGTTACAAATATGAGCAACGACACCGGTATCAAATACCCAGGAGTTACTACGAGTACTGGTAAGGTACACATCAATTACATGTATATCAAATATACCTTTAGTGTTGCCGGCCTTCTTATCCGCTAAGTATTTGGGGCAGTTCCGCTTCCAGTGACCCTTCCCCTTGCAATAAAAGCACTCAGTCTCGGGCTTGGGTCCATTCTTTGACTTCTTCCCGGCAACTGACTTACCGGGCGCGGCAACATCTTTTCCGTCCTTCTTGAAGTTCTTCTTACCCTTGCCCTTCTTGAACTTAGTGGTCTTATTGACCATCAACACTTGATGTTCTTTCTTGATTTCAACCTCTGCTGACTTCAACATTGAAAATACTTCAGGAATGGTCTTCACCATCCCCTGCATATTGTAGTTCATCACGAAGGTCTTGTAGCTTGGTGGGAGCGACTGAAGGATTCTGTCAATGACCGCCTTGTCCGGGAGGTTAATCTCCAGCTGGGACAGGCGGTTGTGCAACCCAGACATTTTGAGTAAGTGCTCACTGACAGAACTGTTTTCCTCCATCTTACAACTATAGAACTTGTCGGAGACTTCATATATCTCGACCCGGGCGTGAGCTTGGAAAACTAGTTTCAGCTCTTCGAACATCTCATATGCTCCGTGTCGCTCAAAACACTTTTGGAGCCCCGGTTCTAAGCTGTAAAGCATGCCGCACTGAACGAGGGAGTAATCATCAGTACGTGTCTGCCAAACGTTCAAATCGTCTTGCAGTGCTAGGAGAGCAGGTGGGTCACCTAACGGTGCTTCTAGGACATATGCCTTCTTGGCAGCTATGAGGATGATCCTCAGGTTCCGGACCCAGTCCGTATAGTTGCTGCCATCATCTTTCAGCTTGGTTTTCTCTAGGAACACGTTGAAGTTCATGTTGACATGAGCGTTGGCCATTTGATCTACAAGACATATTTTGCAAAAAGTTTTAGACTGAGTTCATGATACTTAAGTTCATCTTAATCAAATTATTGAATGAACTCCCACTCAGATTTGACATCCCTCTAGTCATCTAAGTGTTACACGATCCGAGTCGACTAGGCCGTGTCCGATCATCACGTGAGACGGACTAGTCATCGTCGGTGAACATTCTCATGTTGATCGTATCTTCTATACGACTCGTGTTCGACCTTTCGGTCTCCGTGTTCGAGGCCATGTCTGTACATGCTAGGCTCGTCAAGTTAACCCTAAGTGTTTTGCATGTGTAAAACTGTCTTACACCGTTGTATGTGAACGTAAGGATCTATCACACCCGATCATCACGTGGTGCTTCGAAACGACGAACTTTAGCAACGGTGCACAGTTAGGGGAGAACACTTCTTGAAATTGTTGTAAGGGATCATCTTATTTACTACCGTCGTTCTAAGTAAACAAGATGCATAAACATAATAAACATCACGTGCAATTATATAATAGTGACATGATATGGCCAATATCATAAAACTCCATTGATCTCCATCTTCGGGGCTCCATGATCATCTTGTCACCGGCATGACACCATGATCTCCATCATCATGATCTCCATCATTGTGTCTTCATGAAGTTGTCACGCCAACGACTACTTCTACTTCTATGGCTAACGCGTTTAGCAATAAAGTAAAGTAATTTACATGGCGTTCTTCAATGACACGCAGGTCATACAAAAATAAAGACAACTCCTATGGCTCCTGCCGTTTGTCATACTCATCGACATGCAAGTCGTGATTCCTATTACAAGAACATGATCTCATACATCACAATATGTCATTCATCATTCATCACAACTTGGCCATATCACATCACATGACAATTGCTGCAAAAACAAGTTAGACGTCCTCTAATTGTTGTTGCATCTTTTACGTGGCTGCAATTGGGTTCTAGCAAGAACGTTTTCTTACCTACGAATAACCACAATGTGATCTTGTCAACTTCTATTTACCCTTCATAAGGACCCTTTTCATCGAATCCGCTCCAACTAAAGTGGGAGAGACAGACACCCGCCAGCCACCTTATGCAACTAGTGCATGTTAGTCGGTGGAACCGGTCTCACGTAAGCGTACGTGTAAGGTTGGTCCGGGCCGCTTTATCCCACAATACCGCGGAAGCAAGATAAGACTAGTAGCGGCAAGCAAGTTGACAAGATCTACGCCCACAACGAAATTGTGTTCTACTCGTGCAATAGAGAACTACGCATAGACCTAGCTCATGATGCCACTGTTGGGGAACGTTGCAGAAAATTAAATTTTTTCCTACGGTTTCACCAAGATCCATCTATGAGTTCATCTAAGCAACGAGTCAAGGGAGTGAGTTTGCATCTACATACCACTTGTAGATCGCGACGAAGCTGCGTTCGAGGGAGCGGTGATGATGGAGTCGCACTCGACGTGATTCAGATCACCGATGAGCAAGTGCTGAACGGACAGCACCTCCGCGTTCAACACACGTACGGTACGGGTGACGTCTCCTCCGTCTTGATCCAGCAAGGAGGAAGGAGAGGTTGAGGAAGACAGCTCCACCGGCAGCACGACGGCGTGATGATGGTGGAGAAGCAGTACTCCGACAGGGCTTCGCCGAGCACACAACGGAGGAGGAGAGGTGTTGGGGAGGGGAGGGCTGCGCCTTGGCTTGGGGTGCGGCTGCCCTCCCCTCACCCCTCTATTTATAGGGGAAGGAGAGGGGCGGCCCTCTAGATGCATCTAGAGGGGGCGGCGGCCAAGGGAGGGGGACTTGCCCCCAAGCAAGGCGCGCCTCTAGGGTTCCCCTCAACCATAGGCGCAAGGGCCCAAGGGAGGGTGCGCCCAGCCCACCGGGGCTGGCTCCTCCCCACGCAGCCAAGTGGCCCCCGGGAGGTGGCCCTCCCGTGGACCTCCGGAACCTTCCCGTGGCCCGGTACAATACCGCACGCCTCAAGCTTTCCGGTGTCCGCTTGACAACTTCCCATATATAAATCTTTACCTCGGACCCTTCCGAACTCCTCGTGGACGTTAGGGATCTCATCCGGGACTCCGAACAACATTCGGTAATCACATACAAGTCTTCCTAATAACCCTAGCGTCACCGAACCTTAAGTGTGTAGACCCTACGGGTTCGGGAGACATGCAGACATGACCGGACGCTCTCAGGTCAATAACCAACAGCGGATCTGGATACCCATGTTGGCTCCCACATACTCCTCGATGATGTCATCGGATGAACCACGATGTCGAGGATTCAAGCAACCCCATATACTATTCCCTTTGTCAGACGGTATGTTACTTGCCCGAGACTCGATCGTCGGTATCCCAATACCTCGTTCAGTCTCGTTACCGGCAAGTCACTTTACTCGCATCCGTAATGCATGATCCCGTGACCGACACTTGGTCACTTTGAGCTCATTATGATGATGCACTACCGAGTGGGCCCAGTGATACCTCTCCGTGTACGGAGTGACAAATCCTGTCTCGATCCGTGTCAACCCAATGACACTTTCGGAGATACCTGTAATGCACCTTTATAGTCACCCAGTTACGTTGTGACGTTTGGTACACCCAAAGCACTCCTACGGTATCCGGGAGTTACACGATCTCATGGTCTAAGGAATAGACACTTGACATTGAGAAAGCTCTAGCAAAACGAACTACACGATCTTGTGCTATGCTTAGGATTGGGTCTTGTCCATCACGCCATTCTCCTAATGACGTGATCCCGTTGTCAATGACATCTGATGTCCATAGTCAGGAAACCATGACTATCTGTTGACCAACGAGCTAGTCAACTAGAGGCTTACTAGGGACGTATTGTTGTCTATGTATTCACACGTGTATTACGATTTCCGGATAATACAGTTATAGCATGAATAAAAGACAATTATCATGAACAAGGAAATATAATAATAATGCTTTTATTATTGCCTCTAGGGCATATTTCCAACACTATTGGCCTCCGGTTCCTTTATGATATGCACCAATGTGGAGCAGTCTGTATCAACTACAAGCTAGTCCCCACTCCATGCGAGTGCAAGATAAACCCCCTCCATAGTGGTGCAACTTCATCCTCCAAGGCGCTGGTACATCTCTGGATGAATCGACATGAAGTGAATATGATGGATCCTGTATGATCGCGAAGGATCATCTTCGTCGCCTCCGATGCCATTGTCTTCCTGCCATGAACCATGTATATTCAACTTAACCCAACCCGTCGGGGTTTGCTCCAACGCTCCGGAGGGTGCACTACTACAAAAACGGCTATAGATAATATGGACATTAATGGCGCACCATATATAGCAGTGGCGCACCACTAGTATATAGCAGTGGCGCACCAGATATGGGTCCGCCATTAGTGGCCATATTACTAATGGCGCACCTAGTGTGTGGTGCGCCATTACTAGTTTTGTCCTCGCCCCACATCCCTCCTCAGACTTAGCAGTGGCACACTAGGAAAAAGTGCGCCATTGCTAGTTTTAACTAGTAGTGGCGCACTATTAAGAGATGCGCCATTGCTATCTATACGTATGGCGCACCCCTACCAGTGCGCCATTGCTATCACCCCTTATCCCCTCCCTCTAGTCACGTTCTCTCCCCTCCCCCTCCTCCTGACACACCCACCCACCTCCCTCGACTTCGATCTAGATCGGGAAGCCCCGGCCACATCTTCCCCCGCCGCCCATGCCTCACCCCCCTTTCGTCGCCGCCGCCAGCCTCTGCTGCCGCCTACTCCTCTTCTCGCCGCTCGCCTCCTCCCGCACCCGCCGCTTCCTCCCTCGCGCCATGGAGTCCTCCTCCTCCACCACCCCGCCGCTGCGGAGCACGCAGGTGAGCGACGCGACCCGATCGGGGCTTGCTAGCTTCGTGGAGTGACACTAGTGGTGCGTGTTGGGCTGGCATCTTGATCTTGATGGCTGCCACGTTAAATGCGGCGGGTGGGGATTTATGTGCAGGTGCAGGGGGGCGGGGAGTACGAGGAGGTGCTGGCCGGCTCTCCTCGCTCATCACGTAGAAGGTGAGCGCAGACACCGGCAACCGCGGCAACCAGTGGGACCTCATGGGCCACTACCTCCAGGTACTCCGTCCCCTCCTTCATCCTCCTCCTCAACCGCGATGTGGGTGGGGATGTGTTGTCTGATCTATGGCGGGGTGGGGATTGATGTACAGGCAGTATCTGGTTCAGATGGGGAAGCTACTCCCGGTAACCCCTATTTTTCCTTCTTGCTGTGGCAGAAATCATCAATAGCCGCAAAGCTACTGAATGTCAGACTGTATAATTAGCACCAGAGGGGACTCAGATGTGGTATAACACAAATCTCTACATCTTCAAACTGTCCGGGTTTGGGAGAGGCAACACAATGATGCAGGCAGGCTAGAGGATGGGTCGGAAACTCTGCAAGGAACCTGACTACAACACCATTAGATCTGCTCCCTTTCGAACTACTCGAGGGTAATATTTCGCCGCTTCCTTTTTCTTCCATATTTTCCTGATGTAGGATTTGTGATCTGGAATTTGATTCTTCTAACCACGTATTTGAGATCTCCTTTACCTAGTTGCAGTTCATGTAGATAAGGAGTAAGATCGGTTTCCTTTGGTCTTATCAAAGGTATGCATGGTTTATACTTAAAATGTTCCTGACTGTCTATAAATTTCTACAATGAATAATTTCAACGCAAGTTTCCCTTTTAAGATGCAAGATTATGCAATCTCCATCATGCTCAAGAACATCTAATATGTGACTAGACTCTACATTCAGAGAATTAATAGTGAAGCTGTACTAGGAATAGCCTTTTGTTAGTAACTATGCACAAGAAGTCAATATTCTGTGATTACAGTTAACAAGGTAAAGATATGTCGAGGGCCAAATTCATGGGCCATATACTAAAAGGTTCGTTCAAAGAGAAAATGATTATGTTATTCCATTTTATTCCCCTAATAACGCAGGCGCATTAATCGACTGCTCACTGTAGGTAGCAGGACTGGGTTTGCAATATCAAGATAATCTTATCAATCTTGCTATGTTGGTAAAGTCTGAATTTTTACTACTTGCTTGTTGATTCTTCACTTTCTGTAGACACTACTAGTAGTTGCTTATGGCACTTAGTTATACATATATAAGGTGATGAACGCCAAATTCAAAGCATGTCTGAATCAATTCAGAAATGAGAAAACACAGAGTTGATAGGAATTAGATGGCCTGTAGTGGTTGGGTGATGACCTCTAGATACTGCATTATTCTGAGATTATTCAGTATTTTGAATGGATGAATGGATGTCACTCCTTACTAAAGAGACATTTTTGTGTTTCGGTCTGTGATTTTTTAGTACATTACTGATATGTTTTTCAGTGATGTGTTGATCTAAACTTTTGTAGGGCCTGTTTGGATGGCAGCCCACGGCTGCCCTTCCAAAAAATTGGCCGTTGACCAACAGGCTGGCAAGTGTTTGGATCGCATCCAAAATTTCGGATCCCAGCCAAATTTTTTGCCAGCCCTTGCAATTCTATACCAGCGTGCGGGCGAGTTGTTGGTGGCGCACCAAAAAGTTTACACACCCTCGTTTTGGAAGGGCTGGTGGGGGCTGAAACTAAACAGCCCTGTAGTAACCAAAAGTGTCAAACAACTATACTTATGCAACTAATTATGAAAATGTTCAGTAGATTACTATAGTTCATTGTCATATGCTGTCGTACTAGACGCACTAGTTTTTCACATGCTATTTAAAACTTTTAAGTAGCAAGTAGTTAAAAGTACAGCCTTTGATCCATGTAAATTATTTCAACTGACAACTATTTATACAAGTTTGTGTCTTCTTGTAATGCCCAGTTCGAAATCGTACATACTGTATTTTCAAGTGGTGCCCACATGTAGTAACATTATTTTCACATCTGTGCCCTGCGTTGAATTTGATACCGGCAATGAACCAGTCACTTGTCTCTCGAGTTGTCAGAGGACCGTTTTTCATGTTCCGCATCTTGGATTGGTAACTACATGTATAACATTTTCCACATTTTTGTCCCGCAGCAGCAGCAACCTAGTCATTGTCGTCGTCGATGGCAGGGTTGTAACCTCACTGTCACGCTAATGGACGCAAAAAAGAAGAGTGGTAGTACTATCAATGGTTCAGTCAGTGCCTCAACAGCGTCTGCACTACTTCTGATATTGTTTTTCAGTAGCTTTTTTCTGCACCTTTTTCTTTCAGTTCTTAGTGCTGCTGCCCCATGAACACATTTTTTTTAATTTGACTGTACATTCAAATGAAGCCTTTGTTAAGTATACACTCCAAAATTCAGTTAACGGTAGCCTAACTGAATTTTCTGTTTCTGAATTTATAAACTCACATTATATTCAGTTTATAAATTAACAATAGCTTCAAAATTAAGTATCATTCGCATGGATCAACTGTTATTTTATTTTGTGGAGGATAAAGTTCAGATCATGAATAATGGCATTACAAGTGAACTTGGCACAATTACACATGTCCTGAACCTCATAGAATCTGACACTAGCAAGTCTTCATTGGCATGCAAGTACTACTTTTACATTGTCATGACAGGAACAATTAATTTAACATGTATCATTGGTACTGCTAGAACATTTCTTTCATGTTTCAACAAATTTGGTGAAGACCACTTCATATGTATTTTGCATATATGAATTATCTCTTGTTGCTTTCTAAGATGTTAGTTCTTTTAGTTATTACCCTCCTATCTTTAATTCCTGGCTGCTGGACTACCTGCAGGACAACCAGTTCATCTGCGGTAGCTATCGCTGTGAGCAGTCCGTCCGCGATGCGCTCCGCAGCTTCTTCGTCGGGCACAATGAGATCCTCAACGTCTGGAAGTAAGTCGCCGGCCATCTGTTTCGTGATGAATTTCTAGCTCAATGTGTATGTTCAGATTTGCTCTTGTTTTCTTTTCAAAAAATACTAGTAGTCTATATTCCAGCTGTGCGACTACCTATAGCCACTTGAACCGATGAGAATTCTTCAAGCCTACCTATAGCCACTTGAACGGATGTCTATCTCAGATCTGCTCATCTAAAAAATCCAAGTGGAGTAGTATACTGGTAGTATAGTATAATAATATTATCAAAAGGTAAATGCCCTGATTATTTAGCTCTGTTAGATAAATACTCGTCAAAAGTGGGCTCCTATCAAAATTCATTTCCATTATAATCTTACTCATACAATATTCACACCATGTAATTCTGGAAATATATGCTCATATCTAGTTCTGCATAAAAAATGACAGTATTGACATGTTATAAATAGTTTGTTTGTCTTTCTGTTTATTTTGTTACATTTTGTAGGGATAAAGTGAAGAAAAGAAGAAAAGATTACTAGAATATTAGTTTTAGGATTTTCTTTTATTTCCTTGCAATTTTCCTTTTATTGGATACTTGTGAAGACATTGTAATATTCTTACTATAATAAAAATTATGATTCTATTCCATTTTTTGTTTTTAAATTATTTTTCCTTTTAGGTTGTTTTCTGTAAATTTGGATTTTTTTTGTTTTCCAGATACATTACTAGTGGCGCATTTAAGCCCTTATTAGTGGCGCACCTTCCTTTATTACTAGTGGCACACCTATAAGGCTATTAGTGGCGCACCTGGAGGGAATACCAGTGGAGCACCTAAGGGTTAGTAGTGGCGCACCATATGGTGCGCCATTGGTATTTGGATTACCAATGGAGCATCAAAGGTGCGCCATTACTAACAATTACTAGTGGCGTGTTAATAGTGGCGCACCTATAGTGCGCCATTAATAGCAAAAACTGGTGCGCCACTAATAGCCTTTTTTCTAGTAGTGGTGTCCGCGTGCAACCGACAATCCATGCGGCCTTGTCCTCGTACATCACTCTCCATAGGCAACTGTGGTCTTCCCTTTAGCAACATCTGCATTGGGGTGTTGTTGAATGTTAAGGAGAGTGTTGATGTAACCACATAGGTATCTGCTTGAGGCCTCAACTGGTGGTGCCGACTTTGCATGATACACCTCATTTTGTACATGCCAATTCTGCCATAAAATCGTCATCACTGGGAGACGCTCATCATCAGTACATCGATTGAGTAAATGGAGAATCCACTCGGCGCCCGTGTTGGTGACAGTCTCCAACTTGGGCATGCTCCATGTCCTAATTGGTGGTTAAACTTTTTGTTTTAACATTGCATGTCATGACCATACTAAATATTGAAATGCCAATTTTTTTGAACTTTTAATCATGGAAATTGAGCTTCTGTTCGGCGGACCTCTGCGGAGTGGAGCGCACGGAGTGCCCTTTTAGCAGCTCCGCAAATTATAACTGGCATGCCACTCCGCTCCGGTGCGGACCCGTGGAGCAGTGGGAGTCCGAACGTGCCCTAAATGTATGGAGGAAGGATCGTAGCAAATAGAAGAAAAATAATTTCCTGTCATTGTGGTAATTGAACGAAGTAACACATAAATCTTGTGTCTTTTACATTTGTATTTTACCTTTTTTTTTATAGATCCAGCCAATTGTCGACTTGATTCAGATTTAGCAGGAAGCGATTAAAGAGCAACACAAGGTCAGTCCGAAGACCAGAGAAAAACAATAAAGGGAACAACAACCCTGTTGAGTGGAGAAAAACACCATAGTCTCACTCTCATGCCAAATCACCATCCATCCGTGACAAGACAACGCTGCTCCGACTCTGATGATCAACTACGAAGGAGAACTAGGAAAGCTGGCATCACAGAAGATCACTGAATGGACCACATGTTGCTTGTCATCCTACACCCCACCAGGGCCCTGTCACCACAGCTTTGACTTCAGAGCAACAAACAACCGAGGCAGTCCCATAGAGAAACTGGAGAAGAGCCGGCTATCCGAAACAAAGTCAGGTCTTCGACAAATGGCATAACATTGTCTAATTTTCATGATATGACAAATGACTATTTTTTGTTCGCCTATAGTGTAAGTGTACTTGATCCAGTTGGGTTTATAAGTCGGCCACTGGTTTTTAGGTTTTTGACTTAACTAATAAAACATGCACAATATGCAACATAAATTATGGTTACAAACTACATTGACAATGAATATAAACATTTATATTTTTATAGGATATATACATGTTTCCCTACTTGAATTGAAGACCTCAGAAAATCAGGCTTCTCATATAAACACTAACAGAGAAAGTATGCCGCATACGGAAGCTAGTAATGACACAATAATGACACTATTTATATACTCGTACATCTGGACAGGATGTAGAGAGAACAATTAAAAGATTGATTTATGTGAAATTTCATATGGTTATGGTTGTAGTATTGCTGTTAAATCTTGTAGTTAATTTAATATTTAGTAGCACAAGTTAGAAACAAATATAGTAAACATTCAATTAGGTTTCTTTAGTTACTTTTTACGCATATAGTTTTTACTCGTCTCATCTATATTTTCCAATATCACTGCCATTTATATATTCGATCTGTGTGTTAGATTACTATACGGAGTGATTTGAACATCCTTATTTCAATAGCTATGACAATATAAATCGTCATGTCACACAAGAATCCATATTTATATTATTACTATTTCAATGACCTTGACAAACTTCCACCTTTTTATAGACACTGAATTGGTTACTCTAAATCCATATATTTACATTATCTTATATTTACTAATTGGAGGCACCATACAAGGCTCCACGTTAATCTAGAAAAACAACAATAATAACCATAAGATCGTTAAACATATGGCTAGGATAAGAAAAGATCTATACTAACAGTCCTATGAGATTACGGTAGAAATAAACGTGTCCTTGCACAATTTCTAAAATATACACGTTCCATCTGGCCATGAACAAAGGCAATAAAGAATCCCCACTCTAACACGTCTGCATAGAGGATAGACTTCAGCAAAAAAGAATGGAGTATAGTCCGTGTCTTATTATAAAAAGGTAAATCAGGTAAAAAAAGAGCCCTCGCGCTTCACGCTATGAAAAAAGAGAGCCATAGTCCCTAAAAAAAGAGAGAGCCATAGTCACGGTAGAACAAAGTTCGAATAAATAACATGCCTTCTCCCTTTGGAATAAACAAGAAAAAAAGGGTACGTACAAACATGTTCCTTCTCCTCATGCGAAGAAATGGGTGCAGACCCTAGTTTTCAACTGTAAGAGACCACTCTGCTTGAAGAAAGTAAAAAAAAAAAACATACAGAAGAAGTCCATATGCCTCACGTTAAAAAGAAAACCTATGCCTGATTTATTATTTTTAATCCACATGTACAAAAAGAAGTCCCAGTCAATTAAAATAAAATAAATTAGACGCACGTACATAAGTCTCTCCGTAATGACTCCTACATATCATCATAGCCTAGGCTATTAATTTAATATATGAAAGCACCTAATTATGACACAACAAGGAAAATATGGATAAATTGTCACGCATAAAAAAAATCGATTTATCTATCTATACATATACTAATTAGGGAGTGACTAGAAATTACCACGTTCATTAGAAATTACTAGCCATCTATCTGGTGGGACAAAATTATTACGGTGGGGATCAATCAATAAAATCATTGGAAAAAAAACGCTTGAAAGGCACACAATCCTTTCTTGGTTGCCCAAATCAAAGTAAGAAGAAAAGTTGTTGCGTAATCTATCTACGCTCAAATAGAGGTAAAAAAATCGTAGCTCAATCTATCTATATCTTATGTCCCTTTCACAGTTGAAAAAATAAAAGGAAAATATATCATCTCAATGTATGTCTACTGGAAGAAACAAAGAAGCCCTGTCCATATAATGGAGTCCTCAAGGCACACGTTAAATGAGCCAACGCCCCCACACTAAAAATGATCCCACATGACTATCTCACGGAAACAAATTCCACATACATGTCTTCTTGAAAGAGGAAAGAAGAACTGTACAAATAAAGAGTCCTAAAGGGTCTTGTTCATCTTACATGTTAAAAGAATTTATTTATAATTATGCATCCCTATAATAGCTAGGCCGTGCATGTGCACGGGTTGATGACTAGTTTTATTATAGTTCATATGAAACCCAAGAAATGTGTATCACTATGCCGCCTCCCGATTATAACTCATGCATGGTTTTTTAGGTCTATAGTTTGACTAACAAAACATGTGAAATATGCCCTAACATATATGTTCAGAAACTTAATTCGACAAGGAATCTTAAGTTATATATTTTGTGGAAAATAATATTTGTTTGTTCCATCGAATTAAAAACATATATAAGATCCCGTATATGTAGGGGAAATGCATTGGAGCACCCGGGTGCCACACACCCCTATATGAAAATAGCATTAGAAAATACCATGAAATTTTGAAGAAGTCATAAATTTTGGGATATGAAACCTGGGTGCCCATTATACACCCGTTTTCATTCTCGTATGGAATGAGTGCCCGTGGTATCCGCGCCACAGAAATTACAGTTCAACAAACGTTACATCCAGTTCTTTTTTCTACACATACGAACTTTTTGTCTTTTTTGCTGACATTACCACGGGCACCCATTCCCCACGAAACTGAACACGTGTGTACAACGGGCACCCAGGTTTCATATCCCAAAAATTTAGAAGGGGTATGTGTGGCACCAGAGAGCCATAAATACTCTTCCGTGTATGTAGGGCGTATATAAGATTTCATCCAATATATAATGTAAAAAAAATACTTAAGTGTCTTGTATATATATTTCATCTACTGTAGGAGTTTGTTGACATTCTTTTTTTTTTGTCTGCTTGATTTTTAGCGTATTAATTGTTATGGGTAACCTATGAGTAGTTTTCTTTATGATCAGTAGTTACTGTAGGGAGACCATTGATTCAGAAAAAGATGGACCCATCTATGATTATGAGTGATTAAACTACATGTGATGCATATATATCAATCACGCAGGCAATTAAGGTGCAAAGAGACAGTCGTGAGTACGATGCATAGAAGCTTTCCATTTATATATTAATATTTTATTTTGCATTGATGCACATAAGAGAGTTTTCCCGCTAAAATGATAAGCTTATAAAGATTTTAATGGGTAGATGCAGGGAGCTAATCATGAAGATAGTGCAAGTTGAATCAACCACAATGCGCTCACAGCCTTCCTGGCCCTTAACGTTTTCTCCTCAGCAATGCTCTTCCTGAGAAGCATCCCTTTGAGAACTACAAATTGTGTTCATGCACACGAAGTCCATGCATGCGCCATCGCACTCCCATGGATTTTAATTCCTACCAATGGCTAATGGAACACAACATGTGAAATCGTAGCCCATAATTTCCTCCCATGAATTTTTGTTTTTGTTTCCTGGGCATAGAACGAAGATATTCATTACCAATATTGGTCCTCCTACGTTTACGTTACCAGTTACATCACATCACATTTGCTTCGGGCAGTCATCGTGGAAGATAGGGTCCTCTCTGGTGAACACATATAGTGATGAGAAAGATCTACGACAAGCTACTCCGCTAATGACATGCTAGAAGTCAACGGCATAGCAAAGAAATCAAGAATAGTTGTATATGTTGACTCTGACGCATGATGTCTCCCACATCGCAAAAATATCAGAAGTGTGGTTTTTGGCCTGTTGAAGGTTACCTTGAAGTATTGAAACATGCATGTTGAGAGAGCCATCGATAAGATGGCAATGCTATATGAAATTCATACACTAAAATTAACTCGAGATAGGTGATCGTCTTAAATAACGGCCTTTAGGCTGATTAGCCTGATTCACAGCTTCGCAAAAATTCTGGTCATAGCTTTGGCAAACAAGTTGGCTCCCAAATTGGAGGAACTGATCTCGCACAATTAGAGCTCCTTCACTGGAGGATAACGCATTCAAGACAATTTTTTGCTGGTCCAAAGCAAAAACAATTCACTACAGGAGGGTATCAATCCTCTTGCTAAAACTCGATGTGGCGGATGCTTTTGATTATGTTGCCTTGCAGTTCCTTTTGGAAATTCTAGCCCACAATGGTTTTCACCCGAAATGGCGGTTTTGGATAACTTCCATCATGGGGTCCTCCTAAACACAAGTGCTAATCAATGGCAGCCCAAAACAGTATATGGCACACTTGCAGCCTCAGACTAGGTGACCCAATTTCACCATTATCATAGACATCCTCGGCGCATTAATGACATCTATGGAGAATATGTGACTGTTAGAATCTTTCGCGGAGATGGGAATGAAGCACAAAATCTCACTCTTTATTGATAACATGATCATGTTCATCTGGCCCAAACCCCTCGAATTCAAAGTCATGGCAGGCACATTGGAATTATTTGGCACTACGTCCGGTTTGCAAGCCAACAAGGGGAAGAGCTCAATTAGTCACATATGGTGTGGCCCCGAAATTGATTAGGATTTCCTTGCTGATCTTCCTTGCATTCTCGGGTCGTTCACTATGTCGGGGAAACTTGAAAAAGGAAGAGCTCTATAAAATGGTGGACTGCATAGCGAACCACGTGCTGACCTCGATATGAAGGCTGATATTCGAAGGATAGCATGTCATATGGCTTAGATTTGTTCTTATAGCCACCTCGGTTTATTAGATGCTATAATTTGATCTTCCACCATGTGTGATCAAGAAAGCTAAGAAGATATGCAGGGATTTTGTGTGGAAAGGAGCGTATAAAGTGAAGGCTAGGCACGACAAGGTGGCCTAGGATTTGGTCTATTGGCCTACTGAATAGGGATGGCTAGAAATCCACAATCTCCATTTGCTAAATGCCGTACTGAGGGTTCAATGGTTATGGCTAGTAAGAATCGATAACTCCCGCCCATGGCAGGGGTTTATCATCTCGGTTTCTCCTCCGCTGGACAATGTTTCCCATGCTTCCATCACCTTTTTTCGAAGAGGAGGATTACCCCCGGTCTATGCTTCCACCGCTTTTGTGCTGGGCGATGGTCAACCGGTCATCTCTGGTCTGACAGATGGATTGAGGGGTCCTCTCCTCAGGAATTAGGGATGGACTTGTACGCTACAAACCATTCTGGTAGGCGGCATGTTACGGTTAGGTAAGAGCTCCATCAGGATTGCTGGATCAGAGACACAAAAGGGGCATATTCGGCCAATAAAATATACTCCCTCTGTAAACTAATATAAGAGTGTTTAGATCACTAGATTAGTATTCTAAACACTCTTATATTAGTTTACGGAGGGAGTATCAGTTATGCCCTTCTGGGTACCATTTGAGAACCAGAGGAGCAAAATGATGGACTTCGTAGATGATTTCTGTTAGATCTGTACGGAATCAGGCGGCTAGGTCGGCATACTTGGCTTTCTTCACGGGCTCGACACGCATGCCGGGCGCTGAGAAACCTGGTCTTCGATGGCTTACTTGCATGCAAAGTTCTTTGGATGGCTTGCTCTCCTCAATACATGCTAGTCGGTTGATCGTGTACAGGCCAGAGTGTTGCCGCACCAACCAGCGTGCACCGTTTGCTTGCAAGAGCCGTAATCCATGAACCTCATGCTAATGCAATATCCTTTTGCTAGGACTGTGTGGTCCCTGGTGGCCTAGGCCCATCACCTTAACATTCCTTGCCAACTAATATATTCAATCGTTGTGGACTGGTGGGAACAAGCACATGGATTAACGCCATGGTTTCGCAGGAAGGGAATCAACGCGCTAATCAACCTTGTGTTCCTCTCCATCTGGAAGGAGTGAAACTGCCATACCTTTGAGAATACATTGGCGGAAGAATCTAATGTGGCTGAGAGAATTTTGATGGCCTCGAACATGTGGAGAAGAGGTACGAAGGCGGTGGGAGAGCGTGAAATCTAAGGTATGTAATTGGGATTGCCAAATCTCAGTCGACTGAGACTTGACGAAGTCTCAGTCGATGCTATATTCATGAGATCTTATGTGGAGATCTGCGTAAAATTTCCTTTTAATTTTTTTTCTTTCTTCATTCTTATATGTTTTGTCACATCCCTGAGACTTCGTTCTCAGTCGACGGAGATCTAGGCACCCCCTTATGTAATAGTGGAGGTTGAAGTGGGTTTGTCGATCTGACTTTGAAGTCTCTGTGATATAAATTTTGTACTAAAATCTAATACTTCTGTTCATATCACATGGAAGAAACAAGTGTAATACAGTACATCATAAATTCCTTCTTTTTCAGAAAATAAATATAGATAGATCGATCGAGCTACAACACGGTGGTGTAGAGCAATGCTAGGGCTGTATCAATTGAGACTAATCTCAGGCGTCCCAACAGTTGATGGTGGTTGCAGCAAGGCTTCCATTGAAATTGAAGAAGTAGTCTACGGGGTCACACAACACCCTGATGGAGTATGCCCACGTGTAAACCCACCCAAGCGTGAACTGCACCCCGGTGACCACCAGCACCTTGATAAGGGTAGGGGCGCTGGCCGTGCCATCAATACTCCGGCGCCCGCTTGTGGCCGGGTTGGGGAAGTTCGATGTCCAGTCGTCGATCGACATTAAAGCCGACACGTCCATGGTTGTCGTGCTCAGGGGCGGTTGCGAGCTCCACAGCTCGCTGAAGCCGGCCTGTATCGACAAGTTGCTTGAATCCGGCGATGGGCTCGTGTATTGCAGGAGCACGATGCTGCTGATGTAGTCAACTCCCATGCGGGGGCTGGTGTTGTTGGCGACGAGGGTGAGGTTCAACTCCATGGATTGCACCAACCCACTGTTTGCTTTGATTGTTGCATTGGAGGCGTGGGTGATGGAGAAACGGATGTTCCCCGGTCTGAGCACGAAGGAGACGACGCTGGCGGTGCCCGCGATGATGACGATCAGGGCAAGGGCCGCCAGGATGCGCCGCTTTGTGCTCCACCATCTGCCCGGAGAAGGAGAAGGGGCTTTCGCCATGCTGTTAGCTAAGCCAAGCTGCATGCTGACTACAGTTAAGTATCTAATCAACCGTAGATGTGTAGCCATGATGGAGCCTGGCATGAATATATGGGCGGAGCACATGCCCGACAAAGTGAATGCCTGGGCAATACATTGCAGACTTTGGAACTGTAGTCTAGAAGAAAAAAAGGTGACGTGAACTTCAATCCATGTGTTTTTATTTTTTTGCGGGGTAACTTCAGTCCATGTGTTGTACTATATATATAAGAGGTAGGAATATATATAGGATCAAGATGGCTATGCCTAAGAATAGAAAAATGAATACACTATTAAAACAAGAAAGATAAAGCTATGCCTAAGCATGGTCTCTTTATATCTTTACAGTGGCATTTCTTTAGTGAGGTGACTTCCATCGGAGTGCTACTGTGCGATTCTCTCAGTGTAAACCGACTTGCTAGATGGTCCAACTAGCAGGTTTGCTTTGGCGTCGGCGTTGCATGCCCAATTCAAATAATGGATCGATCTACATATACTTGACACTAGCACCAAGCTAGGCAGCTAACTAGTTAGAAACTGATACCCATCTTGTTCACAAATAAGTGACGTTTGACCATAGATTTAGTCATGAACTTAGAAATTTAACCTTTAATAATATTATGAATGATATTTTTTTAAGATCTACTGTATAGACTAGTCTCAGAAGTTATTTCAAGATTATTTATTTTACATGGGTTTTACACATACTTAAATAAATATGCTATTTTTGGCTGTTTGTGAGATGAGTCATCCATGTTTGGCATTTTATAAGGACCAAGAGTAAGAAGGAATAAAGGGAAGTATCTCAAACGCTTTCAAGAGAGCATCAAGACCGAATAATAGGCTTAGCTAACAGATTTCTTGCTCTCATTGAAATCGTCCATCTGGTCAGTCACAAAATTTTCTATCAGTAGTCACAAAATTTTCTATCAGTAGTATCCAATACCATTTCTCCTACTTTCCTCCACATCTTAGAAAAGTGGGCATGCTAAACACAAAAACAGTCATGGATAGTCATAAGAATTGCATCCTTCCAAATGGGTCGATAATAAGACTGTCCTCTAGACTGTCCTCACGTCAACATTCCCGATTGGCATCTTGATGAATCCGTCAAGGAGTGGTGGGTCAAGCGTACCGATGACCGAAACCCGAATTGGCATGCCATGTCCTCTCTCGTCATGCTCACCTCTTGGACCATTTGGAACGAGCGAAATGCTAGGGTATTTCGGCAAAAATTTGCCACCGCCTATTCTCCTCCAAACAATCATTGGTGAGGCAAAGTTATGGGTTACTGCCGGCGCCAAGAAGCTAGGGACTATCATTGTATGTGAGTAATTGCCATGTCGCTTGTATGGGGTGTCCTGTAAAACTCTAAACTCTATTCTCTCCTTATTTAATAGATGAGGCAAATCTTATGCCTCCGTTTCAAAAAAAAAAATAGTTTAAACTGCAGCTTATGCAATTGGTAGTTATACTGACCCATGGGACCGATAAGCCAAACCCATCCCCCTCTCTTGGATCCGGGAGTCACCGGACACAAAACAGAACCAAGTGGAGAGGGGAGAAAAGCAAGTGGGCAGGACCAGAGGTCCCAATACTTTTGGTTTTGTTAGAGATGGCTTCCGTCCGAGTGCTACCGTAGATTCTCTCCTAACGCATGCAGGTGTGCTCAATCTAAATGACAAGTTGCTAACCAAAAGTAGGTGTACTCCCTTCCTAATCTAAATAGTGCTTTCGGTTACCGTATATATCTGTGTAGCGTGGCTAAGCAAAACTGATCGATATACACAGACTTGCGTGTAGCTACTAATCAAGTTATAGCGCACTAGCTATAGCTATATATAGAAACAACAAACACAGGCCGAAATTACATAGACGTTGCCATGGAGGAAGACAGAGACCAGAAGCGCCGCAACCACACCAAAGCCCGGTGGTGCGTCGACACGGCGCACTACACGGCGACCGCCCTGCTGGTCCTGCTCGTCTTGGTTGTCATCCTTGGGGCCATCGCGGCGTCCCTGCGCAGCCAGCAGCTCGACATCTACATCGCCAGGGGCTACGTCTCCGTGGCAGGCCTGCCGCCGGCGTCAAATTCTTCGCTGCCACCACCGGGCAACGTGAGCCTCTCCCTCGTGTTGGTGCTCTCCAACCCCAGCGGCCGAGCCGATGTCTCCTACAACAAAAGCCGCCTTGTTATCGCCGACAACAACGACAAGGTGATATATTCTTCGCCTCATGACATAGTGGTACAGGTGGGCCGCGAGGAGGTTCTTGAACTGTCCGTGACGGTTGCCCTCGATGAGCATTCTCCGATGTCGTTGATGGCCACACTCGTCCAGATGATGAACGGCACGAAGACCGCGAAGGTGAGCTTGAGTGGTATGCTCGAGACCCAGTTCACTGGGCTCAACTTCATACCCCCACGTCCCCACCTCGCCGACTACAATTGCTCTCAGGTCACCATCGGCAGATTGCCGCAGCGCAAGGTGCGGGCTGCGGGTGCCGCCGACGTGTATTGCCAAGATCTTAGTACCACCAAATGGCAGTGATTAGTAATATGTCGTACGTATCTCAGAAGTGCCCCTGTACTGACTACGTACTGAGTGTAGCACTAGTAAGTGTCATGTGTGGAACGCTATACTACCTTACTCTGGAATATTTAGCAAAACTAGCATGCTTTTATTCGCTTTTTAAATACATTAGTTTAATTTTTGTAGGGATATTTACTAGTATTATGCAGCAACTTTCCTTGTTTCCTTCATGGGGAAGATATTGGTAGTTTCATCTAGTAGTAGATATGACTAAAGTGCAATTTATCGTCCCTCAACTTATCATGAAGTGTCAGTTTGTGTTTGTACCTTTCTTTTTGAGTTGTCTCTCAACTATTAATACCGTATCGATTTAGTCACTGACAGTCGTTTTCTCTCTCTCTCTCTCTCTCTCTCTCTCTCTCTCTCTGGATGATCTCAGGTTGTAATTAGGTTCTTATTGTTCCTCTTAAGGAACCATATGCAGTGTCTTTATGTGATTCGATCATGATGTGTCAGTAACCCTCTCGGGGCAAAGGTAGAAGTGTAGCCTCAGAGTTTACGTACGTGTCTTGAGGGATCAATGGTATGTTTATTTTACATTTTGTATTGTGATTTGGTCCTTTGTCTCGGTTTGATCTTAGTACCCGATACACTGATGATCGACATGTTTTCTGAAACATTCTTAAATTTTTACCATAACATATACTAGTTGTTATATCCAGTGGCGGAGCTACCAAAAAATTGTTGGGCGGGCCATGCTGAAGGAAATACAATTTTCCGCTCTCTCCCAAAATGCCTAAATTGACCTATATTTCAATATTTCGGCCATGAGCTGTGCGGGCCATGGCCCATCTGGCCTTGTTGTAGCTCCACCAGTGGTGATATCATTACGCCATGAGAGGTTTTATGTTTTTCAAATTTCATTTTCACTTTTGGAAATAAAAGCTTCATGTTATTAATTTAAATAAATAAATAATTAATTAATTAAAAAGGAAAGGAAAGAAATAGAAAAGAAAACAAATAAGAAGGGAAAAAGGTGGAAAGTGCTTGCCGAGTGTCGTTTTTTGTTGAACGTTTTATAAGGGACAATCGGCAATTGTACTGTTTGACAAGTACTTAATAAAATACAGTCAGCGAAGATCTTGACACTCGGCAAGGTGCTCAATTTTGATAGTGTTAGATGAAAAAAAAATAAAGGTTCTGCTCACGAGTTGATTATGGGATTTTTTTTTTGCGAAAAAACTTCCAATCTATTCATCCTCGATCATGGCAGTACAACGAATACTAGAAATAAAAATTACATCCAGATTCGTAGACCACCTAGGGACGACTACAAGCACCGAAGCGAGCCGAAGGTGCGCCGCCGTCATCGCCCCTCCATCGCCGGAGCCGGGCACAACTTGTTGTAGTAGACTGTCGGGAAGTCGTCGTGCTAAGGCCCCATAGGACCAGCACCCTAGAACAGCAACCGCCGCCGATGAAAAATAACGTAGATCGGAAGGATCCGAACCGAAGACACACGAACGTAGACGAACAACGACAAGATCCGAGCAAATCCATCAAAGATAGATCTGCCGGAGACACACCTCCACACGCCCACCAACGATGCTAAACGCACCGCCGGAACGGGGGCTAGGCGGGGAGACCTTTATTCCATCTTCAGGGAGCCGCCGCCGTCCCGCCTTCCTGAGTAGGACACAAACCCTAACAAGATTGAAAAAAACGACTAGAAACGAAGCCCTCCCGCCGGTCCTTGTCAGGATACATCGCGCCTCCATGGTCCTAGGGCCACCGGGGACAAGGCGGACCTGCGCCGGCGCCGGCAAGAGGCACAAACCCTAACTTTCTTTCTTGGAGGAGGAGGAGAAGGCTGATCATAGGATCTACTGCAGGTAATATCATGAAGATCGCCTGGAAACCATGAAAAGCGATCAATCATAAATTATTTGCTTTTGAGAATACAGCGTCGCTCAGTTGGTTAGCTTTACGGAAGAGCAAGCTGCCCACCCTGGTTTGAGTCTTGGCTCAGCCACGGGTTCTTAGAGATTTTCCTCTATAAAAGTATGTTAGAAATATGAGAAAATTACTATGAGATTTAATTCAAATAAACAGAAGATAAATTATGACTACAATAGCAGAGACTAAACTAATCATGCAAATTGCATAGCAGATGAACAGATCACATCTAGGACACATACAAGAAACATGCAGCGGGAGCAGCACCGCCGGCGTTGACGTTGTCGCCCATGTCGTCGAGGATGAGGTTGCCGAGGTCGGGGAAGAAGTCATGCAATGATCTGGAACGGTGGTGAGAAACCATACGAAGCGGCGGCGACTAGGGTAGACGTCTCACTGACTATATAGTGCGGGCCGGGTAGGTCGTGGGAGTAAACCCCATGTCTGAGTCGTCACGATCCAAAAGAATCGGAAACGGTTCGGTAATTAACGCGTACTTTAATTATTAATTAATGACTCATTAATTTTTCCGAGCAACAAAAATATAGACAACGTGCATAGCTCTGTCCTCGGCTCGGCACAATCCCGCAAGGCAAGGCAAGGCAAGGCAAGGCAAGGCGTGTCGCAGTGAGGCGAGGCGTGGCGTGGCGTGGCGAGCGAGGAGGAGGAGCGCGCGTGTAGGTCTCCTCTTCTCATGCTCATACAAGTGGTGGAAGAGCTCACCTTATAAAGAGGTGCAACTCTCTCTCAACTTATGAGGTGGGACTAAACTTTAGCCTTACTCACTCCACTCACATGTGTGCATGAATGGGCCAAGAGAATTTCAGAATTTTAGTTGGGCTTTGGGCCAAAGGCCTACTAGCAAAATTCCAACAATCCCCCACAAAGTATCATTGGCACATCTCATCATTTGGTTCCAAAACATTGTTGATATACCGGTGCTTAGTGGAGACTTTGAAGTTGAACTTTGATACGTCTCCAACGTATTTATAATTTTTGATTGCTCTATGCTATATTATCTATTGTTTTGGACTATATTGGGCTTTATTTTCCACTTTTATATTACTTTTAGGACTAACCTATTAACCGGAGGCCCAGCCCAGAATTGTTTTTTTTTCCTATTTCAGTGTTTCGAAGAAACGGAATATCAAATGGAGTCTAAACGGAATGAAACCTTCGGGAACATGATTTTCTCATCAGATAAGACCCAGGAGACTTGGACCCTCCGTCAAGAAAGCCATGAGGCGGTCACGAGGGTGGAGGGCGCCCCTCCCCCTAGGGCGCGCCCCCTGCCTCGTGGGCCCCTCGGAGCTCCACCGACGTACTTCTTCCTCCTATATATACCTACTTACCCCCAACAGATAAGATACGGAGCCAAAAACCTAATTCCACCGCCGGAACTTTCTGTATCCACGAGATCCCATCTTGGGGCCTGTTCCGGAGCTCCGCCAGAAGGGGATTCCACCACGGAGGGCTTCTACATCAACATCATAGCCTCTCCGATGAAGTGTGAGTAGTTTACCTCAGACCTTCGGGTCCATAGTTAGTAGCTAGATGGCTTCTTCTCTTTTTTTGGATCTCAATACAATGTTCTCCCCCTCTCTCGTGGAGATCTATTCGATGTAATCTTCTTTTTGTGGTGTGTTTATTGAGACCGATGATTTGTGGGTTTATGATCAAGATTATCTATGAGCAATATTTGAATCTTCTCTGAATTCTTTTATGTATGATTGAGTTATCTTTGCAAGTCTCTTCGAATTATCCGTTTGGTTTGGCCAACTAGATTGGTAGTTCTTGCAATGGGAGAAGTGCTTAGCTTTGGGTTCAATCTTGCGGTGTCCTTTCCCAGTGACAGTAGGGGCAGCAAGGCACGTATTGTATTGTTGCCATCGAGGATAACAAGATGGGGTATTTATCATATTGCATGAATTTATTCCTCTACATCATGTCATCTTGCTTAAGGCGTTACTCTGTTTTCATTAACTTAATACTCTATATGCATGCTGGATAGCGGCCGATGAGTGGGGTAATAGTAGTAGATGTAGGCAGGAGTCGGTCTACTTGTCTTGGACGTGATGCCTATATACCTGATCATACCCAGATATTCTCAATTCTGTCAATTGCTCAACAGTAATTCGTTCATCCACCATAAAATACCTATGCTCTTGAGAGAAGCCACCAGTGAAATCTATGCCCCCCGGGTCTATTTTCATCATATTAATCTTCCTATGCTTTATTATTTCTTTGCTCTTTACTTTGCCTTTTTGTTTTACTTTGCATCTTTATACCAAAATTACCAAAAATATTATCTATCATCTCTATCAAATCTCACTCTCGTAAGTGAATGTGAAGGGGTTGACAACCCCTATTCATGTTGGTTGCGAGGAGCTATTTGTTTTGTGTAGGTACGAGGGACTTGTGCGTGGCCTCCTACTGGATAGATACCTTGGTTCTCAAAAACTAAGGGAAATACTTACGCTAATCTGCTACATCATCCTCTCCTCTTCGGGGAATACCAACGCAAGCTCAAGACGTAGCAAGAAGGATTTCTGGCGCCGTTGCCGAGGAGTCTACGCAAAAGTCAACATACCAAGTACCCATCACAATCCCTCATCTCTCGCATTACATTATTTGCCATTTGCCTCTCGCTTTCCTCTCCCCCACTTCACCCTTGCCGTTTTATTCGCCCTCTCTTTTCCAATCTCCTCCTCTCTTTTCCGTTTGCCCTTTTCTCGCTTGCTTGTCGTTATGTCTAGTCTTGTATCTTCTCCGTTATCTCCCGAGAATGAAGTTCTAAATTTTAAGCAAAGGGAGGGAGAAAATCTAAAAGACGCTTGGTATAGAATTTGCAATGCTCAAAATAGATCTACCGGGAAGCAATGTACTTCAGTTCTTCTCCGCAATTTTTATGTACGTGCTAATCCTTGGTATAGATATATCCTTGATACCATTACCGGAGGGAATTTCTTGGGTAGCCATACTTTTGATTCTTATAAAGCTATGATAGATTTATTTGGCTCACCACATCTCTTGGTTAATGGAACTATGTTGACTTTCGAGCATGTAATGCAAAGACTTGAAATTATTGAAAATAAAGTTGCTACCGTTGAGTTAATTGAAAATCTAAATAAAAATATCCACAATCAAATTACTCAATATGGATCTAAGGTAGTAGAAACTTTGAAAAATATTAAGGAGAAGGAACCCATAGTTAATGAGAAAATAAACGAAGATTCCTCTAGAATTGATAAACTTGAGGGTATCATTACCAACTTGGGAACCGCCTTTTCTTCCGTAAAAAATACTCCAAGTCCACCTACTAAAGTTGCTAAGCTCATGTTTGTTCCTAAGAATAAGGGTGAACCCTCTAGTAAGGAAACCGCGGATCTTAAATCTATAAGTATTCATCCCAATCTTTTTGCTATCATTAAGGAACCATTTGCCACGAATGAATTTTTTGATCTTTTGCCTAAAAGTTTGGTAATCACTAGAAAGAAAGTAATTTCTAAGGAAGGTAGATGTCTCATTGAATAATTGCCCACCAAAGATGACATTACCTAGATCTATCCTTGCTTTTATGCCTAGCTAGGGGCGTTAAACGATAGCGCTTGTTGGGAGGCAACCCAATTTTATTTTTAGTTTTTAGTTTTTGTGTCTGTTTAGGAATAGATAATCCATCTACCTTATGTTTAGATGTGGTTTTATGTTTTAATTAGTGTTTGTGCCAAGTTAAACCTATAGGATCTTCTTGGATAATAGTTATTTGATCTTGCTGTAATTTCCAGAAACTTTCGGTTCACGAAAATAATTGTTAAAAATCACCAGAACGTGCTAAAATAGTGATTCCAATTGCTGCTGATCAATAAATAAATTTCCTAGGTCTTCCTATTTTGGCTGAAGTTTTGGAGTTCCAGAAGTTTGCTTTAGTTACAGATTACTACAGACTGTTATGTTTTTGACAGATTCTGTTTTTCGTGTGTTGTTTGCTTATTTTGATGAATCTATGGCTAGTAAAATAGTTTATGATCCATAGGGAAGTTGGAATACAGTAGGTTTGACACCAATATAAATAAATAATGAGTTCATTAAAGTACCTTGAAGTGGTCTTTTGCTTTCTTTGCTAACGGAGCTTACGAGATTTCTGTTGAGTTTTGTGTTGTGAAGTTTTCAAGTTTTGGGTGAAATTTTTTGATGCATTATGGAACAAGGAGTGGCAAGAGCCTAAGCTTGGGGATGCCCATGGCATCCCCAAGATAATCCAAGGACACCAAAAAGTCTAAGCTTGGGGATGCCCCGGAAGGCATCCCCTCTTTCGTCCACTTCCATCGGTAACTTTACTTGAAGCTATATTTTTATTCACCACATGATATGGGTTTTGCTTGGAGCGTCTTGTATCATTTGTGTCTTTGCTTGTTAGTCTACCACAATCATCCGTGCTGTACACACCTTGTGAGAGAGCCATACATGAATTGGAATTTGTTAGAATACTCTATGTGCTTCACTTATACCTTTTGAGCTTGATAGTTTTGCTCTATGTGCTTCACTTATATCTTTTGAGCTTGATAGTTTTGCTCTAGTACTTCACTTATATCTTTTAGAGCACGGTGGGGGTTTGTTTTAAAGAAACTATTGATCTCTCATGCTTCACTTAGATTATTTTGAGAGTCTTAAATAGCATGGTAATTTGCTTAATAATTATATGCTTGGTATTCAAGATTTGTAAAACTTTCTTTTGAGTGCGTCGAATACTAAGAAAATTTGATGCTTGATAATTGTTTTGAGATATGGAGGTGATAATATCAAAGTCGTGCTAGTTGAGTAGTTGTGAATTTGAGAAATGCTTGTGTTGAATTTTGCAAGTCCCACGTATGGTAAACATTACGTAACAAATTTGAAACATGATGTGTTATTTGATTGTCCTCCTTATGAGTGGCCGTCGGGGACGAGCGATGGTCTTTTCCTACCAATCTATCCCCCTAGGAGCATGCGCATAGTGCTTTGGTTTTTGATGGCTTGTAGATTTTTGCAATAAGTATGTGAGTTCTTTCTGACTAATGTTGAGTCCATGGATTATACGCACTCTTACCCTTCCATCATTGCTAGCCTCTTCGGTACCGTGCATTGCCCTTTCTCACATTGAGAGTTGGTGCAAACTTCGCCTGTGCATCCAAACCCCGTGATATGATACGCTCTTTCACACATAAACCTCCTTATATCTTCCTCAAAACAGCCACCATACCTACCTATTATGGCATTTCCATAGCCATTCCGAGATATATTGCCATGCAACTTTCCACCATACCATTCTTCATGACACATTCATCATTATCATATTGCTTAGCATGATCAGGTAGTTGACATAGTATTTGTGGCAAAGCCACCGCTCATAATTCTTTCATACATGTCACTCTTGGTTCATTGCATATCCCGGTACACCGCCGGAGGCATTCATATAGAGTCATACTTTGTTCTAGTATCGAGTTGTAATCATTGAGTTGTAAATAAATAGAAGCGTGATGATCATTATTTTCTAGAGCATTGTCCCCAAAAAAAGAAAGGCCAAAGAAAAAAAGGCAAAAAAAAAGAAATAAAAAGGGGCAATGTTACTATCTCTTCTTCCACACTTGTGCTTCAAAGTAGCACCATGTTCTTCATATAGCGAGTCTCATATATTGTGCTTCGAAGTAGCACCATGTTCTTCATATAGCGAGTCTCATATATTGTGCTTCGAAGTAGCACCATGTTCTTCATATAGCGAGTCTCATATATTGTGCTTCAAAATAGCACCATGTTTTTCATATAGAGAGTTCCATATGTTGTCACTTTCATATACTAGTGGGAATTTTTCATTATAGAACTTGGCTTGTATATTCCAACGATGGGCTTCCTCAAATGCCCTAGATCTTCGTGAGCAAGCAAGTTGGATGCACACCCACTTAGTTTATTTTGATGAGCCTTCATACATTTATAGCTCTAGTGCATCCGTTGCATGGCAATCCCTACTCCTTGCATTAACATCAATTGATGGGCATCTCCATAGCCCGTTGATTAGCCTCGTTGATGTGAAACCTTCTCCTTTTTTGTCTTCTCCACATAACCCCCATCATTATATTCTATTCCACCCATAGTGCTATATCCATGGCTCGCGCTCATGTATTGCGTGAATGTTTATAAGTTTGAGATTAGTAGAGTATGAAACAATTGCTTGGCTTGTCATCGGGGTTGTGCATGATGAGAGCATTTTTGTGTGACGAAAATGGAGCATGACTAAACTATATGATTTTGTAGGGATGAACTTTCTTTGGCCATGTTATTTTGAGAGGACATAATTGCTTAGTTAGTATGCTTGAAGTATTATTATTTTTATGTCAATATGAACTTTTGTCTTGAATCTTTCGGATCTGAATATTCATACCACAATTAAGAAGAGTTACATTGAAATTATGCCAAGTAGTACTCCGCATCAAAAATTCTCTTTTTATCATTTACCTACCCGAGAACGAGCAGGAATTAAGCTTGGGGATGCCTGATACGTCTCCAACGTATCTATAATTTTTGATTGCTCCATGATATATTATCTATTGTTTTGGACTATATTGGCCTTTATTTTCCACTTTTATATTACTTTTGGGACTAACCTATTAACCGGAGGCCCAGCCGAGAATTGCTGTTTTTTTGCCTATTTCAGTGTTTCAAAGAAACGGAATATCAAACGGAGTCCAAACGCAATGAAACCTTCGGGAACGTGATTTTCTCATCAGATAAGACCCAGGAGACTTGGACCCTCCGTCAAGAAAGCCACGAGGCGGTCACGAGGGTGGAGGGCACCCCCCCTAGGGCGCGCCCCCTGCCTCGTGGGCCCCTCGGAGCTCCACCGACGTACTTCCTCCTCCTATATATACCTACGTACCCCCCAACAGATCAGATACGGAGTCAAAAACATAATTCCACCGCCGCAACTTTCTGTATCCACGAGATCCCATCTTGGGGCCTGTTCCGGAGCTCCGCCGGAAGGGGATTCCACCACGGAGGGCTTCTACATCAACATCATAGCCTCTCCGATGAAGTGTGATTAGTTTACCTCAGACCTTCGGGTCCATAGTTAGTAGCTAGATGGCTCCTTCTCTCTTTTTGGATCTCAATAAAATGTTCTCCCCCTCTCTCGTGGAGATCTATTCGATGTAATCTTCTTTTTGCGGTGTGTTTGTTGAGACCGATGGATTGTGGGTTTATGATCAAGATTATCTATGAGCAATATTTGAATCTTCTGTGAATTATTTTATGTATGATTGAGTTATCTTTGCAAGTCTCTTCGAATTATCCGTTTGGTTTGGCGAACTAGATTGGTAGTTCTTGCAATGGGAGAAGTGCTTAGCTTTGGGTTCAATCTTGCGATGTCCTTTCCCAGTGACAGTAGGGGCAGCAAGGCGCGTATTGTATTGTTGCCATCGAGGATAACAAGATGGGGTATTTATCATATTACATGAATTTATTCCTCTACATCATGTCATCTTGCTTAAGGCGTTACTCTGTTTTCATTAACTTAATACTCTAGATGCATGCTGGATAGCGGTCGATGAGTGGAGTAATAGTAGTAGATGCAGGCATGAGTTGGTCTACTTGTCCTGGACGTGATGCCTATATACATTATCATACCTAGATATTCTCATAACTATGCTTAATTCTGTCAATTGCTCAACAGTAATTCGTTCACCCACCGTAAAATACCTATGCTCTTGAGAGAAGCCACTAGTGAAATCTATGGCCCCCGGGTCTATTTTCATCATATTAATCCTCCTACGCTTTATTATTGCTTTGCTCTTTACATTGCCTTTTTATTTTACTTTGCATCTTTATACCAAAAATACCAAAAATATTATCTATCATCTCTATCAGATCTCACTCTCGTAAGTGACCGTGAAGGGATTGACAACCCCTATTCACGTTGGTTGCGAGGAGCTATTTGTTTTGTGTAGGTACGAGGGACTTGTGCGTGTCCTCCTACTGGATTGATACCTTGGTTCTCAAAAACTGAGGGAAATACTTACGCTACTCTGCTGCATCATCCTCTCCTCTTCGGGGAAAACCAACGCAAGCTCAAGATGTAGCAAACTTCTAGTTAGAGTTTTATGCTAAGATGGAATCCATCTCAGTACGTACAGCTTCCTTCGAGTAGTCAGCACCAGGAGATGCATAGGCTTCTGAAATAGTCCTGGGTGTGTCATCCACAAGGTACACAATGAAATCATCACCAAAAGGCTTTGCAGTCCTCTATCTCTTACTCCTCACAGGAGTTCCGTTGTCACCCTCAACAGGATTCTCAACGTGTTCCATCGCAATGGTGTGTTCAGGAATTACAGTGAATTCCTCACTAATTTGAGGAGGTATGTCCTGATTAGATGAACTCGACATATCCTTCATAGGAAATATGTCCTCAAAGAAAGTGGCATCATTCGACTCCATAATCGTACCAACATGCATGTCGGATACCTCAGATTTTATTATCAAAAATTTATAACAATTGCTATGAAAATCATAGCCCAGAAGAACACAATCCACGATTTTTGGTCCAAGCTTGCGCTTCTTGGGAATTGGTATATTGACTTTCGCCAAACAACCCAAAGTATGTAGGTAAGAGAGTTTCAATCTTTTCCTTTCCCATTCCTCAAATGGAGTCAGGGTCTTATGCTTTGTGGGAACTCGGTTTAGGACATGACACGCAGTCATTCGCACCTCCCCCACCATTCCTTGGAAAGACCAGATGTGTCTAACATGGTGTTAACCATATCAGTTAGAGTTCGGTTCTTTCTTTCGGCTGGCCCATTTGATTGAGGTGAGTAGGGAGGCGTCCTCTCATGGATTATACCACGTTCCGCACAAAAGAGATCAAATTCATTTGAAAAATACTCTCCACCAAGATCGGACCTAAGCCGTTTAATTTTTCGATCAAGTTGGTTCTCTGCCTCAGCTTTATAGTTTTTGAATAAATTTAAAGCCTCATCTTTTGATTTCTGAAGATACACATAACAATATCTAGTGGAGTCATCAATCAACGTCATGAAGTATCTCTATCCACCTTTTGACAACACGCCATTCATCTCACAAAGATCAGAATGTATAAGCTCTAGTGTCACCAAGTCTCTTGCCTCTGCAGTCCTGTGGGACTTGCGAGGTTGCTTAGCTCGCACAAATACTTGGCACTTAGAGCCTTTGACAATAGAGATTTTCGGAATTAAATTAATATTGGCTAGCCGCGTCATGCAACCAAAGTTAATGTGACAAAGTCATGAATGACAAATATCACACTCATTATTGTGGCAAACATTATTAATAACTTTAGTGCAAATATATCTAACAAAGACAGCCGGAACAAGCCTCCTCTCTCATAGCCTTTTCCAATAAATTGTCTATACTTAGAAACTACAACTTTATTGGATTCAAAAACCAACTTAAAACCATCTTGACATAAAAGGGAACCGCTAACGAGATTTTTATTAATGGACGGCACATGATGAACGTTCTTCAGACGCACGGTCTTCCTCGAAGTAAATTTCAGATCTGCCATACCAACACCTCGAACGATGGCATGTGACCCGTTCCCCATCAGCACGGGAGAAATCCCTGTGGCCTGGTAAGAAGAAAACATGGAGGCGTCAGCACAAACATGTACATTGGCACCGGTGTCAATTAAGCAATCAGGGGATTGAAATACTGAAAGGATGGTAGGAAAAATACCGTACCCTGATTCCTTCATATCAGTATCACCAATGACAACATTAGCGGACTTGCCGCTCTTCTCATGTTCGCGCTCCTCAAAGTGGTTAGGACACTTCGGAGCCCAGTGATTAGGATCACCGCATACATGGCAAAGTCCCTTCCCCTTCTTATGAGAATTCTTCTTGAACTTTCTAGTATGTGATGGCTTGTTCTTTGTATCAAACTTGCCTTTGCCCCGAGTTTTGTTCTTGTTGTTTTTGAACTTGTTGGGCTGGAAGTTCTTCTTCTGTACCATGTGGGCACTAGAAGCTCCCTCAGCAACTCGAGCAAGTGTGTCCTTTGCTCTCGCCTTCTCTTCAACATCAAGAGTACCAATGAGATCCGCAACGGAAAACTCATGTCTCTTGTGTTTCAGGGAAGTAGCAAAATTGTTCCACGAAGGTGGAAGCTTGGCAATGATGCCTTCGGCAATAAATTTGTCCGGCAACACACACTTGAAGTACTCAAGTTCTTTTGCGAGCGGTTGTATCTCATGAGCCTGCTGTACAAGAGAGCGCTCATCAGTCATCTTGTAGTCATAGAATTGCTCCATGACGTACAACTCGCTTCCGGCGTCCGAGGCACTAAACTTGGCCTCGAGCGCAGCCCACATGGCCTTGCCGTTTTCAAACGACATATACGAATCCATAATGGAATCATCCAGAACACTCAGAAGAGCGCCTTTAAAGAGAGTATCGATCTTAACAAAAGCTTCCAGCTGTGCTGGATTAAGATCGCCCTCAGGCTTGCCCTTGGTGCCGTCATAGCAGCCCATGGTCTGAAACCAGTAGACTGCTCTCATGCGCCACCTCTTATATTGCGCCACCTTAAAGGGAGGCGGCTTCAGATGCGCAACAAAACCACTCGGAGCAAATTGCCTATAATCAGGTTTTTGGATTGTTGGAAATATGAGCAAATTACTATGAGATTTAGTCCGAATAAGCAGAAGATAAATCATGACTATAATAGCAGAGATTAAACTAATCATGTGAACTAGCATAGCAGATGAACATATCACATCTAGGACACATACTAGAAACATGAATTCTATCTCGAACAGGAAGGATAGAATCACATACGATGCAGCGAGAGCAGCACCGCCGGCGTTGACGTTGTCGCCCATGTCGTCGAGGATGAGGTTGCCGAGGTCGGGGAAGAAGTTGTCGTTCGCGAAGTCGTCGCTGCCAGCAGTCGCGCGAGTGCGCTCCCCAAAAACCTGATCGCCCCTCTCCTATACAGGATCACGAGAGGAGGGGTTTCGGAGGCCTGCTGTCCCTTCTCCCGGTGCACGCCGAAAGGAGAGATGGAGAAGACTTGCTTGGCGGCGCAATGATCTGGAACGGTGGTGAGAAACCATACGAAGCAGCGACGGCTAGGGTAGACGTTTTCCTAACTATATAGTGCGGGCCGGGTAGGTCGTGGGAGTAAACCCCACGTCCGAGTCGTCACAATCCAAAAGAATCAAAAACGGTTTAGTAATTAACGCGTATGTTAATTATTAATTAATGACTCATTAATTTTCCCGAGCAGCAAAAATATAGACAACGTGCATAGCTCTGTCCTCGGCTCGGCTCAATCCCGCAACCCGCGGTGCGTCGTGACGAGGCGAGGCGTGGTGTGGCAAGGCGAGCGAGGAGGAGGAGCGCGCGTGTAGGTCTCCTCTTCTCATGCTCATACAAGTGGTAGAAGAGCTCACCTTATGAAGAGGTGCAACTCTCTCTCAACTTATGAGGTGCGACTAAACTTTAGCCTCACTCACTCTACTCACATGTGTGCATGAATGGGCCAAGAGAATTTCAGAATTTTAGTTCGGCTTTGGGCCAAAGGCCTACTAGCAAAATTCCAACAATCCCCCACAAAGTCTCATTGGCACATCTCATCATTTGGTTCCAAAACATTGTTGATATACCGGTGCTTAGTGGAGACTTTGAAGTTGAACTTCCACTTAGAGTTTTATGCTACACTAGATCACAACTTGAATAGTGGACGATGCCTTGAACTACAAGTTTTCTGCGAGACTAGTTTCACACAAATTCTTGACCGATACTGGGCTGCCGCAAAGCTTCCCCACGGGTGGAGCGTATACGTCATACTCCAAGGCCTTTCATGAATTTACTAGAGAACACCGAATTCTCACAGACTACGACGTCAACAGTCAAATTCACATAGGTGTGTTCCTCGGGAGATGTTCTGCAGGACAACATCTCTGCTTACTCAAATAAGGCACTTGGAACACATTAAGATAAATATCAACCTGCCATACAGATCAGGAGAGTATTGCATCTTCACGGAGTGGGATAGTTATATAGGGATACTCTCCTCCCAGCTGACCAACAGCTTGTCTCCCACTTCTACTTCACGGGATCTCCGATCACATAGAGTGGGTTACCACTATGGACAACTCATGCGGTGGGTCTCAAACCCATCTCCATCCATGCATTATCTATCACATTACGTGATAGACCCTTTGTGAAGGGATCTGCCAAAAAATTTGACGTTTGGATATAATCCAATGTAATAACTCCGGAGTTCCTCAATTTTCTGACAGATTTTAGTCTCCTCTTCACATGCCTTGAGGACTTCATATTGTCCTTAGAACTTTTTCTCTTGACGATCACAATTTGATTATCACAGTTCATCGGGATAGGGGGTATTGGTTTTTCAACCATACGTAAGTCCATCAAGAGCTCACGAAGCGACTCTGCTTCAACAGTGGCAGTGTCTAATGTTGTGAGTTCTGCTTCCATAGTTGACCTTGTTAAGAGGGTCTACTTGCAAGACTTCCAGGAAACTGCGCCACCACCAAGTGTAAAAACATAACCACTTGTGGCCTTAATCTCATCAGCAAGTTTGAGTCACTATAACCCACCAGTACCCTTGGATACCCGGTGTAGTGAATCCCATAGCTCGCGGTGCCTTTCAAATAGGGCATAACTCTCTCAAGAGCATGCCAATGATCATCTACCGTTTTTGACACAAACCGACTC
The DNA here is from genome assembly GCA_021605205.1 of Aegilops longissima. NCBI lineage: Eukaryota > Viridiplantae > Streptophyta > Magnoliopsida > Poales > Poaceae > Aegilops > Aegilops longissima. Next base: position 23,891,874 of record CM038682.1, read on the forward strand.
AGCTTGCTCACAGCAAACGAGATGTCATGCCTCGTGGCACTCGCCAAATACATAAGCAAGCCAATAATATGAGAATACCTCAATTGATATCTAGCAATCCGTCGATTCTTTCGAAGCAACACACTAGCATCATATGGAGTTGGAGAAGGCGTGCAGTCGCTATACCCAAAACGACTCAAGAAATTTTCCACATAGTGAGACTGAAGCATTGTGATCCCACCGTTCTCATCTCTCAATAGCTTGATGTTTAAGATAACATCAGCTACTCCTAGATCCTTCGTCTCAAAACAGCGAGATAAGAAATCCTTAACCTCCTTGATTAAATCAAGTTTGGTTCCAAAGATCAACATGTCATCGACATACGGACAAAGAATAACTCCTTCGCCCCCACCATGGTGATAGTACACACACTTGTCACCATCGTTTACTACAAAGGCGGCAGCAGTTAATGTTCTTTCGAACTTCTCATGCCACTCCTTAGTAGCTTGTTTAAGGCCATATAAAGACTTTAATAACTTGCACACCTTTCCTTCCTGACCAGGTACTACAAAACCATCTGGCTGATCCATGTAAATTTCCACCTTTAACTCTCCATTGAGGAAAGCCATCCTAACGTCCATTTGATGAACGAGAAGACCATTTGACGAAGCCAGTGATAGTAGCACGCGAATTGTGGTCAGTCTAGCCATGGTTGAGTAAGTATCAAAGAAGTCTTCACCTTCTTTCTGGGTATAACCCTTGGCCACAAGCCGTGCCTTGTACTTTTCAATCTTACCATCAGGTCTAAGCTTCTTCTTGAACACCCACTTACATCCTATAGGTTTGCAACCATAAGGACGGTCAGCGATCTCCTAAGTACCATTAGCTAAGATGGAATCCATCTCGCTACGAACAGCTTCCTTCGAGTAGTCAGCATCAGGAGATGCATTGGCTTCTGAAATAGTCTTGGGTGTGTCATCCACAAGGTACACAATGAAATCATCACCAAAAGACTGTGCAGTCCTCTGTCTGTTACCCCTCACAGGAGTTCCATTGACACCCTCAACAGGATTCTCAACGTGTTCCATCGCAATGGTGGGTTCAGGAATTACAGCGAATTCCTCACTATATGGAGTAGGTATCTCCTGATTTGATGAACTCGACATATACTTCATAAGAAATATGTCCTCAAATAAAGTCACATCATTCGACAACAAAATCGTACCAACATGTATGTCGGATACCTCAGATTTTATTATCAAAAATGTGTAACCAATGCTATGAAAAGCATAGCCCAGAAGAACACAATCCACGGTTTTTGGTCCAAGCTTGCGCTTCTTGGGAATTGGTATATTGACTTTCGCCAAACAACCACAAGTACGTAGGTAAGAGAGTTTCAATCTTTTCCTTTCCCATTCCTCAAATGGAGTCATGGTCTTATGCTTTGTGGGAACTCGGTTTAGGACATGACACGCAGTCATTAGCACCTCCCCCCACCATTCCTTGGAAAGACCCGATGTGTCTAACATGGTGTTAACCATATCAGTTAGAGTTCGGTTTTTTCGTTCGGCTGCCCCATTTTACTGAGGTGAGTACGGAGGCGTCCTCTCATGGATTATACCATGTTCCGCACAAAACAGATCAAATTCATTGGAAAAATACTCTCCACCACGATTGGACCTAGGCCGTTTAATTTTTTGATCAAGTTGGTTCTCTGCCTCAGCTTTATAGTTTTTGAAGAAATTTAAAGCCTCATCTTTTGATTTCAGAAGAGACACATAACAATATCTAGTGGAGTCATCAATCAACGTCATGAAGTATCTCTTTCCACCTTTTGTCAACACGCCATTCATCTCACAAAGATAAGAATGTATAAGCTCTAGTGGCGCCAAGTCTCTTGCCTCTGCTGTCTTATGGGACTTGTGAGGCTGCTTAGCTTGCACACATACTTGGCACTTAGAGCCTTTGACAGTAAAGATTTTCGGAATTAAATTCATATTGTCTAGCCGCGTCATGCAACCAAAGTTAATGTGACAAAGTCGTGAATGCCAAATGTCAGACTCATTATTGTGGCAAACATTATTAATAACTTTAGTTCAAATATCTGACAAAGACAGGCAGAACAAGCCTCCGCTCTCATAGCCTTTTCCAATAAATTGTCCATACTTGGAAATTACAACTTTATTGGATTCGAAAATCAACTTAAAACCATCTCGATATGAACGGGAACCGCTAACGAGATTTTTATTAATGGACGGTACATGATGAACGTTCTTCAGACGCACTGTCTTCCCCGAAGTAAACTTCGGATCGACCGTACCAGCACCTCGAACGATGGCATGTGACCCGTTCCCCATCAGCACGGGAGAAGTCCCTGTGGCCTGGTAAGAATAAAACATGGAGGCGTCAGCACAAACATGTACATTGGCACTGGTGTCAATTAACCAATCAGGGGATTGAAATACTGAAAGGATGGTAGGAAAAATACCGTACCCTGATTCCTTCATAACAGTATCACCGATGACAACATTAGCGGACTTGTCGCTCTTCTCATGTTCACGCTCCTCAAAGCGGTTAGGACACTTCGGAGCCCAGTGATTAGGATCACCGCAGACATGGCAAAGTCCCTTCCCCTTCTTATGAGAATTCTTCTTGAAGTTGGTAGAATGTGATGGCTTGTTCTTTGTATCAAACTTGCCTTTGCCCTGAGTTTTGTTCTTGTTGTTTTTTGAACTTTTTGGGCTGGAAGTTCTTCTTCTGTACCATGTGGGCACTAGAAGCTCCCTCAGCAACTCGAGCACGTGTGTCCTTTGCTCTCGCCATCTCTTCAACATCAAGAGTACCAATGAGATCCGCAACGGAAAACTCCTGTCTCTTGTGTTTCAGGGAAGTAGCAAAATTGTTCCACGAAGGTGGAAGCTTGGCAATGATGCCTCCGGCGACAAATTTTTCTGACAACACACACTTGAAGTACTCAAGTTCTTTTGCGAGCGACTGTATCTCATGAGCCTGCTGTACAAAAGAGCGCTCATCAGTCATCTTGTCGTCATAGAATTGCTCCATGACCTCGAGCAGAACCCACATGTCATTGCCGTTTTCAAACGACATATACGAATCCACAATGGAATCATCCAGAACACTCAGAAGAGTGCCTTTAAAGAGAGTATCGATCTTCTCAAAACCTTCCAGCTGTGCTGGATTAAGATCGCCCTCAGGCTTGCCCTTGGTGGCATCATAGCAGCCCATGGTCTGAAACCAGTAGACTGCTCTCGTGCGCCACCTCTTATATTGCGCCCCCTTAAAGGCAGGTGACTTCAGATGTGCAGCAAAACCACTCGGAGTAAATTTCCTATAATCAGGTTTTTGGATTGTTGGAAATATGAGCAAATTACTACGAGATTTAATCCGAATAAACAGAAGATAAATCATGACTACAATAGCATAGATTAAACTAATCATGCGAACTAGCATAGCAGATGAACAGATCACATCTAGGGCACATACTAGAAACATGAATTCTACCACGATCTCGAACAGGAAGGATAGAATCACATACGATGTAGCGGGAGCAGCACCGCCGGCGTTGACGTTGTCGCCCATGTCGACGAGGATGAGGTTGCCGAGGTCGGGAAGAAGTCGTCGTTCGCGAAGTCGTCGCTGCCAGCAGTCGCGTGAGTGCGCTCCCCAAAAACCTGATCGCCCCTCTCCCGTACAGGATCACGAGAGGCGGGGTTCCGGAGGCCTACTGTCCCTTCTCCCGGTGCACGCCGAAAGGAGGGATGGAGAAGACTTTCTTGGTGGCGCAATGATCTGGAACGGTGGTTAGAAACCAGTGGCGGCAGCTAGGGTACACGTCTGTCTGACTATATAGCTCATTAATTTTCCCTAGCAGCAAAAATAGAGACAACGTGCATAGCTCTGTTCTTGGCTCGGCTCAATCCCGCAACCCACGGTGCGTCGTGACGAGGCGAGGCATGGCATGGCAAGGCGAGCAAGGAGGAGGAGCGCGCATGTAGGTCTCCTCTTCTCATGCTCATACAAGTGGTAGAAGAGCTCACCTTATAAAGAGGTGCACCTCTCTCTCAACTTATGAGGTGGGACTAAACTTTAGCCTCACTCACTCCACTCACATGTGTGCATGAATGAGCCAAGAGAATTTCAGAATTTTAGTTGGGCTTTGGGCCAAAGGCCTACTAGCAAAATTCCAACAATCCCCCACAAAGTCTCATTGGCACATCTCATCATTTGGTTCCAAAACATTGTTGATATACCGGTGCTTAGTGGAGACTGTGAAGTTGAACTTCCACTTAGAGTTTTATGCTACACTAGATCACAACTTGAATAGTGTACTATGCCTTGAACTACAAGTTTTCTGCGAGACTAGTTTGACACAAATTCTTGACCGATACTGGGCTGCCGCAAGGCTTCCCCGTGGGTGGAGCGTATACGTCATACTCCAAGGCCTTTCATGAATTTACTAGATAACACCCAATTCTCATAGACTGTGATGTTAACAGTCAAATTCATATAGGTGTGTTCCTTGGGAGATGTTCTGCAGGACAACATCTCTTCTTACTCAAGTAAGCCACTAGGAATACATTAAGATAAATATCAACCTGCCATGCAGATCGGGAGAGTATTGCATCTTCACGGAGTGGGATAGTTAATATAGGGATACTCTCCTCCCAGCTGACCAACAGCTTGTCTCCCACTTCTACTTCACGGGATCTCCGATCACATAGAGTGGGTTACTACTATGGTCAACTCATGAGGTGGGTCTCAAACCCATTTCCATCGATGCATTATCTATCACATTACGTGATAGACCATTTGTGAAGGGATCTGCCAAATTTTTCGACGTTTGGATATAATCCAACTGTGACATCCCTAGTTCTAGTAATGCCTAGTGCTAGCATCTGGTGTTGCATCATGTTAAAATTTCAGTTAAACTTGAAATGGGGATGTTCAAACCCTAGCACTAAATGAAATGCAACTAGGATCAAAATAAAAATATTTTCAATGAACCTGAAATGCCCTTCAAAAATGTTCATCATCTTTTCCTTGGTCTAGAAGCTCTGACAAAAATTGTTCACATTTTTCTAGGACAGCATTGGGTCACTGAATTAAACCCTATGCTATTTGCATTCGGGCATTTAAATGCTATATAATGTTTTAAGTGTCCAAATAATTCTGAACTTAAGTGAAGGATGTTGGAAATATTCCAAACAGAGCCCACAATTATTTTCAGGGTTTTTGAAAATGCCTTAACATTTTAATTAAGTCAAAACAATTGCAGAAAAATAGAAAAGAGAAACAATTTAGAAAAGAGAGAGAGAGAACGCCTACCTGGGCCACTTACCTGGCCTGGCACTGTGTCGGCCCAGCTCACTGGCCCTACCAGTCATCTTCTCCACTGCACCAGGAGGACAGCGCGCGCGTGGACGACGCGCATGAGTATGCTCCGCGCCACCTCCTGCTTGCCGACGAGCCCCTGGACGCGTGGCCGACTTCCTCGATGTCGTCCCAATCCCTCCGGCTCGCTCACTCTTCCCCCCGCTCCCTCCCTCGCCGTTCCCCAACTCATCGAATGCGCTGTCGTTGCCACCGCTCGCCGTTGCGGTGGCCACCTCCTCCCCCTCGCCTTGCCGATGAATCCACGGGCTCCGCCTCCATCTCCCGCGCCTCTCCATCAACTCGCGTGACACCGTACATCCGGCATCATCCTCTGCACCGCCATCTTCGCCGCCTCTGCCCCGTGATAGCCGGCGACCTCCCCTCGTCATCAGCCCCTCCCCGAGATCGCCATCTCCTTCTTACGAATCGCTGTGAGCCACTGAACCTCTCCCCTCTGCCTTTTCCTTCGCGCACGCCCGGTAGCCGCTACCCCGCGAGCACCCGAAGCCGCCGTCCGCCATGGCCGGCGAGCTCCGTGCCCCCGAGACCCTCCCCTCCTACTAGTTGCTCCGGCGTGCTCCTGCTGCCCTTTAGGTGCTGACTAGCACCTCCGTTCGCTCGGCCTCGAGCTGCAGCATCGCGCCCGCGCATAGCCGTGCTCCGGCCGCCGCTGTCGTCTTTGCCGTCGCCGCCGTAGTCCGTCCCGGCACCGCCCACGACCACCACCCGACGGTGCTCATCGCGCTGCACCCGTAGAGCACAGCCGCGCACGCTCTCGTCGCTCGGACGAGGAGCGCTGCCGCGTCCTGCTTAGCACCGGCGGCTAATCGCCGTTTAGGTGATGTGGGCATCATTAGTGGCTAACGACCCACTAATTAAACCCTCCAGTGACATAGACAGTTGGGCCCCACGCCTAATTAACACCGGTTTTATTTTCTGTTTTCATTAGTTTATAACCCAGCAGGACCCACGTGTCAGAGTTGACTCTGCTGACGTGTTTGTTGACCCGACCCCACCTGTCTGTGACCCTAGGCAGCACTGAGTCACTGACTAGTGGGCCCAAATGGTCAGGTTTGACCTGGGCTGTCGCCTTTGACTTGCTGACATAGTGATGATGTCACTCTGACGTCACAAAGCCTTTTCCAGAATTTAAATAAATCTAAATGATTTATTTATTTTTAGAAAATATCCTAAACTTCAAAAATTCATAGAAATTAATCTATAACTCAGATTGAAAAGATTTATATATGAAAAATTATCAGAAAAATCCAATCTATCCATCTGACTAGTTTCATGCATGTTAAAGCGACTTAACCCTGCTGTTTATATCAAAACATGATAAAGCACTATTTAAATTCATAAGATGAGTTTGGGGTTGAATCTTTGGTTCAAAATGGCTCAAACCCATCTGGTTGTAGTTGCATTAGCCCAACACACCCATTTTGCCATGTCATTATCATGCATCATAATTGTTGCATTGCATTGATTGTGTTCTTCCTTGTTTGCCGGTATTTGTCCCCTCTCAGCGGACGTAGTTTCGATGATGAGTTCGATGACACCGATGAAGAACTATACGAAGTGCCAGGCAAGCAAAACCCCCTTGTTCATTCCGATACAATCCCACTCTCTCGCTCCTGCTCTCTTTTACTGCATTAGAACAACAATGATTCAACTGTTACATGTTGCGGTAGTTGAACCCCTTTCCTCTGCATGACCTGTCATTGCCACAGTAAATAGATGAAACCCACTAGCATGAGTAGGAGTTGTTTGATCCCTGATGTGCCTACTCATTCATGCTTGTTTTCATGCCTGGTACTGCTTGGAGTTGAGTCAGGTCTGATTCATCGTGGATGAATTGGAGGCATGTGAACATGTTCTACTGTTGAGAGCTAAGTGTGTGAACACGATTTGGTAAAGGTAGCGGTGAGAGGCCATGTAGGAGTACATGGTGGGTTGTCTCATTGAAACCGTCCTCAGGAACTGAGTTCTGTGTTTGTGATCCATGAACAGCTACTACCATGCGTTGGGCCCGAAACCAATGGACCCTCTCGACTTATTAATCGCCTTGATCTCTGTCCAGGAGTTGCAACTAGTTTCTGGTATTTGTAGGATATGTGTTGGAGGTGGTGCGTAGCGCTAACCCTAGGGGTGGGCTATGATGCGGTAGATACACCGTGGCCCGGTGTACCGGGTGCCCGTTTGGTGTCTCGGGAACCCTGCACACATCATGTGGGGCTGTGAGGCCGGATCTCCTCGCGGATGGAACCCGAATAGGCGATAAACCTAGAGTAGAGACTTGTGTGGTTAGTCAGGTCATGGCCGACTCCCTTGCCAGGCTTCCGCTTGAAGGTTGCCGAGATACACAACGTTTACATGGTGGTAAGTGGCGAGAGCGTGTGTGAAGAAGTACACCCCTGCTGGGTTATAAATGATCTATTCGAATAGCCGTGTCCGCGGTAAAGGAATTCTGGGTTTCCTGTACAGTTCATAGACAAGTGAAAGTGGATACTCTAAAATACGCAAGATAAGCTTGAGTGCTATGGATGGTGTTCTCGTAGGGAGACGGGAGCGGATCCATAGTGGTGTATTGATATGGTGAATATGTGGACTCGTGTGTGCCACCTCAAAAGAGTTACTTGCAGTCGTAGTTCAGGATAGCTACCGGGTCAGAGCTGGCATGCTGCAGTTAAACTCCACCACCCCCTTTGTTGATAATGATGCATACGTAGTTAGTTCTGATGTAAGTCTTGCTGGGTACATTTGTACTCACGTTTGCCTATTTTATGTTTTTGCAGAGAGACTTCCGTCTCGCTAGTAGTTCCCTGTGGACTTCGACGTTTAGCTTGTTACCTCAGCTACGATCTTGTGCCCTCGGCAGGGTCTTGTAGATAGTCAGGCTTCGCAACCTTTTCCATTTGTAGTTTTCTGTACTCAGACAAGTTAAGCTTCAGCATGTGCTTGTTGCTTGTATGCTCTGTATGTTGGGTCATGAGACCCATGATTGTAATACTTGGTTCCTCGGAGCCTAATGAATAAATACTTTGAGTCGTAGAGTTTTGTGGTGATTCCATGTTGTATTTACACATATCGAGCATATTGTGTGTATGATTGAAATTCTTGGTATGTGTGGGATCGACAACCTAGTTCTCTGTCCTTGGTAGCCTCTCTTATGGGGAAATGTAGTCTAGTGCTTCCACTGAGCCATGGTAGTCTGCTACAGCCCGATTTACCGGAGTCCTGTTAGCCCAGTTGCTACTGCTCCGGAACACTTAGACTGGCCGGCATGTGTCCTTCTTCGATCCTGTGTCTGTCCCTTCGGGGAAATGTCACACGGTGTCTTCTGGAGTCCTGTTAGCCTGCTACAGCCCTGATTCCAGGAGTCCTACTTGCCAGTTGCTACTGCCCAAATTCACTCGCTGATGACCAACATGTTTGTTGTTGGGTCATGTATGCATGTCCCTGTAAGTTAGTGCCACTTTGGGTTCACGACTAGTCATGTCGGCCCGGGTTCTCTGTCATATGGATGCTAGCGACACTATCATATATGTGAGCCAAAAGGCGCAAACGTTCCCGGGCTAGGTAAGGTGGCACCCGTGGGGATACCGTGCGTGAGGCCGCAAAGTGATATTATGTGTTACATGCTAGATCAATGTGGCTTAGGATCGGGGTCCTGACACCAACGTAATAACTCCGGAGTTCCTCAATTTTCTGACAGATTTTAGTCTCCTCTTCACATGCCTTGAGGACTTCATATTGTCCTTAGAACTGTTTATCTTGATGATCACACTTTCATTATCACAGTCCACCAGGATAGGGGGTATTGGTTTTTCAACCATAGGTAAGTCCATCAAGAGCAAACAAAGCCACTCTGCTTCAACAGTGGCAGTGTCTAATGTTTTGAGTTCTGCTTCCATAGTTGACCTCGTTAAGATTATCTACTTGCAAGACTTCCAGGAAATAGCGCCACCACCAAGTGTAAAGACATAACCACTTGTGGCCTTAATCTCATCAGCATCAGATATCCAGTTTGAGTCACTATAACCCTCTAGTACCCTTAGACACCCGGTGTAGTGAATCCCATAGCTCGCGGTGACTTTCAAATAGCGCATAACTCTCTCAAGAGCATGCCAATGATCATCTCCCGGTTTTGACACAAACTGACTCAGCTTGCTCACAGCAAACGAGATGTCAGGCCTCGTGGCACTCGCCAAATACATAAGTGAGCCAATAATCTGAGAATACCTTAGTTGATCTCTAGCAATCCGTCTATTCTTTCGAAGCAACATACTAGCATCATATGGAGTTGGAGAAGGCGTGCAGTCGCTATACCCAAAACGACACAAGACCTTTTCCACATAGTGAGACTGAAGCAGTGTGATCCCACCATTCTCATCTCTCAACAGCTTGATGTTTAAGATAACATCAGCTACTCCTAGATCCTTCATCTCAAAATAGCGAGATAAGAAATCCTTGACCTCCTTGATTAAATCAAGTTTGGTTTCAAAGATCAATATGTCGTCGACATACAGACAAAGAATAACTCCTTCGCCCCCACCATGGCGATAGTACACACACTTGTCACCATCGTTTACTACAAAGCCGGCAGCACTTAATGTTCTTTCGAACTTCTCATGCCACTCCTTAGGAGCTTGTTCAAGGCCATATAAAGACTTTAATAACTTGCACAACTTTCCTTCCTGACCAGGTACTACAAAACCATCTGGCTGATCCATGTAAATTTCCTCCTTTAACTCTCAATTGAGGAAAGCCGTCTTAACGTCCATTTGATGAACGAGAAGACCATGTGAGGAAGCCAGTGATAGTAGCACCCGAATTTTGGTCAGTCTAGCCACGGGTGAGTAAGTATCAAAGAAGTCTTCACCTTCTTTCTGGGTATAACCCTTGGCCACAAGCCGTGCCTTGTACTTTTCAATCGTACCATCCAGTCTAAGCTTCTTCTTGAACACCCACTTACATCCTACAGGTTTGCACCCATAAGGACGGTCAGTGATCTCCTAGGTACCGTTAGCTATGATGGAATCCATCTCGCTGCGAATAGCTTCCTTCCGGTAGTCAGCATCAGGAGATGCATAGGCTTCTGAAATTGTCCTGGGTGTGTCATCCACAAGATACACAATGAAATCATCACCAAAAGACTTTGTTGTCCTCTGTCTCTTACTCCTCACAGGAGTTCCATTGTCACCCTCGATAGGATTCTCAACGTGTATCATCGCAATGGTGGGTTCAGGAATTACAGTGAATTCCTCACTAGATGGAGTAGGTGTCTCCTGATATGATGAACTCGACATATCCTTCATAGGAAATATGTCCTCAAAGAAAGTCGCATTATTCGACTCCGTAATCGTACCAACATGCATGTTGGATACCTCAGATTTTCTTATCAAAAATCTATAACCAATGCTATGAAAAGCATAGCCCAGAATAACACAATCCACGGTTTTTGGTCCAAGCTTGCGCTTCTTGGGAATTGGTATATTGACTTTCGCCAAACAACCACAAGTACGTAGGTAAGAGAGTTTCAATCTTTTCCTTTCCCATTCCTCAAATGGAGTCATGGTCTTATGCTTTGTGGGAACTCGGTTTAGGACATGACACACAGTCATTAGCGCCTCCCCACACCATTCCTTGGAAAAACCCGATGTGTCTAACATGGTGTTAACCATATCAGTTAGAGTTCGGTTCTTTCTTTCGGCTGCCCCATTTGACTGAGGTGACTAGGGAGGCGTCCTCTCATGGATTATACCATGTTCCGCACAAAACAGATCAAATTCATTGGAAATATACACTCCACCACGATCGGACCTAAGCCGTTTAATTTTTCGATCAAGTTGGTTCTCTGCCTCAGCTTTATAGTTTTTCAAGAAATTTAAAGCCTCATCTTTTTATTTCAGAAGATACACATAAAAATATCTAGTGGAGTCATCAATTAACGTCATGAAGTATCTCTTTCCACCTTTTGTCAACACGCCATTCATCTCACAAAGATCAGAATGTATAAGCTCTAGTGGTGCCAAGTCTCTTGCCTCTGTAGTCTTTTGGGACTTGCGAGGTTGCTTAGCTTGCACACATACTTGGCACTTAAAGCCTTTGATAGTAGAGATTTTCGGAATTAAATTCATATTGGCTAGCCGCGTCATGCAACCAAAGTTAATGTGACAAAGTCGTGAATGCCAAATATCAGACTCATTATTGTGGCAAACATTATTAATAACTTTAGTGCAAATATCTGACAAAGACAGGCGGAACAATCCTCCGCTCACATAGCCTTTTCCAATATATTGTCCATACTTAGAAATTAAAATTTATAGGATTCGAAAACCAACCTAAAACCATCTCGACATAAACGGGAACCGCTAATGAGATTTTTATTAATGGACGGCACATGATGAACGCTCTTTAGACGCACGGTCTTGACCGAAGTAAACTTCAGATCGACCGTACCAACACCTCGAACGATGGCATGTGACCCGTTCTCCATCAGCATGGGAGAAGTCCCTGTGGCCTGGTAAGAAGAAAACATGGAGGCATCAGCAGAGACATGTACATTGGCACCGGTCTCAATTAACCAATTAAGGGATTGAAATACTGAAAGGATGGTAGGAAAAATACCGTACCCTGATTCCTTCATATCAGTATCACCGAAGACAACATTAGCGGACTTGCCGCTCTTCTCATGTTCGCGCTCCTCAAAGCGGTTTGGACACTTCGGAGCCCAGTGATTAGGATCTCCGCAGACATGGCAAAGTCCCTTCCCCTTCTTATGAGAATTCTTCTTGAAGTTGGTAGAATGTGATGGCTTGTTCTTTGTATCAAACTTGCCTTTGCCCTGAGTTTTGTTCTTGTTGTTTTTGAACTTATTGGGCTGGAAGTTCTTCTTATGTACCATGTGGGCACTATAAGCTCCCTCAGCAACTCGAGCACATGTGTCCTTTGCTCTCGCCTTCTCTTCAACATCAAAAGTACCAATGAGATCCGCAACGCAAAACTCCTGTCTCTTGTGTTTCAGGGAAGTAGCAAAATTGTTACACGAAGGTGGAAGCTTGGCAATGATGCCTCCGGCAACAAATTTGTCTGGCAACACACACTTGAAGTACTCAAGTTCTTTTTCGAGCAACTGCATCTCATGAGCCAGCTGTACAACAGAGCGCTCATCAGTCATCTTGTAGTCATAGAATTGCCCCATGACGTACAACTCGCTGCCGGCGTCCGAGGCACCAAACTTGGCCTCGAGCGCAGCCCACATGTCCTTGCCATTTTCAAACGATATATACGAATCCACAATGGAATCATCCAGAACACTCAGAAGAGCGCCTTTAAAGAGAGTATCGATCTTCTCAAAAGCTTCCAGCTGTGATGGATTAAGATCGCCCTCAGGCTTGCCCTTGGTGGCGTCATAGCAGCCCATGGTCTGAAACCAGTAGACTACTCTCGTGCGCCACCTCTTATATTGCGCCCCCTTAAAGGCAGACGGCTTCAGATGCGCAGCAAAACCACTCGGAGTAAATTGCCTATAATCAGGTTTTTGGATTGTTGGAAATATGAGCAAATTACTATGAGATTTAATCCGAATAAACAAAAGATAAATCTTGACTACAATAGCAGAGATTAAACTAATCATGCAAACTAGCATAGCCGATGAACAGATCACATCTAGCGCACATACTAGAAACATGGATTCTACCACGATCTCGAATAGGAAGGATAGAATCACATACGGTGCAGCAGGAGCAGCACCGTCGGCGTTGACGTTGTCGCCCATGTCGTCGAGGATGAGGTTGCCCAGGTCGGGGAAGAAGTCATCGTTCGCGAAGTCGTCGCTGCCAGTAGTCGCGCGAGTGCGCTCCCCAAAAACCTGATCGGTTCTCTCTCGTACAGGATCACGAGAGGCGGGGTTCCGGAGGCCTGCTGTCCCTTCTCCCGGTGCACGCCAAAAGGAGGGATGGAGAAGACTTGCTTGGCGGCGCAATGATCTGGAACGGTGGTGAGAAACCATACGAAGCGGCGGCGCCTAGGGTAGACGTCTTCCTGACTATATAGTGCAGGCCGGGTACGTCGTGGGAGTAAACCCCACATCCGAGTCATCACGATCCAAAAGAATCGGAAACGATTCAGTAATTAATGTGTTTGTTAATTATTAATTAATGACATTAATTTTCCCGAGCAGCAAAAATATAGACAACATGCATAGCTCTGTCCTCTGCTCGGCTCAATCCCGCAACCCGCGGCGCGTCGTGACGAGGCGAGGCGTGGCGTGGCAAGGCGAGTGAGGAGGAGGAGCGCACGTGTAGGTCTCCTCTTCTCATGCTCATACAAGTGGTAGAAGAGCTCACCTTATAAAGAGGTGCAACTCTCTCTCTCAACTTATGAGGTGGGACTAAACTTTAGCATCACTCACTCCACTCACATGTGTGCATGAATGGGCCAAGAGAATTTTAGAATTTTAGTTGGGCTTTGGGCCAAAGCCCTACTAGCAAAATTGCAACAATCCCCCACAAAGTCTCATTGGAACATCTCATCATTTGGTTCCAAAACATTGTTGATATACCGGTGCTTAGTGGAGACTGTGAAGTTGAACTTCCACTTAGAGTTTTATGCTACACTAGATCACAACTTGAATAGTGGACTATGCCTTGAACTACAAGTTTTTTGCGAGACTAGTGTCACACAAATTCTTGACCGATACTGCGCTGCCGCAAAGCTTCCCCGCGGATGGAGCGTATAAGTCATACTCCAAGGCCTTCCATGAATTTACGAGAGAACACCCAATTCTCACAGACTGCGACGTTAACAGTCAAATTCATATAGGTGTGTTCCTCGGGAGATGTTCTGTAGGACAACATCTCTGCTTACTCAAATAAGCCACTTGGAACACATTTAGATAAATATCAACCTGCCATGCAGATCGGGAGAGTATTGCATCTTCACGGAGTGGGATGGTTCATATACGGATACTCTCCTCCCAGCTGACCAACAGCTTGTCTCCCACTTCTACTTCACAGGATCTCCGATCACATAGAGTGGGTTACCACTATGGACAACTCATGCGGTGGGTCTCAAACTCATCTCCATCGATGCATTATCTATCACATTACGTGATAGACCCTTTGTGAAGGGATCTGCCAAATTTTTCGATGTTTGGATATAATCCAACGTAATAACTCCGGAGTTCCTCAATTTTCTGACAGATTTTAGTCTCCTCTTCACATGCCTTGTGGACTTCATATTGTCCTTAGAACTGTTTATCTTGATGATCACAGTTTGATTACCACAGTTCATCAGGATAGGGGGTATTGGTTTTTCAACCATAGGTAAGTTCATCAAGAGCTCACGAAGCCACTCTGCTTCAACAGTGGCAGTGTCTAATGCTGTGAGTTCTTCTTCCATAGTAGACCTCGTTAATATGGTCTGCTTGCAAGACTTCTAGGAAACAGCGCCACCACCAAGTGTAAAAACATAACCACTTGTGGCCTTAATCTCATCAGCATTAGATATCCAGTTTGAGTCACTATAACCCTCCAGTACCCTTGGATACCCGGTGTAGTGAATCCCATAGCTCGCGGTGCCTTTCAAATAGCGCATAACTCTCTCAAGAGCATGCCAATTGATCATCTCCCGGTTTTGACACAAACCGACTCAGCTTGCTCACAGCAAACGAGATGTCAGGCCTCGTTGCACTCGCCAAATACATAAGCGAGCCAATAATCTGAGAATACCTTAGTTGATCTCTAGCAATCCGTCGATTGTTTCGAAGCAACACACTAGCATCATATGGAGTTGGAGAAGGCGTGCAGTCGCTATACCCAAAACGACTCAAGACCTTTTCCACATAGTGACTAAAGTAGTGTGATCCCACCATTCTCATCTCTCAATAGCTTGATGTTTAAGATAACATAAGCTACTCCTAGATCCTTCATCTCAAAACAGTGAGATAAGAAATCCTTAACCTCCTTGATTAATTCAAGTTGGGATAATTGATTTTATGCCCCTAGTTAGGTCACACTCGCCAGGTTTACCCCTAGTTTCCAAAAACACTTGTTCTTGCCCAAACCACTTTGCTCCTCTTATGCTTTTGCCCTTTGACTGTTTGACCATCATTTGAAAACTTCATAAAAAATTCATACTAACTCAGAAAAATTCAAATAAGATATCAAAATGTTCAGAAAAGCATCACCTTTATGTGCATGTCATTTACATTCATGAAAAAAGTGTTGGCGAGTCCCCATCTTAGTTTTAGCTCATATGATTTAGCATGAACAGTAAAATCTAAAAAATTCTAAAAATAATTTGGTGGCAACTTTGACCAATGTTTTGAGTGCTTGCCAAGTTTCATATCGGAATGACATTCGTGGAAGTTATGGCAAAAAAACAAAAATCAGTGGTCCAAAATTTCATTTTTTTACCACAACTTCCATGAATACCATTCCCTTATGAAACTTCGCAAGCACTCAAAACATTGGTGAAAGTTTGCCACCAATTTTTTATAGAATTTTTAGATTTTTTTAGATTTTATTGTTCATGCTAAGATCATATGAGCTAAAACTTAGATGGGGACTAGCCAACACTTTTTTCAAGATTGCAAATGACATGCACATATAGGTGATGCTTTTCTAAACATTTTGATATCTTATTTGGATTTTTCTGAGTTAGTATGAATTTTTTATGAAGTTTACAAAGTGATGGTCAAACTGTCAAAGGGCAAAAGCATAAGAGGGGCAAACTGGTTTGCGCAGGAACAAGCGTTTTCAGAAACTAGGGGTAAACCTGCTGAGTGGGACACAACTAAGGGCACCAAATTAATTATCCCAATCAAGTTTGGTTCCAAATATCAATATGTCGTCGACATACAGACAAAGAATAACTCCTTCGCCCCCACCATGGCGATAGTACACGCACTTGTCACCATCGTTTACTACAAAGACGGCAGCAGTTAATGTTCTTTCTAACTTCTCATGCCACTCCTTAGGAGCTTGTTTAAGGCCATATAAAGAGATCAATAACTTGCACACCTTTCCTTCCTGACCTGGTACTACAAAACCATCTGGTTGATCCATGTAAATTTCCTCCTTTAACTCTCCATTGAGGAAAGTCGTCTTAACGTCCATTTGATGAACGAGAAGACCATGTGAGGCAGCCAGTGATAGTAGCACCTGAATTGTGGACAGTCTAGCCACAGGTGATTAAGTATCAAAGAATTCTTCACCTTCTTTCTGGGTATAACCCTTGGCCACAAGCCGTGCCTTGTACTTTTCAATCGTACCATCAGGTCTAAACTTCTTCTTGAACACCCACTTACATCCTATAGGTTTGCACCCATAAGGATGGTAAGTGATCTCCCAGGTACCGTTAGATAAGATGGAATCCATCTCGCTAAGAACAGCTTCCTTCCAGTAGTCAGCATCAGGAGATGCATAAGCTTCTAGAATAGTCCTGGGTGTGTCATCCACAAGGTACACAATGAAATCATCACCAGAAGAATTTCCAGTCCTCTGTCTCTTACTCCTCACAGGAGCTCCATTGTCACCCTGAACAGGATTCTCAACGTGTTCCATTGCAATGGTGGGTTCAGGAATTACAGCGAATTCCTCACTAGATGGAGTAGGTATCTCCTGATTTGATGAACTCGACATATCCTTCATAGGAAATATGTCCTCAAAGAAAGTCGCATCATTCGACTCCATAATCGTACAACATGCATGTCGGATACCTCAGATTTTATTATCAAAAATCTATAAGCAATGCTATGAAAAGCATAGCCCAGAAGAACACAATCCACGTTTTTGGTCCAAGCTTGCGCTTCATGGGAATTGGTATATTGACTTTCGCCAAACAACCCCAAGTACGTAGGTAAGAGAGTTTCAATCTTTTCCTTTCCCATTCCTCAAATGGAGTCATGGTCTTATGCTTTGTGGGAACTCGGTTTAGGACATGCCACGCAGTCATTAGCGCCTCCCCCCACCATTCCTTAGAAAGACCTGATGTGTCTAACATTGTGTTAACCATATCAGTTAGAGTTTGGTTCTTTCTTTCGGCTGCCCCATTTGACTGAGGTGAGTAGGGAGGCGACCTCTCATGGATTATACCATGTTCCGCACAAAACGGATCAAATTCTTGTGATGGTGATACATCTAGGGCACATACTAGTGATGTCTACTACACAACCTTCTTCTTGTAGACGTTGTTGGGCCTCCAAGTGCAGAGGTTTGTAGGACAGTATTAAATTTCCCTCAAGTGGATGACCTAAGGTTTATCAATCCGTGGGAGGTGTAGATTGAAGATGGTCTCTCTCAAGCAACCCTGCAACCAAATTACAAAGAGTCTCTTGTGTCCCCAACACACCCAATACAACGGTGAATTGTATAGGTGCACTAGTTCGGCGAAGAGATTGTGATACAAGTGCAATATGGATGGTAGATATGGGTATTTGTAATCTGAAAATATAAAAACAGTAAGGTAGCAAGTGGTAAAAGTGAGCGTAAATGGTATTGCAATGCTAGGAAACAAGGCCTAGGGTTCATACTTTCACTAGTGCAAGTTCTCTCAACAATAATAACATAATTGGATCATATATATATCCCTCAACATGCAACAAAGAGTCACTCCAAAGTCACTAATAGTGGAGAACAAACGAAGAGATTATGGTAGGGTACGAAACCACCTCAAAGTTATTCTTTCTGATCGATCTATTCAAGAGTCCGTAGTAAAATAACACGAAGCTATTCTTTCCGTTCGATCTATCATAGAGTTCGTACTAGAATAACACCTTAAGACACAAATCAACCAAAACCCTAATGTCACCTAGGTACTCCAATGTCACCTTAAGTATCCATGGGTATGGTTATAGGATATGCATCACACAATCTCAGATTCATCTATTCAACCAACACAAAGTACTTCAAAGAGTGCCCCCAAAGTTTCTACCGGAGAGTCAAGACGAAAACGTGTGCCAACCCCTATGCATAAGTTTAGAATGTTACGGAACCCGCAAGTTGATCACCAAAACATACATCAAGTAGATCACGTGAATATTCCATTGTCACCACATATAAGCACATGCAAGACATACATCAAGTGTTCTCAAATCCTTGAAGACTCAATCCGATAAGATAACTTCAAAGGGAAAACTCAGTCCATTACAAGAGAGTAGAGGGGGAGAAACATCATAAGATCCAATTATAATAGCAAAGCTCGCGATACATCAAGATCATACCACCTCAAGAACACGAGAGAGAGAGAGAGAGAGAGAGAGAGATCAAACACATAGCTACTGGTACATACCCTCATCCCCGAGGGTGAACTACTCCCTCCTCGTCATGGAGAGCGCCGGGATGATGAAGATGGCCACCGGTGATGGATCCCCCCTCCGGCAGGGTGCTGGAACAGGGTCCCGATTGGTTTTTGGTGGCTACAGAGGCTTGCGGCGGTGGAACTCCTGATCTAGGTTATGTTATGGGGGTTTCTGTATATATAAGAGGTTTTGGCGTCGGGAACAAGTGAGGGGGGTCTTCGGGCTGTCCACGAGGTAGGGAGGCGCGCCCAAGGGGGTGGGCGCGCCCCCCACCCTCGTGGGCAGTTCGAGACTCTTCTGGCCCATCTCTTTTGCTCCATGGCCTTCTTCTGGTCCAAAAGTAAGTTCCGTGAAGTTTCAGGTCAATTGGACTCCATTTGGTTTTGCTTTTCTGCGATGCTCAAAAACAAGGAAAAAAACAAAAACTGGCACTGGGCTCTAGGTTAATAGGTTAGTCCCAAAAATCTTATAAAATATCATATAAATGCATATAAAACATCCTAGAAGGATAATATAATAGCATGGAATAATAAAAAATTATAGATACATTGGAGATGTATCAAGCATCCCCAAGCTTAATTCCTGCTCGTCCTCGAGTAGGTAAATGATAAAAACAAAATTTTTGATGTGGAATGCTACCTAACATATTTATCAATGTAGTCTTCAAGAATATTCAGATCCATAAGATTCAAGACAAAAGTTTAATATTGACATAAAAATAATAATACTTCAAGCATACTAACCAAGCAATTATGTCTTCTCAAAATAACACAGCCAAAGAAAGATCATCCCTACAAAATCATATAGTTTGGCCATGCTTCATTTTCGTCACACAAAAATGCTCTCATCATGCACAATCCCGATGACAAGCCAAGCAATTGTTTCATACTTTAGTAATCTCAAACTTTTTTCAACTTTCACTCAATACATGAGCGTGAGCCATGGACATAGCACTATGGGTGGAATAGAGTATAATGATGGGGGTTGTGTGGAGAAGACAAAAAGGAGAAAGTCTCACATTGACGCGGCTAATCAATGGGCTAGGGAGATGCCCATCAATTGATGTCAATGCGAGGAGTAGGGATTCGCATTCAACGGATGCACTAGAGCTATAAATGTATGAAAGCTCAACAAAATAAACTAAGTGGGTGTGCATCCAACTTTCTTGCTCACAAAGACCTAGGGCATTTGAGGAAGCCCATCGTTGGAATATACAAGCCAAGTTCTATAATGAAAAATTCCCACTAGTATATGAAAGTGACAATATAAGAGACTCTCTATCATAAAGATCATGGTGCTACTTTGAAGCACAAGTGTGGAAAAAGGATAGTAGCATTGTCCCTTCTTTTTTTGGGCCTTCCTTTTTTTATTTGGCCTTTCCCTTTTCTTGGCCTTTTTTGGGAAATGCTCTATTAATGATGATCATCACACTTCTATTTATTTACAACTCAATGATTACAACTCGATACTAGAACAAAATTTGACTCTATATGAGTGCCTCCGGCGGTGTACCGGGATGGGCAATGACTCATGAGTGACATGTATGAAAGAATTATGAACGGTGGCTTTGCCACAAATACGATGTCAACTACATGATCATGCAAGGCAATATGACAATGATGACGCGTGTCATAATAAACGGAACGGTGGAAAGTTGCATGGCAATATATCTCAGAATGGCTATGGAAATGCCATAATAGGTAGGTATGGTGGCTGTTTTGAGGAAGATATAAGGAGGCTTATGTGTGATAGAGCGTATCATATCACGGGGTTTGGATGCACCAGCGAAGTTTGCACCAACTCTCGAGGTGAGAAAGGGCAATGCACGGTACCGAAGAGGCTAGCAATGATGGAAGGGTGAGAGTGCGTATAATCCATGGACTCGTCATTAGTCATAAAGAACTCACATACTTATTGCAAAAATCTACAAGTCATCAAAAACCAAGCACTACGCGCATGCTCCTAGGGGGTTAGATTGGTAGGAAAAGACCATCGCTCATCCCCGACCGCCACTCATAAGGATGACAATCAAAGAACACCTCATGTTTCAAATTGTTACACGACGGTTACCATACGTGCATGCTACGGGACTTGCAAACTCTAACACAAGTATTTCTCAAATTCACAATTACTCAACTAACACAACTCTAATATCACTATCTCCATATATCAAAAAAATCATAAGGAATCAAACTTCTCTTAGTATTCAATGCACTTTATATGAAAGTTTTTATTATATCCCTCTTGGATGCCTATCATATTAGGACTAAATTCATAACCAAAGGAAATTACCATGCTGTTTAGGACTCTCAAAATAATATAATTGAAGCATGAGAGTTCATCTATTTCAACAAAATAAAACCACCGTCATGCTCTAAAAGGATATAAGTGACGCACTAGAGCAAACAACAAACTACTCCAAAAGATATAAGTGAAGATCAATGAGTAGTTGAATCATTATGCAACTATGTGAAGACTCTCTAACATTTAATAATTTCAGATCTTTGTATTTTATTAAAACAACAAGCAGAACAAAAGAAAATAAAATGACGCTCCAAGCAAAACACATATCATGTGGTGAATAAAAATCTAGCTCCAAGTAAAGTTACCGATGAACGAAGACAAAAGAGGGGATGCCATCCAGGGCATCCCCAAGCTTAGGCTCTTGGTTGTCCTTGAATATTACCTTCGGGTGCCTTGGTCATCCTCAAGCTTAGGCTCTTGCCACTCCTTATTCCATAGTCCATCAAATCTGTACCCAAAACTTGAAAACTTCACAACACAAAACTCAACAGAAAACGCGTAAGCTCCGTTAGTATAAGAAAATAAATCACCACTTAGGTACTGTTGTGAACTCATTCTAAATTCATATTGGTGTAGTATCTACTGTATTCCAACTTATCTATGGTTCATACCCTCCGATACTACTAATAGATTCATCAAAATAAGCAAACAACACAATGAAAAACAGAATCTGTGAAAAACAGAACAGTCTGTAGTAATCTGTATCAAACGTATACTTCTGGAACTCCAAAAATTCTGAAATAAATTGGTGGACCTGAGGAATTTTTCTATTAATCATCTGCAAAAGTAATGAACCTAAAATCACTCTCCAGTAAAAAATGGCAGCTAATCTCGTGAGCGCTAAAGTTTCTGTTTTTCACAGCAAGATCATAAAGACTTCACCCAAGTCTTCCCAAAGGTTCTACTTGACACAAACACTAACTAAAACATAAAACCACATCTAACCAGAGGATAGATAGATTATTTATTACTAAACAGGAGCAAAAGAAAAGGACAACAATAAAATTGGGTTGCCTCCTAACAAGCGCTGGCGTTTAACACCCCTAGCTAGGCATGATGATTTCAATGATGCTCACATAAAAGATAAGAATTGAAACATAAAGAGAGCATCATGAAGAATATGACTAGCACATTTAAGTCTAACCCACTTCCTATGCATAGGGCTTTTGTGAGAAAACAACTTACGGGAACAATAATCAACTAGCATAGGAAGGCAAAACAAGCATAACTTCAAAACTTTAAGCACGTAGAGAGGAAACTTGATATTATTGCAATTCCTACAAGCATATATTCCTCCCTCATAATAATTTTCAGTAGCATCATGAATGAATTCAACAATATAACCATCACATAAAGCATTCTTTTCATGATCCACAAGCATAGAAATTTTATTACTCTCCACATAAGCAAAATTCTTCTCATTCGAATAGTGGGAGTATCATAAGAAACTCGAATACTATAAATATTTTCCACATTAAAAGAGTAGTGTTAATAAAAAGGTAATCATAATCATGACAAGTTTTATAAATATAATCATCACTACTTTTTATAGCAGAAGTATCATCACAATAATTATCATAAGTAGCAACTTTGTTCTCATCATAATCGATTGAAACCTCTTCCAAGATAGTGGAATCATTACTAAATAAAGTCATGACCTCTCCAAATCCACTTTCATAATTATCATAATAAGATTCACCCTCCAAAATAGTGGGATCATTACTTGCTAAAGTTGACACCCTTCCAAACCCACTTTCATCAATATAATCATCATAAGTAGGAGGCATGCTGTCATCATAATAAATTTGCATATCAAAACCTTGGAGACTAAAAATACCATGTTCATTAAACATAGCATCCCCAAGCTTGGGACAAACATTAATTGCAGCAAATATATTTTCAAACTTGTCATTCTCATCAAACATAGCATCCCCAAGCTTGGGCCTTTTCATACCATAAGCATAATCACTCTCATCATTAATAGTATGGATAGCACCAATAGTATAGCAATTATCATCATCACAATGAGTAATAGGAGAAACATCATTTGGTAGGGATACCTTTCTACTTTTGCTTCTCCATATTTTCTTTTTCTTCTTCACATCATGTGTGGGTATAACCCTCTTTTTTGAGCTCCTTATTAATGAGATTGGTTGAATAGAAAGCTCCTCCTCGTTACCTGATTCATCATAAGAAATAATAGGAGGATATTGGGAAGTCTCTTACCTTTCATTAGTATTCTCTTCATATTCTATTTGTTTTCTTGTCTTTATGTAATTGGCAATAAAAGGATTTTCAATGCATTTCACCGCACAATACATAAAAATTTCTTCTAGATCAAAATCAAGAAATCAATCAACATTAAACTTGGGAATACCCTAAGTTATACATTTCATTTCTTCATACCCCAAAAGAAGACTAAGCTCTTTATGATGCTCAAGGGTAATCAAGTTGTCACAATTTTTGGAGACGATTTGATCATGAAACAAATAGAATTGGAGATTTAAATGACCATGTTCATTGCAAAGTTCACAAGGATGGCGATAAATATTGAACTTTCAGCACAATCATCTAGCCTTTCTTGCAACCATTTAGTTTCCAAATACTTATGCCTCTTGCAAAATCTATCTTCCATATTTGGTGTGTTCTTGCAAGCTCTATGTATTCCACAAAAATTGACATGCTTATAAGAGACATTTTCATCATGACTAGTGCAATCATCATTAGTACTATGGATATTCAAGGAGTTCATACTAACAACATTGCAATCATGCTCATCATTCACAGATTTAGTGCCAAACATTCTAAATGCATTCTTCCTCTAGCAATTGAGCACAATTAACGGAATCCTTATTTTCATGAAAGATATTAATAAGATGAAGAATATGAGGCACCCCCAATTCCATTTTTTTTTAGTTTTCTTTTATAGACTAAACTAGTGATAAAACAAGAAACTAAAAGATTCGATTGCAAGATCTAAAGATATACCTTCAAGCACTAACCTCCCCGGCAACGGCGCCAGAAACTTCTTCATGTCTACTACACAACATTTTTCTTGTAGACGTTGTTGGGCCTCCAAGTGCAGAGGTTTGTAGGACAGTAGCAAATTTCCCTCAAGTGGATGACCTAAGGTTTATCAATCCGTGGGAGGTGTAGGTTGAAGATGGTCTCTCTCAAACAACCCTGCAACCAAATAACAAAGAGTCTCTTGTGTCCCCAACACACCCACACTACTTGGGAAAACCTTATACACAGAATGTTACTAGTAGCGCTGTACAAAATCATACGCTACTGCTACTTAGTAGCAGCCCGCGTAAATAAACCGCGCTACTGCTATGACTTTAGCAGTAGCGGCAGACTAGCAAAAGCGTTGTTCTATGTTTGAACTGGGCACATGGCTAGCCCAACCTAGCAGTAGCGCAGATATTGGCCCAGCGCTTCTGCTACTCTCCTTAGCTGTAGCGGCGCTTACGTAAGGCGCTACTGCTTCGGAAATAAAATAAAGTGAAAACAAGTAGAAAAGTAAATGAAAATGAAAGAAATAGAAAAAGGAGAAAGGAAAAAATAAAATGTAAAGAAAAATAAAATAAAAAAGGGAAAAAAGGAGAAAGGAATAGCAGTAGCGGGTTTCAGGAAACGCGTTGTAGCTAACTTAGCTATAGCGTTTTGAACGCGCCTTCTTCATCGCTTCACTTAAACAGCGGGCCCCCGCCCCCGCCACCACACTTCTTCCCAAATCCCTCGCCCTGCTTGCCGTCTCCCCAATTCGCCGTCGCCCCACTTCGCCGCCGTCTCCTGCCAGTCTGGATGCCCGCAACCTCACCGTCTCCCCCCGAGGCCGCCGTCATCCCTCGCCGCCGCCCGAGGCCGCCTCGGCGTCACCGTCGGTGCCTCCACCTCACTGCCGCCTTGAGCCCGCCCAGGACCGCCGTTGCCCGTGCCCGAGCCCGCCCTCTCCGCCCCTGCCTCCATCAGTGAGCACCTCCCCGCCACCGTATCTCCCCTCTCTGTAAGTCCCCACCCTCCCCCACTCCTCTCTCTCTGCATTTTAGACAAAAAATTAGTAGAGCAAAAGTTTGTTTATAGCAAAAAATTTAGTTTAGAGCAAAGGATGTTAAGTAGTATATGTTAGAGCAAAAATTAGTTTAGGGCAAAAAATTTGGTTTACAACAAAAGTTAGTTAGGGCAGTAGGGTTTAATTAGGGTAGATGCTGCTTGTATAGTATATAGTGATACTAGTAGATGTTAATTAGGTTAGGGCAATAGTGGTACTAGTAGAAGTTAATTAGATGTTTTCAGTTAGGGAACTAGAGTTTTGCTAGGTTAATTAGGTTAGTAGTGCTGCTAGTAGTAGTGGTATAGTAGGTTAATTAGGTGATGTTAAATGAATAACCTAAATGAATGAAATTAGTAGTTAACTGAATTTTTTTTCCTTTCATCATTATAGAGCACTAAAGTTAACTGAATTTTGTTCTATTAGTAGTTAAATGAATTTTCTTCTACACTTTGTTTTTGAATTAGCTTGTGAAATTTGGACATGTGGTTGCTCGTGTATATTTGGACATGTGTTGCGGTGTCGAAGAGGGATATTTGAACACTGTTTCCAGGGAATATGTTGAGTGGCCTATGTTTTGCCGGAATGTTGATTCATTTCTGTTCCGGCAAATTTCAGGTTCTTGATTTGTCCACTTTTAGCAAAGGTCATGCCGAAATTTTCCGTGAATTTCGGCATGACTTGTGCTACAAACAAGGACATATCGAGTGCCCAGGATTTGCCGCACCAGGAAGGAGTCAACATTCCTGCAAAACAATAGGCCTTTTTTATGTCATTATTCATTTTATTAGGTCTAGAATAAATTGACTAGATTTAATCATAGGAAACATGGCTAGCAACGATGAAGGACAGGGTTCTGGTGATTGCGACGACGTCTACCTAGCGGCAGGCGAATTTTTTAGCCTTACCGACGATCAACCGATGTTGTTGCTGGGCCCACCGGTGTCATCGGGGACTGAGACCGACACGCAGACCGGTGCTGAGATTGAGACCAGCGCTGAGACTCAGACCGGCATCGAGACCGGCGCTGAGACTGAGGCCGGTGCTGCCTCGAGGAGCGGAGCCAGTGTAGAACCGAAAGCAAAGAGGCAACGGCTTCCTAACAAACTCAGGACTACTAGACTGGTGGTCACGGAGGTGGACGACGGCATTTTTGGCCAAAGGCGCCCGAGGAAGCGTGTCGATGCTACGGCAATCAAATAGGTTGCATCGTACGGACAACCGCCACCATCAACGATGAGAAACTATAGAAGATAGAAAATATGAGGAGCTCCCTCCTAAAGAAGTTTCACCAGATATTCTTGTTCCCGGGCCGGAATGAGAAGGATTATAAAGATCCAGACGAGGACCCGGCAATGAAGAAGATAAACAAACACGCCATGACCAAGTTTAGCGACGCGTTGGCCGCCTGGAAAACTCGAGTGAAAGCAAGGATCATCGAAAAGAAGGAACCCTACTCCGAGATTGTAAAGGATAATCCGAAAATCATGGAAGAGCAGTTTTGAATATTCAAGGAGGCTTGCGAGGCCGAAGCTGCCAAAAAAAGTCTAAGTACATGAAGGGGCTTCAAAAGAGGAACATTGGGAGCCACCACCTCGGAAGCCGTGGTTACGGCGGAAAGAGGTCCCAATGGGCCAAGGAGGACGCGGAAGCCGCGAGTCTGGGCATCGCAGACCCCTTGGCGGATTTCACCATCCCGCAGGAGCGTGACGTCCTGAGGGCCCGGCACCGTTGGGACCCAGTGAAGAAGGTTTACGAGACAACACCGGTCATTACGGAGTTCATGAGACTGCTGGTAATTTTAGTTTCTGATCAATTCGACTGCACACGTTAGTCATATTTGTAAACGATCCTTGTGCCTTTTGCAGAGAGAGCAGCACCGGATTGCGGCCGAAAGCGACTCGCCGTCTGAGGCATTGGCGAGGCCCAAGTGGGACACTCCATTCAACCGGGCGTTGAACATATTGAAACGACAACCGGTGGATACTCGACCGTCGTATGGACGCGTGCACGGTGTCGGAGACGGCGCTACATGGAAGAAGTACTACCGTGAGACCACGGAGGAGAGAAAGGAAAGACGGAGGTTAACTGAAGAAAACATCGACAAGAAGGTTGAGATTGCGGTTGAGAAGAAATCATCTCAGACAGTCGCAACAGAGGTAGCTGCCGCAAAACAGGTGGTTACAGATTTGTCTACTTCCTTGGTTCCGGCCGTTTTCACTTGGACAAGGAAAAATCCAAAAAACAAATGCAGAGGACTTTCCCCTTGCTGACTTCTTGGGAGCACCGGCTCCCTCACCTGCTCCCGCACCGGACGTGCTCGGCGGTGCTTCGTCTTTGGCTGAGCTCGACGCCCTCACGGTATCTGTCACACCGGCCCCCTTCAATATAAATGTATAATCGCCCGTTTTCGTTACCTTTCGGATGTCTCACGTCGTAGACTTTTCTTTGCAGGCCGACGAAACCCCGTGCACCATATTGTACACCATCGACGACCAGAAGGTGGACGTGGGGAAGGCGACGATAATGGAGCCGAAGGAATCATTGTTCCACAGCCGGCCGATCCCCCCGAACGTCTTCAAGGTTTCCGTGGCCAGTGTCGAACTGGGCCACGAGAATTTGCCTCCTCCAATACTACTGGTGGATGACGAGGAGACACCGCGGCGGCTTGGTGATTGTTGCAATGGGTGGGTCCTGTTGTGGCCAAAGAGTCTGCTTCGTCTGGAGGCGGTCGGGAGCACACCCACGAGCACGCAGCCTCAGCAAGGTATGAACATCAACACCCCACCTACCCAATTAGCGTCGGGTGTCGGGTTGGGTGATAGCGGACGGGGTAAGGAGGCTCCATTAGTCGCTGATGACGTCGCCATGGATGAGGATGAGGACAACGGTGGCGCTGAACAGTATGTCTATACTGGCGCCTCCTCGGGGTTTGAGCGTCATGAGTCGGTGCCTGAATTGCCGTCTCAACGTATTATGAACGACCTTCCGGTAGTAAAGAATTCTAGGAAGAGAGCGAGGAAAGGCAAAAAAGCTGATTCTATGATCCAGCCGCCTCAGCAGCCTCGGCTTTAGGACCGTATAGATATCCCCGATGCGGATAAATGGCATATCCCCGGTCAACCAATCCTACCTGCAACAACGCTAGGGGTCAGATTCGGCGATCTAAGGAGACTTCATGACGATGTGCTGCGGGTAGAGAAAGGCCGCATCTCCTCGAAAGATCCAGGATACCCACTCTACGTGGTTAACGTTCCGCAGCAAATGTCGTACGTCGACAGCTTCCCCGCGGATAAGTTCTTCCTCCGATTCGATTACATATTTGACATGTTTCACATGAAGAAGCTGGATTTTACGTTTGTCCGCCTTTATGCCTTGCACATGAACTACATCATCGGGGTTGAGCATATATCTCATATCTGTGTCGCTGGCCCGTACTACATGCACGAGGGCTTCTTGGGAGTCTGCGCAGAGCACCGTGTGTATGCAAGGGAATACATCGTCAATTTCATGCTCGCCAATAAGGACAAGGAGGCGATTCTCGTGCCTTATCATCCTGTGTAAGTCATCCGCGCTGCTATCCTTCCTTCGATTTCAATCATTCATTTGCACGGTGGAGGCTAATTAATTTGAGGTGTACTTATTTTGGCAAGGGCCGGGGCGCGCCGTCCTCATCATCCTATACCCCCGATTCTCCCACGCTCTTTACTTGGACTCGTCGAAGAACATTCACAAAAAGGATTACACCAACATCAAGGATGTTCTCTCAAACAACCCTGCAACCAAATTACAAAGAGTCTCTTGTGTCCCCAGCACACCCAATACAATGGTGAATTGTATAGGTGCACTAGTTCGGCGAAGAGATGGTGATACAAGTGCAATATGGATGCTATATATGGGTATTTGTAATCTGAAAATATAAAAACAGCAAGGCAGCAAGTGGTAAAAGTGAGCGTAAACGGTATTGCAATGCTACGAAACAAGGCCTAGGGTTCATACTTTCACTAGTGCAAGTTCTCTCAACAATAATAACATAATTGGATCATATAACTATCCCTCAACATGCAACAAAGAGTCACTCCAAAGTCACTAATATCGGATAACAAACGAAGAGATTATGGTAGGGTACGAAACCACCTCAAAGAGGTTCTTTCTGATGGATCTATTCAAAGAGTCCGTAGTAAAATAACACGAAGCTATTCTTTCCGTTCTATCTATCATAGAGTTCGTACTAGAATAACACAACACACAAATCAACCAAAACCCTAATGTCACCTAGATACTCCAATGTCACCTCAAGTATCCGTGGCTATGATTATACGATATGCATCACACAATCTCAGATTCATGTTTTCAACCAACACAAAGTACTTCAAAGAGTGCCCCCAAAGTTTCTACCGGAGAGTCAAGACGAAAACGAGTGCCAACCCCTATGCATAAGTTTAGAATGTTGCGGAACCCGCAAGTTGATCACCAAAACATACATCAAGTAGATCACGTGAATATCCCATTGTCACCACAGATAATCACATGCAAGACATACATCAAGTGTTCTCAAATCCTTGAAGACTCAATCCGATAAGATAACTTCAAAGGGAAAACTCAATTCATTACAAGAGAGTAGAGGGGGAGAAACATCATAAGATCCAACTATAATAGCAAAGCTCGCGATACATCAAGATCGTACAACCTCAAGAACACGAGAGAGAGAGAGAGAGATTAAACACATAGCTACTGGTACATACCCTCGGCCCCGAGGGTGAACTACTCCCTCCTCGTCATGGAGAGCGCCGGGATGATGAAGATGGCCACCGGTGATGGATCCCCCCTCCGGCAGGGTGCCGGAACAGGGTCCCGATTGGTTTTTGGTGGCTACAGAGGCTTACGTCGGCGGAACCCCCGGTCTAGGTTATGTTCTGGGGGTTTCTGTATATATAAGAGGTTTTGGCGTCGGGAACAAGTCAGGGGGTCTCTGGGCTGTCCACGAGGTAGGGAGGCGTGCCCAGGGGGTGGGCGCGCCCCCCACCCACGTGGGCAGCCCGGGACTCTTCTGGCCCATCTCTTTTGCTCCATGACCTTCTTCTGGTCCAAAAATAAGTTCCGTGAAGTTTCAGGTCAATTGGACTCCGTTTGGTTTTCCCTTTTTGCGATACTCAAAAACAAGGAAAAAACAGAAACTGGCACTGGGCTCTAGCTTAATAGGTTAGTCCCAAAAATCATATAAAATAGCATATAAATGCATATAAAACATCCTAGAAGGATAATATAATAGCATGGAACAATAAAAAATTATAGATACGTTGGAGAGGTATCAACTAGAAACATGAATTCTACCACGATCTCGAACAGGAAGGATAGAATCACATACAGTGCAGCGGGAGCAGCACCGCCGGTGTTGACGTTGTCACCCATGTCATCAAGGATGAGGTTGCCGAGGTCGGGGAAGAAGTCGTCGTTCGCGAAGTCGTCGCTGCCAGCAGTCGCGCGAATGCGCTCCCCAAAAACCTGATCGCCCCTCTCCCGTACATGATCACGAGAGGCGGGGTTCCGGAGGCCTGCTGTCCCTTCTCCCGGTGCACGCCGAAAGGAGGGATGGAGAAGACTTGCTTGGCGGCGCAATGATCTGGAACGGTGGTGAGAAACCATACGAAGCGGTGGCGGCTAGGGTAGACGTCTGCCTGACTATATAGTGCGGGCCGGGTAGGTCGTGGGAGTAAACCCCACGTCCGAGTCGTCACGATCCAAAAGAATCAGAAATGGTTCAGTAATTAACGCGTCCGTTAATTATTAATTAATGACTCATTAATTTTCCCAAGCAGCAAAAACATAGAAAACGTGCATAGTTCTGTCGTGACGAGGCGAGGCGAGCGAGGGGAGGAGCACGCATGTAGGTCTCCTCTTCTCATGCTCATACAAGTGGTAGAAGAGCTTACCTTATAAAGAGGTGCAACTCTCTCCCAACTTATGAGGTGGGACTAAACTTTAGCCTCACTCACTCCACTCACATGTGTGCATGAATGGGCCAAGAGAATTTCAGAATTTTAGTTGGGCTTTGGGCCAAAGGCCTACTAGCAAAATTCCAACAAAGTACACCGTCAAGGGCTCGTCTTGGCTAGTCTCGTTTTTTCATAAATTATTTCTTTTTGAGAAGAAAATATATATAGATAGACAGTGCTGTTGCTTAGATCCTATGCGATTAATCTCGTTTGTCACTACATTTGATGGTGATCCAATTGACATTTTCGTAGTCCACAACTTACGTCAATGTAAGCCCTGGTGAGCTGGAAGCGCACCACCGTGGCGTCATTAGACATGTTCTCACACAAGGGGGAAATCTCAGTGGTACTCGTCCCTCCCTTACTCACCAGGCTTATTATATTGCCGGACTTGAAACCGAAGCCAGATAGCATCGACCATTGGGTATCTATTTCTCTAAACCATAGGCACTTAACTTAAGTAGTCATTGTTCGAATGGACGGTCGGCATTGACATGTACCAGAAACACTTTCACGCCATACCAATTGTGATTGGATGAACTAATGCAATAGTAAATGTTTGACGATTTGTTGTTTGCCAGTCCGACTATCTTCATTCCATAAAGAAAAAAAAGGTAGTCTTTGATGTTATTACTTGCTTACAACTACTCAGCACCATCTGCTTTCATCTTTCTTTTAATAAAATAAAATAAACTTTTAGCATTAGTAAGCAATAAATTGAGTGTAGTTCGATTATTTAAAAAAAAATTGCGAAGAGTGGTTCGATGAACTACACTACCAGAAACATGCATTTCCTAATTTATCAGTTGATACCTTGCTTTGCCAGTCCTGATTATGTTTTGGGCGTGGTACAAAATACAAAATATTGGCTTTCCAACTGCGCTTTTTGAGCAATGAAATTTTTAGAGCCAAAAGTATTATGTCCCCACTTTTTTCTTGTTAGTTGTTGTTACATTAATAAAATGGTGGTTGCTTCCTTTCCTCATTGTTTACCTTGGTTTGTGTAACAAACAAGTTTGAAACATGTATGGGAATGTGTCAGATAGCTCAGGTACATGTGAATCAGCTGATGAGTTGTTGCAAACACCACGCAGTAGGCGGGCTAAAGTCTGGGAATACTATGAGCTAGATTTGGTTTAGGTGGACAATAACCTGAAGGGTGTGTGCAGGTATTGTTCTATGAAATTTGCATGTAAGTCTGGGAGGAGCAGCCCTAGAGACCACATTGGCGAGTCATGCCCAGAAGATGATGATTAGTCCAGAAAAAGGGTTTCTTGCAACAATTAAGGAAAACATGTGGGGTTTGTTTTCGATCCTCGGAG
The DNA here is from genome assembly GCA_021605205.1 of Aegilops longissima. Lineage (NCBI taxonomy): Eukaryota > Viridiplantae > Streptophyta > Magnoliopsida > Poales > Poaceae > Aegilops > Aegilops longissima. The sequence continues at coordinate 23,924,229 of CM038682.1, forward strand.
AAATCATGAGCTCATAATCCAATATTGCATCGACACCAAGGTTCCATTCAGAAAGTTTAAGGATCCTTACTTTGATGAGTTGATGGAGTCGATGCAGCCGATCTCTAAATTCGTTGGGTGCCAGACTGGTCGCAACGACTGCTTTGATGCATATGAGCAAATGAAGGATGAATGTGCATTGAGTTCGAGTCTCTTTATTCACTTGTTTGTTTGAGCGCGGACATGTGGACATCCATACAACAACTAGGCAATATGTGTATTATCACTCATTACAGTGATGTCTATTTTAACATGAAGAAAAAGATAATATCCTTCAAAAAAGTCAAGATCCACACATAAGTGCGGCCACTTTGTGCAAGTGTTTTACTAAATGGGTCATCAAAAGGAAACTGTTTACTTTGACCTTGTACAATGCAACAAACAACAAACCGGTGGTTGACTCAGTTGTGCAACATCAAGACCATGGCATGTTGTTTGGTGTTGTGGATTTTCATGTAAGTTGTTGCGCACACATCCTTAATATGTTACTTCAAGATGGAAGAACACATGTACACAATAGAAAAAATCCGTGAACTTTTAGGCATATCGCTTCTTCACCATCAAGAACCCAGTCCTTCAATGTGATTGCCATCAATTTGGATCTTCCTGTAAAGGTTGGTGGCATAAATATTGATATTCCAAATTGTTGGAAATCTGCATATCTAATGACCGGAGAAGCTGTGGAATACATTGGAGCCCTAAATAATTATGGAAGTGGGAATGGTGAAATAGCACTGGAGGCTTGAAGAAGAGTCTGATCAATACAAGTCAAGAAGGAGATCCTACATGCAATGAAAGTCGGAGATGGACATGTATTTGAGGAAAATTTCTAAAGCTCTGAGGAAAGTTTTGATATGGTGGAAAACACATGTTGAAAAATATCCCGTGTTCTCAATCATTTCCCGTTATTTCCTTACAGTACCTCTTAGCATTGTGTCATCTGAATCATCATCCAGTTATAGTGGAAGGACTTTAGGAGACGCACGATGCTAGATGAAGCCTGGAATGCTTGAGGCATTAGTTTGCACAAAATATTGGCTTATCAAAATTCCAAATAATCAAGGTATGAATTTGTCAGAGTGGAAAACACATGTAGTTTGGTTTGGTTTTGATGTTAGCTTAATTATTTTGGTTTGGTTGTTGGAGGTGTAGTCCTACAGTTTGGGCTCGGTTTAGTTTGGATGTCAAACTATTCCCACGTTCCCCCTGCCTTGAGCTCTCCCATCCTCCTCTGCTGTGGTTCCTCCCCTTGCCCCGGGTCGCCGGCAGCCATGGCGGTCGACAGAGAGTGCGAGGGGAGCCCAGATCTTGATTTTTTTTCTTTGTAGCTGTAGGCCTTCTTTCCTTCCAAATAAACCCAATCTTGCTCTTCCTTTTTTTCTTCTACTGCTGGCATCTGCGTCTATGGCGGTCGGAGTAAGGGTGGTTGGAGCTCATGTGGCGGTCCGATTGGAGGTCCTTCTCCATGCCTCCCCCCTTGCCGATGCGTTGTGATGGGGTTGTGTTGGTTCTCGGACCTAGATGATTCCCTTCTCTCGTTTGTCTTGTTTGTGCAGTTTGTCATTGAGATGATGATGTAGGATGGACAAGGAGAGCTAGAAGTCTCCATCTAGGTTTGAGTGTATCCTCTCTGGAGTTTGATGTGGACGTACGCCGCTCGTAGAAGAGTGGTCGATGGGTAGCCTTCGTCGATCCAAATGACTTTTCTAGGCTAAAGGCGGCCACTGCTTTTGCTCCCGGCCAGATGCCTAAAGGGAGGCAGTACATTGTCATCTCGGTGGTCATGGCTTGGTGCTATGGCGACTCGTCGCCCCAAGTGGATCCATCCCTGGCGATAGTAAGGTCGAAGCGAGAAGTGTCTGAGGACTCGATTAGGATTCAGTATCTCAGACTGGGTCCTTCCTGGAAAGTTCAGAGACTTGTTTGTATTTTCCAGTTTATGTTCGGTCCAGTTGTAATCACCGTTGTACAAAAAAGAAAGAAAAATCAGAGACGTTGAATCTGGCAGCTAGTATACACTAGTAAAAGGGCCCATGCGTTGCAACGAGAGACAAAACATCATAATGTCCAATGGTCATGACCACATTTTGCTGCATCACCGAGACACTCTATCACTCTCAATTTTGTGAAATCATGAACATTTTTTTAAACTCATGAACAAATTTGATATCATTAAACATTTTTCAAATTCGTCAACATTTTAAAAAAATTCGAAGTTTTCTAAAATCAAGAACTTTTTGAATTCATGAACATTTTTTACTATTTGCAGACATATTTTTAAAATTGTGAATATTTTTCTGTAACAATTTTTTTGAATCGACGAACATTTTTTGGAATTTGGTGGAACAAATTTTGCAATTCATGAACATTTTCTTAATTTAACAAAATAATTGGTTTAACAAATATTTTTGAAATGCATGATTATTTTTGAATCAGCAAACATTTACGAATTAATAAACTATTTTGTAAGTCACAAATAGTTTTTGAATATTTAGGATATCTTTCCATTCATGAACATTTTTTTATTGGTGAAATTCTGTTCAATTTTAATAATTTTTTCAATACATGACATTTTTAAAAAGTAATGGAAATTTTATGATTTTCCAAACATTTGTTAATCCACAAACATATTTAGTTTTATTAAACATTTTATATCAAAATTATCTACTTAAGTTTTGGACATTTTTTGTAGTTATAAAATATTTACAAAAAAACAAAAAGACATTTATAAACAGGCTGCCCGAATATGTGCGGGCCTAAATGTGCGCCTTGTGTCTTCTCCCAGCGCACAAACCATAGGATAGGAGATCCCTACTGCATGGACCGACCTGCGTGAAGCGTTTTACTTTTCACTTATAGGTGGCATTGGTGGGTAATATTTAACAACTTTATGGGTAATTTCCGTGACGTACCGCTAGAAGCAATCCTTTATTATTATAGCAAAAGAGCCCGTGCGTTATAACGGGAGAAAAAAAATTGTTCACAAATTAAAGCAATATTCACATCTTTCGATCCACCCGTCAGTTAATTCTTCAAAATTCAAACGGGTATACAGTCACAAAGACTCTGAAACATTTCTATTGAACTACATAACTTCAATCATTCGTGAGTATTTTTCTAAATTTGGGAACATTTTCTAAACTCCTGAACATTTTGTTACTATTTACAAACATTTTTTAAAAATTGTGAACATTTTTAATATTGGTGGATTATTTTTTAAATTCACAAACATGTTTTGAATTGGATTAACATTTTCTGATTCACCAAAAATTTATGAACCAATAAACTCTTTTATATTTCACGAACTGTTTTTAAAATATTAAGACATATTTTAAAATGCATAAACATTTTTGAATTAGCAAACATTTTGTTCAATTTCAATAATAAATTTTAATACATGGGTTTTATTTTTAAACTCACGGACTTTTTTCCATTTTACGAACATTTTTGCAAAATTACGAGCATTGTTTTCATAATTGCGAATAATGTTTTGAATATGCGACCAATTTTTTAAAAAATCCCGAGCATTTTTTAGTTCAAAAGAATTTTATGTTTTCGTGAACAGTTTATTTCAAAATTCTCGGTTTTTTGAAATTTCAAAAGTTTTTTGAAGTTCTAAACTACTGAAAGTAAAAAAACAAAAATGGAACAGAAAAACTAAGATAAAAAATGAAACTAATAAAACAGGTGCCCACAGTTGATTGAAGGTATGTAGTTCAGTAGTAATGTTTCAGAGTCTTTACGAACATTTTGAACTACTATCAGAAATGTTTTATTCTGAAGTTCAATAGTAGTTTTTCATTTGTTATTACAAAATGTTTTTCACAAAGTGTCTGAAAAATGTAACTACCATCCGAATGGGCTAACAGTGTCTTCTGCAGCGTGCATAGCGCAGTATAGTAGGTCCCTATGCTTGGGCCAGCCCAAGCGGAGTAATTTAAATTGTGAACATTTTCTAAATTTTGAACATTTTTAGAAAAATTCATTTTTTTAAAATCATGAACATTTTGTGAATTCAGGAACATTTTATATTATTTGAAAATATTCAGTAAAAATTGTGAAAAACATTTATCAACTTTCGTGAATCGCCGAACATATCTATCGATGAATTTTTTTACGAAATTTGGTGGAACCATTTTTTAAGTTCATGAATTCTTTTTTGTTTTAACGATCATTTTTTCATTTAACTAACATTTTTTAATGCATGATCATTTCTGAACCAGTGAACATTTTATGAATGAATAAACTATTTTATACGTAATGAACAGTTTTTGAGTTTTAGGATATTCTTTTTTCATGAACATATTTTGTATTAGCGAATTGCATTACATTAACATTTTGAATACAAACTTTTAAAAAATCGTGAACATTTTTATTTTCCTAATATTTGTTTTAAAAATTGTGATTTTATTTTATTAAGAAAACATTTTCTTACAAAATCACAAACAATTTTTAAATCAACAAACATTTGATGATTTATGGAACTTTTTATTTCAAAATTATTATTTTTGTTTAATTTTAGAAACTTTTTGAATAACCAAATTATTTAAAGTAAAAAACTGAAACGGAAGAGAATAATAAAAAACTAAACTAAAATTTAAAAAACAGGCCACCCAGCCATGGCCGGCCAAAATAGGCGTTGCGTCTCTTCGCAACGCGTAGAGCGCAATATAGGAGGTCCGCGTGCATGGGCCGACACAGAGAGGGATTCCCCTATGTGAAACGTCTTTTTTAATCATTTATAGGTGACATTGATGGGTAATATTTTGCAACTTTGGGGGCAATTTCGATAATGTACCGGCGGACAATAGCCTTTTATTATTAGGTAGAGATAGGTATAGATATAGATTAGGTAAAAATATCGGACAAACTGGCGACGTGTGTGGCCATAAGCACACGGCAGCCTTTTTTGCGTGGAACTTCGGGGCTCTTTATTCAACAAAAGCTGACTTAGCACAGTCAGCCATGAGGCTGCTGTGTAGGAAAGAGGGTACAAAATCCTGCCAGCTCTCAGTCACCTCCAACGAACAAGCTCGTTTTGCACAAAGGTGAGCCGGGAGATTGAAAGACCTATTAATATGCTGAATAGTAAAGGAACCAAAAACTGAAGCTAATTAAGTCCCCAATTTCCAGTAGAAAAAGGAGCCACAACTGCATGTGAGTTATGACGAGTATTCCAGAGGTCAACCACCACCATGCAGTCCATCTCCATGACGACATCTTTGAATCCTCTGAGGCAAACCGGATGCCATCACGGAGTGCTAAGGCTTCGGTGATCATCGGGTCTGTGATTCCCTCACGGGGATTGCACCAAGCTTCCAAAAAACCTGTAGCCGAACGAGCCACTCCCCCCGCCCACCTTTGCCCAAGTCTGACCGAATTCCTGTGTCAGCATTAATTAATCTTGATACATTGGTCTTCAGGGGGGCGCCAACCATGGCCTGGTAGAACTAGCGGCTGCTCTCGATGGAGTTCAAGTATAGCGAGTGTGTCCCTGATAATCCTCATCGAATTTACAGGATCAATATTTTCCTGTCTTTGTATCCATCTGTTCCTAGAGTGCCAAATGGACCACATTACTAACACAATTTTTGCTCTTGTGTCGTCTGAAGACCTTGGGTCACACACAATATCTTATGCCCACGTCAAAGGATGGAGTCTACGGATTTTGAAATCAAACCATTTTTTAGCTTCATCCCAAAACCTCCGAGCATGAGAGAAATGAATTAGTGCATGCATGAGATCTTCCTCCATTGCTTCATAGAATTTACATAGGTTCGACTTACTGATATGTCGTCTATGTAGGGTACTTTCATCTGGCAAGATGCTTTTGAGCACTCTCCACCATAATGTTGGGTTTATTCCCACATAGGCTGTGGGGGGAGACATAACACGACTTATAAGGGCGGGGTGTCCCCTCCTAACATGCTAGACTTTTGGGAGGAGAGGGACCAAGACCTCTCATAAGTCGATGTTGCTCTCCGGCTGGGCCTGGCGACGTAGGTGGGTCGGAAACGCTGGTGTTAGTGGACCCGAGATTGTGCAACAATTGGTATCAGAGCCCAGGTGCCCGGAATAAATCTCTGTGGACTCACGGGTGGTCGTTCATGGTTGGTGGGTTGGAAACGTTGGTGTTAGCGGGTCTAGGGATGAAAACGGAGCGGAAACGGACGGAACTGAGTGATATCATATTTGTTTTCATATTCTTTTGCAGAAGCGGAAACGAATACAGAAACCCCGGAAATGAATACGGAAACAGATATTATCGGAAACGAACACGGAGCGAATACAAAGCGGATACGGAAACAGAAATAGGCATTGATCGGAACTTAATAACCCCTTGAATCATAGATAAATACACACAAAAACAAACAAATTTAATAAGTTGTTAACATGGCTACAAAATAATATCATTATGTTAGCAACTTAGCGTAGTATTGTAGTAGTACCGGACCATTGCATATAGGGTCAAGCTAAGTACATGTGTGGTAGTAGAAGTTGGGCCTTAAATCCATTCTACTAATTCTATCATTGTGTTCCCTTTGGTGGTTGGGCTACAAAGCAGCTATTGGTCTATAGTAAAAACAGAAATTCCATATTCACGGAAACGGAAAGTTCCATTTCCATGCATGTTCCACTGGAAAACACCGTTCCGTTTTTGTTTCCATTTCCGCATAAAAAATTCCATTTCCACTTCCATTTTGTAAATTTTCATTTCCGTTTTCATATTTCCTCTCCATTTCCATTTTTTCTCCGGAAAAACAGAAAGTTTCCACTCCATTTTCATCCCTAAGCGGGTCCATGGGTGACCGATGTGCGAGGGGGAGATTGTTGGGTTTAGTCCCACATCGGCTGTGGGGGGAGACATAACACGACTTATAAGGGGGGTGTTCCCTCCTAACAGGCTAGTATTTTGGGGGGAGAGGGCCCAAGGCCTCTCATAAGTCGGTGTTACTCTCCGATTGGGCCTGGTGACGCAGGTGGGTCAGAAATGCTGGTGTTAGTGGACCCGAGATTGCGTAACAATTGGTATCGGAGCCTAGGTGCTCGAAATAAATCTCTGTGGACTCACGGGTGGTCGGCCATGTTTGGTGGGCTGGAAACGATGGCGTTAGCGGGCCCATGGGTGACCGATGTGTGAGAGGGAGATTGTTGGGTTTAGTCTCACATCGGCTGTGGGGGGAGACATAACACGACTTATAAGGGGGGAGTCCCCTCCTAACAGGCTAGTATTTTGGGGGAGAGGGCCCAAGGCCTCTCATAAGTCGGTGTTGCTCTTCGGTTGGGCCTGGTGACGCAGGTTGGTCAGAAACGCTGGTGTTAGTGGACCCGAGATTGCGTAACACAGAATACTCGAACTTTAGGTACCACTTTGAGTTTCCGAAGAGCTTCTCAGACACGGTTTTCAATCTGTGAGGTTCCGATAGCCGTCCCTTTCTCTAGAGCGATCCGCTCCTTGCGAGTCACAAGAGCATGGTACGCCGATTTAACTGTGTAGGAGCCTGTCTTCTCAAACGCCCAGGCTAGAAAATCCTCACCACCACCATACCTTAGAGGAATGTTAAGAATAGCCTCTGTATCTGGTGAAATAAAGAACGATCGAATGACCTCAGTTTTCCAAGTCCAGTTCTCTGTGTCTATTAGTTCACTAACTTGAAGCAAGTTAGTATTCTCTGCTCTGAAAATAGGAGTCATAGATAAGCACACGGCAGTCATGGCCATCCTTGCATCACCGGTACCATTAATAAGAAAATAATTCACTCAATTATTGTTGGACAGGTCTACGCAGCGGCGGGCTACTCCCTGGCTGTTCGGAGCGGCCGGCCTAAACAGACAAAATTTGGTCCTCTAATCTAATTTGGTCCCCTAATTAATACTCCTATATAGCAAAAATTCATTCCATATTAGAAAAAGAACCACGTAAACAGGAAAAAGGAAAGTGAATTATAAAACCATCCATGTGAACGCATTAATTCAAATTTCTAAATTTATGAAAGCCATAACTTTTAAACCACGCGTCGGAATTAAGATCCATTTTCACTGTTGGAACTCTCATGACGTGCTCTTCGAAACTAGATCCCACATGAGTATGTTTTGATAAAAAAAATTTGTGCAATTTTGAACCCATTTTATGCAACTGACTAGCCGTTGATGTGCAACTACCTGAGAGGGATGTGCAACTTTTCTCGTACACCATACCCGTGCAGTTTTCCTCTATGATACCTCCACCCCCAAACTGCCTCCTTCTAGTGAGATGTGCAACTTCATTTGTTGCCTAGGCCTTGCAGTTTTCACTAATGACACCACCCCAACTATTCTCTAACAGTGAAATATGCAATTTCGTCTGCTGCGCCGGTGCCCTGGCCAAATGCATGCCTGGTAGTCGCCGCACGTGTGCACCCCTCACAACTGTGTTTGAGTGTTTTCACTGTTTGCTGCATCAGCCAACTATCTACCAGTGGATGTGCAACTTAGGATACTGTCACGGCCAACTGTCTAACAGTGATGTGCAATTTTTTCTTGTATCTCATGGATGTGTAGTTTTCCTGCTAGCACCTAGGCCAAACCACCCCTACTAGTGAGATGTACAACTTTAGCATCTTGTCTATATGTAACTTTGCACTATCCTCATGAATGTGGAGTTTTCACCATCAAACTATCCTGCCTGTGAGATGTGCAACTTCGTATAATGGCCCGGCCAACTGCGTGGCGGACTTGTGCAACTTTGTATATTGCCTCTGCCAACTGAAAGTACATATCCACAACAAGGGAGGGCACATCGACTAATAAGTTGTTGGCGTGAACAACAGACTAAGTTACACATATCACTGGTAGGGGGATGGGTAGGGTGTGCAAAGCATGAAAAACTACACATCCACGAGTAAGGATGAGGGTTGCACATCGACTACTAGGTTGTTGGTCGGGACAGCAGACTAGTTGCACATTACATTCTCATGGTTAGGTTGCAACCTCATAGAAATTGGATCATGCAGCTAAAAAACTAAGTTTGTAAAAAAGTTGCACCATTCAGTACTAAAGTTGCATAATGCGGTACTAAAGTTGCACCATATAGCACCAAAGTTGGCATCAAATTTTTTCGTCAAAACATACTCATGGGGGATCTAGTTTCAAAGATCTCGCCGCGAGGAATCCAACGGTGAAGACGGCTCTGAATATGGATACCCGGTTTGAAAGATATGACTTTTCAAAAATTTGAAAACCCAAAATAAGCGCACATGCACACCCATCAGACAAGGAATCTCTTGCTCGCTTGAATATGTCATTACTATCTGCCACGTCATGCATAAAGACAAAATTTTAGACCACAACACTGCATGCATGCATGTGTAAGAGCCCGGCCGCTCAGTTTCGCTAATTAGTGCGTATGCACTTTTTAGAATTCAGCATTATTGTTTACACGTTACAAGTTGTAGTGTAGGCTGCCATGGGCAATGCGCTTGCGTGGGCTCGGGGCTGTGGAACGTTATTTGAGATGTTTGTGTGATCTGGGTTGATGTCAAAGTTTTTTTTTTAATAGTATAGATTGTGTCGAACTGAGTACAGAGCTCGTAGCCTCGTACGGACGCACATACACTCACCCCGACATGCGCTCGTAGCCTCGTATAGATGTAGCGAGTTCACTTTATCTTCAATAGCTTTAGCTCGAGCTCGAGTCATGGGTCCACGTGGTGTTGAGGAAGATGTAGGTGCGTCCATGGGGATGAGTGAGGGATGCTCCCCATCATCTCCCCCCCCCCTCCCCCCTTGAGAGAGATCCGACCTCGGATCAAAAGCTTCATCCCCATGGTATGGTGCGAGGTCCTTGACATTGAAGATGTCGCTCACATTGTACTTGTCTCGAGGTAGGTCGATCTGTTGGGTTCTACGGTAGGGTGCGTCGACTGCAAATTAAATTTTTTCTACGCGCAGAACATCCAGGAACATGCTACGGGAGATGGATCACAGTTTGTTACCACTAGACGCGCAGTGCCGTGCAGCGGAAGAAGAGCTGGGGCAGTGCGTCTGTGTGGATCGTCTCCTCCTTGTTCAATCTCCCTCGAACAGCCGGTCGTCCGATCCCACGTACGAGTTCGCCGGAGCGGCGCAAGTACACCGCCTCTAACGGTATCCGCGCGTGCAGGAGGAACACCGTGCGGCGGACTGCTAGGTCCGATCTAGTCGGCGGCGAGTGGAGGTGGCTATTCGCAACACATGCAAACCCTAGTCGCAACGCCGAAGCGATCAGCCACATGAGTGTGCCGCACCTCCACTTTATATAGGCGTCCGCCGCAGGCTCAACACTTGGGCCTCGCACGGACCCTAAAGCCCAAAGTCTACTCGGTCACGTTCCTAGTCCAGTTCGGATCACATCCGACCGGTGTCCTGAACCGACCTTGTAGGTTCCTTCCTTGCTGCGCGACCCCTTAGGTTCAAGTCGGCTTGGTCACAGTTCGGATCACCTCCGACCTGCACGGTTGGTAGCGGCCTCTAGCAAGGCGTGCCGACCACCAAGCGAACTATGAAGCTGGTTAAGCGAAACTGCATAACGTGTCACACTTCTGTTCCCTTTGCCGCACGATATATGTTGTCGGGCTCAAGGCGAGACTGTCATCCTTGTGCTAGCCCGACCTCTTTCTCGTTACAGTGATACCAACCACAATCCGGATTATCTCATAATCCTTGTCGCATAGCCATGCTTATCCTGGTCGGATCACACGAGGGGCCCAGAGTATATCTCTCCTGATCGGAGGGGCAAATCCCATCTTGCTCGACCATGTCTCGCAGCATGGGACTGGACAATCCGAAACCTACCTTTGTAACTATCCAGTCACGGAGTAGCGTTTGGTCGGCCCAAAGCAAGTCTGTCACCATCCCGAGTACATGCGTCAGCTCAGGTCTTAGGACATAGAACGTATGTTGTACTCTGTGAGTCTCTAGTACAACATTGAGTCGGACCTTTTAGGACAGTCATCATACAATGCATAGTCCCACAAACAAGTCACGTACTTGCTGATACACATCATTGATAATGTCCAAGGACTATCTTTATTCATAAACACATAAGAAATATCATCATACATGATTGCTTCTAGGGCATATCTCCAACACGATCTTGTAGGCGTTGTCGTTGTAGTGTGCTAGCACCTTGAAAGGTCCATCGGCTCGAGGAAGAAGCTTGGACTTGCGTTCTTTGGGGAAGCGGTCCTTGCGAAGGTGTAGCCACATTAGATCACCAATGTTGAAGACCATGGGTTGCTTGTTGACGTTGAGCTTGGTCGCTAGTCATTGTACTTGGCGCTCGATGGTTTGTCTTGTATCCTCATGCATCTTCTTGATGTAGCTTGCCCGTGCACTCGCATCCATGTTGGTTCGCTCTTGTAGAGGAAGAGGTAGAATGTCCAATGGGGACAACGGGTTGAAGTCGTAGACGACTTCGAAGGGGGACTTGCCGGTAGTCGAATGTCTTGCACGGTTGTAGGCGTACTCGGCGATGGGTAGACATGCTTCCCACTCCTTGATGTTCTTCTTGATAAAGACACGAAGTAGAGTGCATAGTGTGCGGTTCGTCACCTCCGTTTGGCCGTCGGTTTGAGGATGGTATGCGGATGAGAACAAGAGCTTGATTCCGAGCTTGGCGCATAGGATCTTCCAAAAGTAACTCAAGAAATTGACGTCACGAACGGAGACGGTTGTCTTTGGTACTCCATGGAGTCGCAAGATTTCCCTACAAAAGAGATTTGCAATGTGTGAAGCATCGTCTATCTTGTTGCAAGGAATGAAATGTGCCATCTTAGAAAATCTATCCACAACAACAAACACGGAATCCTTTCCATTTTGAGTTCTAGGCAAACCAAGTACAAAATCCATGCTAATGTCTTCCCAAGGTTGATAAGGAATAGGAAGAGGCATGTAAAGACCATGAGATTGAGCTTTAGACTTAGCTTTGCAACATGTAGAGCATCGGTTGGTGAAGCGTGAGACGTCGCGAAACATCTTGGGCCAAAAGTAGTTCTTGGAGAGCGTGGCGAATGTCTTGTCGCGTCCAAAGTGTCCCATGAGTCCGCCTCCATGAGCCTCTTGCAAAAGTAGCAAACGAAGAGAAGACTCGGGAATGCATAGTTTGTTAGCTCCCATAAGATAACCATCCTTGATGTAATATTGTTCCCAAGAAGTATGCGTCAAACACTTAGCATAAGGAATAGCAAAAGATGGGTCGTTAGCATACAATTCTTTTATGTGCTCAAAGCCGATAACATTCAACTCAAGTGTAGTGACAAGCGTGCATATGCGTGAAAGTGCATCGGCAACTACATTTTCTTTACCCTTAATGTACTTGATCACATAGGGAAAAGATTCAATAAATTCACTCCATTTGGCATGACGCTTGTTCAACTTAGTTTGACCTTTTAGGTACTTAAGCGTTTCATGATCGGTATGGATGACAAACTCATGCGGTCTAAGGTAATGTTCCCAAACATGTAGCACACACACTAAAGCATATAATTCTTTGTCATAGATGGGATAGTTAAGTTGAGAACCAGATAATTTTTCACTAAAATATGCAATGGCTCGTTTTTCTTGCATCAAAACTCCGCCAATTTCGGTACCACTTGCATCACAATGAACCTCAAAAGTTTTGTCAAAATTAGGCAAAGCAAGAATCGGAGCATGAGTAAGCAAAGACTTGAGCTCATCAAAAGCGGTGGATTGCAAAGTTTCCCAAACAAAAGGAGTATTCTTCTTACTCAAAGCATGCAAAGGAGCGGCAATTGTGCTAAAATCTTTCACAAAGCGACGATAAAAACCCGCAAGACCAAGAAAGCTACGCACTTGTTGCAAATTGGTGGGTTGGGGCCAAGTTTTAATTGCTTCAATTTTAGATTCATCAACGTGGACACCCTTTGAGGATACAACAAAACCCAAGAAAACCACTTTGTCAACACCAAATGTGCATTTTTTTTCATGTTTGCATAAAGACTTTCCTTTCGAAGGGTTTGCAAAACAATCCTAACATGATCAAGATGCTCTTTCATGGTTTTGCTAAACACAAGAATATCGTCGAAGTAAACCACAACAAAGACTTCAATATAAGGCCGAAGGACATAATGCATGAGACGCACAAAAGTACCGGGAGCTTCTGATAAACCCATAGGCATGACTAACCACTCATATAAACCAAATTTGGTTTTGAAAGCATTTTTCCGTTCATCACCCTCTTGTATGCGGATTTGATAATAGCCATTTTTAAGATCAATTTTTGAGAAAAAGTTGGCTCCACTAAGTTCATCAAGCATATCATTTAAGCAAGGAATGGGATGCCTATAGCGAACGGTAATAGCATTTATAGGTCTACAATCGGAACACAAGCGGAAACTTCCATCGGGCTTAGGCACAAGTATAACAGGAACGGCACACGGGCTTAGGCTTTCACGTACATGACCGTTGTCGATGAGTTTTTGTACTTGCCGTTGAATATCCTTGGTTTCTTCGGGATTGACTCGGTATGGAGCTTTGTTTGGGAGAGGTGCTCCGGGGATGAGGTCTATTCGATGCTCAACGCCTCGAAGAGGAGGTTGACCCGGAGGTAGCTCATCGGGGAAAACATCTTGGAATTCCTGCAAAAGAGATTTAAACACTAAAGGTAGCTCATGAGAGGTGTTAGTTGTTGGCTCTCCATCCTTGCACACAAGGACAAAGTGCATCACACTAGATGGGTTCTCACACACTTCTCTCATCTCACTTTTGGTGGCAAATAGGATGAGGTTTTTCTCTCTTGGCGAAGAGGCGCTCAAGTTTGGCTTGTGGCTCTCACTCATTTTTTGGTGGATCACTTTCTCACTCTTGTCTCTATGATGGGTGGCTTGCTTGTCTGCTATCACTTGACTAGGAGACATAGGTCGTAGCACATATTCCTTCCCTTTCATCTTGAAGCTATAGTGATTGGTGCGCCCGTTGTGGAAGACACCACGGTCGAATTGCCATGGTCGACCAAGAAGGAGGTGGCAAAACGTCATTGGGACCACATCACATTTCAAAGTGTCCTCATATGCACCAATTTTGAAGGAGACTTGGACCGTATGTTCAACTCGTATAGTGCCGGAGTCACTTAGCCATTGAACCTTGTAGGGATTCAGGTGCTTCCTCTCGACCAATTGAAGCTTGGAGCATAGTTCTTCACTTGCCAAGTTGTGACAACTACCTCCATCGATGATGACCTTGACGGACCTTCCGTTGATGCCGGCCTTTGTGTGGAAGATGTGGCATCTTTGGTCGTCTTCTTGTTGATGTTGAAGAGTCAAGACCTTGGAGTCAACGAGAGCGGGGCTCGAATCCTCATCACAAAAGACTTGGTCATCTTCATCTTCGTTCACTCGCCGGTGCATGGCCACTTGCTCAAGAGCTTCCATCTCCTCATCACTCATTGAGTCATAGGTGTCGTCGTCGTTGAGGATCATGGTGCGCTTGTTGGTGCATTCGTAGGACTTGTGGCCTCGGCCGCCGCAAGTGAAACAGTTGAAGGAGCTTGTCTTGATGGTCTCATCGGTCGGAGTAGATGACGAAGCACGCGGCTTGAAGTTGCTTGTAGTAGGAGGAGGACGACTTGAACTTGTTGAATTTTTCTTGTAACTCAACTTGTCGTCGTTGTTTGTAGAAGGTTTGGTTGATGTAGATGTTGGAGGAGGTGTTGAAGCTTGGTTGTTGGAGAAGCCGTAGGTCTTGGACGAGTACTTGGCGTACTTGAAGTCATCTTGCACTTGACGTTCCTCCTTTGTAGCTTGATGCACGAGCTCAATGAGGGTGGAGTATGGTTGGAAGTCGGCGATCTTCTTGATGGGATGATTTAGTCCATTCAAGAAACGTGCCATAGTTTGGTCATCATCTTCCTTCACATTGGCTCGAATCATGGCTATCTCCATTTTCTTGTAGTATTCTTCAACACTCTTTGTTCCTTGCTTGAGGAGTTGGAGTTTCTTGAAGAGGTCGCGGTTGTAGTAGGTTGGCACAAAATGTGCTCTCGTGACATCTTTCATTTGAGCCCAAGTGGTGATTGGAGGTTCACCTCTTGCTTGTCGCCTCTCAAGGATTTGTTCCCACCATATGAGCACATAGTCTTGGAACTCAAGTGATGCCATAGCGATCTTCTTCTCTTCCTCATAGTTGTGCAAACGAAAGATTTTGTCGACCTTCAATGCCCATGAAAGATATTCTTCGGGGTCATTGCTTCCATTGAACTTGGGCATGGTGAATTTGAGCTTTCCATATCGTTGCTCTTCATTTTGTTGTGGTCGAGGATGATGACGTCCATGTCGTTGAGGATTAACAATCTCATGTTGCTCTTGGCGAGGAGGTCGTTTTCCTCATGTTGCTCTTGTCTTGGTGGATTTCCATTGTCTTCATGCGCTTGATGAACTTGAGGTTCTTGTCGAGCTTGTTGTGGGGCTTGTCGATGCACACGTGCTTGGTAGAGCCTTTCTTGGACTTCCTCCCGGAGCGCTTCTTGATATTCACGAGCTTGGTGTCCTCGGTCGGCAACGGCTCGACTTGAGTCGCGAAGTGCACGTTGTGCCTCAAGTGCTTGAGCTTCCCGTAGTTGTTGTTCTCGATGTTGCGCCTCGGCGTCTTGTGCATCTTGATGTTGTCGCGATTGCTCTTCTTGTTCTTGTTGTCGTTGGCTTTGCCATGCTTGTGCTTGCACAAATGTAGCTTGGTTTTGACGATGTCGATGCTCTTGAGAGTCGGTGTCGTGTAGAGGATTGCGGTTTGCTTGACGGTCTTGACGTGCGGCACGACGAAGAGTGTTCGAAGTAGGTGTACTTGAGTCGTAGAAGGTGTCGTTGGAGTGTCGACTCGAGCGGTTCCGTCTTGAGGATGAAGAAGTGGAATGATGCCGGTTCCTCATCAAGGCGCGGATCTCGTCCATTCTTGCATCATTCTCTTGCTTGTGAGCGTCGAACTTGTTGTCGAAGTAGTCTCTTATACGTTGCTCGGAGAGTCGCAAGTCGGTGGCGAGGTTGTCGATGCGGTCGCTCATTGCTTGTTGCTCTTGGTGCAACGCTCATTGTGCACCAAAGAGGTGGCTCTTGGTGACGTATGAGGACATGTCGTCATCTTGCTCGATGAAGAGTGGGTTTGTAGAAGTACTTGGCCTATCCATCATTCCAAGCAAAAATATGTGAGTGGTAGGAGGAGAAGAACTTATACCAATGTACCTTTGACCGATGTCGATGATGAATCAAGATCACTCAAATGCGGACAATGAAATAGCACTATTGGTACCAATCCTTGTCGGTTCTCACACCTACACAAATAATAGCTTATGGTGGAGCTTGGTGAGGATGGTGGCACAAAATTTGATGCAATTGTAAGTGAGCGTCAATAATGTTGGAAAAGGTTCACAAATTTGCAAATGCAACAAGTAGACCAAGCAAATAATGGTACACGGAAACACACACACAAATAGATAAGTGGGATTGTGCAAACCAAAAGTGAGCTAAAATGTGGAATCCACGAAAATGCTCTTGTTGCACAATACTAGAGAGTCGCTAGCACGATTGCACAATAGGCGGATACGGAACTTGTGCACAACCTACTAGGCAAAAATGCAACTATCCCTATCCCACGTATGCTATATGTATGGTATTTCGGTGCTATGATCCAAGATGATCCAATATGACAATCTTAATGTAATATGATGCTATGGTTCTTGCTCATAAGCTCTTTGCTTATCTTTCCTCTTTGCTTAAAAGCTTGGGTGGCTCTTTCACTTTTGAGCTCTTTTCTCATGCAAAACTTCACGAACGAAGATAGCAATTGTGTATGCTATGACAAGTTTGTGACACACAAATGGATCCCAAGATATGCACCACGGTGGTATGGTATGTATGCTATGGAGTACGATCACTAATGTGCACAAGTCACGTTGCCGGCAATACTCAATGGCTAGTCTTGATGGGTAAGCTACGCAAAAGTAAGGCCATGTGGGTATCAATGCAATTGCAAGGTATGACAAAGATGCCGACGATGTTACCGTCCTTGGCGATGATGTGACCCTTGCGAAGATGAGCCGAGGTGATGATGAAGTCGAACCGTACCTAGATAGCCGAAACACAATAGGACACGGGAACCACAACTCAAAATCTCAAGGACCAAAATGTGGCAAAATCGTCATAGGATGTATTGGGGAGGATGGTGGTGTATGTGGTTTCGGATGATGTGGTGGAAGGTGGCTGCACGAACAATTTCAGTTTCGTCAGGGTTTCACGGATGTCCGGTTTTTCCGGTCATCCGGTCGTCGGATGTCCGGCAGGGTCCGGTCGTCCGTAAATTTGAATCGGGACAGGGGTTCCGGTCGTCCGGAAAGGTCGGACGTCCGGTGGTCGGGGTCGACGCAGGTTGGGCCGGGGCGATTTTGAGGTGGAAGAAGATGGTGAGGTCAAAATTGAGCGGATTGATGGATGGAAAAGGGTGGGGAGGATGGGAAAAGCTAGATCCACACGTAGCAACTCAAATCCATGGACCAAATCCAACAAAATCTCAACTCACCAACAAATCACAAAAAAAAATTGGGGCTATTTTTGGTGGGGAATTTTCGGATTTAGGACAAAAACAACAAAATCAAGCTAGAAAACACGAGGTAGGGGCTCCAAAAACGTGATCAACGTGGCTCTGATACCAAGATAATGTAGAGCGGAGCCCTAGTCGGAGATCTTTCACGTTTGGAGGGGATCCTACGGGGAGAAAACGACGAACAAGCGGAAGAACACAAGGAAAAATACACAAGAGAAACACTAAACCGACAAGTCTCGATCACACAAGGGCTAGATCACCGAACACATAAGGTAGCACAAGATTCAAAATCAACAAAGGAAAGATACACGAGTAGTCGGTCTTCTCTGTGAGGAGGTCTTGATGGGGGTCCACCCTAGAAGGGGGTCTTGAATCCTCTTGGAAGGATCTTCTCCGAGGAGGCGCGATCTCCGAGGAGAAGGTAACCAAGTGGATGAGCAAAGCTCTCACACAAATATGAGCTAATCCTTTGCTAACCCTAACTAGGAGGAGGAGGAGGTCTATTTATAGTCTTAGTGCAAATTGGGGCAAAGTGAAGGGGTACAAGGGCTCCAGCCCGCGGGCGCGATCACTCAGGGGCCGGACGTCCGGAAGGCGTCGGACGTCCGGAGGCTCGTGACGGTCCGGACGTCCGGCAGGGCTCGGACGTCCGTAGATTCGGCTCGGACTCGGGTGCGTCGGTCGTCCGAGGCTTCGGGAAGGCCCGGACGTCCGTGGATCGTCGGACGTCCGTAGATTCGGCTCTGGTACGGGTCGTCCGGTGGCTTCGGTCTTCCGTGAGTTTCCATTCGGGTGCCCAGCTGCCGGACGTCCGGAGGGCGTCGGTCGTCCGTGGCCTGGGAGTCGTCGGACGTCCGGACTTGGTCGGTCGTCCGACGCCTATAGCTTCAGCAGCTTTTCTTCTCCATCACGCTTGGGGTCCTCGTCGTCTTTGCTCTTGCAAGTAGCTGTTCCTTGGCTCGTTCCCAAGTACCTGATTACACATAGAGTTTCCGAATGAGGTAGTAGCCATGTCTCATGATTAGGAAGAGCGAGTTCGGAGAGGAGCGAGTTCACCTTATCTTCAATAGCTTTAGCTCGAGCTCGAGTCATGGGTCCACGTGGTGTTGAGGAAGATGTAGGTGCGTCCATGGGGATGAGTGAGGGATGCTCCGCATCATTTGGTCTTATGTAACTTTGCTATTTACTGGTGTGTTTTTTGCCTCTGTGTGTTGGTGTTGTCTGTGTACATCCTAACAATTTAGAGACCAGGTGTATGCTCATTATATTTGTATCCACTTGATAATTCATTTTAAGTAAATAAAATTCACCCTTTATCATGAATGAGGTTCCCTAGAATTAACAAAGATTATCACCCTTTATTTGTATCCTAACACATATTTCACTTGATATTTACATGGATGAGGTTCCCTAGAATTAACAAAGATTATCTTACCAACAGAAACCTTGGCATAATGGCATCATTCATAAATTACACTTAAGGAAACGCTCCAAGTCAATTGCCTCTCCAACCATAAATAAACACATCCAACACAAATACCGGTACTCTCCTCTCTTCCCCCTCAGGTAGTCACGTCACCGTCACCTTCTACTTCCATCTCATTTGTACAAACGCACTAGCTACATTTTACTGCCATCTCTCTCAGCAGACTCACACACAAAATCATACGTCGCACTATAGGTAGCTACACAACACTCCCATCTCTCTCACCGTGCATGCGCCATGGCATCCTACAGGCTACTTGTCCTCCTCGTCTTTTTTTCCCGCTCCCTTGCTGCCGAAACATATCCGGCAGATCAAAAATATAGAAGAATGTTAAACTCTGGCACAGGTTTGGTTCGATGGAGTCAGATGGATGATTTATTTTTTTCAAATGGGGGTAATCTCCGTCAAAAGAGAGGGTAAAAGTGAAATATCAGTTAATTTGTTACCAGGAAAAGTGTGGTATGACATTATCCCAATACTTTGGGATGTATTTTAGCGACGTGGGGAGGGGGGTGGGAGTTACTAGAGATTGGTCGTGTGTGGATAGATTCGGTGATCAAAGTCAGGACAGCGGAAGCACGGCCGTTGAGAGATGGTATTTGATTGGCCGAGCACATTGGGTGTATCCAGATTTACTCCCTCCGTTTCTTTTTACTCCGCATATAAGATTTGGTCAAAGTCAAACTACACAAAGTTTGATCAAATTTATATAAAAAATATGAACACCTACAATATTAGAACTATATAGTATGAAAATACATTTCGTGGTGCATCTAATAATGTTGATTTCATATTGTAAATGTTTACATTTTTTAATATAAAGTTAGTCAAACTTTACAATGCTTGACTTTGACCAAACCTTATATGCAGACTAAAAAAAAAAACGGAAGGAGTATGCCAAAACAGATGCTTTGGAAATTGTCCAAGCTAGAAGTCTACAGTATGGCGTGTATGGAAATACGCTCCGCTAAATCGCTGTTGGAGGGGGAAAAAACGAGGCAGGACACATATAGCTAGCTAGAGCTTGTTATGGGAATCAGAGATCGAGATGATATGGCAAATTTCCTTACCAAAGCTAGTTATGACTGATAGAACCCTTATATTATCCAATAATAAAGGTTGCATTCTCGCTCAAAACGTGATGGATACAGGTCACCTAATTAGTTTCCTTCACCAATAATAGTTATTAATGAATGGCAGTTCTTTTTTTTTCGAAAAGGAGGAATATCCCCGGCCTCTGCATCTGGATGATGCATACGGTCAATTTATTAATTATTAACACAAGACCTTACAAAGTCGTACAATAGTAAAACCAAAGCCACCATCTTCGCAACCTCTGTCGCTACTCCTATCTAAGCGATGAAGGCGCTGATGGATGGTCCTATCTAATACCAAACAGACCTCGCAGCCAAACCTAACATCTAAGACCTGAGGTCCCAACCAGGACGCCTGCCGGGTATGGGCACCCACCAGTCCGGCGTGTTCTTCAACCAGGACCCCGCCGGATATGAGGCCGCCGCAGCCACGTTCTGTATAGAGATTGCTTCCCCAACGCACGGCAGCAAATCAAGGCATGTCAAAGACCCGATCCGATGCCCTCAAATGAAGTACACACCTAGAGCTTAGCCACTCGTGCTAGCCTATAAATACGAGGTGCATCAGCCTATAGTCAATCATCCAGAGCAGCCACAAAAGCGTAGACACAAAAGTAAGTAATATGAGCGTCATGTTGTCAATCCTCTCTTCATTCCTCCTGGTGAGTCAGCATGCATCTATCCTTTCTGCGAAATGCTTAATTTAAATATAGCATGAACGCATATCTCCGATATGTGAAGTGCCAACGTTTCGATTAAATAGTACTATACATCAATACATGTATTTCACAAGTTAACGGATTACTGTAATTAAGAAGTATCATCTACCATGTTATGTCGTGTGTACGCGCATGGTATGTATTTTATCTTTGTCGTGATTATCTACGAATATATACAGATCATGGCAGCTGGAGGCGGTCCGCATACATGTTCGGTAAGCGCAGAAGAGACGATAGTCTCCAACTCGGGAGGGGTAACTGCATACTGGCAGACTATGCTTCCAAATACTCCCATGCCATCAGCCATACAACCTCCTCACCCCAACTACTGGTCTCTCTCTCTCACACACTGTGACCCCCGAATAATTAAGCTACAGTAATTCCACGCTAATGATGCCATGTCACCTCGGTTACTGTTGTTAATCTCGCGTTAGTTCGAAACCGATCCAAATTCAAAATTTGAAAATCAAATCAAACATTAAAAGTTTTGAAACACTAAAACTAAAATGTTCAAAATGGGACAAATAAATCCTAAGTAATAATGGTGGAGAAACCACATTTTTTATAAAAATTTAGTTGCACTTAAATAGTTAAAACAACAGGTAAAACAATTAAATAATAGCCTTTTGTAATTCATAAAATATTAAACCATTCATTTAGTTGCCCAAAAGTTAATGGGGCAGTAGCATAATTAATAGTACTAATATATGAACTGTTTTTATATTTTGTAAAACTAAAATAAATTAGAAACAAAAAAAACATTACAAAAATGGAGACTAAAAACAAAATAGGACCCCCTGGCCAACTGGGCCAACAGGCCCACCTGGCCACCCACGCGGCCCAGCCAGCCCACCCCGGCTGTATAACCTCACTCCCCCGTAACCCTAGCCCAACTACCTCACTCCCCCACGTCTCTTTCTCGTTCTCCCCCACCCTCGCTGGATCTGGATCGAGACCGATCCCCTCCCCCTCAGTGCTCGTTCTGGACCAGGGCACGGAACCGCCGTCGCCATCCACGATCGCCGGAGCCACCCCCCTCGTCTACCTCCACCTCGTCGGACGCCTCTACATCATCTCGTCCCCGCCGCCTGAAGCTTCTCCGCCCCGACCCGACGCCGTCGCCCGTCGTCGTCGGACCACCTCGTTGGACCGCCTCCGTCGCCCGCTTCCCCGTCCTCCTCCTCGTCGGCCTCACCAGGCCTCGTTGTCCCCTTCTCTCTCGCACGTGAGGACCCTTTCTCCTTCCTCCTCGCCTCGCTCCCGCGACGGTCCCGCCCTCGTCGCCGCCGCCTGCGGGCTACCACGCCCGGGCACACCGAACCAGCGGTCGCCGCGCTTCGTCTGTCTCGCGCCATGCTTCGCTGCCGTCGTCGCCCGTTCCCCTCGGCGGGTGCTCGCGCTCTGGTAGCGCCGACCACGCCCGTCCATCGCGGGCGCCGCCATGTTCCTCGGCGCGCGGCCGCGGGCCCTCGGCAGCGTCCGGCCGTGCCGATTGTCGCGTGCTTTCGCCCGGCCATGCCCAGTCGCGCGCACACACCACCGCACCTCGCTGTGCCGCCCGCCCGCCATCGTCACGGCGCGGCCCCCTTCACCATTGCGCGGCGCCCTACCGGGCGGGCTGGAGCCCGAGAACCGCCACCCGCGACCCGTTAAGGCCCCTGTCCGAATGACAAGTGGGACTCGCCCCAGAAAACGATTAAAAAAGTAATAATAAAAGGAATTAAAATTAATTAATTAATTAAGCTGCTTAATTAACTTAACTTTAGTTAACCTGCTAGTTAACTAATTAAACTATAATTAGGTAAATCAGAGAATGACAGGGGGCCCCACCCCTGTTGACCAGTCAAGCTTTGACCGGTCAACTGGGTCCCCCTTGGCCCACCTGTCAGCCTCTGGGTACACATCTGTGTACACAGAGCTGGGTACTTGTAGCATTTTAGCTTCTATTTCAAATTAAAATAAATTCAAAAAATGATTAAAACTTTGGAAATTAATAATAAATAATCCATAACTCGGATGAAAATACTTTCTACATGAAAGTTGCTCAGAACGACGAGACGAATCCGGAAACGCAGCCCGTTCGTCCGCCACGCATCCCTAACATATCGAACCCGCAACTTTTCTCCTTCGGCTCTTTTGCCCGAAAACACGAAACACCAGGAATACTTTCCGGATGTTTTCCCCCTTTGTCGGTATCACCTCATACCACGTTAGAACACGTCTAGCTCTGCCTGTTATCCTGTTATGCACTTGCTTGCTATGTATTTACTGTTTCTCCCCCTCTTCTCTTCGGTAGACCCCGTGACGATGTTGATGCCCCTGTGGTCGACTACGTCACCGACGACCCCTCTCTCTTGCCAGAGCAACCAGGCAAGCCCCCCCCCCCTTTGATCACCAGATATCGCCTACTCTTCTCTATACTGCTTGCATTAGAGTAGTGTAGCATGTTATCGCTTACTCCTATCTTATATCGCTGCATAGCCTGTCCTTGCTACTATCTTGTTGTTACCTTTACCAGCTATCCCTCTTGCTTAGTATAGGATGCTAGTATTCCATCTGTGGCCCTACATTCTTGTCCGTCTGTTTGTGCTATACTATCGGGCCGTGATCACTCGGGAGGTGATCACGGGTATATACTTATACTTATACATGATACATGTGGTGACTAAAGTCGGGTCGGCTTGTGGAGCACCCGCGAGTGATTCACGGATTGGGGGCTGAAAGGACCTTTGTCCCGACGGCCCTCTGGATGGAGCTTTGTGGCGGAGCGGCATGGCAGGTTGAGACCGCCTAGGAGAGAGGTGGGCCTGGCCCTGTTCGGCGTTCGCGGATACTTAACACGCTTAACGAGTTCTTGGTATTTGATCTGAGTCTGGCCATTTGGTCTATACGCACTAACCATCTACGCGGGAGTAGTTATGGGTATCCCGGCGTCGTGGTATCAGCCGAAGCACTTCGTGACGCCATGATCGGCCGGGCGCGCGCGGATTGGAACGCAAGCCTGCTCTTGTATTAAGGGGCTAGTTACGCTTCCGCGCGTTCATAACATCATGCACGGTGTGCTAAGGCGATGGGCCCACACTGTGCGCTTAGGTTTAGACGGCGTGCTGGCCTCTCTGTTGTGCCTAGGTGGGGCTGCGGCGTGTTGATCTTCCACGGCGGGCATGACCCAGAAAGTGTGTCCGCCAAATGGGATCAAGCGTGTTGGGTTATGTGGTGCACCCTGCAGGAAGTTAATCTATTCGAATAGCCGTGATCTTGATAACAGGGACGACTTGGAGTTGTACCTTGACCTTATGACAACTAGAACCGGATACTTAATAAAACACACCCTTCCAAGTGCCAGATACAACCCGGTGGTCGCTTTCTCTCAGGGTTACGAGGAGGGGATCGCCGAGTAGGATTATGCTATGTGATGTTACTTGGAGGACTTCAGTCAGCTCTCTTCTACATGTTGCAAGACGGAGGCTGCCAGAAGCGTAGTCTTCGACAGGATTAGCTATCCCCCTCTTATTCTGGCATTCTGCAGTTTAGTCCACTGATATGACCCTTTACACATATATCCATGCATATGTAGTGTAGCTCCTTGCTTGCGAGTACTTTGGATGAGTACTCACGGTTGCCTTGTTCCCCCTTTTCCCCCTATCTACTCGATTGCTGCGACCAGACGATGGAGCCCAGGAGCCAGACGCCACCGTCGATGACGACTACTACCCCGGAGGTGCCTACTACTATGTGCAGCCCGCTGACGACGACCAGGAGTAGTTAGGAGGATCCTAGGCAGAAGGCATGCGCCTCTTTCGATCTGTGTCCCAGTTTGTGCTAGCCTTCTCAAGGCAAACTTGTTTAACTTATGTCTGTACTCAGATATTGTTGCTTCCGCTGACTCGCCTATGATCGAGCACTTGTATTCGAGCCCTCGAGGCCCCTGGCTTGTATGACTTATTTTTATTTGTAGAGTTGTGTTGTGATATCTTCCCGTGAGTCCCTGATCTTGATCGTACACGTTTGCGTGTATGATTAGTGTACGATTGAATCGGAGGCGTCACACACATACACACACAATCAATTTGAATTGTACTTGATGGACATTATGATCTTGCAGATTTATCTAAACAGTATGTAATTGTACCGATAAATAACTGATGTACATAGAAAGCTAGACACAAAATGTGCGTAAATAATTAGCTTGGACTAATTGTATTGATTTGTCATATTCACCCATATTAGTACATTCTACAACCCTAAGATTGCGGACAGGAAGATCAAAAGATTTACTTGAGATCCAACCTTAATATTTAAGGAAACAAGTCATCAGCCAATATACTCGTGCATCGGTATTGACATTCTCTATGCATGAGGAAGAGTAAATGAATACTAGTCTTATGTGAAAATGCTCAGTATAATCTACAGTAAAAAGTTAGAGCTTGCTCTTGAACGGTTACTATTAACCATGCTATAGTTTTTTCGGCTTCCAACCAGGGATAGTGTTGCTTCAATCATACCATAACTAGAAAATTTTGAATGCTTATATGTTTATGACTTTTCTTGCAGTACAATATCTTCAGCTTTGTAATAACAATTTGTCAAGACTTTCTGGCTTCAGCTTATTTCTAGACTGGAACCTGTAAATATGTCTATCATTAATACTAATTCCACCATCTCAAAATTGTGTGTGTAAATGATGCAGTGGACGGGGTTTGTCCTTCTTTAAGAAAAAGTAACCTCATAGTCTTTTTTTCTTTTCAGCGCGGACATATTGGTACCTCAGTGTTACTAGTGTGCACTGTTTTATGTCCTTAAAATGAAAAGGATATTGCAATCTCGTCTCAATGTTACGTTTAACTTGGCAGAAAAGTCAAATTTGTAATTTCCATAAAACGGACACACACAAAATAGATTTCTTTCGTTGCAATAGGCATTGTATTATCTAGTGAATTTGTAATTTAATTTATTTTAATTTTTAAACTAAAAAGAGATCATATTTGCTTATAGAATTTGGAAAGAAAGTTATATAAACTGAAACATACAAGGCATTTATATCAAATGAAGTATTATAAAATTGAATTTCAAAGATACAATATTTTGTCAAAGTTTCTATAGCAAATCATATGATAATATAACTTGTACATTCCAATTTTGAATTTACTTATATGTATTCTACTACATGAGAAAAACATTTAATATCATATATTACATGAAGGGTAAATGAAAGATGCAAGCCCTACATAATCTAGATAAATCACTTTGATTTTTGTTTCCTTTTTTATCGCTTGAAAAACATGTAGTTATAAACATATGAAGCAAAAAACTTGAGACATATCAATGTAAATAAGCATATAAAATTGGGAGTTCTCTTTGCAATTGTGATCATGTATTCTATGATCAAGATCTAAAAAAAAGATTTTAAAGATTGTATGGAAGAAGTTAGAAAAAATAGTATAATTCCCAAAGAGAACATCAAAACAATTGGGTTTGAGACACTTGGTGAAAACATGTACCGTACATGGTCAACTGAAAAAAATCTATGTGATAATTTAAAAAATATCATTATATTCATATGTTAATTAACACGTACCTTGCTTGTGCTATTACAGGTAATGATGATCATATAACAAAACCGGACACCGATAGTATTACCACAACAGAAAAAGGACATGCGAGAAATTTACCGGGGTGCCATTTCATAAAGCAAGAAAATTAAGGCCTCATGCCAAGAAGTTTCAGCATCTAGGTAACTGTTGGGGAACGTTGCATAAAATAGTTCACCAAGATCAATCTATGAGTTCATCTAGCAACGAGAGAGAGATGCATCTACATACCACTTGTAGATCGCGTGCGGAAGCGTTCAAGAGAACGGGGTTGAGGGAGTCGTTCTCGTCGTGATCCAAATCACCGGAGATCCTAGCGCCGCACGGACGGCGCCTCCGCGTTCAACACACGTACGGTCACCATGACGTCTCCTCTGTCTTGATCCAGCAAGGGGAAAGGAGAGGTTGATGAAGATCCAGCAGCACGACGGCGTGGTGGTGGATGCAGCAGTCACCGCAGCAGGGCTTCGCCGAGCTTCCGCGAGAGGGAGAGGTGTAGCAGGGGAGAGGGAGGCGCCAAGATGCAGGGTGCGGCTGCCCTCCCTCCCCCCCTTTTATATAGGCCCCTGGGGCGCTGCCCCTCTAGAACCCATCTAGATGGGGGGCGCCCGCCAGGGGGAGGCTTGCCCCCAAGGCAGTGGGCCCCCACCGTAGGGTTTCCAACCCTAGGCGCAGGGGGGGGGGGGGCAAGTGGGGGGCGCACCAGCCCACCAGGGGCTGGTTCCCTCCCAATTCAGCCCACGGGGCCCTCCGGGATAGGTGGCCCCACCCGGTGGACCCCCGGGACCCTTCCGGTGGTCCCGGTACAATACCGGTAACCCCCGAAATTCTCCCGATGGCCGAAATAGCACTTCCTATATATAATTCTTTACCTCCGGACCATTCCGGAACTCCTCGTGACGTCTGGGATCTCATCCGGGACTCCGAACAACATTCGCTTTGCTGCATACTCATATTCATACAACCCTAGTGTCACCGAACCTTAAGTGTGTAGACCCTACGGGTTCGGGAGACACGTAGACATGATCGAGAGGGCTCTCCAGTCAATAACCAACAGCGGGATCTGGATACCCATGTTGGCTCCCACATGCTCCTCGATGATCTCATCGGATGAACCACGATGTCGAGGATTCAAATAACCATGTACACTATTCCCTTTGTCAGACGGTATGTTACTTGCCCGAGATTCGATCGTCGGTATCCCAATACCTCGTTCAATCTCGTTACCGGCAAGTCACTTTACTCGTACCGTAATGCATGATCCCGTGACCAGACACTTGGTCACTTTGAGCTCATTATGATGATGCACTACCGAGTGGGCCCAGTGATACCTCTCCGTAATACGGAGTGACAAATCCGATCTCGATCCGTGTCAACCCAATGAGACACTTTCGGAGATACCGTAGTGCACCTTTATAGTCACCCGATTCGTTGTGACGTTTGGTACACCCAAAGCACTCCTACGGTATCCGGGAGTTACACGATCTCATGGTCTAAGGAAGAGATACTTGACAATGGAAAAGCTCTAGCAAAACGAACTACACGATCTTGTGCTATGCTTAGGATTGGGTCTTGTCCATCACATCATTCTCCTAATGATGTGATCCCGTTATCAATGACATCCAATGTCCATAGTCAGAAAACCATGACTATCTATTGATCACCGAGCTAGTCAACTAGAGGCTCACTAGGGACATGTTGTGGTCTATCTATTCACACGTGTATTACGATTTCCGGATAATACAATTATAGCATGAATAAAAGACAATTATCACGAACAAGGAAATATGATAATAATCCTTTTATTATTGCCTCTAGGGCATATTTCCAACAGTGTCCCACTTGCACTACAGTCAATAGTCTAGTTACATTGTGATGAATCGAACACCCATAGAGTTCTGGTGTTGATCATGTTTTGCTCGCGGAAGAGGTTTAGTCAACGGATCTGCGACATTCAGATCCGTATGCACTTTGCAAATTTCTATGTCTCCATCTTGAACATTTTCACGAATGGAGTTGAAGCGACGCTTGATGTGCCTGGTCTTCTTGTGAAACCTGGGCTCCTTGGCAAGTGCAATAGCTCCAGTGTTGTCACAGAAGAGTTTGATTGGCCCCGACGCATTGGGTATGACTCCTAGGTCGGTGATGAACTCCTTCACCCAAATTGCTTCATGCGCTGCCTCCGAGGCTGCCATGTACTCCGCTCCACACGTAGATCCTGCCACGACGCTCTGCTTGCAGCTGCACCAGCCATCTGCTCCACCATTCAACATATACACGTATCCGGTTTGTGACTTAGAGTCATCCAGATCTGTGTCGAAGCTAAGCGTCGGCGTAACCCTTCTGACGAGCTCTTCGTCACCTCCATAAACGAAACATGTCCTTAGTCCTTTTCAGGTACTTCAGGATATTCTTGACCGCTGTCCGGTGTTCCTTGCGGGATTACTTTGGAACCTTCCTACCAAACTTACGGCAAGGTTTACATCAGGTGCAGTACACAGCATGTCATACATAATAGAACCTATGGCTGATGCATAGGGATGACACTCATCTCTTTTATATCTTCTGCTGTGGTGGGATATTGAGCCGAGCTCAATTTCACACCTTATGTCTGGGCAAGAACCCTTTCTTGGACTGATCCATTTGAACTTCTTCAATATCTTTTCAAGGTATGTGCTTTGTGAAAGACCTATGAGGCGTCTCGATCTATCTCTATAAATCTTGATGCCTAATATATAAGAAGCTTCTCCAAGGTCCTTCATTGAAAAACTCTTATTCAAGTAGGCCTTTATACTGTCCAAAAGTTCTATATCATTTCCCATCAAAAGTATGTCATCTACATATAATATGAGAAATGCTATAGAGCTCCCACTCACTTTCTTGTAAACGCAGGCTTCTCCATAAGTCTGCATAAACCCAAATGCTTTGATCATCTCATCAAAGCGAATGTTCCAACTCCGAGATGCTTGCACCAGCCCATAAATGGATCGCTGGAGCTTGCATACCTTGTTAGCATTCTTAGGGTCGACAAAACCTTCCGGCTGCATCATATAAAGTTCTTCCTTAAGATAGCCGTTAAGGAATGCCGTTTTGACGTCCATTTGCCATATCTCATAATCATAGTATGCGGCAATTGCTAACATGATTCGGACGGACTTCTACTTCGCTACGGGAGAGAAAGTCTCATCGTAGTCAATCCCTTGAACTTGCCGATAACCTTTAGCGACAAGTCGAGCTTTATAGATGGTAACATTACCATCCGCGTCCGTCTTCTTCTTAAAGATCCATTTGTTTTCTATCGCTCGCCGATCATCGGGCAAGTCTGTCAAAGTCCATACTTTGTTTTCATACATGGATCATATCTCGGATTGCATGGCTTCAAGCCATTTGTTGGAATCTGGGCACGCAATCGCTTCTTCATAGCTCGAAGGTTCACCGTTGTCTAACAACATGATTTCCAGGACAGGATTGCCATACCACTCTGGTGTGGAACGTGTCCTCGTGGACCTACGAAGTTCAGTAGTAACTTGATCCGAAGCACCTTGATCATCATCATTAATTTCCTCTCCAGTCGGTGTAGGCACCACAGGAACAATTTCCTGAGCTGCACTACTTTCCGGTTCAAGAGGTAGTACTTCATCGAGTTCTACTTTCCTCCCACTTACTCCTTTCGAGAGAAACTCTTTTTCAAGAAAGGATCCGTTCTTGGCAACAAAGATCTTGCCTTCGGATCTAAGGTAGAAGGTATACCCAATGGTTTCCTTAGGGTATCCTATGAAGACGCATTTTTCCGATTTGGGTTCGAGCTTTTCAGGTTGAAGTTTCTTGACATAAGCATCGCATCCCCAAACTTATAGAAACGACAGCTTAGGTTTCTTCCCAAACCATAATTCATACGGTGTCATCTCAATGGATTTAGACGGTGCCCTATTTAAAGTGAATGTAGCTGTCTCCAGAGCGTATCCCCAAAAGGATAGCGGTAAATCAGTAAGAGAAATCATAGATCGCACCATATCCAATAGAGTGCGATTACGACGTTCGGACACACCGTTACGCTGAGGTGTTCCAGGCGGCGTGAGTTGTGAAACGATTCCACATTTCCTTAAGTGTGTACCAAATTCGTCACTTAAATATTCTCCTCCACGATCTGATCATAAGAACTTTATTTTCCGGTCACGTTGATTCTCCACCTCATTCTGAAATTCTTTGAACTTTTCAAAGGTCTCAGACTTGTGTTTCATCAAGTAGACATACCCATATCTACTTAAGTCGTCTGTGAGAGTGAGAACATAACCATATCCCCCGCGAGCCTCAACGCTCATTGGACCGCACACATCGGTATGTATGATTTCCAATAATTTGGTTGCTCGCTCCATTGTTCCGGAGAACGGAGTCTTGGTCATTTTGCCAATGAGGCATGGTTCGCATGTGTCAAATGATTCATAATCGAGAGACTCTAAAAGTCCATCAGAATGGAGCTTCTTCATGCGCTTGACACCAATGTGACCAAGGCGGCAGTGCCACAAGTATGTGGGACTATCGTTATCAACTTTACATCTTTTGGTATTCACACTATGTATATGTGTAACATTACGTTAGAGATTTATTAAGAATAAACCATTGACCATCGGAGCATGACCATAAAACATATCTCTCATATAAATAGAACAACTATTATTCTCGGATTTAATTGAGTAGCCATCTCGCATTAAACGAGATCCTGATACAATGTTCATGCTCAAACTTGGCACTAAATAACAATTATTGAGGTTTAAAACTAATCCCGTAGGTAAATGTAGAGGTAGCGTGCCGACGGCGATCACATCGACCTTGGAACCATTCCCGACGCGCATCGTCACCTCGTCCTTCGCCAGTCTCCGTTTATTCCGCAGCTCCTGCTGTGAGTTACAAACGTGAGCAACGGCACCGGTATCAAATACCCAGGAGTTACTACGAGTACTGGTAAGGTACACATCAATTACATATATATCAAATATACCTTTAGTGTTGCCGGCCTTCTTGTCCGCTAAGTATTTGGGGCAGTTCCGTTTCTAGTGGCCCTTCCCTTTGCAATAAAAGCACTCTGTCCCAGGCTTGGGTCCATTCTTTGACTTCTTCCCGGCAACTGGCTTACCGGGCGCGGCAACATCTTTGCCGACCTTCTTGAAGTTCTTCTTACCCTTGCCCTTCTTGAACTTAGTGGTTTATTTACCATCAACACTTGATGTTCTTTCTTGATTTCAACCTCTGTTGACTTCAGCATTGAGAATACTTCAGGAATGGTCTTCACCATCCCCTACATATTGTAGTTCATCACAAAGCTCTTATAGCTTGGTGGGAGCGACTGAAGGATTCTGTCAATGACCGCCTCGTCCGGGAGGTTAATGTCCAGCTGGGACAGGCGGTTGTGCAACCCAGACATTTTGAGTATGTGCTCACTGACAGAACTGTTTTCCTCCATCTTACAACTATATAACTTGTCGGAGACTTCATATCTCTCGACCCGGGTATGAGCTTGGAAAACCATTTTCAGCTCCTCGAACATCTCATATGCTCCGTGTTGCTCAAAACGCTTTTGGAGCCCTGGTTCTAAGCTGTAAAGCATGCCGCACTGAACGAGGGAGTAATCATCAGCACGAGACTGCCAACCATTCATAATGTCTTGGTTCTCTGGGATGGGTGCTTCACCTAGCGGTGCTTCTAGGACATATTGTTTCTTGGCTGCTATGAGGATGATCCTCAGGTTCCGGACCCAGTCTAAATAGTTGCTGCCATCATCTTTCAGCTTGGTTTTCTCTAGGAACGCGTTGAAGTTCATGGTGACATGAGCGTTGGCCATTTGATCTAGAAGACATTTTGCAAAGATTTTAGACTAATGTTCATGATAATTAAGTCCATCTAATCAAATTATTTAATGAACTCCCACTCAGATTTGACATCCCTCTAGTCATCTAAGTGTTACATGATCCGAGTCGACTAGGCCGTGTCCGATCATCACGTGAGACGGACTAGTCATCGTCGGTGAACATCTCCATGTTGATCGTATCTTCCATACGACTCATGTTCGACCTTTCGGCCTCTTGTGTTCCGAGGCCATGTCTGTACATGCTAGGCTCGTCAAGTTAACCCTAAGTGTTTTGCATGTGTAAAACTGTCTTACACCCGTTGTATGTGAACGTAAGGATCTATCACACCCGATCATCACGTGGTGCTTCAAACCATTTAACTTTAGCAACGGTGCACAGTTAGGGGAACACTTTCTTGAAATTATTATAAGGGATCATCTTATTTACTACCGCCGTTCTAAGTAGAAAAGATGCATCAAACATAATAAACATCACATGCAATTATATAAAGTAGTGACATGATATGGCCAATATCATATAGCTCCTTTGATCTTCATCTTCGGGGCTCCATGATCATCTTGTCACCGGCATGACACCATGATCTCCATCATCATGATCTCCATCATCGTGTCTCCATGAAGTTGCTCGCCAACTATTACTTCTACAACTATGGCTAACAAGTTTAGCAATAAAGTAAAGTAATTTACATGGCGTTGAATCAATGACACGCAGGTCATACAATAATTAAGACAACTCCTATGGCTCCTGCCGGTTGTCATACTCATCGACATGCAAGTCGTGATTCCTATTACAAGAACATGATCTCATACATCACAATATATCATTCATCATTCATCACAACTTCTGGCCATATCACATCACATGACAATTGCTGCAAAAACAAGTTAGACGTCCTCTAATTGTTGTTGCATCTTTTACGTGGCTGCAATTGGGTTCTAGCAAGAACGTTTTCTTACGTACGAATAACCACAACGTGATTTGTCAACTTCTATTTACCCTTCATAAGGACCCTTTTCGTCGAATCCGCTCCAACTAAAGTGGGAAGGACAGACACCCGCTAGCCACCTTATGCAACTAGTGCATGTCGGTCGGTGGAACCTGTCTCACGTAAGCGTACGTGTAAGGTCGGTCCGGGCCGCTTCATCCCACAATACCGTTGAAGCAAAATAAGACTAGTAGCGGCAAGAAAGTTGACAACATCTACGCCCACAACAAATTGTGTTCTACTCGTGCAAAAGAGAACTACGCATAGACCTAGCTCATGATGCCACTGTTGGGGAACGTTGCATCAAATAAAATTTTCTACGTTCACCAAGATCAATGTATGAGTTCATCTAGCAACGCGAGAGAGAGATGCATCTACATACCACTTGTAGATCGCGTGCGGAAGCGTTCAAGAGAACGGGGTTGAGGGAGTCGTTCTCGTCATGATCCAAATCACCGGAGATCCTAGCTCCGAACGGACGGCACCTCCGCGTTCAACACACGTACGGTCAGCGTGACGTCTCCTCCGTCTTGATCCAGCAAGGGGAAAGGAGAGGTTTATGAAGATCCAGCAGCACGACGGCGTGGTGGTGGATGCAGCAATCACTGCAGCAGGCTTCGCCGAGCCTCATGAGAGGAGAGGTGTAGCAGGGAGAGGAGGTGCCAAGATGCAGGTGCGGCTGCCCTCCCTCCCCTTTTATATTGGCCCTTGAGGCGGCGCTGCCCTCTAGAACCCATCTAGATGGGGGCGGCCAAGGGGGAGGCTTGCCCCCAAGGCAGTGGGCGCCCCACCCTAGGGTTTCCAACCCTAGGCGCAGGGGGGCCCAAGTGGGCGCACCAGCCCACCAGGCTGGTTCCTCCCACTTCAGCCCACGGGCCCTCCGGATAGGTGGCCCCACCGATGGACCCGGGACCCTTCCGGTGGTCCCAGACAATACCGTAACCCCAAATTCTCCGATGGCGAAATAGCACTTCCTATATATAATTCTTTACCTCTGGACCATTCCGGAACTCCTCGTGACATCCGGGATCTCATCCGGGACTCCGAACAATATTCGGTTTGCTGCATACTCATATTCATACAACCCTAGCGTCACCGAACCTTAAGTGTGTAGACCCTACGGGTTCGGGAGACACGTAGACATGACCGAGACGGCTCTCCGGTCAATAACCAACAGCGGGATCTGGATACCCATGTTGGCTCCCACATGCTCCTCGATGATCTCATCGGATGAACCACGATGTCGAGGATTCAAGTAACCATGTACACTATTCCCTTTGTCAGACGGTATGTTACTTGCCCGAGATTCGATCGTCGGTATCCCAATACCTCGTTCAATCTCATTACCGGCAAGTCACTTTACTCGTACCATAATGCATGATCCCGTGACCAGACACTTGGTCACTTTGAGCTCATTATGATGATGCACTACCGAGTGGGCCCAGTGATACCTCTCCGTAATACGGAGTGACAAATCCTAGTCTCGATCCGTGTCAACCCAACAGACACTTTCGGAGATACCTGTAGTGCACCTTTATAGTCACCCAGTTACGTTGTGACTTTTGGTACACCCAAAGCACTCCTACGGTATCCGGGAGTTACACGATCTCATGGTCTAAGGAAGAGATAATTGACATTGGAAAAGCTCTAGCAAAACGAACTACACGATCTTGTGCTATGCTTTGGATTGGGTCTTGTCCATCACATCATTCTCCTAATGATGTGATCCCATTATCAATGACATCCAATGTCCATAGTCAGGAAACCATGACTATCTATTGATCAACGAGCTAGTCAACTAGAGGCTCACTAGGGACATGTTGTGGTCTATCTATTCACACGTGTATTACGATTTCCGGATAATACAATTATAGAATGAATAAAAGACAATTATCACGAACAAGGAAATATAATAATAATCCTTTTATTATTGCCTCTAGGGCATATTTCCAACAGTAACGAGGAGAGAACCACATTTCAACTTCATCCCTCGAGCTCAACCACAAAAACAGGTGACAATAACTTTCCATATATTTATGGGCAATCCACCAAAACCGATGACCAAAAATTCCCATATATCTATGGCCCAGAAATGAAAACCAAAGACCAAAAGTTTTCCTACATCTATGGTACAACCACCCAAATTGACGACCAAAAATTTCTGTACATCTACAATCTAGCAAAGAAAATCGATGACCAGAAGTTCCCATACATCTATGGTCCTGCAACAAAAATTGAAGACCATAAGTTTCCATACATCTATGTCCCTGCCACAAAACCCGAAGACATGAAGTTCCCTTATATCTATGGCCCATCTATGAAAACCAACGACCAGAAATTTCCTTACATCTACGGCCCATCCACGAAAACTGATGACCAAAATTTTCCATATATATACGGCCCCGACACTAAAACAAATGACCAGAAGTTTCCGTACATCTATGGCCCAACCACGAAACCAAAAAAGGAAAGTCCCCATACATCTACGGCCCAACCACAGATGACCAGAAATTTCCATACATATATGGATCAGCTACGAAACCTGATGGCCAGAAATTTCCATATATCTATGGCCCAACCATGAAAACCGGTGACCAAAAATTTCCATACATCTATGGCCCAGCCATGAAAACCGATGACCATAAATTTCCATACATCTATGGTCCTTCCACGAAAACCAATGATCAAAAGTTTCCGTACATCTAAGGCCAAGACATGACAACCGAGGACCAAAAATTTCCATACATCTACGGCCAAGACACGAAAAATGATGACCAGAAGTTTCCGTATATCTACGGCCCACACATGAAAACTGATGACCTGAAGTTTCCATACATCTATGCCCTAGCCACAAAAACCGGTGAGGTGAAGTTTCCCTACATATATGGTCCAACCATGGGAACAATTGGCAAGAATTATAAGTTTCCATATATCTACGGCCTAGAAAGTAATGTCGATGACCAGAAGACCACAAGCAGCAAAGGTTTTCCAGGAATTAGCATGATCGGTGCGTCCAATGTGCAAGGTATATTTCATCTTTACATGTGTTTTCATACCAATTTTTTTGTGTATAAATACTCCCTCCTTCAAATTATGTAAGTCCTCAAATTTTGAGCCTAATTTAACAATAAAGTATACCTGACTAACAAAATATAAGTTGAGTGTCGTAAAAGTCATGGACCATTGGAAATATATTTCGAATATGAGTTCAATGGTTTACCTTGCTTATGTCATATGACACATATTTCATTTGTGAAATTCCTGGTAATTGGTTAACTGAAAAGTTGAGGGCTCATATATATATTTTCAAGCAGAGGACACACTTTCGATGGAGTAGCTAATGCACATTTTTAGTTATTCAATTTGTAGTAACTTTATGTTGAACTTCTGGCAGAAAATGAGAACGAGGGAGATGTTCACATCCATGGAGACTTCACGTTCACGGAAGACATCGTGAAACCAGGATCTACAATCATCCCTTACATCCTACCATAAGCTACCTTGGGTGCTCCTTTGCTGCAGCGTGACATCGCTGACTCCATCTCCATTTCCATGAGGAACTTCAACGCCATCATGAAAATGTTCGCGCCAGTATCTTACACCATGGCAAACGACATATGGCCGACCCTGAACATGTGTAAGAATGGGCGCCCTCTCAAGGGCGAGAAGAAAACGTGCATCGGCTCCGTGGAGTCAATGGTCGAGTTTGTCTCATTGGTGCTCGGGAGTACACGCGACCTCCAAGCTTTCTCCTCATCCCAAGTGCCCAATGAAGGTGTGGTGACAAGGAGGAGGTACAAAGTAGTGGGGTCATGGAGGCCCACTGAGTCGAGTGAGACTGCGACATGCCACGGCATGAACTTCCCATATGCGGTGTTTATGTGCCATGCCATGAACCCTACCAGGGTATATGCGGTGACGCTGGAGAGCGAGCACGATGGTGGCGAAGCGCAGAAGATGGAAGTGCTTGTTGTGTGTCACCTCGACACATCAGGGTTCGACCCTAGTAAGATGCCAAAGGGCACCAGGCCTGGGGAGGCCCCAGCTTGTCACTTTGTCGGTAGGAACACCGTCCTCTGGGCACCTGCTGCTGCTGCCACCACCTCCACTGCTGCTTAATTAATCATTCCCAAGCACAAAGTAAATGTGCAGCATGGACGCCATGGTTAGGCATGCATCTATGTTCCATGTGTTAGAGTTTGAGTAGTTTACTTCATGTAATCTCAACCTATCTCTATCTGTCTCTCCCGTATCCTTCTCTATCTCTTATACCAAACCAGACTGGAGTTCTCTCCAATCTCTCTTGTACGCTACGGCAAGGCATTGTTTGCCCTGTTGGGGAACGTTGCAGAAAATAAAAAATTTCCTACGGTTTCACCAAGATCCATCTATGAGTTCATCTAGCAACGAGTGATAGGAGTGCATCTACATACCTTTGTAGATCGCGAGCGGAAGCGTTCAAGTGAACGGGGTTGAGGGAGTCGTACTCATCGTGATCCAAATCACCGATGACCAAGTGCCGAACAGACACCACCTCCGCGTTCAACACACGTACGGAGCGAATGACGTCTCCCGCACCTTGATCCAGCATGGAGGAGGGAGAGTTTGAGGAAGAAGGCTCCAACAGCAGCACGACGGCGTGGTGGTGATGGAGTGGCAGTTCTCCGGCAGGGCTTCGCCAAGCACACGCGGAGGAGGAGAGGTGTTGGGGAGGGGAGGGGCTGCGCCTTGGATTGTGTGTGCAGCCCTCCCCTCGCCAATCTATTTACAGGGGAAGGGGGAAGGGGGGCCGGCCCCCTCAAGATGAGATCTAGAGGGGGGGGGGGCAAGGGGAAGGGGGCATGCCCCCCAAGCAAGGGGCGCCCCCTCTAGGGTTCCCCCCCAAACCCTAGGCGCATGGGCCCTAGGGGGTTGTGGCGCCCCAGCCCACTTGGGATGGTTCCCTTCTCCATACAGCCCATAAGGTCCTCCGGAAGAGGTGGCCCCTCCCGGTGGACCCCCGGAACCCCTCCGGTGGCCCCGGTACAATACCGATATGCCCCCGAAACTTTCCGGTGACCGTATGACAACTTCCCATATATAAATATTTACCTCCGGACCATTCTGGAACTCCTCGTGATGTCCGGGATCTTATCCGGGACACCGAACAACATTCGGTAATCACATACAAGTCTTCCTAATAACCCTAGCGTCACCGAACCTTAAGTGTGTAGACCCTACGGGTTCGGGAATCATGTAGACATGACTGAGACAGCTCTCCGGCCAATAACCAACAGCGGGATCTGGATACCCATGTTGGCTCCCACATGCTCCTCGATGATCTTATCAGATGAACCATGATGTCGAGGATTCCAGCAACCCCGTATACAATTCCCTTTGTCAATCGGTATGTTACTTGCCCGAGATTCGATCGTCGGCATCCCAATACCTCGTTCATTCTCGTTACCGGCAAGTCACTTTACTCGTACCATAATGCATGATCGCGTGACCAAACACTTGGTCACTTTGAGCTCATTATGATGATGCATTACCGAGTGGGCCCAGTGATACCTCTCCGTAATACGGAGTGACAAATCCCAGTCTTGATCCGTGACAACCCAACAGACACTTTCGGAGATACCTGTAGTGCACCTTTATAGTCACCCAGTTACGTTGTGACATTTGATACACCCAAAGTACTCCTACGGTATCCAGAAGTTACACGATCTCATGGTCTAAGGAAAGGATACTTGACATTGGAAAAGCTCTAGCAAACGAACTACACGATCTTGTGCTATGCTTAGGATTGGGTCTTGTCCATCACATCATTCTCCTAATGATGTGATCCCGTTATCAATGACATCCAATGTCGTCAGGAAACCATGACTATCTATTGATCGACGAGCTAGTCAACTAGAGGCTTACTAGGGACATGTTGTAGTCTATGTATTCACACGTGTATTACGATTTCCGGATAATACAATTATAGCATGAATAAAAAAACAATTATCATGAACAAGGAAATATAATAATAATCCTTTTATTATTGCCTCTAGGGCATATTTCCAATAGTCTCCCACTTGCACTAGAGTCAATAATCTAGTTACATTGTGATGAATCGAACGGCCATAGAGTTCTGGTGTTGATCATGTTTTGCTCGCGGAAGAGGTTTAGTCAACGGATCTGCGACTTTCAGATCCGTATGCACTTTGCAAATTTCTATGTCTCCATCTTGAACATATTCATGAATGGAGTTGAAGCGACGCTTGATGTGCCTGGTCTTCTTGTGAAACCTAGGCTCCTTGGCAAGTGCAATAGCTCCAGTGTTGTCACAGAAGAGTTTGATCGGCCCCGACGCATTGGGTATGACTCCTAGGTCGGTGATGAACTCCTTCACCCAAATTGCTTCATGCGCTGCCTCCAAGGCTGCCATGTACTCCGCTTCACATGTAGATCCCGCCACGACGCTCTGCTCGCAGCTGCACCAGCTTACTCCTCCACCATTCAACATATACACGTATCCGGTTTGTGACTTAGAGTCATCCAGATCTGTGTCGAAGCTAGCGTCGACGTAACCCTTTACGACAAGCTCTTTGTCACCTCCATAAACGAGAAACATGTCCTTAGTCCTTTTCAGGTACTTCAGGATATTCTTGACCGCTGTCCAGTGTTCCTTGCCGGGATTACTTTGGTACCTTCCTACCAAACTTACGGCAAGGTTTACATCAGGTCTGGTACACAGCATGGCATACATAGTAGATCCTATGGCTGAAGCATAGGGGATGACACTCATCTCTTCTTTATCTTCTGCTGTGGTCGGGCATTGAGCCGAACTCAATTAGACACCTTGTAATACACGCAAGAACCCTTTCTTGGACCGATCCATTTTGAACTTCTTCAATATCTTTTCAAGGTATGTGCTTTGTGAAAGACCTATGAGGCGTCTCGATCTATCTCTATAGATCTTGATGCCTGATATATAAGCAGCTTCTCCAAGGCCCTTCATTGAAAAACTCTTATTCAAGTAGGCCTTAATGTTGTCCAAAAGTTCTATATCATTTCCCATCAAAAGTATGTCATCTACATATAATATGAGAAATGCTACAGAGCTCCCACTCACTTTCTTGTAAACGCAGGCTTCTCCGTAAGTCTGCATAAACCCAAACGCTTTGATCATCTCATCCAAGCGAATGTTCCAACTCCGAGATGCTTGCACCAGCCCATAAATGGATCGCTGGAGCTTGCATACCTTGTTAGCATTCTTAGGGTCGACAAAACCTAAGAATGTGTAGAATGTGTAGCCGTTGATATCGTACGCCTCATAGGTCATCAGGTTGTGCTCGGCGCCCTGTGACAAGGCGAATATGAGTTGTTCTTCCGCGGAAGAATCCTCATGTAAAGGGTACGACAGAAGCTTCTGCTTGAACCAACGCGTGAAACATGAGTTGTGCTCTTTGAGTATATCTCCGTCCGTCCTCTGTTGGCCTCGGTCATTGTACGTCTTCTTAATAAAGGTTTTGTGCTCTACCACCCAAGGATCGACCACGTCTATGTGTTGTAGCGCGACTAGGTTTGCTCTTTCAAAGTCGGCGAGTCGACCCTCGAAGTCGACATGCATTTCGCGGCGACCCTCACGGTGACCCCATCCAGCGAGCCTGCCGAGGTGCCTGTTGACGGGCAGACCAACGGGGTTCTCGATGCCTAGATAATTCGTGCAGTAGGAGATGCACTCTTCGGTCAGAAAGCCCCTGGCTATGCTTCCCTCTGGACGTGACATGTTGCGAACGTATCCTTTGATGACACCATTCATCCTTTCGAACGGCATCATGCTGTGCAGGAACGTCGGCCCGAGTTGGATGATATCCTCCACTATATGGACCAGCAGATGCACCATAACGTCGAAGAATGCGGGCGGGAAGTACATCTCAAGCTCGCATAGTATCGCCACGATCTCTTCCTGTAGCCTTCTGAGTTGCCTCACGCCAATCGACTTCTGAGAGATGACGTCGAAGAAGCTGCATAGGCCAAATAGCGTTTCACGGACGTGCGCGTCCATGATCCCATGGATTGCAATGGAAGTATCTGCGTCATCAAGACGTGATAGTCGTGAGACTTCATCCCGCTGAACTTCGCTTCGCTGGGTCTAGGTATCCGCTTATCTTCCCAGCGTAACCGAAGGAAGTTTTACTCCTAGGAGGCAGGTAAAAACTGCTCGATCTCTCCTCGACTTAGAGTGAAGCACGCTGGAGGGTAGTCATTTCCGGTCTTCTTGGCCTTTTTGCCTTTGCGACGACTTTCTGTGTCCTGCTTCGCCTCATCATCATCATCATCATCATCATCATAATCATCATTAGCGTGAAGCTCCTGCCTGATGCCCATTGATTTCAAGTCTGCCCTTGCTTTCGGCCCATCTTTGGTCCTCTCTGGCATGTTGAGCAGGGTACCAAGCAGACTCTCGCACACGTTCTTCGTGATATGCATGACATCAAGGCTGTGAGGCACACGGTGGATCTTCCAGTACGGCAAGTCCCAGAAAACAGACCTCGTTTTCCATACCTTCAGCAGCGGCTCTGGCGCCTTCGCTTCTTTCCGGCTCGGGGCCTTTTGCTTCTTTCGGCGGTGGGCAGTCTTTCCAATTTTCAACAGCTTGTCTATTTCCTCGCCGCTCCTCGTACACGGGCGTTTTCGGGGTTCGGTTTCACCATCGAACAGATCCTTGCGTTTCCTCCACGGGTCATCGTCGCGAAGCCACCTTCGATGTCCCATGAACACGGTTTTCGAAGACCCGGGATCTTTATCTAGCTGGCGATACGTTGTGTCATCCATGCACCTTACGCATCCAGAAAATCCATGGACTACCTGCCCCGCGAGATATCCGTAACCGAGATAGTCGTGCACCGTCGTGAGCAGTGCGGCTCTCATAGGGAAATATTCTTTCTCTGCGGAGTCCCACGTATTGGCTGGCGTTTTCCATAGCGTGTCAAGCTCCTCTTTCAGCAGCCCGATACTGATTGATGTCGCTCCCTGGTTGTTTCGCCCTTCAATTAGCATACTCATGTGAATGTACTTCCTCTTCATGCACAACCAGGGGAAGGTTGTACATCCACACAAACACAGGCCAGGTGCTTTGTGTGCTTCTCGCTGCCAAACGGATTGATTCCATCGGTGCTCGCGCCCAGCACGATGTTCCTTGGATCGTTCCCAAATTCGAGTCTTGAGTTCAACGCTTGCCACTGGCTCGCATCCTTAGGGTGACTCAGCATCTTGTCTTTTTTATCTATCTCCGGATCATTTGCGTCATCTTCTCGCTTCTTCTCCTCCCTATCCGCGTGCCAATGCAGGAGCTTTGCTACCTTAGGGTCCATGAAATAGCGCTGCAGACGAGGAGTGATCGGAAAGTACCACACCACTTTTCGAGGAGCTTTCTTCCTCTTCTTGTATCGAGTGACGCCACACCGGACATATGGTAGACTCCGCGTGCTCGTCCCGATAAATGATGCAATTGTTCATGCACACATGGTATTTCACGTCGCGGTAAATCGAGAGGACACACGATTTTCTTCGCCTCCCAAACTGGTCGGGCACTTGTTCCCCTTGGGAAGACGTTCGTGCGAATGACATGTTCTCGTCGAAGCACGCGTCGGTCATTTTGTGTTTTACCTTCATCTCGAGCCATGAGCGTTACTTTCAGCGGGTATCCTCGGCCTGCATCCTTCATACAATGGAGTAACGCGTCTAACTCAAGTTGATCCATCTTGGCTTTCTCTCGGGCGGCAGCTCTGGCGTTATCCGTGCGCTTGAGAAGCAGCTCTTGAATATGAGGGTCCTGCACCCAGCCCATCGATGGTCCAGCGTCGTGCGCTCCGCTGGCATCATCATCTTCATGATCATGCCCGTCGCCTGCTCGGCATCTTCCTCATCATCATGTCCTGCATCTTCTACATGATGATGTGTACAGCATCACCGTCGTGATCATCTCACGGGATTCTTCGTCTTCTCGCCCGCCCGAGCCGCGGTGGTTGTCTTGCTGCCCTACCTCATTTCTTGCCCGGCCCCATGGACGACTTCGTAGTCATCTTCATCACCTTGCCACCGATAGCCATCCATGAAACCACGCAAGAGCAGGTGGTCCCGCACCTGCCCGGAATCCGGGTCCGCAATAAGGCTCTTCAGCTTGCATCTTCGACACGGACATCTTATCTCCGTCTCGTTCTTTTGAAGCATCTCGGCCTTCGCGGACCTCAAAACCTATTCACGATGCCTTCGGTCATTTTGCGGACCATGGTCGCTCATGGGTAGAGCAAAACGATATTTTAGAACCAAACAAAAATTTGGCATGACTTTCCCTAAAAATAGGACCAAAAAGAATGCTTAATGCCAAAATTCTCGCCGAAACGGAAATGAATCAACATTCCGGCAAAATATTGGCAACTATCGCATTTCAAATACCGTACACCTCCAAACACAAACACATATGCAACACCACAAACATATGCAACACCACGAACATACATAGATCTAGCTAGGCCGTAAAAAGTGCATGTGCACATTGTTGTAGGAGAACAACATAAATATAGCTTCCCCTTACTTAACTATTAAAACAAGGTAATTTAACCACTTAATTTGAATGAATCTATGGTGGAAATGAGGTGAAAAGAGGAGGCACCGAGACAAGGAGGAGGTGGAGAGAATGAAGTGGGGAGAAAGTGAGTGTGGGTAGGAGAGGCTGTCCAAAATATCTTGTTACAACTACTAATGGCGCACTTAAGAAGGATCGTCATTAGTATGTTTGGACAGCGCACTAGTTCAAAAATAATAATTTTCTATACTAATGGCGCACCCACTGCAGTGCGCCATTAGTAGTTACAACTACTAATGGCGCACTTAAGAAGGATGCGCCATTAGTATGTTTGGACAAGCGCACTAGTTTAAAAAAATTCTATACTAATGGCGCACCCACTGCCTGGTGCGCCATTAGTAGTTACAACTACTAATGGCGCATTTAAGAAGGATGCGCCATTAGTATGTTTGGACAGGCGCACTAGTTTAAAAAAAATTCTATACTAATGGTGCACCGACTGCCTGGTGCGCCATTAGTAGTTACAACTACTAATGACGCACTTAAGAAGGATGCACCATTAGTATGTTTGGACAGGCGCACTAGTTCAAAAAAAAAATTGATACTAATGGCGCACCAGAGGGTGCGCCATTAGTAGTTTCAACTCTAATGGCGCATCAGAGGGTGGTGCGCCATTAGTATATACTAATGGCGCACCAACTTCCTGGTGCGCCATTAGTGTCAATCCCATCTATAGCCCTTTTTCTAGTAGTGTTAGGTTTAGCTGCGATGTTTGTTTGGTATTAGGCCCAGACTATCAGCGCCCCTACATCAATTGGATAGGAGTAGCGACAGTTCTTGCTTAGACGGTGGCTTTAGTTTTACTGTTGTATGACTTTGTAAGATCTTATGAGAATAATTAATAAAGTGGCCGTATGCAT
The DNA here is from genome assembly GCA_021605205.1 of Aegilops longissima. Taxonomy (NCBI): domain Eukaryota; kingdom Viridiplantae; phylum Streptophyta; class Magnoliopsida; order Poales; family Poaceae; genus Aegilops; species Aegilops longissima. The sequence continues at coordinate 23,969,056 of CM038682.1, forward strand.
CCCCAGATGCAGAGGCCATGGGTCCTACTCCTTTTCTAAAAAAAACGTTGGCGACGAGGAGGATGCTCTGGTCAGCGATGGAGATGATGCTGATTCTCAACAAGGAAATGATGACGGGGCCGACTGATGAGGACTCTCCATTGGCTCATCTCTATCCTGTCCATCTAAGTATACGAAGCAGACAGATGTGTTGACCAATCACTCATGTGGCTATCTCTCGTGTCATGTTTTTTTACATGTCTATCTCTCTGTTATTGGCAACTAGCAAAGTGGCCCGCTCTTCGCGCGGGCTAGTACTTAATATATTTTGGTTGAAATAAGTTCATATTCACCAATTGTTTTGGCTACTTGTGAAGTGGTGATTTTAAAGATATCAGAGTTACCCCTTTAATATTTCAGCGAGATATCTGGAGGCTATGTTGTTGTGAAAATTTTTAGTGCTACGTGCTCGAAGTCATGGGCTTGCCTGATGCCGCTGCAGTGATTTGTACATTGGTGTGTGGCTGGCTTGACAATCCCGTTGAGGCATCACATTTAAGTCAATATGAGTGATTTTATAACGATAATATTTTTTTGTTCATATGCCCATGAAGTATATGTTAGCACGGAATTATACTTTAAAAGGTTTGCATCACCAAATATTACATAATTTTCGCTAAAAATACGTACATGCACCCTAGACAATGTGCATTAATCATATGTGCTTCTTTTATAATTCATGGCTGGTTTTTCTAGAACAATTTATAGCTGGTGATTTGTGCTTTTTGTACTAAAAGGTTTTTTTCATAGAATGATTAGTTTGTCTTTTAGACCAATAGGCTCACGTAGATGCACACAACATTCAAACATCTCTCGCACTGCATAGTCCACATCTTCACACAAAGGCTGGTCTTGCCTGATCACCTTGTCCCATTTCTCCTTCCCTTCCTGTCTATGTTGACTTCCGTGTTGCTTCTGCCGGCGGATGTCTAGCTACTTATAAAGCAAAGACACCCTCCATTTCTCTGTTTACTGCCAGATTCATGTCGCAGGTTCATGTCCAGTTACGCAAAGAGCAACGCCGGTGTTATTGTTGATTCATTATGGGAATGGATCTCGTCTCTTGTAGCCAGATTGGAGCTGGACTGACTTCATCCTCCAGAAGACACATCCATATTAGTGAAAATCAAGGACGACCAACACATCGCCTTTGTCCTCTATAGCTGTTGCCATCTTCCGCCTGCATGTCCAACTTTTTCCCTTTACTATTCATGCCATATTTCCCCCTTCTTCTTATCTTTTTCTTATGTTTGTACTGTTGAACCGATGTCACAAAGGTAGTGAAAGTTTTAATTTGTTTATGCCTATCCACTTTATTCATGCTTGGGAACAACATTCGCAGTTGCCCCCGTGCCCCTATTCATATTCAGGCTCTCAAATATGTAAGGAGCCTCAAATATCAGATAATATTGAGCATCGATGTCAGGTATGAATGGGTTGTTTCCATCGAATGCTGATGCATGTTTCCATTAGTTATGCATATCAGTTGACAGTATCCATCCTGCCATATCAAGTTAGCATTAATATGATAGTTATTATTTTGAAGATAGTTTGTAGTATACAACTTTTTCATGTACTTATTCTCGTCCAATAAAAGGTCAGTAGCTACATCTTGCTGAAGAAGAACTATAATAAATGTGTATTTCCATGCCATTAGCATATTTCTTTGTATACTATTACCCTTAGTTCATCCCTTTATCCTGACTCCTGATAATGCTACGTATAGTTCTCCATGTGCAAACACATATTTAGGTAGAGATAGGTCCAAGTTTTCTATCTACGGGGCTCACCTCCCCTTAGTTATTTGTTGTCATCGTACTCCCTTCGTCCATTAAAAAGTGCATTTTCAACTTTGTCAGAGGGTCAAACTATCTCAAAGTTTGATCGAGTTTGTGCAAACATATATCAATGTTTGCGAAATCAAATATGTATATAATGAAAATATACTTTATCAGGAATCTAATGGTACTAATTTGATGGCATAAATGTTGGTGTGTTATTGTATAAATACGGTCAAATATTTTTTTTTTGACTTTTCAACAAAGTTGGAAGTACACTCTTCAAAGGACGGAGGGAGTACGATTGAACTAATAAATTAATTAAGGTAGTTTTTGTTAGTGACTAACCCTTCGTTTCATGTTTTTCTAACACCCTGCATGTTGGCTGCCTTATGCCTAGAAGGCGGGTACTCAGTGGCACCCCCATCACAATACCTATATCCAGGATGGATGAAGCTAGTCGGTCAGAGGCTTGGAGATTGAGTGACAATAGTGGCCTGGAGAACGAAAGTGCCTTTCTGCTTCCGAGCTCATTTGAGCTCGGTGAACAGTAAAATCAAAATAAATAAAAAAAATATCAAAAAAATCCAAAAAAATTCTCAGAGAAACATTGACAAAAGTTCTAAATGCTTGCAAAAATTCATCATGAAATCACATTCCTGTAAGGCGTGGCAAAAAAAAACAAATTCAGCCTCCAAAATGCTTTTGAAAGTAGCATTTTCAGAGTACCGATTTTGTTTTTTTTGCCACGCCTTCTAGAAATGTGATTTCATGACGAATTTTTGCAAGCACTTAAAACTTTTGTCAATGTTTCTACCAAAAAATTTTTGGAATTTTTGGAATTTTTTTCGATTTTTTTCGATTTTACTGTTCACCCGAGCTCATATGAGCTCGGGTGCAGAAACTCCACGTCCCCTGGAGAAGAGTTTCTTTTACCTTGGATAAGGAGATTGAGAATTGATGTCTTGAACATAGGTTTTTCTTTCTACAAAAAGTGATTAGGAATTGATAGTTTTTTATTGTAGCTAGGAGGCGGCGAAGAGACCTCGGATCCCGAAAAAAGACTGGCAGCACTAATGCAGAGACTCATTGCGACAGCCACTATGTGAAGTCGAGGACATAGGGGGCGGCAATATTTTTAAGTAGTTTTCTTTATACATGAAATGCAGCTAAAAAAGATATACGAGATGTAGTAGTTTTTTAGGTAAAAGATAGAGTAGTAGCTGTTTTATACGTGAGATGTAGTAGCCTTTGTTTTTTGTTTTGGTTTGAGGGATGTGAGATCTACAACATGAGATGTGGTGGGTTTTTATATTTTGTAGAACGTGAGATCTAGTAGTTTTTCTAGCTTATTCATCTAAGAACTGTACATAGAATAACTCGGATCGACCAGTTTTACATGTAGTACGTGAGATCTTCTAGCCTTTTCTTTTTGTTTTATTTAAACAGACATGCGGATAGATATAAGGTGTGTACGTTTACTTTAGTTGCATGTAATCTTTATTTTAGGATGGTGCGGCACGTACAAGCTAGGCAAATGTTTTTTATTTTAGTGTTCTTTAAAGGGACATGCACACATATATATATATATATATATATATATATATATATATATATATATATATATATATATATATATATATATATATATATATATATATATATAGGACAAATGTTTCCTACAAGCAGTGGTAGTTACCACCACTTGCGTTTTGTATGTTGTATGTAGTATCTGTAAAACTAAGAGTATGTACGTGTAGTATGTAGTATATAATAATGATTAGGTAGTATATATACTAATTTTAGGTAGTATGTATCATTTTTGAGTATGCTCTTTTTATGTACAAATATATACATATTTCACAAATATAAAAAACTATGGGCTCATATGCAATTTTTCATGTAACTTGCTTTGAAATATCTTAGATATATTATATGAACATATTTAAAATAATAAAATAGTATATATAGTATCACATGGTAGTATATGAGACATGTGGGGTAACTACCACGGGTGGTAGGATGGATTTTCCTATATATATATATATATATATATATATATATATATATATATATATATATATATATATATATATATAAGGTGCGTACGTATTTTTTTGAGTTGCTCGTAATATTTATTTTAGGATGGAGTGGCACGTAAGCTAAGGATAGTTGTAACTTTTTTTGAGGTGAACAACATATAGATAGATATCAGGTGTCTAAGTTCTTTTTGAATTGCACGTAATCTTTACTTTAGTATGGAGGGGCACGTAGAGGCTAGGCTAAGGATAGGCGTAGTTTTTTTTTTTTTTTGAGATGGCGCCCTTTTAGATCTAATCCATTAATTACGTCTTTTAAGTTATGGGTCCACCAAACCAACGACCAGATGTTTCTAATTATTGTGGTAATTTCTAGCTTATTTATCTTTTTTCTGATTAACCCGTCAAGTGCTTTTTATATATAATAGATAGATAATAGATTCTATAATTGGTGTAGAAATTCTGTAATTGGTGTAGAAATTCTGTAATTGGTGTAGAAATCTGACCCTCATATGGGCTATTCTGAATTTGGGCGAGGGAGATCTGACTGCGTGGCACCATGAAAAAGATGGTTTAATCTTCGTGAAGAGTGCGTATAGACAGGCACTGATTATTAAGCATTCAATAGGTGATTTCTGGAATTCTAGTAATGCCGTGAATGGGGAATGGAGGCTCTGGGACATAATTTGGAGAGCGAATGTCCCTCAGAAAATTAACATCTTAACTTGGAGGGTTGCCTCTAATAGCTTGGTAATTCAAGTTAATAGGGCAAAACACCATCAAACTACTCTAGGTACGTGCTTGATTTGTGGTATTGAAGATGAATTTACTTTTCACACGTTGGTAAATTGTCCAAAGGCTCGTGCATTTCGCATGGCTATGAAGGAAGTGTGGAATTTACTGGCCGAAGAGATTCTCAAATATTCTGGGCCAGATTGGTTTCTTATATTATTAGATCAATTAAATTCGCATATGCTTGAGAAAACAATATTCATGTTCTGGAGAGCTTGACACTTGATGAATGATTTGACCATCGGGTGGATTCATCATCGCCGCGCACGCCGCCTCAGCTTGTTCGGCCGCATGCTCCGCCGCCGCCGCAGCCGCAACGTGCGCCGCTCTCTCCCTGACCTTCTTGGCCCTGTTGCGCCTATCGGCGGTGACGGCCTCCCGGCGCTCCACATCCGCCTTCCACTCGGCGTTGCTCATGCCGGGGGGCTTGGACAGTGGCGCCCTCGGCTTCCTTTGCTTCGGCTGGTCGACGACGGCGGCTGTGGGATCCGTTGTGGCGCGGGGCATCACGTACTTCTTCGGCGGCATGGCGGACGGAAGGGTAGGGAGGAGGCGGGGGTTTTGCGGGAGGAATGGAGAAGAGAGGGAAGCCGAGGGGGGAAGCGGGAGGAAACGGCGGGAAAAGGGCTTCCTGTTGCCGGCGAGCGCCCCACGCCGCCGCTTCGCTTCTGCGGCCATGATCGACACCCGCCGCTTGGGTTCGGGGCGGGATCGCCGGCTGTGGATTTCGCCAAACCGGCGCTAAACGAGATCTGAGGCGCGACGGGGCGATTTTCGCCCCTGCGCTAAAAATTCGTGGGGGGGCTGTTTGAAGCGCAGCTGGAGATGCTCTTATAGTTTGGCAGTTTAAGTTAACATGGCAAAACACCATCAAACTACTCTAGGTACGTGCTCGATTTGTAGTATTGAAGATGAATTTACTTTTCACGCGTTGGTAAATTGTCCAAAGGCTCGTGCATTCCGCATGGGTCCGAAGGAAGTGTGGAATTTACCAGCCGAAGAGATTCTCAAATATTCTGGGCGACTGGTTTCTTATATTATTAGATCAATTAAATTCGCATATGCTTGAGAAAACAATATTCATGTTCTGGAGAGAAAGAAATCCATCGTTGACTTGGTAAGCTTTGTTCAAAGGTATTGGGCTACTTTCTCGTCTTGTCAGGCAAACATGCAGGTGGTGGTGTGCAACAAAGATAAGAAAGTGGTGGAAGATGTCCGGGTAAACACTAACACAAAGAGGAATGTCATTCCCAGGAAGCCTCCCAATTTGGGTTTTTACAAGATTAACTTCGACGCAAGTTTTGTGGAGGCCATCAAATCTGCGAGCGTGGGGGTGGTCGTCAGAGACCATTATGGACAAGTTATCATCTCGTCTTGGGATTATATTGGTTCTTGCCATAGCGTCGAGGAAGCGGAACTAAGAGTGACCCTCTCTGGGCTGTATATCGGTACCACACTTGACAAACACATCATTTTGGAAACTGACTGTTCTTTCGTGGCTTCTGTACTTGGAAAATAGTGGGTTGATAGGTCAATTATGGTGGACCTAAAGAAGGAGGCATTGAATGTCTCAAAGCTAATGGTAGGTATGATGATATCCAAGGTTAATAGGAGGCCCAATATGGTGGCTCATGAGATTGCAAAGTTCAGTTTTGTTATAGATCAGATGGTATTATTTTTAATACTGTTCTACTCTCCGTGGCATAGTTTGTAAGGAATGATTGTATGAATGTTTTGTATTAATTAATAAATGGTGGGTGTTTGAAAAAAGCATTTTTTAAGAGGCTAAGCAAAACATTAAAAATTCTAGATTAAAAATCATAGATTAAAAACATTCATAAAAATATCAAAACATTTAAAATTCAAAAAATTAAAAAGTGTTTCTGAATGTTGAAAAGTTCGCAAATTGAAAAAAATCAAGAACTTGAAAACAGGTCATGAATGTGAAAAATATTAATGAGTTTAAAATAATTTCACAATTTTTTACATATTGCAGAAAAACATATTTTGCAAAAATATTATCAAAATTGATTTGGGTTTGTGAATCTTAAATATATTCATGAATTTCGAAATATTCGTGAATTTTTGTAAAATAAAAAATTCAAAAATATTTCTCAGTGTAGAAGATGTTTGAGAATTATAGAAAATATTTCTAATTGTAAAATATCACGAATTTTAGAAAATCTTAGGGACTTGAAAATGTTCCTGAATTAAAATAATAATAATGAATTTAAAACCATAAACATGAAAATTTTCATGACCTTAAAAATATTCAAAGACTTGTGTTAGAAATTTTAAAAATGTTTCACGAATTTTAAAAGGAAAAGAAAAGAAAGAAGAAAACAAATGAAAATAAAAAGGAAAGGAAAACGAGAAGAAAAGAAAATAATCTCTGTAGAAGCTTCTGGACGCTTCCTAAACGGGTGCAAAGAAACTGCTATCTGGCGCGGTAAGTACCAAGTAGGATTTGCCGAAACCAAACACAGCCTAAAACTTGTTTGCATGGGCTGGGCTGGAGGAATTTGGTGAATTTATTATTGTCGGTGATCTCCCTTTGCCGGAGAGTCAACTGATTTGATTTGATTTGATTTGTTCTTTGCAGTTGCAATTGGAGTGGGGCAGCATTACGTAGTGCCATGTGCCTTGGTTGGTTGACATGCCGTTGTTTCCGAGGCTTTGACCCGCTTGATGCCGTCTACACTCGGAGACATGTCCGAACTCCAGCTGCACTTTTTAGTGAGAAGTAACTTACACTAGTAATATGTATATATTAATAATCTATGTTATTATTTTTGTAGTGTAAAATAGTATAAAAATAGTATTATATATGATTTCATTTATTTTCGTGTAGGTTCATTTCTTTTAGAAAGCGCTATGTGATGGTAACTACATATGTTACTCGATATATCTCTCTCCTTCTTATTTAGCCGTCACATTATCTTTTTTACTTAGGTTGCATATATGTTACTAGCAATATTACTCCCAGTACGGGTACTGGGAGATGTAATTGTTTGATCCAGACCACTATTGTAATCATGAAATTAATTAAATGGGGAATCGTGCTAAAGCAGACTGTATGACTCTATGCCATCTCCTCAACTCACGCTGTACTTAATTTGTAGGGACTCGTGCAAATGAACGTGATCAGATCCGCTTTAATCGCCTGCATTAATCGAAGCCAGGCAGTTCTCTATCAGAGAAGAGTACATCAGCGCTAGCTGTAGAGTAGCTTTTGCTTGGTGCACCTGCTCCAGTCCTCTCAACACACCAACAGCTCTCTTTGGCTTCTGACTTTTGAGAGACTTTTCAGTGCCGACTACCCAAGATGGCGGAGACGGCGGTGAGCATGGCGAGGTCCATGCTGAGGGGCGCCATCACCGTGGCCGCCTCTGCCGCCGCCGCCGAGGTGGGCCTCCTCATGGGCGTCAGAAAGGACATCTGGTATGTACGTTAGTAATTCATGTCATTACTGGCCGCTTCTTAATTTTGTTCAGGCCACTCCATCATGTATATCTTCCAAATATTTATTTTATTTTTCCCACTCCAGAAAACAATCCTACCTAGTCTAGATCTTTGGTCCACGGTTTTGATATATCTGTTCACTGTGATGCACTGCTACATCTGATTAGCGGTAGAATATCACCATTTACTTTATTATATTTTTCTCTTGAACACTCATTCTGTAGGTTCATCAAAGATGAGCTTGAGACAATGCAAGCATTCCTGGAGGTTGCTGAAAAGCTGAAGATGAAAGACGTGCTCCTGAAGGTGTGGGCTAAGCAAGTAAGGGACCTGTCCTACAATATTGAAGATTGCCTCAATGAGTTCACGGTGCATGTGGGCAGCCAAAGCTTGTGTCGTCGGCTCATCAAGCTCAAAGATCGTCATCGGATCGCCATACAGATCCGCGATCTCAAAACAAGAGTTGAAGAAGTAAGCATGAGGAACACACGCTACAACTTGATCAAGACGGAGGCCTCCAACAATGATGAAGTGGATTCTTACACGGAAGATATTCGTAATCACTCGGCTAGCAACATCAATGAAGCTGAGCTTGTTGGCTTCTCCAAGCCTAAGCGGGAGTTGATTAAGTTGATGGATGTCAACACTGAAGATGGTATTGCCAGGGTGGTATTTGTTGTTGGCATGGGTGGTTTAGGAAAGTCTACTCTTGCAAGGAAGGCTTATGAAAGTAAGAAAGATATTGTGAACAATTTTTCTTATCGTGCTTGGATTACGGTCTCACAAACATTTTCCAAGATAGAGATGCTCAAGGATATGATCAGGCAACTTTTTGGAAACCAAGAATTGAAGCAACATTTGAATCAACTTGAAGGGAAGACGGTGAAAGTAGAGGACCTAGCCAGCTGTTGGAAATATGCCCTAGAGGCAATAATAAAAGCATTATTATTATATTTCCTTGTTCATGATAATTGTCTTTTATTCATGCTATAACTGTATTATACGGAAATCATAATACACGTGTGAATACATAGACTACAATACGTCCCTAGTAAGCCTCTAGTTGACTAGCTCGTTGGTCAACAGATAGTCATGGTTTCCTGACTATGGACATCGGATGTCATTGATAACGGGATCACGTCATTAGGAGAATGACGTGATGGACAAGACCCAATCCTAAGCATAGCACAAAGATCGTGTAGTTCGTTTTGCTAGAGCTTTTCCAATGTCAAGTATCTCTTCCTTAGACCATGAGATCGTGCAATTCCCGGATACCGTAGGAGTGCTTTGGGTGTATCAAACGTCACAACGTAACTGGGTGACTATAAAGGTGCACTACAGGTATCTCCGAAAGTGACCATTGGGTTGACACGGATCGAGACTGGGATTTGTCACTCCGTATGACGGAGAGGTATCACTGGGCCCACTCGGTAATGCATCATCATAATGAGCTCAAAGTGATCAAGTGTCTGGTCACGGGATCATGCATTGCGGTATGAGTAAAGTGACTTGCCGGTAACGAGACTAACGAGGTATTGGGATACCGACGATCGAGTCTCGGGCAAGTAACATACCGTCGACAAAGGGAATAGAATACGGGTTGCTTGAACCCTTGACATCGTGGTTCATCCGATGACAACATCGAGGAGCATGTGGGAGCCAACATGGGTATCCAGATCCGCTGTTGGTTATTGACTTGAGGTAGTCTCGGTCATGTCGCATGATGTCTCCGAACCCGTAGGGTCTACACACTTAAGGTTCGGTGACGCTAGGGTTAATAGGAAGACAAGTATGTGATTACCGAATGTTGTTCGAGTCCGGATGAGATCCCGGACGTCACGAGGAGTTCGGAATGGTCCGGAGGTAAAGATTTATATATGGAAAGTGGTTAAACGGACTCGGAAAGTTTGGGGTATACGGTAAAGTACGGGGCCACGGGAGGGTTCCGGAGGTCCACGGGAGGGCCACCCCTCCGGGGGCCACATGGGCTAAGTGGGAGAGGAGCCAGCCCCTGGTGGCTGGGGGCGCCTCCCACCTAGGCCCATGCGGCTAGGGTTTGGGGAGGGGTAAACCCTAAAGGGGGCGCCCCCCTAGCTTGGGGGGCAAGCCACCCTTCCCTCCTCCCTTGGGCCGCCGCCCCATCTAGGGTTTACCCTAGATGGCCGGCCCCCCTTGACCCTCTCCTCCTATAAATAGAGGGGTGGGGGGAGGGCTGCTAACACCATTGAAGGCGCAGCCCCTCCCCTCCCCAACACCTCTCTTTCTCCACGCGAGCTTGGCGAAGCCCTGCCGGAGAACTGCCGTACCAACTGCACCACGCCGTCGTGCTGCCATTGGAATTGTCTTCCTCAACCTCTCCTTCACTCTTGCTGGATCAAGACGGAGGAGACGCCATCGTCCCGTACGTGTGTTGAACACGGAGGTGCTGTCCTTTCAGTACTTTGGTCATCGGTGATCGGAATCACGTTGGGAACGTCTTCATCATCACCACTCCCTCGAACGCTTCTGTACTCGATCTACAAGTGGTATGTAGATCAAACTCTCTCCCGTTACTCGTTGCTTAGTAGAACTCATAGATGGATCTTGGTGAAACCGTAGGAAAATTTTAATTTTCTGCAACGTTCCCCAACAGTGGCATCATGAGCTAGGTCTATCGTAGTTCTCTTTGCACGAGTAGAACACAATTTTGTTGTGGGCGTGGATCTTGTAAACTTACTTGCCGTTACTAGTTGTTTCTTGCTTCCGCGGTATTGTGGGATGAAGCGGCCGGACCAACCTTACACGCATTTTACGTGAGACCGGTTCCACCGACTAACATGCACTAGTTGCATAAGGTGGCTGGCGGGTGTCTGTCTCTCCTACTTTAGTGGGAGCGGATTCGATGAACAGGGTCCTTATGAAGGGTAAATAGAAGTTGACAAGATCACGTTGTGGTTATTCGTAGGTAAGAAAACGTTCTTGCTAGAACCCAATTGCAGCCACGTAAAAGATGCAACAACAATTAGAGGACGCCTAACTTGTTTTTGCAGCAATTGTCATGTGACGGATATGGCCAAGTTGTGATGAATGATGATATATTGTGATGTATGAGATCATGTTCTTGTAATAGGAATCACGACTTGCATGTCGATGAGTATGACAACCGGCAGGAGCCATAGGAGTTGTCTTTATTTTTTGTATGACCTGCGTGTCATTGAAGAACGCCATGTAATTTACTTTACTTTATTGCTAAACGCGTTAGCCATAGAAGTAGAAGTAGTCGTTGGCGTGACAACTTCATGGAGGCACGATGATGGAGATCATGATGATGGAGATCATGGTGTCATGCCGGTGACAGGATGATCATGGAGCCCCGAAGATGAAGATCAAAGGAGCTATATGATATTGGCCATATCATGTCACTACTTTATAATTGCATGTGATGTTTATTATGATTATACATCTTGTTTACTTAGAACGACGGTAGTAAATAAGATGATCCCTTAGAACAATTTCAAGAAGTGTTCTCCCCTAACTGTGCACCGTTGCTACAGTTCGTCGCTTCTAAGCACCACGTGTTAATCGGGTGTGATGGATTCTTACGTTCACATACAACGGGTGTAAGCAAGATTTACACACGCAGAAACACTTAGGGTTAACTTGACGAGCCTAGCATGTGAAGACATGGCCTCGGAACACGGAGACCGAAAGGTCGAACACGAGTCGTATGGAAGATACGATCAACATGAGAATGTTCACCGACGCAGACTAGTCCGTCTCACGTGTTGATCGGACACGGCCTAGTCGACTCGGATCGTGTAACACTTAGATGACTAGAGGGATGTCTAATCTAAGTGGGAGTTCATTAATAACTTGATTAGATGAACTTAATTATCATGAACTTAGTCTAAAACTTTTGAATTATATGTCTTGTAGATCAAATGGCCAACGCTCATGTCAACTTGAACTTCAACGCGTTCCTAGAGAAAACCAAGCTGAAAGATGACGGCAGCAACTATACGGACTGGGTCCGGAACCTGAGGATCATCCTCATAGCTGCCAGGAAACAATACGTCCTAGAAGGACCGCTAGGTGAAGCTCCCGTCCCAGAGAACCAAGACATTATGAATGCTTGGCAGTCTCGTGCTGATGATTACTCCCTCGTTCAGTGCGGCATGCTTTACAACTTAGAACCGGGGCTCCAAAAGCGTTTTGAGCACCACGGAGCATATGAGATGTTCGAGGAGCTGAAACTTGTTTTCCAAGCTCACGCCCGGGTCGAGAGATATGACATCTCCGACAAGTTCTATAGTTGTAAGATGGAGGAAAACAGTTCTGTCAGTGAGCACATTCTGAAGATGTCTGGGTTGCACAACCGTATGACCCAGCTGAATATTAACCTCCCTGATGAGGCGGTCATTGACAGAATCCTCCAGTCGCTCCCACCAAGCTACAAGAGCTTTGTGATGAATTACAACATGCAGGGGATGGTAAAGACCATTCCTGAAGTGTTCTCTATGCTGAAGTCAGCCGAGGTTGAAATCAAGAAAGAACATCAAGTGTTGATGGTCAATAAGACCACTAAGTTCAAGAAGGGCAAGGGTAAGAAAAACTTCAAGAAGGACGGCAAGGAGATTGCCGCGCCCGGTAAGCAAGTTGCCGGGAAGAAGTCAAAGAATGGACCCAAGCCTGAGACTGAGTGCTTTTATTGCAAGGGGAAGGGTCACTGGAAGCGGAACTGCCCCAAGTACTTAGCGGATAAGAAGGCCGGCAACACCAAAGGTATATTTGATATACATGTAATTGATGTGTACCTTACCAGTAATCGTAGTAACTCCTGGGTATTTGATACCGGTGCCGTTGCTCATATTTGTAACTCACAGCAGGAGCTGCGGAATAAGCGGAGACTGGCGAAGGACGAGGTGACGATCGCGCGCGGGAATGGTTCCAGAGTCGATGTGATCGCCGTCGCACGCTACCTCTTCATTTACCCACGGATTAGTTATGAACCTTAATAATTGTTATTTGGTGCCAAGTTTGAGCATGAATATTGTATCTGGATCTCGTTTAATGCGAGATGGCTACTCATTTAAATCCGAGAATAATGGTTGTTCTATTTATATGAGAGATATGTTTTATGGTCATGCTCCGATGGTCAATGGTTTATTCTTAATGAATCTCGGCGTAGTATTACACATGTTCATAGCGTGAATACCAAAAGATGTAAAGTTGATAACGATAGTCCCACATACTTGTGGCACTGCCGCCTTGGTCACATTGGTGTCAAGCGCATGAAGAAGCTCCATGCTGATGGACTTTTGGAGTCTCTTGATTATGAATCATTTGACACATGCGAACCATGCCTCATGGGCAAGATGACCAAGACTCCATTCTCTGGAACAATGGAGCGAGCAACCAACTTGTTGGAAATCATACATACCGATGTGTGCGGTCCAATGAGCGTTGAGGCTCGCGGAGGATATCGTTATGTTCTCACTCTCACAGATGACTTGAGTAGATATGGGTATGTCTACTTGATGAAACACAAGTCTGAGACCTTTGAAAAGTTCAAGGAATTTCAGAATGAAGTAGAGAATCAACGTGACCGAAAGATAAAATTCTTACGATCAGATCGTGGAGGAGAATATTTAAGTCACGAATTTGGTACACACTTAAGAAAATGTGGAATCGTTTCACAACTAACGCCGCCTGGAACACCTCAGCGTAATGGTGTGTCCGAACGTCGTAATCGCACTCTATTGGATATGGTGCGGTCTATGATGTCTCTTACCGATTTACCGCTATCATTTTGGGGATACGCTCTAGAGACAGCTACATTCACTTTAAATAGGGCACCGTCTAAATCCGTTGAGACGACACCGTATGAATTATGGTTTGGGAAGAAACCTAAGCTGTCGTTTCTAAAAGTTTGGGGATGCGATGCTTATGTCAAGAAACTTCAACCTGAAAAGCTCGAACCCAAGTCGGAAAAATGCGTCTTCATAGGATACCCTAAGGAAACCTTTGGGTATACCTTCTACCTTAGATCCGAAGGCAAGATCTTTGTTGCCAGAACGGAATCTTTCTCGAAAAGAGTTTCTCTCGAAAGAAGTAAGTGGGAGGAAAGTAGAACTCGATGAAGTACTACCTCTTGAACAGGAAAGTAGTGCAGCTCAGAAAATATGTTCTGTGATGCCTACACCAACTGAAGAGGAAATTCATGATGATGATCAAGGAACTTCGGATCAAGTTGCTACTGAATCAGTGGGTCCACTAGGACACGCCCGCACTGCAGTGGTACGGCAACCCTGTCCTGGAAATCATGTTGTTAGACAACAATGAACCTTCGAACTATGAAGAAGCGATGGCGGGCCCAGATTCCAACAAATGGCTAGAAGCCATGAAGTCCGAGATAGAATCCATGTATGAAAACAAAGTGTGGACTTTGAGTGACTTGCCCGATGATCGGCGAGCAATAGAAAACAAATGGATCTTTAAGAAGAAGACGGACGCGGATGGTAATGTCACCATCTATAAAGCTCGACTTGTCGCTAAGGGTTATCGGCAAGTTCAAGGGATTGACTACGATGAGACTTTCTCTCCGTAGCGAAGCTTAAGTCCGTCCAATCATGTTAGCAATTGCCGCATACTATGATTATGAGATATGGCAGATGGACGTCAAAACAGCGTTCCTTAACGGCTATCTTAAGGAAGAGCTGTATATGATACAGCCGGAAGGTTTTGTCGATCCAAAGAATGCTGACAAAGTATGCAAGCTCCAGCGATCCATTTATGGGCTGGTGCAAGCATCTCGGAGTTGGAACATTCGCTTTGATGAGATGATCAAAGCGTTTGGGTTTATGCAGACTTATGGAGAAGCCTGCGTTTACAAGAAAGTGAGTGGGAGCTCTGTAGCATTTCTCATATTATATGTAGATGACATACTTCTGATGGGAAATGATATAGAATTCTTGGACAGCATTAAGGCCTACTTGAATAAGTGTTTTTCAATGAAGGACCTTGGAGAAGCTGCTTATATATTAGGCATCAAGATCTATAGAGATAGATCAAGACGCCTCATAGGTCTTTCACAAAGCACATACCTTGATAAGATTTTGAAGAAGTTCAAAATGGATCAGTCCAAGAAGGGTTCTTGCCTGTATTGCAAGGTGTGAGATTGAGCTCAGCTCAATGCCCCACCACGGCAAAAGATAAAGAAGAGATGAGTGTCATCCCTATGCCTCAGCCATAGGATCTATTATGTATGCCATGCTGTGTACCAGACCTGATGTAAACCTTGCCGTAAGTTTGGTAGGAAGGTACCAAAGTAATCCCGCAAGGAACACCGGACAGCGGTCAAGAATATCCTGAAGTACCGAAAAGGACAAAGGACATGTTTTCGTTTATGGAGGTGACGAAGAGCTCGTCAGAACAGGTTACGCCGACGCTTAGCTTCGACACAGATCTGGATGACTCTAAGTCACAAACCGGATACGTGTATATGTTGAATGGTGGAGCAGTAAGCTGGTGCAGCTGCAAGCAGAGCGTCGTGGCGGGATCTACATGTGAAGCGGAGTACATGGCAGCCTCGGAGGCAGCGCATGAAGCAATTTGGGTGAAGGAGTTCATCACCGACCTAGGAGTCATACCCAATGCGTCGGGCCGATCAAACTCTTCCGTGACAACACTGGAGCTATTGCCCTTGCCAAGGAGCCCAGGTTTCACAAGAAGACAAGGCACATCAAGCGCCGCTCAACTCCATCCGTGAAAATGTTCAGAATGGAGACATAGAAATTTGTAAAGTGCATACGGATCTGAATGTCGCAGATCCGTTGACTAAACCTCTTCCGCGGGCAAAACATGATCAACACCAGAACTCTATGGGTGTTCGATTCATCACAATGTAAACTAGATTATTGACTCTAGTGCAAGTGGGAGACTGTTGGAAATATGCCCTAGAGGCAATAATAAAAGCATTATTATTATATTTCCTTGTTCATGATAATTGTCTTTTATTCATGCTATAACTGTATTATACGGAAATCATAATACACGTGTGAATACATAGACTACAATACGTCCCTAGTAAGCCTCTAGTTGACTAGCTCGTTGGTCAACAGATAGTCATGGTTTCCTGACTATGGACATCGGATGTCATTGACAACGGGATCACGTCATTAGGAGAATGACGTGATGGACAAGACCCAATCCTAAGCATAGCACAAAGATCGTAGTTCGCTTTGCTAGAGCTTTTCCAATGTCAAGTATCTCTTCCTTAGACCATGAGATCGTGCAATTCCGGATACCGTAGGAGTGCTTTTGGTGTATCAAACGTCACAACGTAATCGGGTGACTATAAAGGTGCACTACAGGTATCTCCGAAAGTGACCATTGGGTTGACACGGATCGAGACTGGGATTTGTCACTCCGTATGACGGAGAGGTATCACTGGGCCCACTCGGTAATGCATCATCATAATGAGCTCAAAGTGATCAAGTGTCTGGTCACGGGATCATGCATTGCGGTACGAGTAAAGTGACTTGCCGGTAACGAGACTAACGAGGTATTGGGATACCGACAATCGAGTCTCGGGCAAGTAACATACCGTCAGACAAAGGGAATAGAATACGGGGTTGCTTGAACCCTTGACATCGTGGTTCATCCGATGACAACATCGAGGAGCATGTGGGAGCCAACATGGGTATCCAGATCCCGCTGTTGGTTATTGACTTGAGGTAGTCTCGGTCATGTCTCAGATGTCTCCCAACCCGTAGGGTCTACACACTTAAGGTTCGGTGACGCTTAGGGTTAATAGGAAGACAAGTATGTGATTACCGAATGTTGTTCGAGTCCGGATGAGATCCCGGACGTCACGAGGAGTTCCGGAATGGTCCGGAGATAAAGATTTATATATGGAAAGTGGTTAAACGGACTCCGGAAAGTTTCGGGGGTATACCGGTAAAGTACCGGGGCCACCGGGAGGGTTCCGAGGTCCACTGGAGGGGCCACCCTCCGGGGGCCACATGGGCTAAGTGGAGAGGGAGCCAGCCCTGGGTGGCTGGGCGCGCCCCCACCTAGGCCCATGCGGCTAGGGTTTGGGGAAGGGGAAACCCTAAAGGGGGCGCCCCCCTAGCTTGGGGGGCAAGCCACCCTTCCCTCCTCCCTTGGGCCGCCGCCCCATCTAGGGTTTACCCTAGATGGCCGGCCCCCCTTGACCCTCTCCTCCTATAAATAGAGGGGTGGGGGGGAGGGCTGCTAACACCATTGAAGGCGCAGCCCCTCCCCTCCCCAACACCTCTCTTTCTCCACGCAAGCTTGGCGAAGCCCTGCCGGAGAACTGCCGTACCAACTGCACCACGCCGTCGTGCTGCCATTGGAATTGTCTTCCTCAACCTCTCCTTCACTCTTGCTGGATCAAGACGGAGGAGACGCCATCGTCCCGTACGTGTGTTGAACACGGAGGTGCTGTCCTTTCAGTACTTTGGTCATCGGTGATCGGAATCACGTTGGGAACGTCTTCATCATCACCACTCCCTCGAACGCTTTCGTACTCGATCTACAAGTGGTATGTAGATGCAAACTCTCTCCCGTTACTCGTTGCTTAGTAGAACTCATAGATGGATCTTGGTGAAACCGTAGGAAAAATTTTAATTTTCTGCAACGTTCCCCAACACCAGCTACCTCAGAGAAATGCTACAGGAGAGGAGGTACTTTATTGTCCTTGATGACTTGTGGACCATAGATGCATGGAAATGGATAAAAGATATTGCTATTCCTAGTGGTAACATCAAAGGTAGTCGGATAATAGTGACAACACGAGATATTGGCCTAGCTCAAGAGTGTACTCATGAATCACTAATTTACCACCATAAACCCCTACAATTCCATGACGCCACAAATTTGCTACTCAGAAAATCTGGGAAAACAGACGAAGACCTAGAAAATGATGAGGACATGAGGAATTTGGTTTCTAAAATAGTACGTAAGTGTGGTTGTTTACCGCTAGCTATAGTTACCATAGGAGGCCTACTTGCGACCAAAGCAGTAGAAGTGTGGGAAAACATATATAAGCAGATCCCATCAGAGCTTGAGGTTAACCCAAGCCTTGAAGCAATGAGGAAGATGGTCACTCTGAGTTACAATCACTTGCCATCTCATCTTAAACCATGCTTTCTGTACTTGAGCATATTTCCTGAGGATTTTGAAATCAAGAGAAGATGGTTGGTCGATAGATGGATAGCAGAGGGGCTTGTTACGGCTAGAGATGGACTGAATGTTGAGGATGTTGGAATACACTATTTCACAGAGCTAATCAACCGAAGCATGATTCAACCTTCAAGGGTGAATATGCAAGGAATCATTAAGAGTTGTCGGGTCCATGATATCATGCGTGATGTCATGGTCTCGATTTCTAGTGATGAATGCTTTGCGCGGCTGGTGGGAGCTAGTGAAGCCAGTGTAGTACACGGCAACTTTCGTCATGTAGCATTCCGTGGTGGAAGATGCCAAAATATGGGCATGCATTGGAGCCATGTTCGGTCATTAACAATGTTTGGCAGGAGACCCATGGAGTCCTCACCTTCAGTTTGTTCAACCAACATGAGGATGCTTAGAGCCTTGGATCTAAATAATACAGGGACTGTTACACAAAAAGATATCAACAACATTGGGTTGTTGTGCCATTTGAAATATGTGAGTATTCGACAATTTTCATCAATATATGCACTTCCAAAGTCTATTCGGAAGTTACAAGGATTGCAAAACTTGGATATAAGAGATAGTTATATTACAGCACTACCAACTGGGATCAGCGAACTTCATAGTCTCCGCAGCCTCCGTTGTAGCAGATTACAGTACTTCAAACATGTTGATATAGATTATCAACCCATGCGATATTTGAGGAACACACTGCCCATGCTATGCGCACCTATAGGTTATCCTGATCATCATGCTGATGTGACTGCTGAGCTACATATGGCATACTCTAGCTGGTGGTCTAAAACAAATGGTGTGAAGGTTCCCAGAGGGATCAGTAACTTAAAGGAGCTACAGACACTAGAGGTGGTGGACATCAAACAAACTAGCAAGAAAACAGTTCAAGAATTGGGGGAGCTTATCCAGCTAAGAAAACTAAGTGTGGTGACAGGAAGCTTTGCCAAGCAGAAGGAGAAGATGCTACATCTCTGCGCCGCCCTGGAGAAGCTCTCTTCCCTGCGTTCTCTTAGTGTGATTGCTCACTATGGTGGAACACTCGAGTGGTTGCATAATATTTCCTCCCCTCTTCCCCAGCTTGAAAGCTTGATGCTGTCTGGATGTCTTGGAGAAAAGACGTCCGAGTGGGTCGGAAGTCTGAAGCATTTATTCAAGATTCACTTGGTAATGAGCGAACTGAAGGAAGATGAAGCCACGGAAATGCTAGGGGATCTGCCCAAGCTCATGTCCCTGAGGCTGGAAAACTTTTGTTATGATAAGAAGAAGTTAGTGTTCAGATCGAGATCATTTTTAAATCTCAGGAAACTTGGCATTTCTCAATCGGATGAACTGAGGGAGGTGAGATTCATGAAGGGCGCATTGCCACAGATGGAAATTCTAGAATTCACATATTGCGAGTTGGAATCAGGGATTATTGGTATTAGTCACCTGCCAGTCCTCAAGCAGATTTCACTTGGTTACAAAGGAAGAGTGGCAAACCTTGGTATGCTGCAAGCTGAACTGGACGCACACCCCAATCATCCCGTGCTGCAACTCGACAAAGACCGCAGCGAGCATGACTTGGGAGACGTCGTCCAAGGAGCCGATGACGCAGAAGCAGAGGAGGAACCACCCCTTTTTCCCGATCCCGCAGCAGTGGGAGAAAGCTCCTCACAGGCGACGAACCTCAGGTCAACTATTTCTTCTTCTCTTCTATTTAAAAGTAGCATCAGTTATCAACTGAGATGTTCGATATACACCCATCACAATTTATCTCTCTCGTTTTTTCTCTAACAGCCAAGACCATGACATGGGAGATGACGACTTCCTCTCTTGCATTTCTGATGACGAAGATGCTTGCTGATGGATGGTGCTAGTTTTTGATCATCTGTCCTTTCTGTCTGATCGTCACTTTCCTGGTACCCCTCTGTTCGCTTCTTTACATCTAACTTCTTGCACCGTTTGATTGACT
Source organism: Aegilops longissima (assembly GCA_021605205.1). Classification (NCBI taxonomy): domain Eukaryota; kingdom Viridiplantae; phylum Streptophyta; class Magnoliopsida; order Poales; family Poaceae; genus Aegilops; species Aegilops longissima. Next base: position 23,989,308 of record CM038682.1, read on the forward strand.
TGTAGAAATGTATGTACATGTATTTCGTAGCTTTCTTGTCCATGTCTTTGGTGCAGATCACTTTCTTCTCTTTGTATCATACTGTTATTTTCTTATCAGTTATCTGAAAGAAATCCTTGGTTAAATAATTAATAAAGATGGTTGCATGCATCACTTGATGCAGTGGCCGGGGGTGTTTTAACCTCCTTTTTCTAGAAAATAAATAAATAGTGTTGACTGTAGTATACAAAATAAAATTAGTACCATTTTGACTCTTACAAATTGATTAGAAAACTGGGCTCTGCCAAAACCCACTTGTTTTTGTGTATGTAATCTGTTGAAGTCTTCTTTCGCCACCATAGTTTTCAGGACACTAGATTTTCTCAAGACCGGACAAACCGGAGCAACTCATGATCCAGCTTGACTTATGGTTCATTGTCTGATTGGTTCAAAATGTTCTGAAAGTTACTAGACTGCAACAAACCAACCGGAGGAAGGTAACTCCTGATACTTGTTGACATTAATTTCCATGAATATGCAAGAAAGAAACTAGTGTTGATTCAGAACCTGTTCAGTTTTCAAATTTCAGGTCTCTTGATATCTAAAATTAAGCCCGAGAGATGAGGTTTTAGCAATGGTGCCTCTGCAGCTCAAGTGAATAAACATCCGAAATTCCCAACCATCCAGTGGTTGCCAAGGACACTGAATATATGTCCGGAAGTGTCAAGTTGGAAGCTGTATGATCGATCCCTTTCCAAGCCAGCTAAAAGCTTAGCGGTGCCTCGATAACTCCACGGGGCATCTGAGGTGTGAACTGAGATGAGACTCATGACTGGTCAGTTCAGCAACAAACTCATTTTTTTACTTATCTTGTTGCAGGACTGTGAACACATTTATTTGCTGATGAAATGAACTAATAATCCTCTGTATCTGAATTCATCTAGGGGAAGGAGCGGATGATTCAATGGGACATATCACAATATGATATTTAAGTTTGGCAGCTGCTAGTGGCCTCTGAAGATAAGCTCCCTGGTAAGATCAAGTGGCACCTGTTGGGCCCGACTCCATCAAAAAACATGGATAAACTTGATGAGAAGGACGTCCTTGCAACCATACAAACAGTTTTCCTTTGTTCACTAGCACTCTTTATTTCTTCTTGGTCTTCCTAGTTCCTAGTAGGCATCCTTCAAATGCGATGCCATGGAAGAGTCACAAAACATCTTGTCCATATTGTTGTGATTGATTGCCTTGTAACAAAATGCATTTTTCATGTTAGAAATTCTCAAACATTCTGAGCATCACCCGTCCCTGCAATTATGCATACAGACTCCATTGTTCACTAGTAGTACATCCTTTGAAGACAATGCCATGGAAGCGTCTGAGAACATCTTGTCCATATTGTTGTGATTGTATTGTAACGAAATGCATTCTTTCGCCGCCGCAGGGAAAACCCCCCTCCGCCTGCCCCCGCTGTGCCGCCGCCGGAGGGCTGGCCGGCAAAGCCGCGCCGCGCCCCCGGATGGCGGCGGCGGGGCGGATCCGTTCTCCCGCACCCCCACGCGATTCTCCACACCGCCCGCCTCCCCCAGATCCGCCGCCGCCGCTGGGACGCCCACCCCCGCCCCCGCCCGATTCCGCTGCGCCGCCCGAGTCGTGCCCCGGGAAGGCGGCAGCGGAGCGGACTCGTCCCCCGCGCGCTCGCCCCCACCCCCGACACCGCGTCCTAGAGCTTCTGCGCGGGGGCCTCCTCCCAGCTGCTGCAGGTCTCTGCCGCTCCGTCGACGGGCGCGACGCTCTGGCCTCGGCCACTGGGCGCCGTCCCCAGCAGTCTCCCCCCTCCCTCCGTGCGTGGCCCAGCTCTGCCTGGTGCTGCTGGCCCTGCGTTCGGTCGCGGGTACTGCGGCCGGTTGCGCCGGTGCTCACGGCCTGCCCTTCGTCACCGGCGGCCCTTCCTCTTCCTCGAGCCACGGTGACGACGAGCCTACAGGCTACAGTGGTAGTGGCAGTCATGAAGCCCCTCAAGGCGGGTACTTGCTGGCGCTGCTCCGGCCCCAGTGACTTTGGACCCGCGTCCCTCCGGCGTCCTCTGCCGGGCGGCTTCGGCCTCGGCGGCCTAGCAGCTGTGTTCCTTCCAGCTCGCGTGGTGCCCTGGTGCCCCGACGGCTATGGCTACGACAGCTAGAATCTGCGTCCCTCCAGTTCTAGCTGCTGGCGTTGCTATTCGCCGTCGCACATGTAAAACATAGTGTTTGAGAAACCGGCTCGACACCCTAAAACGAGGTGTGGTTATCTCATTATATAGACGTACTAAGAGGTACAATACAAGGCCTATACAGGACTACATATATACAGTCTAACACCCTCCCTCAATCTTAACTGTAGCCTGAAGTACAAAGTAAGTTAAGATTGCGCCTACAGCCTACAAACTGTGGTTGTGGAAGAGGCTTCGTGAAGATGTCAGCAAGTTGATCTTTGGAGGAGATGAACTTTATACAAAGCAGTCTCTGTGCAACACGTTCCCGAACAAAGTGATAGTCAACCTCGATGTGTTTCGTCCTAGCATGAAACACCGGATTAGATGAAAGGTATGTAGCGCCGATGTTATCACACCACAAAACTGGAGGATGACCTGAAGAGACTCTCAGCTCTCGCAACAAAGACTGTACCCATATGATCTCAGCGGTAGCATCAGCAACAGCTTTATATTCAGCTTCAGTACTGCTACGGGACACGGTGGCTTGCTTGCGTGCATTCCAGGCGATCAGGTTAGGACCAAAGAACACTGCATATCCCCCCGTGGATCGCCGATCATCAGGACTTCCAGCCCAATCCGCATCAGAGAAAGCCGAAAGTTCACAAGACGGTGCAGACTGAAGGAGCAGACCATACGAAGCAGTAGAAGAAATATATCGCAGGATGCGCTTAACTGCCGAGAGATGAGTGGTACGAGGTGCATGCAGATACTGGCACACACGGTTGACTGCATAAGAGACATCAGGTCTGGTGATAGTGAGATATTGCAGACCACCAACAAGACTGCGATACTCAGTGGCGTCATCAGTGGAAAGAAGGTCTCCATCAAGGGCAGACAACCGATCAGTGGCAGACATCGGAGTGATAGCATGTTTGCATTTGAGCATCCCAGCACGGCCCAACAGATCCATGGAGTACTTTTTCTGACTCAAAGTCAACCCAGTAGAGGACCGTGACACCTCCAATCCAAGAAAATAATGCAGAGCACCCAAATCCTTGACAGCAAATTCCTCACCTAATGCAGACACAAGGCGATCGGCAGCAGCACTGGAGGAACTGACAAGGATGATATCATCAATATACACCAAGAGATACATCGTCACCTCAGGGCGCTGAAGGAGAAACAATGACGTGTCAGCAGTTGAGGGAATAAACCCAAGAGCCCGGAGAGCAGAACCAAGACGAGCATGCCATGCACGAGGCGCCTGTTTAAGTCCATACAACGCCTTGACCGGCGACGAGAGATGATGCGGACGCGTGAGGATCAACAAAACCGGTGGTTGACGATATAAACCTCTTCCTCAAGAACTCCATGGAGGAAAGCATTCGCACATCAAGTCGACGGTTACCAACCACGAGTAACGGCAAGATACAGCATTATACCAATAGTAGTAGGCTTGATAACTGGACTGAATGTGTCTTCATAATCAAGACCGTACCTCTGCTTGAAACCCTTGGCAACCAGCCGTGCCTTGTAGCGCTCAATAGAACCATCTGCATGTCGTTTAACCTTAAACACCCACTTGGAGTCAATGATGTTGACGCCAGAGACCGGAGGAACAAGCTGCCAAGTACCATTTTTCAGCAAGGCCTGAAATTCCTGCTCCATCGCAGCATGCCAGTGAGGAATACCCAGTGCGGCCTGAAAATGACGCGGCTCTGCCGTGGGATCCGCAGCAGCATGAGCCACACATGCAGCAAGCCACGCCACCGTCCCGTCTTTGCATTCCTTAGGGCAAAAAACACCAGACCGGCTGCGCGTGTGTGGTCGATGATGAACCACAGCGTGCGGTGCTGGCACCACGGGGCTTGCCACAGGCGACGAAGGCGTCGTGGCCGAGACGGGGCTGGAGGAGCCAGAGTCAGCAGACTCAGCACCAGGCGACGTTGCCAGGACGGGGCTGCCGAACCCAGGCGACGACGTAGCCGAGGCGGGGCTGGCCGGCGCAGCTTCCGTGGCTGCTGGGCCGCCTGCTGATGGGCCACCTGCCACTGGGCCCGGCGAGGGCAGCTCCTGTGGCCTGGCGGGCGAGCCGGGCGACGGGCGGGCAACCCGGTCGACGGGTGGGCGACCCGGCGCTGGAGCGGACGAGCCGCCAACGGGCGGCCGAGGCGGTGCAGCAGCTGGCATCGCCGACGCCAGCGGGACGGCTGTGGACGCGTCGGGCTGACGGGCATGACCCGCCATGCATGGGCCATGCATCGAATCAACGGGGCCATCATGCGTGTCGTCCATAACCTCATCATCCAGGAGTTCAAGGCGGGCACCTCGTCCAATACCTGCAGCATCGTTAGGAAGCAACACAGGAGCATTTGCAACATCCACAAATTGGTCAGGTGAAGGTGTAGTGGAGTGCATAGGTGGTAAACTAGAGGTAGAGTGGTTCGGAAGAGCACGAAACGGGAACACATTCTCATCAAACACGACATCACGAGAAATGTAGACACAATTGGTCGGAACATGAAAACACTTGTACCCTTTGTGAAGAGAACTGTACCCTAGGAAAACACACTTCTTAGACCGAAACTCTAATTTGTGCTTGTTGTAAGGCCGCAAGTGCGGCCAACATGCGCACCCAAACACTTTGAGAAACGTGTAGTCTGGAATATCATCGAGCAAGAGTTCAAGAGGTGTTTTCATTTTCAGCAGTCGTGAGGGAAGCCTATTTATCAAGAAACAGGCGGTGGAGTAGGCATCACTCCAGAACCGAAACGGGACGGAGGCATGAGCTAGTAAAGTATGTCCAGTCTCTACAAGATGACGATGCTTACGTTCAGCGGTGCCATTTTGCTGATGTGTATGAGGACAAGACACACGATGCGAAATCCCAAGCTTATTAAAAAACGAGTTGAGGTTGTGATATTCACCCCCCCAATCGGACTGAACATGAATAATCTTGTGCTTAAGGAGACGCTCAACGTGTGCTTGGAACTGAATGAAACATTAAACACATCAGATTTACGCTTGATAAGATATAGCCAAGTAAACCGACTGTAAGCATCAATGAAACTGACATAGTAATTGTGACCACTAACAGATGTTTGGGCATGACCCCATACATCAGAAAACACAAGCTCAAGAGGATGTTTCACAACACGACTAGACTCTGAAAAAGGTAGTTGGTGACTCTTGCCCTGCTGACAGGCATCACAAATAGTTTCAGCACTCTTATTGGACACAACTGGTAGTTCATGGCGATGCAGCACATGACTAACTATAGGAGCAGCGGGATGTCCAAGGCGCGCATGCCAGTGCGTAGGCGACACACGAACACCACTGAACACCTGAGGAGAAGACGGCGTAGGAGATGCAGACGGTATGTCAAGTGCATATAAGCCATGGCGAAGACGACCACTCAGCAGAACGGCCCTCGTGTCCCGATCCTTGATAAAGAAACGAAAAGGGTGAAACTCAGCAAGGACATTATTATCGCGAGTAAGTTGAGGAATAGACAACAAACTACGCGTAGCAGAGGGAACTCGAAGGACATTAGAAAGATGCAGTTTGCGAAAATTGTGTGCAAGAAGTGATGCCTGACCAACATGGGAGATGCGCATACCTGCTCCATTGGCGGTGTGCACCTGATCATGTCCACGGTACGGTTCCTGAACGGAAAGCTTGCCCATCTCGCTGGTGAGGTGATTCGTCGCTCCTGTATCCATGTACCATGCCGGATCAAGGGAGTATGACTGGGTGCGCCCGTGCTCGTGCCCTGTCACCGCAGCTGCAGCCTGCTTATCATTCCCTTTTCCATTGTTGCCAAGGCCAAGGAAGTCTTGCTTGTAGCGTCTGTGGCAGCGAGAGGCGAGGTGACGATCTATGCCACAAAGCTGACAAGCCTGAGGAGCGCCACAACTGGAACAGCAAGCAACTGGGCGACTCCCTCCCGTGATGGTCGGCGCGTTGCCCCGCGAGGCCTGCGACGGGGAAGCCGGTGGTTTGCCACCTGATGGGGCCGGCTTCTGATCGTTTTCCGCGTGTGGCGGTGTTGGCGGAGACGAAGCTGGGGGAAACACGGCGCGCCTTGATGCGCTGCTCACGCCCAAGGAGGTGCGCATAGAGCTCACGACGCGGGAGTGTATCATCTCGACCATGGACGTTCTCAATGAGATTATCATAATCATCATCGAGCCCGTTAAGCACAAAGGTGGTGAAGTCCGCGTCCAGAAGTGGCTGACCAACAGAGGCCAGGGTGTCAGCGAGGCTCGTCATCTTGTTGAAGTACTCCGTGATGCTGAGATCGCCAAGTTTGGTCTCACCCAGCTCGGTGCGTATAGAGTGCGCACGCGCCTGAGACTGAGAGGCAAAACTGGTGTGGAGGGCCGCCCACGCCTCCCTGGACGTAGCGGCGAAGATGACCATCGACGAAACACTCGGCGTGAGCGAGGACTGGATAGCAGAGAGAATGGCCTGATCCTGCGCCACCCACGTGTGATATGCTGGATGGTGAGGAGGTGGGCACGGGATGGACCCATCAACGTAGCCCTCCAAGTAGCGGCTGCGGAGGAGAGGCAAGACCTGCGCACGCCATGACAGGTAGTTGTCCGGCCCGAGCTTCACTGGCAGCAGGTGCGAGAAATAAAACGGCGGCGGAGCCGCGGTTTGAGCAGTGTACGCCTGCGCCAGTGATGCATAGGGATCCATGGACGGAGCCATCTCTGGACGAGGGATCATCGCGTAGGGGTAGCCGGGCGAGGGAGCAGCCAGGGCGCCCGGCGCTGCAGGAGGGCCGTAGAGGCCGGGCGCTGCAGTGGCCGAGTCACCGTGCCCGAGAGCTACGGGGGCACCATACGGCGAGGCAGCCGCGCCCCCATAGGACTGCTGCGGCTGCGCGGAGTAGTAGTGGTGCGGCGGCGGTGGCACCGCCGTGTAGGGGTGAGGCGGCGGCGCAGTGGGGGCCGATCCCGCCAGGTGCGCGCGCGGGGGGACCGAGGCGCGTACCACGGGTTGCTCGGCGGAGGAGGGCCGCCTGTAGCAGGCAGCGCCGCAGCGTCGGGCGGGGCGACCAGATCGTCCCCGAAGCCCGGCGCCTGCGGAGAAGCGGGCGGTGGGGGTGGCGCCAGTGTCGCTGTGAGTGGCCGGGAGGCCAGGAAGGGCGACATCGGGGCTAGGGCCGGCGCGGCAGCGGCGGCGGTCGAGATCGGCGCGGCGGCGGCGGCGGCGGGAGGTGGTGCAGCGGAAGACATCGTAACCTAATCTGATACCATGTAAAACATAGGGTTTGGGAAACTGGCTCGACACCCTAAAACGGGGTGTGGCTATCTCATTATATAGACGTATCAAGAGGTACAATACAAGGCCTATACAGGACTACATATATACAGTCTAACAGCACAACCCCCTCATGGTTTGCTTCGCCGCTTGCTCTACCTTGTATGCCTCAAAACCTTCCCTTTTGCCAGATCCAATGCTCGGGTTCGGAGGTGGTGCCACCCTCCGACGACAGATGCAGCCCCGCCAATCCCCTTCCGACATGGTGGCCCCAACCGGCGTTGCTTCCTCATCTCCGTTTCCAAAGATGGTGGCTATGGGATTGTTCAGCCTCAGGCCAGGGAGAAATCCCTGCTCGACTTGTGGCGTCTGCGGATGTCGTTTCCTCCGTGGAGGCACTGTCAAGGCCTGCGGCTGCGTCCCTCTTCGAGCTTAGGGGAAACCCTAGGTCTGGTTCCCCCGGACCGGATGACGACGGCGTCTCGGCGTCGTTCTCCTTTTTGAAGGCGCTATCTTGCTCGCTCGCGGTGTCCCCTATTTTGATTCTGGAGATATTGGTGCTCTTGCTGGTTCGGCATTGCTGCCCTTGGGTCGGGCATGGTAGGTTTAGATGTGTTGTATCCTCCATTCAGGCTGAACATCCATTGTCTTTCTGCTCCGGGCATCATGTTCACGCCTGTTTGCGTTCGTGTCATGTGTTGTACCCCTGTCTGTACTCATTCTATTTCTTCTATCAATGCAATGATATACAAGCTTTGCGTATCCGCGAAAAAAAAATGCATTTATTTATGTTACAGAACTCCTAAACATTCTGGGCGTAACCCACATAGGTTGCATGGTAGTGCTATTGCGTATGTAGATGCTTCGGCTGGAGGCATCTCTCTGCACCGGCTTTCCCAAGTAGCTTTTTCATAATACTATTTTTGTGTTTTTTGCCACGCCTTTTAGGAATGTAATTTCATGACGAATTTGCAGGCACTTAGAACTTTTTTCAATGTTTCTCCAAAAAAATTGGATTTTTTAAAATTTTTTTAATTTTTTTTGATTTTATTGTTCATGCGGGAGCATATGAGCTCGGGTGCAGAATGGACTTTTCAGCCATACAACCTTTAGAACCACGGGAACCATAGGATACGCAGCTGCTCCTATCTCGAGTTTCTCTTCCTGGTTCCAGACTTCCAGGGCTCTTGCGTGACTCGAGGGCACCCAGTATAGGCTACTAGCTAGGGAGGACTGGATTACAGATGATGGAGCGTACGAACCTCGAGGGAAGTGTCCGACGCGGCGGTGGCGGCGGCGATATCCTCCGGTACTCTATCGCTTCCTCCACAGCCACTCTGTTTTCTACAGTAGTTTTTTTTCTTTGAGAAAATACACTCTCGCTTTCCTAGCTTGTTGAATGTAGGGGGTGCCAGGGAAATACCAGGTGCTCCCACGCTAGGGCTCGTTTCAGCTCGGCCCGTGAAGTATTTGTAGCGAGCCAAGGGGAGCCACAACGCTTCTTCGGGAGCCTCGCAACGATCAGCGCCATTTGAGCGCTCTCAGCCATTCGCCACCTGTCGCGTTCTGGGCACTCCCTCCGGATTTTGTTTTTTCTTTTATATTTCCGCATGCATTTTCGGCTATTTAAACGGGTTTTTTGACGTGTTGGTTTTTCACCGGTCTTCCTTAGCATATCGACCAAAAAAAATTCAAAATAAAAATTTACACGAAAAAACATGTTTTTTTTTCATTTCACGAGAGTCACGGTTTTGCTTTCGCGAGAGTCACGTCCATGTCTCTCGAAAACGAAAAAAAAACCTGCGTTTTTTGTCTTTTTCCTTTCGCGAGAGGCACGGGTGTGCTTTCGCGAGAGTCACGGTCGTGCTTCTCGAAAACGGAAAATAACGCCTTTTCTGTTTTTTTTCCTTTCGCGAGAGTCACGGTTTTGCTTCCGCGAGAGACACGGGTATGTTCACACATCAATTTATCTATCACACAAAAAATTGTTTTTTAATTTTACCGTGCATGCACCATGGCATCCTACAGGGTACTTGTCGTCCTCGTCTTTTCGCACGCTCCTTGCTGCCATGGCAAACATATCCGGCTGACCAAAAATATAGAAAAATTGTAAATTCTGGCACAGGTTTGGTTCAATGGAGTCAGGTGGATGATTTTGCGGGTAATATCCGTAAAAATACCCAAAAGAAAGTGTAAAAATGAAATAATACTTGATTTGTTACCAGGAAAAGTGTGGTATATGGCGTTATCCCAATACTTTGGGTTTTATTTTAGCGATGGCGGCAGGGGAGTGGGATTGGTTGTGTGAGGATAGATTCGGTGGCAGAAGTCACGACAGCTAAGAGCATTTCCAGCCGCGCCGCCAACAGGCCCCCTCAGGCCACTTTTTCGGCGCCGGCGCCAAAAAAAAGACCCAGTCGCGTCCTCAGGACGACGAAAAGCGCCGGTTCGGCCCTTTTTTCCGCCCGGCGCCCGCAGGCCGAACCCGGCGCGCTGGGGGGCGCCTGAGGGCTCCGGCACAAGGGAAAAGCGCGGCTAGCCCACGCCGTCAGGTGAAAAGTCAAGATTTTCTTCCTCGACCGCCTCCCACCCCCCGCGCTCTCGGCCGCAAGTAGGTATATCCCGGTGCCGCCCCTCGCCGCCCCGCCGCTCTTCACCTGTAGATAGCCATTCCCCGCCGGAAAAAAAGCATAGTTTCGCCGCGACAACCCCTCCGGCACCAGCTGGGCGTTTCTGGCCGCCCTTTCCGGCCGCGGAGGGGCAGTTTGGCGGCGGGTGCACGCCCACCGCGCGCAAGGTATTCGGCGATTTGCCTGCCTCGGCGATGGACTCGGATGACGAGGAAGTGCTCGCCGCGCTGCTGGAGGAGGAAGCCGAGGCCGACGTCCAGGAAGAAGAGCATCTCATGGTGCTCGCCGCCCTCGCCCAGCTGCTGGCGAGCAATGAAAAGCCGCGGCGAGGTGGCTCGGCGCCGGGGCGGGTGAAAGCAAAGAACCGGCATCGTCTCGAAGGCTACTGCATGCTCTACTCCGACTACTTCGCCGATGCTCCACTTCACGGCGACAGAACATTTCGGCGCTGTTATCGAATGAACAGAAAGCTTTTCCTCAGGATTGTGAATTCCATCCGGGAGTTCGACAACTACTTCAAATGCAAGATGGATTGCACTGGCAAACTTGGATTCACCTCCATCCAGAAATGCATGACAGCGATGAGGATGCTTGCATACGGAGCTCCTGGTGACTCACAGGACGACTATGGGCGGATGGCCGAGTCCACCAGCATAGAGTGTTTCTACAAGTTCTGTCGGGCAGTGGTGGCAGTGTTTGAACCGCAATACTTGAGAACACCCAATGCGGAAGACACTGCTCGGATCCTAGCACAGAATGCAGCAAGAGGATTTCGTAGGATGCTTGGAAGCATCGACTGCATGCATTGAAAATGGAAGAATTGCCCATTTGCTTGGCAGGGGATGTACAAAGGCGCCAAAGGCGATTGCAGTGTGGTGCTTGAGGCGGTGGCCACACAGGACCTCTAGATTTGGCACTCCTTCTTTGGTATGCCAGGAACTCACAATGACATCAACGTGCTGCAGCGCTCTCCTGTCTTTGCCAAGCTTGTTGAAGGTCATTCTCCTCCGGTGAACTTCGAGATAAATGGGCGGCACTACAATAAGGGGTACTATCTAGCTGATGGCATCTATCCGAGATGGTCGACATTTGTGAAGACCATCTCAAACCCTGTGCCAGGAGGCAAGAACGCTTGGTTTGCGAAGATTCAGGAGGCTTGCAGGAAGGATGTCGAGCGGGCATTTGGTGTGCTCCAATCTCAATTTGCTGTTGTCCGGTACCCCGCTCAGACCTGGTCGAAAGATCAAATGTGGGAGATCATGACCTGCTGTGTCATCTTGCACAACATGAACATTGAGAGCGAGTAGGAGGAGCCAGTGTTTGACACTGAACCATACCACCGGCAGGGTCCTCTTGCCCAAGTTGATCACCAGCTACCGCAACCTGGACTGCCTATCTCTGTGCGTCAGAGATCCGAGACCCACATGTGCATCATCAACTGCAGCAAGATCTGATAGAGCACCTATGGAGGCTCAAGGGCGACACCGGGCGCGACGTGTGATGAAATATGAGTTTTTATTTGTTGAACTATATAATTTGTATTGAACTATGTGTTGTTGTACTATTTTGTTGAAGTACTTGAAATTTTTGTGATGAAATATGTGATAAAAAAATATTTATGTTGATAATTGCACACCGAGCCACGGCGAACCACGCCGAATATGGGCCTATTCTCGCCCATATGGGCCTTTTTTGCCGAAATGGGGCTTCAAAAGTGGGCCAAAATCGGCGACTGGGGGCGAGCTAGGGGCGACGACTGGGTGCAAAACCGCCCCCAACGCCGAAAGAATCGCCGGCTCGCCCCCAGGAGACGATTTTTATGCGCCCTGGGGGGCCGAACGGCTGGAGATGCTCTAAAGCACGGCCGTTGGGAGATGGTATTAGATTAGCCGAGCACATTGGGTGTAGCCGGATTTACGCTGAGAAATGTCCAAGCTAGAGGTCTCCAGGACGGCGTGTATGGAAAGACGCCTATTAAATCGCTGTTGTAGAGAAAAAAGGAGGCAGGACACTTATAGGTAGAGCCTGTTGAGCATGGTATTGATCTATTGGGATCAGAGATCGAGATGATCTGAAGATCGAGATGTTCTGGCGAATTTCCATACCAAAGCAAATTATGGCTGATAGAACCCTTATATTATCCAATAATAAAGGTTGCATTCTCGCTCAAAACGTGATGGATAAAGGTCACCTAATTAGTTTTCATCAACAATAATAGTTATTAATGAATGCCAGTTCTGTATAGAGATTGCTTCCCCAATGCACGGCAGCAAATCAAGACTTGTTAGAGACCCGATCCCCCACAAATGATTGAGGCCTGACTCTAGAAGTATACCCCTACAGCTTAGCCACTCGTCCTATCCTATGAATACGAGGTACATTAGCCTATAGCCAATCATCAAGAGTAGCCACAAAAGCGTACAAACAAAAGGAAGAAGCAATATGAGTGTCATGTTGTCAATCCTCTCTTCATTCCTCCTGGTGAGTCTCATGCATCTATCCATTCTGAGAAATGCTTAATTTTAATATAGCATGAACGCGTCTCTCCGGAACGTTTCAGTTAGATAGTACTGCAGGTATTTCACCACTTATTGCATTACTGTTATTAAGAAGTATCATTGTTATGTCATGTGTACGCGTAAGGTGTGTGCTTTATCATTGTCGTGATTATCTACGAATATATGCAGGTCATGGCAGCTGGAGGCGGTCCGCGTACAAGTTTGGTAAGCGCCGAAGAGACCATAGTCTCCAACTCGGGAGGGGTCACTGCATACTGGCACACTATGCTGCCAAAACTCCCATGCCATCAGCCATACAAGACCTTCTCACCCCAACTGCTGGTCTCTCTCTCTCTCTCTCTCAAACACACACACAAACAACCAATCAATTTTAATTGTACTTGATGGATATTATGATCTTGCAAATTTATCTAAACTGTATGCGATTGTATCGATAAAAAACTGATGTACATAGAAAGCTACAAACAAAATGTGTGTAAATAATTAGCTTTGACTAATCATATTGTTTTGTCATATTCACACATATTAGTACATTCTACAACCCTACGATTGCGGTTAGGAAGATCAAAAGATTTACTTCAGATCCAACCTTAATATTTAACGAAACAAGTCATCAGCCGATCTACTCGTGCATCGGTATTGACATTTTCTATGAGGAAGAGCACATGAATACTAGTCTTATGTAAAGATGCTCAGTATAATCTACAGTAAGAAAGTTAGAGCTTGCTCTTTAATGGTTAACATTAATCATGGTATAGTTTTTTCCACTTCGAACCAGGGATAGTGTTGCTTCAATTGTACCATAACTTGATAATTGGTAAAAAACAATTTGTCAAGGTTTTCTGGCTTCTGCTTATTTCTAGACTGGAACCCGTAAACTTGTCAACCCTTAATACATAATTCCACCATCTCAAAGGTTCTGTGCATAAAACGATGTAGTGGATGGTGTTTTTCCTTCTTTCAGGAAAAAATAATTTCATGATCTTTTGGTCAATTCTGTACGTAAACATGTCAACCCTTAATATATAGTTCCACCATCTCAAAGGTTCTGTGCATAAAACGATGTAGTGGATGGTATTTTTCCTTCTTCATGATCTTTTGGTCGATTCTGTACGGACGCATTGGTATCTCAGATTAACTAGTGTGCACTGTTTTTTGTCCATAAAATGAGAAGGATATTGCAATCTTGTATCAATGTTATGTTTAACTTGGAAAAAAAATGTCAAATTTGTAATTTGCATAAAACAGACACAAATATTAGATTTCTCCTTGCAATAGGAACTGTATTCTCTAGTGAATTTTCAATTTAACTTAATTTTCCAAACTCAAGAAAGATCATATTTATTTATAGAATTGGCATCAAAGTTATATAAAAACTGAAACATACATGTTTGTGATCCTATCCTTTATATGAATTGAAGTATTATAAAATCAAATTTCCAAGATACAATTTTTTGCCAAAGTTTCTATAGCAGATTATGTGATAATATGACTTGTACATTCCAAATTTGAATTTATTTATACGTATTCTATATGAGACAAACATATAATATCATATATGTAATGAAGAGTAAATGGAAGATGCAAGCGCTACATAATATAGATAGACCACTCTGATTTTGTTTCCTTTTTGTATCGACTGGAAAAACATGTAGTTATAAACATATGAAGCAAAGAAACTTGAGGCATGTCAATATAAATATGTATATAAAATTGGAAGTTTTATTTGCAACTGTGATCATCTATTCTATGATCTGTTCTAAAACAAAGATTTTAAAGATCATATGGAAGAATTTAGAAAAAAATTAGTATAATTCCCAAAGAGAACATAAAACTTATTGGGTTTGAGAGACTTGGTGACAACTTGTAACGTACATGGTCAACTGAAAAATAAAAATCTATGTCATAATTTAATATGTATATCATTTTATTTATATGATAATTAATATTTGCCTTGCTTGTGCTTTTACAGGTAATGATGATCATATCACAAAAGCGGACACCAATAGTATTAGCACAACAGGAAAAGAAATAGGCGAGGAATTTACTGGGGTGCCATTTCATAAAGCAAGAAAATTAAGACCTCATACCAAGAAGTTTCAGCACCTAGGTAATGACGGGACAACCACATTTCAACTTCATTCCTCGAGCTCAACCACAAAAACCGGCGACCAAAAGTTTCCGTATATTTATGGGCAATCCAGCAAAATCGTTGACAAAAAATTCCCATATATCTATGGCCCAGGCATGAAAACTGAAGACCAAAATTTCCGTACATCTATGGCACAACCACCAAAATCGGCGACCAAAAATTTCCGTACATATACAACCTAGCAAAGAAAATCGTCGTCGCGAATAAACCTGTGGTTGAGTTGGTTAGGTGGACAGTGGTATCCCCAACCCACCAGGGTTCAAATCCTGGTGCTTGCATTATTCCTGGATTTATTTCAGAATTTCCGGCGATGTGCTTTCAGTGGGAGGAGACGTTCCCGTCGACGATGAGGCGCCTACGGTGACTGCGTAAATCTCAAAATGATATGCCGGCTCAGTCTCTCGGAGGTGCTCATAGGGGTGATTGTATGCGTGTATATGAGCGCTTGTGTCTGTACTGATGCTCAAAAAAAAATCGTCGTCCAGAAGTTTCCATACATCTATGGCCCTACCACAAAACCCTAAGACATGAAGTTTCCTTATATCTATGGCTCATCTATGAAAACCAATGACCAGAAATTTCCATACATCTACGGCCCATCCACAAAAACTGATGGCGAGAATTTTCCATACTTCTATGGCCCCGACACTAAAACTAATGACCAGAAGTTTCCGTACATCTATTGGCCAACCACGAAAACTAAAAACCAAAAGTCTCCATACATCTACGGCCCAACTACAGATGACCAGAAATTTCCATACATGTATGGATCAACCACGAAACCCGATGACCAGAAGTTTCCATATATCTACGGCCCAGGCGTGAAAGCCGTGACCAAAAATTTCCATACATCTATGGCCTAGCTACAGAATCCGACGACCAGAAGTTTTCGTACATCTATGGCCCAGCCATGAAAACCGATGACCATAAGTTTCCATACATCTATGGTCCAGCCACAAAAACCAATGATCTAAAGTCTCCGTACATCCACGGACCAGACAGGACAACCCGGGACCTCAAATTTCTATACATCTACGGCCAAGACGTGAAAACTGATGACCAGAAGTTTCCACATATCTATGGCCCACACACGACAACCGATGACCTCAAGTTTCCATACATCTATGCCTTAACCACAAAAACCGGTGAGGTGAAGTTTCCCCACATATATGGCCCAACCATGGGAGCAAACGACCAGAATTATCCATATATATACAACCAAGACATGAAAACCGACAACCATAAGTTTCCATATATCTACGGCCTAGACAGGGAAGCCGGCGACCAGAAGACCAGAAGGAGCAAAGGTTTTGCAGGAATTAGCACGATGGGTGCGTCAAATGTGCAAGGTATATTTCATTTTTTTCATGTGTTTTCATACCAATTTTTCGGTCAATAAATGGTCCCTCCTTCAAAATATGTAAGTTCTGGAATTTTGACACTAATTTAGCAATAAACTAGACTCGAGTAACAAAATATAATTTAGGTGTTGTAAAAGTCATGTACCATTGGAAATATATTTGAAATATGAATTCCTTGGTTTGCCTTTTTTATTTCATATGACACATATTTCATTTGTCAAATTCAAGGAAATTGTTTAACTCAAAAGTTGAGGGCCCATATATATTTGCAAGGACAGAACATACTTCTTATTAAGCAGCTAATGCACATTTTTAGTTACTCAATTTGTAGTAACTTCATGCTGAACTTTTGGCAGAAAATGGGCACGAGGGAGACGTTCACATCCATGGAGACTTCACGTTCACGGAAGACATCGTGAAACCAGGATCTACAATCATCCCTTACATCCTACCATCAGCTACCTTGGGTGCTCCTTTGCTGCCGCGTGACATTGCTGACTCCATCCCCATTTCCATGAGGAACTTCAACGGCATCATGAAAATGTTCGCGCCAGTATCTTACACCATGGCAAACGACATATGGTCGACCCTGAACATGTGTGAGCATGTGCGCCCTCTCAAGGGCGAGAAGAAAACGTGCATTGGCTCCGTGGAGTCAATGGTCGAGTTTGTCTCATCGGTGCTCGGGAGTACACGCGACCTGCAAGCTTTCTCCTCATCCCAAGTGCCCAATGAAGGTGTGGTGACAAGGAGGAGGTACAAAGTAGTGGCGTCACGAAGGCCCACTGAGTCGAGTGAGACTGCGACATGCCACGCCATGAACTTCCCATATGCGGTGTTTATGTGCCATGCCATGAACCCTACCAGGGTATATGCGGTGACGCTGGAGAGCGAGCACGACGGTGGCGAAGCGGAGAAGATGGAAGTGCTTGCCGTGTGTCACCTCGACACGTCAGGGTTCGACCCTAGTAAGATGCCAAAGGGCACCAGGCCTGGGGAGGACCCAGCTTGTCACTTTGTCGGTAGGGACACCATCCTCTGGGCACCTGCCGCTGCCACCACGACCACCACTGCTGCTTAATTAATCATTCCCAAGCACAAAGTAAATATGCAGCGTGGACTCCATGGTTATGCATGCATGCATGTTCCATGCATACAGGACTCGTGCCATCATGTACGTATGCATGTTTGTGTACCTAAATCGTGTGAAACACTTGCACTGTTGTGGCATTGCGGGCCAGTGTTTACTTTGTTGTTGGGTTTAGCTGTGTTGTGTAAGGTGTGCCAGCTATTATCGACTAAATAAAACTCACGACTTGTGCTTAGTTACTCTCTCTCTCTCCCTCGGGTGCTATCTTGACTTGTACTGAAAGTTTCATGATAATTGGAGCAACATGACAGAAAAGTATATACTTATATATGATTGTGTAAATTATAATACGTTCTTAAAAGTTATTCAGCCGACTCCATAAAAAGAGCCATCCTTGAAACTGTGAATATTGCAGATGGTTATTAGGTAAAACTGATTGTTTGCAGTCGGCTACATCAGAGCCGCTAGTTGTGATAATTCGAATTGTTTGTGGATTTCTGATCAGTTCTATATTTTGATCCAGACTTGGGTCATAAATCTTCCTGTTATCTCTTGGCCTCATATAATAGTGCCCTCGGGTCCATAACTATAATCGTACCATTCACTCAGCACTATCGCCGTCGCCGCGTCGCTACCATCTCAACAGCTGGATAAGGAACCAGAAGAGAGCGGTCAAGACCTGCCTGGCCAGCACCATTGCCACCCACATTTGTTTCTTGCACTCTCACCCAAATCCATGGTGATGGATAGAGAAGAGTGGAAAAACACTAGTATTCTAAACTAGGTATAGTCATGAGCCACACATTTGACGATGAAGTTAAACATAAGGCCTAAATTTGCCGCCGAATTAAATCTAATGCCTATGTTTAAATTATGGTGATTTTTTGGCAAGCAAACTAAATTGGTTCCTTTCCCTTCAAATTTTTGTGCATGATAACTAACTTGTATAAAGTGCCCATGACTTCCAAGTTGCCCTATAATGGTAAGAATTTGAATTCACTAGATGTGATAGGGAAGGACTAAGTACCCTTAACACTACGTGAAATTAGGCGTTCAATTGTATTAAGGGAGGACTCATGTCTGATTCAAAGTCATACTTGTTCCATCTTAGTGACATTCCAATTAAATAAAGAGCCCATTTGAAGACTAAGAAAACACCCATTATAATAGCGAAATTACTAGTGTTTACGGTTAATGATTAGGTTTTATTTCCCTTAAAACTAAGCGCTTATCCCTTACTCAAAAACCCTAGTGGCCACAAATGGGTATCCTACGGATGCTTACATTTGGCGATGAAATTAAATATAAGGCCTACTTTCTATTTGGAGAATGAAGATTGAACTTGCTTTTTTGTTAATTGAGTGACTTGATTTGGCATGTTGTGTAAAGGATTGATGTCAATGATTAATTTACCGATGATCTTAAGATCTTGTTGCGAGTCGTAGAGATCGGGGTAGGAGCTTGAGGGGGTCTCGTCTATTGACATGTTTGATCATAGAATAGAAAACTAGATTGCATATCTATATCATGTTCATTTACATGCTTTATCAAAAACATGTGTCCATAAACCATCCTAATTAAAAATAATACACATGAGACATCATGAGGCAAAAGAGCCCATGATATATCACAAAACATTTATCAACCGTCCTAATTCAAAGCTCATAAACTCGAAACCCAAGCTCGAACCAAGTCTACTCGACTTAATACGAAATAAAAAAGCTCATGACACAACTTTCTTGATAAGCTATCAGATTCTTCTTCAACTACATACCATTTTTCAAATGAAGGAATCAAGTACAAGCTACAAGAAAGCACGATACCTAAAAGCATTCGGAACAAATTATACAGATTACTCTATACCCCAAATAACTGACAAAATAGATGGGCGCAGCAATGCGCGCCATCGACGATCTAGTAGTGCTAATCAGCAGTTTATTTAGCAAGAAAGTTGTTCCACCCCGCGGTGCTCAAAATGGGACAGGGTTAAATAGCACTTCATCATTGCTGGCAAGAATCTCCGGGTTGGATAAGCCACATTAGTCACTATCAGGAACACCCGGCGCCATGATTTGGTCATCGACCTCATTTACAAGTACGTGTGTGGCGGGGCCATCGATGCTAAATAAAATGCTTATTAGCGCTATTTACTACTGTTTTAGCTCGTGTTTGTCAAGAGATGATGATTGTCGTTTTATTAGTGATCTACAACTATTTGTGAGATTGTCACTTATTAACTCGTAATGTTCTATTAACTAGTACTGTTGTACTATGTAATGTTCTATATGTGCTAAATTTAATGTGAAATGCTAAATGTTGGATGGTGTGAAAAAATAATTTTTTTCCTGCACGCAAGGTTGGTGGCGTGCAAAATACATTTTGTGTCCCTAGGTGAGAGATTACAATGGTGGCGTTGTTGGCACGCCAACAACACGTATAGTACTGCTGACGTGGGCACCAACGCCATCACTATTATCTAACAATGGTGCCATATTGGTGGTCTGGTGTGTCCACGCCAGCAAGGCCATTTTTTACATGCCATAGCTAGCATTGTCTGCACAAGTGTCATATGCACATCTTCAGGGGGAGTTCCTCAATATCTTGTAGCCAATATCTTCATACTCTGTTCTTACACTTTCACTATTTACTCCCATTGAAAACATAACCAATTTGTCATCAATCACCAAAAAGGAGGTGATTGTAGTGCACCTTAGTAGTTTTGAAGTATTGAAGACAAATAGGTTAAGGGACTAATGTGTTTGCAAGTGTACATAGGAGTTATAGTCCTTGAAGATTTGGTTTAACCCAGAAAAGACGACCCCTAAGAAGAAATTGGTACGACCTCTGAAGAAATTGATGTGAAGACTTTGAAGCTTTAAAACTTTTTTTGAAGCCTTTGGAAATCTCCGAACAGCTGACGACTTTGCTAGCGGATTGACGAAGTTCATCTGGTCGTTAAAGAATTTGGTCATATTGACGAGTTATGATTTGGCCAGTGCGATATGCCTATCGTGAGGAAATTGAGTGCCCCAATGAAATTGAGAGCTAAACTCTCCGACCATTGTCATTTGAGAGCAAACCATCCTCCGACGACTTTGAGAGAATCCTAAGTGTGGAAAACCCCAACCAGATCCAAAGTGATTGAGCATCACTGAAGAGATTGATCTGTATGATCCGACACTTGTTACCTTTGAAGACTATCATTCTTCCAGACGGTTAGGTGTTAAGTTCTGAGCACCCAAGAGTAATTATGGTGTGCCGGTGAATAAGTGTGTTAAGGTTTTAGAAGTCTACCTTGAAGACTTACCACGAATGATTAGGCGAGGTCTAAGTGACCTTGACTCAAGAGGAATACGGTGAGGACTAAGTGTCTTCAGAGCTCACGCTCAATTGCCCCAACCAGACATACAGTTGATCCAACAACTGGAACTGGTCTACCAAATCGATGTGTCTTCATCGAGCCTACATGATTTCAAATTCCACACCCCTTACCTTTACGTTGTCCCGTTGCGTAAGAATTTGTGATCTATCCTGTGCAGAACTTGAACTGAATATTTTCATCTTGCTGTACTCTAATTCTTCGGTTCATCTTCCTCGTGCTTGAATGACTGTATGATTGCATGTTCTTCATTTGTATGTATCATGTGTGCATGCCTTATGTTTGCCTCGTGACTTAGTTTCGCTTATGTTGCTATTTCGTCACTCTAATTTTCGTCAACTTCATCAGAGTTTGACGAATTTAAAAAAATCTCTCATCCCCACCCCACCCCCGGCGTGAGAGTAAACGTGCGCTTTCACTATCCCTAAGGGGGAAAAGTTTAGATCTGAACCATATAATTCGGCCTCACAAAATCAATGGTTTCTATTTTTTTATTAGTAGTGCATAATTAGTATAAATATAATAATAGATAGATAGATAGATAGATAGATATAGATATAGATATAGATATAGATATAGATATAGATATGAATATATACATATAGATACTAGCATGCATATCCGCTGCCGACGACGCTTTGAGTCGCATCGTTTTTCCCCGACGCTGCCAGCATGCCGCCGCTCCTCGTCCGGCACCCGGTACTTATCTTCATTATCCCCGCCACGCTCCTCACCCTCCTCGGGCTCCCACCAACTGCTACGCTCGCCACCAGGTTCTACTCGTTCGACCTGATGCGCGAGTACCCTCACGATCCGGAGGCCTTCACAGAGGTACCTACGCTTCTTTGCCATTGATCCTATTCCCATCCCATGGCCTCCCGTGTGGAATTACTTCCAAACCACTTGTGTGATTACTAGTACGTACTTACTGTACTAGTTTAGTACTAGTACGTACTTACTATTACTAGTACGTAATTACCGTGCATGCACCATGGCATCCTACAGGGTACTTGTCGTCCTCGTCTTTTCGCCGCTCCTTGCTGCCGAAACATATCCGGCTGACCAAAAATATAGAAAAATTGTAAATTCTGGCACAGGTTTGGTTCAATGGAGTCAGGTGGATGATTTTGCGGGTAATATCCGTAAAAATACCCAAAAGAAAGTGTAAAAATGAAATAATACTTGATTTGTTACCAGGAAAAGTGTGGTATATGGCGTTATCCCAATACTTTGGGTTTTATTTTAGCGATGGCGGCAGGGGAGTGGGATTGGTTGTGTGAGGATAGATTCGGTGGCAGAAGTCACGACAGCTAAGAGCATTTCCAGCCGCGCCGCCAACAGGCCCCCTCAGGCCACTTTTTCGGCGCCGGCGCCAAAAAAAAGACCCAGTCGCGTCCTCAGGGATTTAAAAGCGCCGGTTCGGCCCTTTTTCCGCCAGCGCGCCCAGAGGCGAACCCGGCGGCGCTGGGGCGCTGAGGCTCGGCACAAGGGAAAAGCGCGGCTAGCCCACGCCGTCAGGTGAAAAGTCAAGATTTTCTTCCTCGACCGCCTCCCACCCCCCGCGCTCTCGGCCGCAAGTAGGTATATCCCGGTGCCGCCCCTCGCCGCCCCGCCGCTCTTCACCTGTAGATAGCCATTCCCCGCCGGAAAAAAAGCATAGTTTCGCCGCGACAACCCCTCCGGCACCAGCTGGGCGTTTCTGGCCGCCCTTTCCGGCCGCGGAGGGGCAGTTTGGCGGCGGGTGCACGCCCACCGCGCGCAAGGTATTCGGCGATTTGCCTGCCTCGGCGATGGACTCGGATGACGAGGAAGTGCTCGCCGCGCTGCTGGAGGAGGAAGCCGAGGCCGACGTCCAGGAAGAAGAGCATCTCATGGTGCTCGCCGCCCTCGCCCAGCTGCTGGCGAGCAATGAAAAGCCGCGGCGAGGTGGCTCGGCGCCGGGGCGGGTGAAAGCAAAGAACCGGCATCGTCTCGAAGGCTACTGCATGCTCTACTCCGACTACTTCGCCGATGCTCCACTTCACGGCGACAGAACATTTCGGCGCTGTTATCGAATGAACAGAAAGCTTTTCCTCAGGATTGTGAATTCCATCCGGGAGTTCGACAACTACTTCAAATGCAAGATGGATTGCACTGGCAAACTTGGATTCACCTCCATCCAGAAATGCATGACAGCGATGAGGATGCTTGCATACGGAGCTCCTGGTGACTCACAGGACGACTATGGGCGGATGGCCGAGTCCACCAGCATAGAGTGTTTCTACAAGTTCTGTCGGGCAGTGGTGGCAGTGTTTGAACCGCAATACTTGAGAACACCCAATGCGGAAGACACTGCTCGGATCCTAGCACAGAATGCAGCAAGAGGATTTCGTAGGATGCTTGGAAGCATCGACTGCATGCATTGAAAATAGAAGAATTGCCCATTTGCTTGGCAGGGGATGTACAAAGGCGCCAAAGGCGATTGCAGTGTGGTGCTTGAGGCGGTGGCCACACAGGACCTCTAGATTTGGCACTCCTTCTTTGGTATGCCAGGAACTCACAATGACATCAACGTGCTGCAGCGCTCTCCTGTCTTTGCCAAGCTTGTTGAAGGTCATTCTCCTCCGGTGAACTTCGAGATAAATGGGCGGCACTACAATAAGGGGTACTATCTAGCTGATGGCATCTATCCGAGATGGTCGACATTTGTGAAGACCATCTCAAACCCTGTGCCAGGAGGCAAGAACGCTTGGTTTGCGAAGATTCAGGAGGCTTGCAGGAAGGATGTCGAGCGGGCATTTGGTGTGCTCCAATCTCAATTTGCTGTTGTCCGGTACCCCGCTCAGACCTGGTCGAAAGATCAAATGTGGGAGATCATGACCTGCTGTGTCATCTTGCACAACATGAACATTGAGAGCGAGTAGGAGGAGCCAGTGTTTGACACTGAACCATACCACCGGCAGGGTCCTCTTGCCCAAGTTGATCACCAGCTACCGGCAACCTGGACTGCCTATCTCTGTATGCGTCAGGAGATCCGAGACCCACAGGTGCATCATCAACTGCAGCAAGATCTGATAGAGCACCTATGGAGGCTCAAGGGCGACACCGGGCGCGACGTGTGATGAAATATGAGTTTTTATTTGTTGAACTATATAATTTGTATTGAACTATGTGTTGTTGTACTATTTTGTTGAAGTACTTGAAATTTTTGTGATGAAATATGTGATAAAAAAATATTTATGTTGATAATTGCACACCGAGCCACGGCGAACCACGCCGAATATGGGCCTATTCTCGCCCATATGGGCCTTTTTTGCCGAAATGGGGCTTCAAAAGTGGGCCAAAATCGGCGACTGGGGGCGAGCTAGGGGCGACGACTGGGTGCAAAACCGCCCCCAACGCCGAAAGAATCGCCGGCTCGCCCCCAGGAGACGATTTTTATGCGCCCTGGGGGGCCGAACGGCTGGAGATGCTCTAAAGCACGGCCGTTGGGAGATGGTATTAGATTAGCCGAGCACATTGGGTGTAGCCGGATTTACGCTGAGAAATGTCCAAGCTAGAGGTCTCCAGGACGGCGTGTATGGAAAGACGCTCTATTAAATCGCTGTTGTAGAGAAAAAAAGGAGGCAGGACACTTATAGGTAGAGCCTGTTGAGCATGGTATTGATCTATTGGGATCAGAGATCGAGATGATCTGAAGATCGAGATGTTCTGGCGAATTTCCATACCAAAGCAAATTATGGCTGATAGAACCCTTATATTATCCAATAATAAAGGTTGCATTCTCGCTCAAAACGTGATGGATAAAGGTCACCTAATTAGTTTTCATCAACAATAATAGTTATTAATGAATGCCAGTTCTGTATAGAGATTGCTTCCCCAATGCACGGCAGCAAATCAAGACTTGTTAGAGACCCGATCCCCCACAAATGATTGAGGCCTGACTCTAGAAGTATACCCCTACAGCTTAGCCACTCGTCCTATCCTATGAATACGAGGTACATTAGCCTATAGCCAATCATCAAGAGTAGCCACAAAAGCGTACAAACAAAAGGAAGAAGCAATATGAGTGTCATGTTGTCAATCCTCTCTTCATTCCTCCTGGTGAGTCTCATGCATCTATCCATTCTGAGAAATGCTTAATTTTAATATAGCATGACGCGTCTCTCCGAACGTTTCAGTTAGATAGTACTGCAGGTATTTCACCACTTATTGCATTACTGTTATTAAGAAGTATCATTGTTATGTCATGTGTACGCGTAAGGTGTGTGCTTTATCATTGTCGTGATTATCTACGAATATATGCAGGTCATGGCAGCTGGAGGCGGTCCGCGTACAAGTTTGGTAAGCGCCGAAGAGACCATAGTCTCCAACTCGGGAGGGGTCACTGCATACTGGCACACTATGCTGCCAAAACTCCCATGCCATCAGCCATACAAGACCTTCTCACCCCAACTGCTGTCTCTCTCTCTCTCTCTCTCTCTCTCTCTCTCTCTCTCTCTCTCTCTCTCTCTCTCTCTCTCTCTCTCTCTCTCTCTCTCTCTCTCTCTCTCTCTCAAACACACACACAAACAACCAATCAATTTTAATTGTACTTGATGGATATTATGATCTTGCAAATTTATCTAAACTGTATGCGATTGTATCGATAAAAAACTGATGTACATAGAAAGCTACAAACAAAATGTGTGTAAATAATTAGCTTTGACTAATCATATTGTTTTGTCATATTCACACATATTAGTACATTCTACAACCCTACGATTGCGGTTAGGAAGATCAAAAGATTTACTTCAGATCCAACCTTAATATTTAACGAAACAAGTCATCAGCCGATCTACTCGTGCATCGGTATTGACATTTTCTATGAGGAAGAGCACATGAATACTAGTCTTATGTAAAGATGCTCAGTATAATCTACAGTAAGAAAGTTAGAGCTTGCTCTTTAATGGTTAACATTAATCATGGTATAGTTTTTTCCACTTCGAACCAGGGATAGTGTTGCTTCAATTGTACCATAACTTGATAATTGGTAAAAAACAATTTGTCAAGGTTTTCTGGCTTCTGCTTATTTCTAGACTGGAACCCGTAAACTTGTCAACCCTTAATACATAATTCCACCATCTCAAAGGTTCTGTGCATAAAACGATGTAGTGGATGGTGTTTTCCTTCTTTCAGGAAAAATAATTTCATGATCTTTTGGTCAATTCTGTACGTAAACATGTCAACCCTTAATATATAGTTCCACCATCTCAAAGGTTCTGTGCATAAAACGATGTAGTGGATGGTATTTTCCTTCTTCATGATCTTTTGGTCGATTCTGTACGGACGCATTGGTATCTCAGATTAACTAGTGTGCACTGTTTTTTGTCCATAAAATGAGAAGGATATTGCAATCTTGTATCAATGTTATGTTTAACTTGGAAAAAAAATGTCAAATTTGTAATTTGCATAAAACAGACACAAATATTAGATTTCTCCTTGCAATAGGAACTGTATTCTCTAGTGAATTTTCAATTTAACTTAATTTTCCAAACTCAAGAAAGATCATATTTATTTATAGAATTGGCATCAAAGTTATATAAAACTGAAACATACATGTTTGTGATCCTATCCTTTATATGAATTGAAGTATTATAAAATCAAATTTCCAAGATACAATTTTTGCCAAAGTTTCTATAGCAGATTATGTGATAATATGACTTGTACATTCCAAATTTGAATTTATTTATCGTATTCTATATGAGACAAACATATAATATCATATATGTAATGAAGAGTAAATGGAAGATGCAAGCGCTACATAATATAGATAGACCACTCTGATTTTGTTTCCTTTTTGTATCGACTGGAAAAACATGTAGTTATAAACATATGAAGCAAAGAAACTTGAGGCATGTCAATATAAATATGTATATAAAATTGGAAGTTTTATTTGCAACTGTGATCATCTATTCTATGATCTGTTCTAAAACAAAGATTTTAAAGATCATATGGAAGAATTTAGAAAAAAATTAGTATAATTCCCAAAGAGAACATAAAACTTATTGGGTTTGAGAGACTTGGTGACAACTTGTAACGTACATGGTCAACTGAAAAATAAAAATCTATGTCATAATTTAATATGTATATCATTTTATTTATATGATAATTAATATTTGCCTTGCTTGTGCTTTTACAGGTAATGATGATCATATCACAAAAGCGGACACCAATAGTATTAGCACAACAGGAAAAGAAATAGGCGAGGAATTTACTGGGGTGCCATTTCATAAAGCAAGAAAATTAAGACCTCATACCAAGAAGTTTCAGCACCTAGGTAATGACGGGACAACCACATTTCAACTTCATTCCTCGAGCTCAACCACAAAAACCGGCGACCAAAAGTTTCCGTATATTTATGGGCAATCCAGCAAAATCGTTGACAAAAAATTCCCATATATCTATGGCCCAGGCATGAAAACTGAAGACCAAAATTTCCGTACATCTATGGCACAACCACCAAAATCGGCGACCAAAAATTTCCGTACATATACAACCTAGCAAAGAAAATCGTCGTCGAATAAACCTGTGGTTGAGTTGGTTAGGTGGACAGTGGTATCCCCAACCCACCAGGGTTCAAATCCTGGTGCTTGCATTATTCCTGGATTTATTTCAGAATTTCCGCGATGTGCTTTCAGTGGGAGGAGACGTTCCGTCGACGATGAGGCGCTCACGGTGACTGCGTAAATCTCAAAATGATATGCCGGCTCAGTCTCTCGGAGGTGCTCATAGGGGTGATTGTATGCGTGTATATGAGCGCTTGTGTCATCTTGATGCTCAAAAAAATCGTCGTCCAGAAGTTTCCATACATCTATGGCCCTACCACAAAACCCTAAGACATGAAGTTTCCTTATATCTATGGCTCATCTAT
Source organism: Aegilops longissima (assembly GCA_021605205.1). Classification (NCBI taxonomy): domain Eukaryota; kingdom Viridiplantae; phylum Streptophyta; class Magnoliopsida; order Poales; family Poaceae; genus Aegilops; species Aegilops longissima. The sequence continues at coordinate 24,016,775 of CM038682.1, forward strand.
GAAAACCAATGACCAGAAATTTCCATACATCTACGGCCCATCCACAAAAACTGATGGCGAGAATTTTCCATACTTCTATGGCCCCGACACTAAAACTAATGACCAGAAGTTTCCGTACATCTATTGGCCAACCACGAAAACTAAAAACCAAAAGTCTCCATACATCTACGGCCCAACTACAGATGACCAGAAATTTCCATACATGTATGGATCAACCACGAAACCCGATGACCAGAAGTTTCCATATATCTACGGCCCAGGCGTGAAAGCCGTGACCAAAAATTTCCATACATCTATGGCCTAGCTACAGAATCCGACGACCAGAAGTTTTCGTACATCTATGGCCCAGCCATGAAAACCGATGACCATAAGTTTCCATACATCTATGGTCCAGCCACAAAAACCAATGATCTAAAGTCTCCGTACATCCACGGACCAGACAGGACAACCCGGGACCTCAAATTTCTATACATCTACGGCCAAGACGTGAAAACTGATGACCAGAAGTTTCCACATATCTATGGCCCACACACGACAACCGATGACCTCAAGTTTCCATACATCTATGCCTTAACCACAAAAACCGGTGAGGTGAAGTTTCCCCACATATATGGCCCAACCATGGGAGCAAACGACCAGAATTATCCATATATATACAACCAAGACATGAAAACCGACAACCATAAGTTTCCATATATCTACGGCCTAGACAGGGAAGCCGCGACAGAAGACCAGAAGGAGCAAAGGTTTTGCAGGAATTAGCACGATGGGTGCGTCAAATGTGCAAGGTATATTTCATTTTTTTCATGTGTTTTCATACCAATTTTTCGGTCAATAAATGGTCCCTCCTTCAAAATATGTAAGTTCTGGAATTTTGACACTAATTTAGCAATAAACTAGACTCGAGTAACAAAATATAATTTAGGTGTTGTAAAAGTCATGTACCATTGGAAATATATTTGAAATATGAATTCCTTGGTTTGCCTTTTTTATTTCATATGACACATATTTCATTTGTCAAATTCAAGGAAATTGTTTAACTCAAAAGTTGAGGGCCCATATATATTTGCAAGGACAGAACATACTTCTTATTAAGCAGCTAATGCACATTTTTAGTTACTCAATTTGTAGTAACTTCATGCTGAACTTTTGGCAGAAAATGGGCACGAGGGAGACGTTCACATCCATGGAGACTTCACGTTCACGGAAGACATCGTGAAACCAGGATCTACAATCATCCCTTACATCCTACCATCAGCTACCTTGGGTGCTCCTTTGCTGCCGCGTGACATTGCTGACTCCATCCCCATTTCCATGAGGAACTTCAACGGCATCATGAAAATGTTCGCGCCAGTATCTTACACCATGGCAAACGACATATGGTCGACCCTGAACATGTGTGAGCATGTGCGCCCTCTCAAGGGCGAGAAGAAAACGTGCATTGGCTCCGTGGAGTCAATGGTCGAGTTTGTCTCATCGGTGCTCGGGAGTACACGCGACCTGCAAGCTTTCTCCTCATCCCAAGTGCCCAATGAAGGTGTGGTGACAAGGAGGAGGTACAAAGTAGTGGCGTCACGAAGGCCCACTGAGTCGAGTGAGACTGCGACATGCCACGCCATGAACTTCCCATATGCGGTGTTTATGTGCCATGCCATGAACCCTACCAGGGTATATGCGGTGACGCTGGAGAGCGAGCACGACGGTGGCGAAGCGGAGAAGATGGAAGTGCTTGCCGTGTGTCACCTCGACACGTCAGGGTTCGACCTAGTAAGATGCCAAAGGGCACCAGGCCTGGGAGGACCCAGCTTGTCACTTTGTCGGTAGGGACACCATCCTCAGGCACCTGCCGCTGCCACCACGACCACCACTGCTGCTTAATTAATCATTCCCAAGCACAAAGTAAATATGCAGCGTGGACTCCATGGTTATGCATGCATGCATGTTCCATGCATACAGGACTCGTGCCATCATGTACGTATGCATGTTTGTGTACCTAAATCGTGTGAAACACTTGCACTGTTGTGGCATTGCGGGCCAGTGTTTACTTTGTTGTTGGGTTTAGCTGTGTTGTGTAAGGTGTGCCAGCTATTATCGACTAAATAAAACTCACGACTTGTGCTTAGTTACTCTCTCTCTCTCCCTCGGGTGCTATCTTGACTTGTACTGAAAGTTTCATGATAATTGGAGCAACATGACAGAAAAGTATATACTTATATATGATTGTGTAAATTATAATACGTTCTTAAAAGTTATTCAGCCGACTCCATAAAAAGAGCCATCCTTGAAACTGTGAATATTGCAGATGGTTATTAGGTAAAACTGATTGTTTGCAGTCGGCTACATCAGAGCCGCTAGTTGTGATAATTCGAATTGTTTGTGGATTTCTGATCAGTTCTATATTTTGATCCAGACTTGGGTCATAAATCTTCCTGTTATCTCTTGGCCTCATATAATAGTGCCCTCGGGTCCATAACTATAATCGTACCATTCACTCAGCACTATCGCCGTCGTCGTCGCTACCATCTCAACAGCTGGATAAGGAACCAGAAGAGAGCGGTCAAGACCTGCCTGGCCAGCACCATTGCCACCCACATTTGTTTCTTGCACTCTCACCCAAATCCATGGTGATGGATAGAGAAGAGTGGAAAAACACTAGTATTCTAAACTAGGTATAGTCATGAGCCACACATTTGACGATGAAGTTAAACATAAGGCCTAAATTTGCCGCCGAATTAAATCTAATGCCTATGTTTAAATTATGGTGATTTTTTGGCAAGCAAACTAAATTGGTTCCTTTCCCTTCAAATTTTTGTGCATGATAACTAACTTGTATAAAGTGCCCATGACTTCCAAGTTGCCCTATAATGGTAAGAATTTGAATTCACTAGATGTGATAGGGAAGGACTAAGTACCCTTAACACTACGTGAAATTAGGCGTTCAATTGTATTAAGGGAGGACTCATGTCTGATTCAAAGTCATACTTGTTCCATCTTAGTGACATTCCAATTAAATAAAGAGCCCATTTGAAGACTAAGAAAAACACCCATTATAATAGCGAAATTACTAGTGTTTACGGTTAATGATTAGGTTTTATTTCCCTTAAAACTAAGCGCTTATCCCTTACTCAAAAACCCTAGTGGCCACAAATGGGTATCCTACGGATGCTTACATTTGGCGATGAAATTAAATATAAGGCCTACTTTCTATTTGGAGAATGAAGATTGAACTTGCTTTTTTGTTAATTGAGTGACTTGATTTGGCATGTTGTGTAAAGGATTGATGTCAATGATTAATTTACCGATGATCTTAAGATCTTGTTGCGAGTCGTAGAGATCGGGGTAGGAGCTTGAGGGGGTCTCGTCTATTGACATGTTTGATCATAGAATAGAAAACTAGATTGCATATCTATATCATGTTCATTTACATGCTTTATCAAAAACATGTGTCCATAAACCATCCTAATTAAAATAATACACATGAGACATCATGAGGCAAAAGAGCCCATGATATATCACAAAACATTTATCAACCGTCCTAATTCAAAGCTCATAAACTCGAAACCCAAGCTCGAACCAAGTCTACTCGACTTAATACGAAATAAAAAAGCTCATGACACAACTTTCTTGATAAGCTATCAGATTCTTCTTCAACTACATACCATTTTTCAAATGAAGGAATCAAGTACAAGCTACAAGAAAGCACGATACCTAAAAGCATTCGGAACAAATTATACAGATTACTCTATACCCCAAATAACTGACAAAATAGATGGGCGCAGCAATGCGCGCCATCGACGATCTAGTAGTGCTAATCAGCAGTTTATTTAGCAAGAAAGTTGTTCCACCCCGCGGTGCTCAAAATGGGACAGGGTTAAATAGCACTTCATCATTGCTGGCAAGAATCTCCGGGTTGGATAAGCCACATTAGTCACTATCAGGAACACCCGGCGCCATGATTTGGTCATCGACCTCATTTACAAGTACGTGTGTGGCGGGGCCATCGATGCTAAATAAAATGCTTATTAGCGCTATTTACTACTGTTTTAGCTCGTGTTTGTCAAGAGATGATGATTGTCGTTTTATTAGTGATCTACAACTATTTGTGAGATTGTCACTTATTAACTCGTAATGTTCTATTAACTAGTACTGTTGTACTATGTAATGTTCTATATGTGCTAAATTTAATGTGAAATGCTAAATGTTGGATGGTGTGAAAAAATAATTTTTTTCCTGCACGCAAGGTTGGTGGCGTGCAAAATACATTTTGTGTCCCTAGGTGAGAGATTACAATGGTGGCGTTGTTGGCACGCCAACAACACGTATAGTACTGCTGACGTGGGCACCAACGCCATCACTATTATCTAACAATGGTGCCATATTGGTGGTCTGGTGTGTCCACGCCAGCAAGGCCATTTTTTACATGCCATAGCTAGCATTGTCTGCACAAGTGTCATATGCACATCTTCAGGGGGAGTTCCTCAATATCTTGTAGCCAATATCTTCATACTCTGTTCTTACACTTTCACTATTTACTCCCATTGAAAACATAACCAATTTGTCATCAATCACCAAAAAGGAGGTGATTGTAGTGCACCCTTAGTAGTTTTGAAGTATTGAAGACAAATAGGTTAAGGGACTAATGTGTTTGCAAGTGTACATAGGAGTTATAGTCCTTGAAGATTTGGTTTAACCCAGAAAAGACGACCCCTAAGAAGAAATTGGTACGACCTCTGAAGAAATTGATGTGAAGACTTTGAAGCTTTAAAACTTTTTTTGAAGCCTTTGGAAATCTCCGGAACAGCTGACGACTTTGCTAGCGGATTGACGAAGTTCATCTGGTCGTTAAAGAATTTGGTCATATTGACGAGTTATGATTTGGCCAGTGCGATATGCCTATCGTGAGGAAATTGAGTGCCCCAATGAAATTGAGAGCTAAACTCTCCGACCATTGTCATTTGAGAGCAAACCATCCTCCGACGACTTTGAGAGAATCCTAAGTGTGGAAAACCCCAACCAGATCCAAAGTGATTGAGCATCACTGAAGAGATTGATCTGTATGATCCGACACTTGTTACCTTTGAAGACTATCATTCTTCCAGACGGTTAGGTGTTAAGTTCTGAGCACCCAAGAGTAATTATGGTGTGCCGGTGAATAAGTGTGTTAAGGTTTTAGAAGTCTACCTTGAAGACTTACCACGAATGATTAGGCGAGGTCTAAGTGACCTTGACTCAAGAGGAATACGGTGAGGACTAAGTGTCTTCAGAGCTCACGCTCAATTGCCCCAACCAGACGTACAGTTGATCCAACAACTGGAACTGGTCTACCAAATCGATGTGTCTTCATCGAGCCTACATGATTTCAAATTCCACACCCCTTACCTTTACGTTGTCCCGTTGCGTAAGAATTTGTGATCTATCCTGTGCAGAACTTGAACTGAATATTTTCATCTTGCTGTACTCTAATTCTTCGGTTCATCTTCCTCGTGCTTGAATGACTGTATGATTGCATGTTCTTCATTTGTATGTATCATGTGTGCATGCCTTATGTTTGCCTCGTGACTTAGTTTCGCTTATGTTGCTATTTCGTCACTCTAATTTTCGTCAACTTCATCAGAGTTTGACGAATTTAAAAATCTCTCATCCCCACCCCCCCCCCCCCGGCGTGAGAGTAAACGTGCGCTTTCACTATCCCTAAGGGGGAAAAGTTTAGATCTGAACCATATAATTCGGCCTCACAAAATCAATGGTTTCTATTTTTTTATTAGTAGTGCATAATTAGTATAAATATAATAATAGATAGATAGATAGATAGATAGATATAGATATAGATATAGATATAGATATAGATATGAATAGATACATATAGATACTAGCATGCATATCCGCTGCCGACGACGCTTTGAGTCGCATCGTTTTTCCCCGACGCTGCCAGCATGCCGCCGCTCCTCGTCCGGCACCCGGTACTTATCTTCATTATCCCCGCCACGCTCCTCACCCTCCTCGGGCTCCCACCAACTGCTACGCTCGCCACCAGGTTCTACTCGTTCGACCTGATGCGCGAGTACCCTCACGATCCGGAGGCCTTCACAGAGGTACCTACGCTTCTTTGCCATTGATCCTATTCCCATCCCATGGCCTCCCGTGTGGAATTACTTCCAAACCACTTGTGTGATTACTAGTACGTACTTACTGTACTAGTTTAGTACTATGCGGTCTGGGACGGAGGGAGTACAACAGAACTTGTTGCTTATCACTTTGCCATTTCTCAGGTTTTAGGTCTGCACCAAATGGACGAGAAAATGTTTGGAGAAGGTCTAACACTTCTCGGCGATAGGTTGCTAGATTAACCTCAATTTTGTATCAGAGTCTTTGCACAACAATTGCTATCTTGAATATAGGTACTTATTTGCTTATATTCTGTCATGTACAGCCTTATCTCATCTATTATTTTACTTCCATCTGTAGATTGTTTCAACTTACTTGGTTGACGAATGTTGGATTTACGTACGATCGACACAACTTTAGTAAAGTATGTTCCTGCCCCTGTTCTCTGCTTGATATAGTAATAGATGATGGTTTACATGTTTCTGTTGTGAACTCCCAGCCAGTGATCTTAAGCTCACACATATTTTGGATATGAATTGTCTGGGGGGGGGGGGGGGTACTCATGTTGTGAAATATGCATTTGCCATCAGCCCTACATATATTTGAACGGTGACTGATGCAATTAACTGTACCAAACATAGGGCACTCCTTTCATTTCCTGCTCATTTACCGTCATTTTTTTACTAGTGTATTGGGTGTCTAGTTAATATGTTGCTTGTGAAGTGTGGTAGTTTTTCCCACAAAATGCGTGATGGGTGGGGGCTAGCTACAGATGGGAAGGTTGTTTTCGGCAGTGATGGTACCTCAACTTTGTACCAGATAGATCCAGAGTCTCATCAGGGTAATCATTCATTGTGCTTGAGGTTCTTCTAGCTTTCAGACTTCCGTCTCTTATATTTGGCATTTCCTGGGATGTAGTCATGAGGATGGTGCCTGTGAAATATCAAGATAATGGCGTTAGGTATCTTAATGAACTTGAATACATAAACGGTGAAGTGTGGGCAAATGTCTTCAAGGTTAGTTGTCTACTTCCTCCTTCCTCGAAATGCTGAATAGTCATTCTAGAGTACCAATTTTAATTTTTTATTAATTAATATGTTCATCAAGGGCTGGAGGGCCAGAACATTTTCCATTAGAATATTGTTGCCACATCATTCCGTTATGTTATCCGTAAATACTTGATCCAGACAAAATGTGGATAAATGGTTTCAGAAAATGTGATGAAGTGGCATGCCTCAATTTTTACTAAGATTTAATGATTTTCCTTGTGTGTCGTCCTTTTGGGGATTGGTGATTGGTACTGCGAAATAGGCCATTGGTAGAAATGAAAATTGGCCAATTTTTGTTTGGCAAAAAAACATTGGCTCGAATTTAATGGAAGACATATTATTTTTTCTAGTCAACTGTGGAATGAAAGTGAAATTGAGTAGAGCAATGACAAATACGAGTATTACTTTGTCACTTCAACTGGTTATTGGTTCCATTTACCATAAGTCGTCAGCAGCCCTACCAATTTGTTGTAATACTGTGCTGCAATTCTGAGTATTCCAAGCTATGACATGTAGACAGATTGCATCGCTATAATTTCCCCTGATAGTGGCATAGTGGTGGGTTGGATTTTTCTTCATGAACTGAGGTATGTTGCACATAAATAGCTTATGTTTCTCTATTTATATTACCATCAGTTGAGACTATTCATACATATTTCTATTTTTGTAGTAAATGTTTCTGAAATAATTATTGATGTGGTTCATGCAGGCATCACTCACCGAATTCTGGTAATATGGTGAGTGGTTTATGGTTTACTTGTTAATATTGTGCTTGGATGTTTCCTCGGTTTGTGATCTCCTTTTTTTATCATGCTTGTTAGAGTGAGTTACATTTTGTACAATTTGCATGAACGCACACAAGATCTTGTTATCCAAATCTCATAGTGATGGTTACATGACACCGATCTGTTTCATAATCCAGGCTCATGACGTTCTAAATGGTATAGCTTGGGATGAAGACAACCGCAGATTGTTCGGTGAGTTCTAGTGCTCGCATTTCTCTGTTTGTTGCCAGGCCTCTTAGATTCTAAAATCTGGGAACCATGATGAACCCTTTCGGCACTTGCAGTGACCGGAAAATTATGGCCGAAGCTATATGAGATTAAGCTACGTCACATTGAGGGGCCACCAGATGGGTCTATAGAGCATCTATGTCCAAAGATCATAATTCCGGGTTCCGGGAATTTCCCCAAACAAGCCGGCTGGTCGGTTACCAGGTGATCGCTGGCCAGTTACCGAATTACATCGTTTCGACATAACCAATTGTACTGATCTGGTGTGAGCTGCTAGTTAGTTTCATTCCAGAACTAGGCATGCATTCATACCCCAGATGTAAAGGTTGGGTCTTGCAAGGATGATTCTGTTTTGAACTGTTGTAATTGTCAAGGCACAAAACATTTTCTTGCCATGTGGAGTATATATTTTAAATTATTCTAGTAAAATCTCGTTTGAAATTAATAGACAGCAGTACACTATCTTAGGAAAGAGGAATGCATCATGTATAAGGGCATCTCCAACCCCGACCATCAAACATGTTCTCGCACCCTCTCCTTCCTTCTGTCGCCGACGCATGGAACCGAGGAGAACATGTCAGAGATGGAGGTGGCGAACGTGCCGGAGGATCCGAGCATCATGCTCGCCTGAAAGATCATCTCGGCTACGCGGCAAACTCACCACGTCAAAGCGGAGGAGGCCAAGATGTTGTGCTTGAATGTGGCCTCTTTGGATGCAGGCGCAAGAATGATCGTGCAATCCGTCCGCTACCAAACGTTGCAGCGGCAGACAGATTAGTTAATAGCGGCAGACAATGAGGACACGACGGAGGCTACCTACACGGCGGCGACGACACCTTTATCTCGAGCAGATCGCTGGGATTGTCGGTCCGACAAGGAAGAAAATTGCACGGACTAATGTTCTTTTGGATTCGGGGACGTAAAACTAAGCATACTTGCCACATTTTGGCTGTGATCGGGCATGCGATCTGGCGCTGGTGTGATCCAGCGCGCTGTGTGGAACGGACTTTATTTGATTTTCAAATTGCCCTCTATTGACGGACATATATGATAGCATTTGATGGCCGACTCCCGTCCCTGTCCGCGGATGGATGCAGGAGGAAATTTGCTGATTGGCGTTGGAGATGCATTAAGGCATTTCTAACCGATCCCTTAAAGTCCATAAGGGAGTAAAAAATTAGTTTTACCCCCTTACGGCGCACTAGCCAATCCCATAAAAGTCATAGTGGAGTAAATTTTTACTCCAACTCTCAATATCCCTCCACATCTTCCAAAATTAACTCACTCATGCGGCCGTCGAGTAAAACCGGCGCCTCTCCTTCTCCCACCCACGTACCACCCTGTCTCACACGGCCGCATCCGCCGCGCCCCAACGCAGCCACCGATGACTGTCCGTTCAGCTGGAATGGATACCCCAGACCCTTCCCCCAACCCGACGACCACCACCGCCGGCTTTTCGCTGCTGGAAATCACCACGCGTCGCTGCCCATGCCGAAGGAGAGGTTGGGGATAAAAAATCCACCGTGTTCAAGCTCCTCCTCCAACAGACCCAATGGCCTCCGGGGTGGCCAGCGCCTCCCCGGCAACGGCCCGTAGCCCTCCCCCCGGAGCCAAACGAGCTCAGAAGATGTTGGCGGCAGCCACCGCGCTCGCCGAGGTGGCTGCGAAGAAGAAGAAGAAGAAGAAAAAGGCGAAAGTGGCTCCTCATCCTAGGCCGGCACCTCGTGCAACTACTCCGGCGTGGGTGGCAGCTGCAACCGACAACAAGCATTGCGGCCACCAAGTGCTTGATTGCAACATCCCGGACACACTCGCCGGTGGTCGTTACTCCTGGCGGGATCCAGACTGGCCCCACACATCAATACTAGTCTTTCCTTGGTAGTTTGTCCTCACTCGTGCGCACCGGGACCAACTTCCTAGTCGGTCACCAATCCTGAAATTATTCCAAGCTGAGCACGCTTAATGTTGGAGTTCTTTCTGAATGGGCTCCCGGAAAAGAAGGAATTCCTTATTCATATGAGTAGTCTATCATCCCTATTAAGTCAGTCTATCACATACACCCACACTCAGAGGAACCGACGTCCTCATCGGCCCATATGAACGGTCCATCCTGGCACATACGTCGATGCGTCTAGTCCGGCACATGTGCCATGCTGTGTGCCGCGAGGGGTCACAAATGTCATGCACAACATGACCGCGCACCTCTTCGCAAATATCCGCGTACCCGCGAGGGTCGGCTCTGATACCAGCTTATAACGCCCCGGACACACTCACCGGTGGTCGTTACTCAAGGAGGGATCTAGACTGGCCCCACACATCAATACCAGTCTTTCCTGCGCACTTTGTCCTAACTCGTGCGCACCTAGGACCAACTTCTCGGTCGGTCACCCATCCCAAAATTACTCCAAGCTAAGCACGCTTAAGTTTGGAGTTATGTCCTAATGGGCTCCCGGAAAATAAGGATTTCCTTATTGATATGACACAAGTGCAGAACCGGCCTTTAGTGCCGGTTCGTGACGGCCTTTAGTGCCGGTTCACCAACCGGCACTAAAGAGTGGGGACTAAAGGTCCCCCCTTTAGTACCAGTTCTTTATGAACCGGCGCTAAAGTGCAAACACGTGGCACGAGCCAGGCCCGTGTGCGCGTAGGGCTTTAGTACCGGTTGGTAACACCAACCGGTACTAAATGTTTGGGTGTTTTTTTTTTTAATTTTTGCTTTAGGTTTGTGTTTTCCATTTAATTTAGTGATTGTTTTATATTATAATGAGTTGTTAAATCATTAGGTGAAAGTACCGCGGATTAGTTTCGACTGGAGGATCTAGCTAGCTAAGTGATCAAGTATATGCCATATCGATATTGTACTTGATCACCTAATTAGGTGATCAAGTATAATATATCTGGATATGGCATATATATACTTGATCACTTAGGTAGGATCCATCCAGCTGAAACTAATCTATGGTTTTTTTCATTAAATGATATAATAACTCATCATCATCATCATATATATTAATATAAAAACTCTTGCATCATATCATCAACATACTCTAGCTAGCTAGCTAAAAAACATCGTAGTCGTCATTATCACTATTTAATCATCATAGTCATTACCGCTACCTAATCACCACCAACAGTAGCTTAAAGAAGAAACATTCACTTGTACCAGAAGCAAAAATATCATCGAGTTCAACATGATTGTCATGATATTATAAGCGTTCATATATAACACCACAAAAGCAAATCACTCTTTGAGATTAAGTTCAGAAAGAAGAACACAGACATGAAAGGACAAGTACTAAGAGCAGCATGAAATAGCTAAATCACTCCTGCTAGCTACTCTCTCTCTCTCTCTCTGGTAAAATAGCATAGAACATGTATAGCTCTCCTGATTCATCATACTGGAGCATGCAGATGAACCTGTCTCCTAATCGTGGGCTGCGCTTCTCATTCCTGCCCCCTAGTACTTCTCTGCGATCGTTAATAATTTTCCTCCAATCTTTCACTATTAAGCATTCAGCGCTTCTAGAAATCCTGAATGCATTCATGTGCAATGCAGGATATCTTGGCCGTAAGCTAACAATTGACATGCGACCTTTAGTCTCGATCCCCTGAGGCACAACTGTCATCGGGAGTCCCTGTTGAAGAACATCGTATAGTACTTAATTAATATACTTAGCAATGAAAGTTTAGCAAAAAAATTATGTATGCAAAAGATGCACTGAGGACAAATAGTAAAAATCTTACCATCATTCTTAAATAGATGTGACCGTAGTTCAATACCATCACTATTGGTCGCACGTTTTGAGTACTAACATTTCTAAGTGTAGGAAGAAAATTTGTCTTGACAGTATGAAGATCCTCAAGCCATGAAACATAATGACTTATCTCCTCGCAGTTTACTTCAGCTCCGGGACAGTAGTAGGTCATGTCTACCAAGCGTCGGACATGTTTGCTTGAATGAGGATAAGCTGTCAATAGAAATTAGTTATCAATTATTTTTGAATAAGCAATATCAAAGACAAAAATATAGTTGAGAAGAACTCACTTAATGGTAGAATTGGAGGCATCTGCACATCGACCCATATGTCTCTATTACCTTCAATATCTCTTCCGGACGAATATCAAAGGTGATAACCATACCAGGCTCAAATGCATAAGCCTTGCATAGTTCTTGCCAAGTTTAGCATTCAAGATAGGTGTACGTGTGTGCATTATATACTTTGACGTTGAAAGTATAACCATGCTCAGTTTTCAGGTAAACTCTCTTTACGTCCATAGTTTCCATATCATTGAAACATATCTTATCCAAGACAAAAATTCTTGCATGGCAGGGGATGCGCTAGTAGAATAGTGAAAAATAAAATTATAAGTCAGGCAAATGAAGCATATATAAGTCATGCTTAATCCAGCTTGATGCTGAATCACCTATCATCAACAAGGAAATTTCTGTCGCACTGGCCGCGCTGGTCTTCACAGTATTCGCACATAATGAAATTTTTTCCGTCGTCAGACGACATTTCCTATGTTCATATTAGGCGAAACATTAAACACTTACTAATTCAATTAATTCAACTACTTCTATTAATTCAACTAAGCATTTACTAAAAATAAACTAGTTATATTAATTCAACTAGTTCAACTAAACATTTACTAAAAATAAACTAGTTATATTAATTCAATTAGTTCAACTAAGCATTTACTAAAAATAAACTAGTTCTATTAATTCAACTAGTTCAACTAAGCATTTACTAAAAATAAACTAGTTATATTTATTCAATTAGTTCAACTAAGCATTTACTAAAATAAACTAGTTCTATTAATTCAATTAGTTCAACTATGCTTTGCTAAAAATAAACTAGTTCTATTAATTCAACTAGTTCAAATAATATAACTAGTTTTATTAATTCAACTAGTTCAAATAGTAATCTCATATATGTACCTAAATTTTCTTACTAAAATAAACTATTTCTATTGATTCAACTAGTTCAACTAAACATTTACTAAAATAAACTAATTATATTAATTGATTAGTTCAACTAAGCATTTACTAAAATAAACTAGTTCTATTAATTCAACTAGTTCAAATAATATAACTAGTTCTATTAATTCAACTAGTTCAAATAATCTCATATACATAAATTTTCTTACTAAAAATAAACTAGTTCTAATTCATCTAACATGCATTAACATTTCTAACATTCTAAAATAAACTAGTTATATTAATTAATTCATCTAAACAATAGAAAACAAAAATAAGTAAAAAATGTGTGTGTGTGTGTGTGTGTGTAGTGTAGTGTGTGTACGTACATGTGTAGTGTACGTGTAGTGTGTACATGTGTGTGTATGTGTGTATGCGTGTGTGTATGTGTGTGTGTGCATGTGTGTGTGTGTGTATGTGTGTATGCGTGTGTGTATGGGCGCAGGCGGGCGGCGGGCGGCGAGGGCGCCGGCCGGACGGCGGCGGCGCAGGCGGCGGGGACGGCGGCGAGGGCAGGCGGTCGGGCGGCGGCGATGATGGGCGACGGGACGACGACGATGGGCGGTGGGGCGGCGGCGGCGGGGACGCCGACGACGGCGGCGGCGGGCGACGGCACGTGGGCATGCGGCGGCGGCGTCGGCTAGATCGATGTCTCGCGCGAGAAGTGGAACAAAGTGACGCAACTGATTTTTCGTAAGTGTAGTATATATAGGGGGAGCCTTTAGTACCGGTTGGAGCCACCATCCGGTACTAAAGGCCAATTTTGGCCAGGCCAAGCGGCGGGAAACGAGGGCCTTTTGTACCGGTTGGTGGCTCCAACCGGTACTAAAGGGCAACACATTAGTACCGGCTGGATCCATCAACCGGTACTAATGGCTGTGCGCTGCCACCCGCAGTGCGCTACTTTTAGTCCCACCTCGCCGAGCGAAGGGCAGCCGCACTGGTTTATAAACCCAGCCGCGGCTGCCCTTTTGAACTCCTCTATATAGCAGGCTTCTGGGCCTAACTACGTCGCGCTGCCCTGTGAGCATGATGGTCCTTCTGGGCCTGTATTTGCACACTCTAGGTCTGGCAGGCCAACTGGGCAGCGCCCCAACATTTTTCTATATATTTTTGCTTTATATAATTTTTTTTCTTTTATGCATTATTTATTTTCTTCTATTTATTTTTGAGTAATTTTTTATATAGTTTTTTCTTTTCTGCTTTATTTTTTTTCTTCTATTTATTTCTGAGTAGTTGTTTTGCTGTATTTAGTTTCTTTGTGAATGATTTTGCTTTATATAATTTTTTTCTGCTTTATTTTTTTCCTCTTCCTCTTCTTCCTCTTCTTCTCCTTCTTCTTCTTCTCCTTCTTCTTCTTCTCCTTCTTCTTCTTCCCCTTCTTCTTCTTCTCCTTCTTCTTCTTCTCCTTCTTCCTCTTCTTCCTCTTCTTCTTCTTCTTCTTCTTCTTCTTCTTCTTCTTCTTCTTCTTCTTCTTCTTCTTCTTCTTGTTCTTCTTCTTCTTTCGTCTTCTTCTTCCTCTTCCTCTTCTTCTTCTTCTTCTTCTTCTTCTTCTTCTTCTTCTTCTTCTTCTTCTTCTTCCTCTTCCTCTTCTTCTTCTTCTTCTTCTTCTTCTCCTTCTCCTTCTTCTCCTTCTCCTTCTCCTCCTTCTCCTTCTTCCTCTTCTCCTTCTTCGTCTTCGTCTTCTTCTTCTTCGTCTTCTTCTTCTTCTTCTTCCTCTTCTGCTTCTTCTGCTTCTTCTTCCTCTTCTTCTGCTTCTTCCTCCTCTTCTTCTTCTTCTTCTACCTCTTCTTCTTCTTCTTCTTCTTCTTCTTCTTCTTCTTCTTCTTCTCCTTCTTCTTCTTCTTCTCCTTCTTCGTCTTCTTCTTCTTCTTCTTCTTCTTCTTCTTCTTCTTCTTCTTCTTCTTCTTCTTC
Organism: Aegilops longissima; assembly: GCA_021605205.1. Classification (NCBI taxonomy): domain Eukaryota; kingdom Viridiplantae; phylum Streptophyta; class Magnoliopsida; order Poales; family Poaceae; genus Aegilops; species Aegilops longissima. The sequence continues at coordinate 24,031,834 of CM038682.1, forward strand.
TTCTTCTTCTTCTTCTTCTTCTTCTTCTTCTTCTTCTTCTTCTTCTTCTTCTTCTTCTTCTTCTTCTTCTTCTTCTTCTTCTTCTTCTTCTTCTTCTTCTTCTTCGCTTCTTCTGCTTCTTCTGCTTCCTCTTCTTCTTCTTCTTCCTCTTCTTCTTCTTCTTCTTCTGCTTCTTTCTCTTCTTCTTCTTTCTTCTTCTTCTTCCTCCTCTCCTTCCTCCTCTTCTTCCTCTTCTTCTTCTTCTTCTTCTTCTTCTTCTTCTTCTTCTTCTTCTTCTTCTTCTTCTTCTTCTTCTTCTTCTTCTCCTTCTTCTCCTTCTTCTCCTTCTTCTTCTCCTTCTTCTTCTTCTTCTTCTTCTTCTTCCTCCTCTTCTTCTTCTTCTACTTCTTCTTCCTCTTCTTCCTCTTCTTCTTCTGCTTCTTCTTCTTCTCTTCTTCTTCTTTTCTTCTTCTTCTTTTCTTCTTCTTCTTCTTTATATATAGAGTTCAATGAAGACCAAATGCTTGTGATAGTTTGAGAAGTAACATACTTAAGGTGGTCAAATTCTTGTTAGGGGAGCGAGGTGGGACTAAAAATAGCGCCTGCCACAACCTCTTTAGTACCGGTTCGTTCCACGAACCGGTACTAAAGGTGCTGGCCGGGCACCAGCATCTTTAGTACCGGTTCGTGGCACGAACCGGTACTAAAGATTCGCAATGAACCGGTACGAAAGGTCACCTCCCGCCAAGTCATTTGAACCGGCACTAATGGACGCATTAGTGCTGGCTCATATGCAAACCGGTACTAATGTTTCTCATATTTGACCCTTTTTCTACTAGTGTGAGTATTATATCATCCCTATTAAGCTAGGCTATCACATTGACGAAATGCCTACAAGGTAAAAAATAAAAACCTCGCATTTGTTGGTTTCTGATAGTGATTGTTGGTGGCCGCTAGTGATGGTTGGTAGTGTTTGCTTTGCTATTGTAGTCCAGAGGTGAACACACTCGAATTCCTCATGTCTTTGGAGTCCTCGGCCGCCAATGGACTTGATGAGCTCAACAACGACTTGTTTTGGGATCATACGGAGGTGAACCAAGGCATGGAGCAAGATGTGACCGGGAAAGAGGAGGAGGCCAGGAAGGAGGAGGCCGAGGAATAGGTGGTTGTGGAGGTGACCAAAGCAAGCACGAAGGTGCCAAGATGCCGCACCCAAAACTACAACCAAAAGGAGGATATTACTCTTTCTGATGCTTGGTGCACGATCTCCATGGATGCAATGATTGGAATGGATCAAATCAATGCCATGTTTTGGGACACCTCCGTGGATGTGTGATCAGCCATACGCAAGGTTCTCTTGGGCATCGTTGGAGCACCATTTGTTGGGGAATGTTGCAGAAAACAAAAATTTTCCTACGGTTTCACCAAGATCCATCTATGAGTTCATCTAAGCAATGAGTGAAAGAGAGATGCATCTACATACCACTTTGTAGATCGCGAGCGGAAGCGTTCAAAAGAACGGGGTTGAGGTAGTCGTTCTCGTCGTGATCCTATCACCGGAGATCCTAGCGCCGAACGGACGGCACCTCCGCGTTCAACACACGTACGGTCAGCGTGACGTCTCCTCCGTCTTGATCCAGCAAGGGAGAAGGAGAGGTTGATGATGATCCAGCTGCACGACGGCGTGGTGGTGGATGCGGCTTCGCTAAGCAACTGTGGGAAGAGGAAGAGGTGTAGCAGGGGAAGGGAGGCGCCAAGACTCAGGGGTGCAGCTGCCCCTCCCTCCCCTCCCTTTATATAGGCCCCCAGGGGGGCGCCGGCCCCTTGAGATCAGATCTCCCGGGGGGGTGGCGGCCAGGGGGGTGGAGTGCCCCCCAATGCAAGTGGGGCGCCCCCACCCTAGGGTTTCAACCCTAGGCGCATGGGGTGGGCCAAGGGGGGCACACCAGCCCACTATGGGCTGGTTCCCCTCCCCACTTCAGCCTATGGGGCCCTCCGGGATGGGTGGCCCCACCCGGTGGACCCCCGGGACACTTCCGGTGGTCCCGGTACATTACCGGGTGACCCCGAAACATTCCCGATGGCCGAAACAGCACTTCCTATATATAATTCTTTACCTCCGGACCATTCCGAAACTCCTCGTGACGTTCGGGATCTCATCCGGGACTCCGAACAACATTCGGTTTGCTGCATACTCATATTCATACAACCCTAGCGTCACCGAACCTTAAGTGTGTAGACCCTACGGGTTCGGGAGACACGTAGACATGACTGAGACGGCTCTCGGGCAATAACCAACAGCGGGATCTGGATACCCATGTTGGCTCCCACATGCTCCTCGATGATCTCATCGGATGAACCACGATGTCGAGGATTCAAACAACCCCGTATACAATTCCCTTTGTCAATCTGTATTTTACTTGCCCGAGATTCGATCGTCGGTATCCCAATACCTCGTTCAATCTCGTTACCGGCAAGTCACTTTACTCGTACCGTAATGCATGATCCCGTGATCAAACACTTTGATTACATTGAGCTCATTATGATGATGCATTACCGAGTGGGCCCAGTGATACCTCTCCGTCATACGGAGTGACAAATCCCAGTCTCGATCCGTGTCAACCCAACAGACACTTTCGGAGATACCTGTAGTGCACCTTTATAGTCACCCAGTTATGTTGTGAAGTTTGGTACACCCAAAGCACTCCTACGGTATCCGGGAGTTACACGATCTCATGGTCAAAGGAAAAGATACTTGACATTGGAAAAAGCTCTAGCAAAACGAACTACACGATCTTGTGCTATGCTTAGGATTGGGTCTTGTCCATCACATCATTCTCCTAATGATGTGATCCCGTTATCAACGACATCCAATGTCCATAGTCAGGAAACCATGACTATCTGTTGATCAACGAGCTAGTCAACTAGAGGCTTACTAGGGACATATTATGGTCTATGTATTCACACGTGTATTACGATTTCCGGATAATACAGTTAGTTATAGCATGAATAAAAGACAATTATCATGAACAAGGAAATATAATAATAATCCTTTTATTATTGCCTCTAGGGCATATTTCCAGCAGTCTCCCACTTGCACTAGAGTCAATAATCTAGTTACATTGTGATGAATCGCACACCCATAGAGTTCTGGTGTTGATCATGTTTTGCCCGCGGAAGAGGTTTAGTCAACGGATCTGCGACATTCAGATCCGTATGCACTTTGCAAATTTCTATGTCTCCATCTTGAACATTTTCACGGATGGAGTTGAAGCGACGCTTGATGTGCCTGGTCTTCTTGTGAAACCTGGGCTCCTTGGCAAGTGCAATAGCTCCAGTGTTGTCACAGAAGAGTTTGATCGGCCCCGACGCATTGGGTATGACTCCTAGGTCGGTGATGAACTCCTTCACCCAAATTGCTTCATGCGCTGCCTCCGAGGCTGCCATGTACTCCGCTTCACATGTAGATCCCGCCACGACGCTCTGCTTGCAGCTGCACCAGCTTACTGCTCCACCATTCAACATATACACGTATCCGGTTTGTGACTTAGAGTCATCCAGATCTGTGTCGAAGCTAGCGTCGACGTAACCCTTTACGACGAGCTCTTCGTCACCTCCATAAACGAGAAACATGTCCTTTGTCCTTTTCAGGTACTTCAGGATATTCTTGACCGCTGTCCAGTGTTCCTTGCCGGGATTACTTTGGTACCTTCCTACCAAACTTACGGCAAGGTTTACATCAGGTCTGGTTCACAGCATGGCATACATAATAGATCATATGGCTGAAGCATATGGGATGACACTCATTTCTTCTTTATCTTTTGCCATGGTCGGGCATTGAGCCGAGCTCAATCTCACACCATGCAGTACAGGCAAGAACCCTTTCTTGGACTGATCCATTTTGAACTTCTTCAAAATCTTATCAAGGTATGTGCTTTGTGAAAGACCTATGAGGCGTCTCGATCTATCCCTATAGATCTTGATGCCTAATATGTAAGCAGCTTCTCCAAGGTCCTTCATTGAAAAACTTTTATTCAAGTAGGCCTTAATGTTGTCCAAGAGTTCTATATCATTTCCCATCGAAAGTATGCCATCTACATATAATATGAGAAATGCTACAGAGCTCCCACTCACTTTCTTGTAAACGCAGGCTTCTCCATAAGTCTGCATAAACCCAAACGCTTTGATCATCTCATCAAAGCGAATGTTCCAACTCCGAGATGCTTGCACCAGCCCATAAATGGATCGCTGGAGCTTGCATACTTTGTTAGCATTCTTAGGATCGACAAAACCTTCCGGCTGCATCATATACAGCTCTTCCTTAAGATAACCGTTAAGGAATGCCGTTTTGACGTCCATCTGCCATATCTCATAACCATAGTATGCGGCAATTGCTAACATGATTCGGACGGACTTCAGCTTCGCTACGGGAGAGAAAGTCTCATTGTAGTCAACCCCTTGAACTTGCCGATAACCTTTAGCGACAAGTCGAGCTTTATAGATGGTAACATTACCATCCGCGTCCGTCTTCTTCTTAAAGATCCATTTGTTTTCTATCGCTCGCCGATCATCCGGCAAGTCTGTCAAAGTCCATACTTTATTTTCATACGTGGATCCTATCTCGGATTGCATGGCTTCAAGCCATTTGTTGGAATCCGGGCCCGCCATCGCTTCTTCATAGTTCGAAAGTTCATCGTTCTCTAACAACATGATTTCCAGGACAGGGTTGCCATACCACTCTGGTGTGGAACGTGTCCTTTTGGACCTACGAAGTTCAGTAGAAACTTGATCCGAAGTACCTTGATCATCATCATTAATTTCCTCTCCAGTAGGTGTAGGCACCATAGGAACATTTTCCTGAGCTGCACTACTTTCCGGTTCAAGAGGTAGTACTTCATCGAGTTCTACTTTCCTCCCACTTACTCCTTTCGAGAGAAACTCTTTTTCCAGAAAGGATCCGTTCTTGGCAACAAAGATCTTGCATTCGGATCTAAGGTAGAAGGTATACCCAATGGTTTCCTTAGGGTATCCTATGAAGACGCATTTTTCCGACTTGGGTTCGAGCTTTTCAGGTTGAAGTTTCTTGACATAAGCATTGCATCCCCAAACTTTTAGAAACGACAGCTTAGGTTTCTTCCCAAACCATAATTCATACGGTGTCGTCTCAACGGATTTAGACGGTGCCCTATTTAAAGTGAATGCAGCTGTCTCTAGTGCGTATCCCCAAAATGATAGCGGTAAATCGGTAATAGACATCATAGATCGCACCATATGCAATAGAGTGCGATTACGACGTTCGGACACACCGTTACGCTGAGGTGTTCCAGGCGGCGTGAGTTGTGAAATGATTCCACATTTCCTTAAGTGTGTACCAAATTCGTGACTTAAATATTCTCCTCCACGATCCGATCGTAAGAATTTTATCTTTCGGTCACGTTGATTCTCTACCTCATTCTGAAATTCCTTGAACTTTTCAAAGGTCTCAGACTTGTGTTTCATCAAGTAGACATACCCATATCTACTCAAGTCATCAGTGAGAGTGAGAACATAACGATATCCTCCGCGAGCCTCAACGCTCATTGGACCGCACACATCGGTATGTATGATTTCCAATAAGTTGGTTGCTCGCTCCATTGTCCCGGAGAATGGAGTCTTGGTCATTTTGCCCATGAGGCATGGTTCGCATGTGTCAAATGATTCATAATCGAGAGACTCTAAAAGTCCATCAGAATGGAGCTTCTTCATGCGCTTGACACCAACGTGACCAAGGCGGCAGTGCCACAAGTATGTGGGACTATAGTTATCAACTTTACATCTTTTGGTATTCACACTATGAATATGTGTAATATTACGTTGGAGATTAATTAAGAATAAACCATTGACTATCGGAGCATGACCATAAAACATATCTCTCATATAAATAGAACAACCATTATTCTCGGATTTAAATGAGTAGCCATCTCGTATTAAACGAGATCCTGGTACAATGTTCATGCTCAAACTTGGCACTGAATAACAATTATTGAAGTTTAAAACTTATCCCGTAGGTAAATGTAGAGGTAGCGTGCCGACGGCGATCACATCGACTTTGGAACCATTCCCGACGCGCATCGTCACCTCGTCCTTCGCCAGTCTCCGTTTATTCCGCAGCTCCTGCTGTGAGTTACAAATATGAGCTACGGCACCGGTATCAAATACCCAGGAGTTACTACGAGTACTGGTAAGGTACACATCAATTACATGTATATCAAATATAGCTTTAGTGTTGCCGGCCTTCTTATCAGCTAAGTATTTGGGGCAGTTCCGCTTCCAGTGGCCCTTCCCTTTGCAATAAAAGCACTCTGTCTCAGGCTTGGGTCCATTCTTTGACTTCTTCCCGGCAACTTGCTTACCGGGCGCGGCAACATCCTTGCCATCCTTCTTGAAGTTCTTCTTACCCTTGCCCTTCTTGAACTTAGTGGTTTTATTAACCATCAACACTTGATGTTCTTTCTTGATTTCAACCTCTGCTGACTTCAGCATTGAGAATACTTCAGGAATGGTCTTCACCATCCCCTGCATATTGTAGTTCATCACAAAGCTCTTGTAGCTTGGTGGGAGCGACTGAAGGATTCTGCCAATGACCGCCTCGTCCGGGAGGTTAATGTCCAGCTGGGACAGGCGGTTGTGCAACCCAGACATTTTGAGTATGTGCTCACTGACAGAACTGTTTTCCTCCATCTTACAACTATAGAACTTGCACTAGTGCAGAACCGGGCAATAGCACCGGTTCGTAAGGCCCTTTAGTGTCGGTTACATAACCGGCACTAAAGTGTGGTCACTAAAGCCCCCCCCCCCCTTAGTATCGGTTCAGCACGAACCGGTGCTAAAGGGCAACCACGTGGCACGAGCCAGCTCCGAGGGCCGGGAGCCCTTTAGTACCGGTTGGTAACACCAACCGGTACTAAAATGTTTGGGGGGTTTTTGGTTTTATGATTTCTTTTTCATTTAATTTTGTGTTTTACATTTTAATTCTTTTTCGTTTCACCCGCAGATATATATATATAATAACTCATGCATGCTCGCATCATACATCATCATATATAATAACAAGTCCTACTAGCTAATTAATCAAGCATCATCATACAACTTCTACTCGTTACTAATAATAAGTCATACGATCATCATCCTCATAGTCATCGAACCCAACCCTACATAATTGTTCTTAGCACATGATCATCGATATCGGTAGGATCGGACCTAAACACACTTAAGGTAAAATAGCATAAAACAATATAGACCCTGACTCTCCATTATGAAGAATGGAGATCATCCTGTCTCTAATTCTTGCGACTCGCTTCCTTTTGCTTCCAAGAAGCTCCTTACGACTGTCCATACATTTTTCCATCCTTTGATTGTCATGTCTCCACTTGTTTTAGAAATCCGGTATGGACAGTTGAGATTAAGAGGATGACCTGGATATATGTTCAAAACACGAAGGCTGCCGCCATTCGATACATCAAATGAGGCACACAATCCTCTGGGATTCTCTGTTGAAAAACATAGTAATAACTTCGTAGTTAGCAATGATGTACTAGTTTTAGAAGTATGCAAAAGATGCACGGATGTCGTAATAGTAATAAAACTTACCAGGTATCTCCATGGTAGTTATCAGAGTTCAACACGTGCACTAGTGGCACGTATTGACCATAATGTTGAGGAGTTCGATTGTAGATATTGTAATTCTCAATATCATTACAAAATCCAACCAGATGAGTTTTCTCCTTGTAAGTTAACTCAGAGCCATCGGTGTAGTAAGTTCTATCTACCATCTTCTGCACATTCTTTGATACTTCAAAATAAGCTGTCAATGGAAATAAGCTGTCAACTATTTTGAAATGAACAATATAAGTTCTATTAATAATTAACTATGTTTGAGAAACCCACATAACGGTAGAACTGGAGGAGTATCAACAAGGACCCAAATGTCCATATTGTCTTGCTCGATTTCAGGATCACCAAGATCCATGGTGACAAGCATACCCTCATCAAAACCATACAATTTGCAAAATGCTTCCCAATTTTTGCAACCAAAATGGGTTACGCTCTCAGCATTATACAACTTTACTTCAAAATCCACATCATGATGGGTCCTTAGGTGAATTTTCTTCGTTTTAAAATTTTCATGGTCTTCAAAATCCATCCTCTCCAAGACATAGCGTCTTGCATGGCATGGGATTAACTATACTCGAATTGTAAAAGATGAAATTTACACGTTGACATAGTTGAAGTCATGCTTAATTATGAAAAAAAACACTTGTCGTCGCTATGCATCGTTTCAACTTCGAAGGTCTCCTCGAGCTTAATGCTGAAGCGCCGACCATCGTCCAGGTGAGGCCTGTCGCACTCACCTCGATCGTCGTGGCACTAGTCGCACTCCCCCGGGAGACTTTCGTCCTCCGATGATGACATTTCCTATAGGTTCATAATTCAAAGACTAAATTAGATCATTATTATTCAACTAATCATATGCATATGCCTTGCATAGTGCTCTCCAATTTGAGCATTCAATAAGAAAAATCAAATCGCAAAATTAAGTAGTATTCAAATTAGGATGCCTTCAATTATAAGAAAAACTACATCATCTCCATGTGTCCGTACATCGAATATTATCACTAATACACGTCGAATACTATATATCATACATATCGCCAGTACAGCTAGAACCGTAGCGCCCGACGGGTATCGGCGCGTGCGGTGGACACCCAAAGGAAGGAACCATCAAAGGATCATAGCTCGGTGAGATCCTGAAGAACCTGCCAGGTATTCTCGAACCTGCCCTCCAACGCAACCATGTAGCGACGGACGTGCTCGTCCTCCTCGCTGACACGGTGACGCACCACCTCCGCGGTGTCCGGAAGCCTCGGCACCGTCACTCGCCCATCGACCGCCACCAAACAAGGATCGGGTCAACGACGGGCTGGCTCCTCACCAAGCTACGCCCCGGAAGGTAGCACCTCCAGTACCACCCGGCGGAGCCCGGTCCCGGACATGGCCCATCTGGTCAAGCAGGTGTCGTCCTCCGCCGACTCGGCAGCGAGGATGCGGGATAGGCATCGCCCACGTCGATGCGGGAATAATTGCTTTAACTAAAAAATAAACTAGTTCTATTAATTTTCTTGCTAAAATAAACTACTTCTATAGTAAAATGAACCAGTTTTATTAAATCAACTAGTTCAACTACTAAGCACTTACTATAAATAGAATAATGTAGTACTTACTAAAAATAAACAAGTTTCCTAGTTCTAACTAAGTCCATTAAACACTTTCTAAGTAGTACTAATGAAATCTTTTTGTCGTCAGATGACATTTCCTATGTTCATATAGGTGAAACATTAAACACCTATATCTAGCCAAATATATATTCATCTAACATTTACATTAATATATCTAACTATATATTCAATTGACATTACTATATATTTAACTTTTCTATCTAATTCATCTAACATTCGACATTAATCTAACATTTATATAAACTCAAAATATATAAAAATTAAATAAACAAAAAACTCATTAACCTAGTTATATTAATTATTGAACTAGTTCAAATCTCATATACCTAAATTTTCTTACTAAAATAAACTAGTTATATTAATTATTGAACTAGTTCTAATCTCTAGTTCGACAATTTTTCTATCTAGCTACCTAATTCATCTAACATTCGACATTAATCTAACATTCGACATTAATCTAGTACGTATGTGTGTGTGTGTGTGTGTATGCGTGTGTGGTATATGTGTGTGTGTGTGTGGCCAGCCAGACGCCGCCGCTTCTGACTGTCTGAAAGCGGGGCGCCAAGATGGGCGGGGCGCCATGCGTCGGGCGGCGGCGGAGACGGACGGCGCGCTTGGCGTTGGGCGGACGGCGGCGACGGCCAGGTACGCGCGAGAGAGAGCGAGATACGACGGACGGCGGCGCGGACGACGACGACGACGACGGCGCTGTGGCGTCAAGCGGCGGCAAGGGGACGACGACGACGACGACGGCGACGACGGCGGCGACGCGAGCGAGCGGCGCGAGAGAGGTTGACGAAAGAAGTGGGGAGATGTAACTGAAATTTCGTAAGTGCTGTATATATAGGGTGAGCCTTTAGTACCGGTTGGAGCCACCAACCGGTACTAAAGGCCAGGCCAAGAGGCGGGAAGAGCAGGCCTTTAGTACCGGTTGGTGGCTCCAACCGGTACTAAAAGTGATTTTAGTACCGTTGGAGCCACCAACCGGTACTAAAGGCCTCGCTGCCACTCCCAAAGTTTAGTCCCACTCGCCGGGCGAAGGGCAGCCGACTGGTTTATAAACCCAGCAGCGGCTACCTCTTCGAACTCCTCTATATAGCAGGCTTGTGGGCCTAAATTCTGCGCGCTGCCCTGTGAGTCTGCTGGGCCTTTAAGGCCTGTAATTGCACTCCTGTGGCCTAGCAGGCCCACGGGGCAGCGCCCCAATTTTTTTGTATTTTTTCTTTTCTGCTATTTTTTCTTCTATTTCTTTCTGTGTAGTTTTTTGTATAGTTTTTTCGTTTCTGTTATATTTATTTTCTTCTATTTATTTGTGAGTAGTTTTTCATCTAGTTTTCCAAAATTCAACATTTTCAGAGTTCATTTTGTAGTGATTTTCAATTTCACGGTCATTTTGTAAACGATTGAAAAATAGCAATTATAATTTTTCCTTTTCTGCTTTATTTTTCTTCTATTTATTTCTGAGCAGTTTTTCTTTTCTTTTATATTTATTTTCTTCTATTTATTTGTGGGTAGTTTTCATCTAGTTTGCCAAAATTCAACATTTTCAGAGTTCATTTTGTAGTGATTTTCAATTTCACGGTCATTTTGTAAACGATTGAAAAATAGCAAATATAATTTTTCCTTTTCTGCTTTATTTTTTCTTCTATTTATTTTTGAGTAGTTTTTCTTTTCTGTTATATTTATTTTCTTCTATTTATTTGTGAGTAGTTTTTCATCTAGTTTGCCAAAATTCAACATTTTCAGAGTTCATTTTGTAGTGATTTTCAATTTCACGGTCATTTTGTAAACGATTGAAAATAGCAAATATAATTTTTCCTTTTCTGCTTTATTTCTTCTTCTATTTATTTCTGAGCAGTTTTTCTTTTCTGCTATATTTATTTTGTTCTATTTATTTCTGAGTAGTTTTTTATATAGTTTTTTTCTTTTCAGCAATAGTTTTTTTTCTTTTCTGCTATTTTTTCTTTTCTGCACAACTTGATGGTCAAAGTCTGGAGTTATAACCAAAGTTAAAAAGGAAATGCCGACATGCAATTAGTTTTTGCCATAACAGAAGAAGTCCGGAGTTGTAATAAGTTATTAAAAATAAAAAAAGGTGCAATGCTCGTTAATTTGCTTCAAGCCTTTCGGAATAGTGTAAACTGCACTGCGCATAGCTCCGTGCAATCTACGATATTCCTGAAGGCTTGAAGCTAAGCAACGTGAGCATTGAGCCTCTTCTTCATCGTCTCTGCACTCAGGGCTTATAAACTGCTCCTAGTCCCTCTCTCTTGGCGAGGTGGGACTAAAAAACAGCTTCCTAAGCAACTGTAGTACTGGTCACCCTTTACTACCGGTTGGAGCCACCAACCGGTACTAAAGGTGGTGCGCTTAAAACAGTTATGGCAAATGAAGGCAGAAATGGTTGAAAGTTGATTGCGTCGCTTTGAATGGTGCATACTGAATGCACAAAAAGTCTGGAGTTGTAATAAGTTTAAAAAAATGAAATGCCTTTGTAACAGATGAGTTTAATTTCGTCCGAAACCTGAATACTTCGAAAGTGATTGTCCAGTTTGTGAACGAAGTGCATCTAGTTTTTGCCGTAACCCTCTCTACTTTTTTGAACAATCTATGTGGGTGAAATGATGATACCATGCCAAGTTTCAACTTTTCAGAGTTCATTTGTAGTGCTTTTCAATTTCCAGGTCATTTAGTTCTCAAAACAAATCATTGAATGCATGAAAATAGCAAATGAAGGTAGAAATGGTTGAAAGTTGATGGCGTCGCTTTGAATGGTGCATACTGAACGCAAAAAATATAAGAGCATTTACATCATGATCTTATATTTCTTTACAGTCTAAATTGTCAATATGATCATATAACATCAAAAAAATACTTTGATCATCAATGATCTTTGTGTGTACAATCTGAATTGTCAATCTGAGTCATCAACGATTTATAAACCGATGAAGACTCATATTGAGGCCACAAATTCTACACATAGAGTTCAATGAAGACCAAGTGCTTATGATAGTTTGAGAAATAACATATTTAAGGTGGTAAAAGGCTTGTTAGGGGAGCGAGGTGGGACTAATTAAAACATCCTGCCACAACGTCATTAATACCGGTTCGTGGTATGAAACGGCACTAAATGGTGATGGTGGGGCCATAGCCTGACCGCAGGCTAACACAGCCTCTTTAGTACCGGTTCGTGGCATGAACCGGTACTAAAGGTTCGCCACGAACCGGTGCTATTGATCGCCCCCACGAACCGGCACTAATGTATACATTAGTACCGGCTCAAATTCAAACCGACACTAATGTGCTTCACGTATGACCCTTTTTCTACTAGTGTTGTCGGAGACTTCATATCTCTCGACCCAGGCATGAGCTTGGAAAACCATTTTCAGCTCCTCGAACATCTCATATGCTCTGTGTTGCTCAAAACGCTTTTGGAGCCCCGGTTCTAAGCTGTAAATCATGCCGCACTGAACGAGGGAGTAATCATCATCACGAGACTGCCAAGCATTCATAATGTCTTGGTTCTCTGGGATGGGTGCTTCACCTAGCGGCGCTTCTAGGACATATTGTTTCTTGGCTGCTACGAGGATGATCCTCAGGTTTCGGACCCAGTCCGAATAGTTGCTGCCATCATCTTTCAGCTTGGTTTTCTCCAGGAACGCGTTGAAGTTCATGTTGACATGAGCGTTGGCCATTTGATCTACAAGTCATATTTTGCAAAGACTTTAAACTAAGTTCATGATAATTAAGTTCATCTAATCAAATTATTTAATGAACTCCCACTCAGATTGACATCCCTCTAGTCATCTAAGTGTTACACGATCCGAGTCGACTAGGCCGTGTCCGATCATCACGTGATACGGACTAGTCATCATCGGTGAACATCTCCATGTTGATCGTATCTTCCATACGACTCATGTTCGACCTTTCGGTCTCTTGTGTTCCGAGGCCATGTCTGTACATGCTAGGCTCGTCAAGTTAACCCTAAGTGTTTTGCATGTGTAAAACTGTCTTACACCCGTTGTATGTGAACGTAAGGATCTATCACACCCGATCATCACGTGGTGCTTCAAACGCATTTAATTTTAGCAACGGTGCATAGTTAGGGGGAACACTTTCTTGAAATTATTATAAGGGATCATCTTTTTTACTACCGCCGTTCTAAGTAAACAAGATGCATAAAACATAATAAACATCACATGCAATTATATAAAGTAGTGACATGATATGGCGAATATCATATAGCTCCTTCGATCTCCATCTTCGGGGCTCCATGATCATCTTCGTCACCGGCATGACACCATGATCTCCATCATCGTGTCTTCATGGAGTTGTCACGCCAACGACTACTTCTACTTCTATGGCTAACGCGTTTAGCAATAAAGTAAAGTAATTTACATGGCGTTCTTCAATGACACGCAGGTCATACAAAAAATATAGACAACTCCTATGGCTCCTGCCGGTTGTCATACTCATCGACATGCAAGTCGTGATTCCTATTACAAGAACATGATCTCATACATCACAATATATCATTCATCATTCATCACAACTTCTGGCCATATCACATCACATGACAATTGCTGCAAAAACAAGTTAGACGTCCTCTAATTGTTGTTGCATCTTTTACGTGGCTGCAATTGGGTTCTAGCAAGAACGTTTTATTACCTACAAATAACCACAACGTGATTTTGTCAACTTCTATTTACCCTTCATAAGGGCCCTTTTCATCTAATCCGCTCCAACTAAAGTAGGAGAGACAGACACCCGCTAGCCACCTTATGCAATTAGTGCATGTCAGTCGGTGGAACCTGTCTCACGTAAGCGTACGTGTAAGGTCGGTCCGGGCTGCTTCATCCCACAATACCGCTGAAGCAAGAAAAGACTAGTAGCGGCAAGCAAGTTGACAAGATCTACGCCCACAACAAAATTGTGTTCTACTCGTGCAATAGAGAACTACGCATAGACCTAGCTCATGATGCCACTGTTGGGGAACGTTGCAGAAAACAAAAATTTTCCTACGGTTTCACCAAGATCCATCTATGAGTTCATCTAAGGAACGAGTGAAAGAGAGATGCATCTACATACCACTTTGTAGATCGCGAGCGGAAGCGTTCAAAAGAACGGGGTTGAGGTAGTCGTTCTCGTCGTGATCCTATAACCGGAGATCCTAGCGCCGAACGGATGGCACCTCCGCGTTCAACACACGTACGGTCAGCGTGACGTCTACTCCGTCTTGATCCAGCAAGGGAGAAGGAGAGGTTGATGATGATCAGCAGCACGACGGCGTGGTGGTGGATGCAGCAGGACTCCGGCAGGGCTTCGCCAAGCAACTGTGGGAGGAGGAAGAGGTGTAGCAGGGGAAGGGAGGCGCCAAGACTTAGGGGTGCAGCTGCCCCTCCCTCCCCTCCCTTTATATAGGCCCCCAGGGGGGCGCCGGACCCTTGAGATCAGATCTCCCAGGGGGGGCGGCGGTCAGGCGGGTGGAGTGCCCCCCAAGGCAAGTGGGGCGCCCCCCCCCCCACCCTAGGGTTTCAACCCTAGGCGCAGGGGGTGGGCCAAGGGGGGCGCACCAGCCCACTATGGGCTGGTTCCCCTCCCCACTTCAGCCTATGGGGCCCTCCGGGATGGGTGGCCCCACCCGGTGGACCCCCGGGACACTTCCGGTGGTCCCGGTACATTACCGGGTGACCCCGAAACATTCCCGATGGCTGAAACAGCACTTCCTATATATAATTCTTTACCTCCGGACCATTCCGAAACTCCTCGTGACGTCCGGGATCTCATCCGGGACTCCGAACAACATTCGGTTTGCTGCATACTCATATTCATACAACCCTAGCGTCACCGAACCTTAAGTGTGTAGACCCTACGGGTTCGGGAGACACGTAGACATGACCGAGACGGCTCTCGGGCAATAACCAACAGCGGGATCTGGATACCCATGTTGGCTCCCACATGCTCCTCGATGATCTCATCGGATGAACTACGATGTCGAGGATTCAAACAACCCCGTATACAATTCCCTTTGTCAATCGGTATTTTACTTGCCCGAGATTCGATCGTCGGTATCCCAATACCTCGTTCAATCTCGTTACCAGCAAGTCACTTTACTCGTACCGTAATGCATGATCTCGTGATCAAACACTTTGATTACATTGAGCTCATTATGATGATGCATTACCGAGTGGGCCCAGTGATACCTCTCCGTCATACGGAGTGACAAATCCCAGTCTCGATCCGTGTCAACCCAACAGACACTTTCGGAGATACCTGTAGTGCACCTTTATAGTCACCCAGTTACGTTGTGACGTTTGGTACACCCAACGCACTCCTACGGTATCCGGGAGTTACACGATCTCATGGTCAAAGGAAATGATACTTGACATTGGAAAAAGCTCTAGCAAAACGAACTACACGATCTTGTGCTATGCTTAGGATTGGGTCTTGTCCATCACATCATTCTCCTAATGATGTGATCCCGTTATCAACGACATCCAATGTCCATAGTCAGGAAACCATGACTATCTGTTGATCAACGAGCTAGTCAACTAGAGGCTTACTAGGGACATATTATGGTCTATGTATTCACACGTGTATTACGATTTCCGGATAATATAGTTATAGCATGAATAAAAGACAATTATCATGAACAAGGAAATATAATAATAATCCTTTTATTATTGCCTCCAGGGCATATTTCCAACACCATTCATAACTAATGCAACCGATGGTCCGTTTGCATCAACCAAGTGGATCAACCGAGTGGTGTGCAAGTGGCGGAGTATGGCCCCTACATCCAAGAACTATTCAAGAGTAGGAACATCAAGTTCGACCACAAGCCCTTCATGTTGCATCATTGCTACAAAGAGATATGCAAGAACGAGAAGTGGATCCAAATAATCATGGGGACCATTCCAAAGAGATCAAGGTTGAGCATATCCATTGAGGAGGACACTGAGGTTGATGAAGATGCCAACAATAGACCGGAAGGAAACAACACTGCAAATGAAAGAAATAAGAGAAATGCATTCGTTGGCACTTCCAAAGAAGAACTTGTGGCAATGATCGAGACCAAGAAGGTGTTGGCAGCCGAACGCAAAGAAGAGAAGATGGTGAGGTGGAATAAGCTCAAAGCGTTGGAGGATGATAAATGAAAGGCCAAGTTGGCGGCCGAAGAGAGAAAGTTGAAGGAAAAGGAGCATAGGCTTGCAATTGAGGAGGAGAGGATTCGTGATTCCAAGAAGGCCGAAGAACGTGCTATCATGTTCATGAATTCAAACACAATGGATGAAACCACAAGAAAGTATTGGAAGCCCACTCGTGGAGAGATCTTGGAATCCTCTCTTCGTAATGTTGGTGGTGGCCGAGGGGGTGGTGGCGGTGATGGTGGTGATGGTTGTGGATGGGGGGTGGGGTGATGTTGATGGTGGTGACCGAGAGGGGGGTGGTGTTGATGATGGTGGTGGTGGTGTTGGTGGTGGTGGCCTAGAGGATGGCGGTGGTGATGGTCACCGAGAAGACGGTGGAGTTCATTTGTTTGCCGATGACATAGTTTGAGTAGTGGTGGCCCGGGGGTGGTGGTAAATTCCATTGGTTGGATCGGTCCACAACATATACATATACTATGTTTGTGGTGATTTTGGATCAAACAATGTGTTTCAAGTGCTGTCTTTTAGGTGAACTTTGCATGTTTTAATTTGAAAAACGCGATGATGAAAATTTATGTTATTACCGTTATGATATGCATGTTTTAATTGGTATCTCTCAGAAAAGTAAACATCTTTTATCGCCCCCGCGTCGCTCCTCTGTCCCCCGCGCCACCCTCCTCCGGCGACATGGGGGAACCCTAGCCGTCACCGCTAGCACTCACCTCCAACGGCCTCCCTGCATTGCCACCACCAGAGGGCCGACCGGTCAAGCCACGCGCAGACCCCATGAAGGTGGCGGTGGGCCGTATCTAGCTCCTAGCATACTCCAGCGTCACCCTCCCCCACGGCGGTTGCTTGCTGGTCCGCGAGGCTGCGGGTGCACCTTGGCCGTGTGTGCACCCGAATCCGGCCTCCCCTCATCGGCTTGGCCCCTCCGCGTGGCTCGGGCTTACTGAGCCTCCCCCTGTTGCCTAGCTCAATCCATGGCGGGCGTGGGCGTCCCCCGCCTCCAGCTGCCGCCCCCACCCCTGCCGGTCCAGCGGTGGATGCGCCGTGTCATGGATGCGATCATGGGCACCCATCCCTGCAGCCCCCTCCCACCGGCAGCGCGGCCGGTCTGTTGTTGGTGCTACTGCTGGGCGTGGGACTTGCGCCAAGTTGCGGGATGCGCGTGACTTGTCTCATGCAGGCGCCCCTTCCCCTCCTCCGGCGGCACTTCCTCCTCCTCGAGTTAAGGTGATGGCTCTCGTGCGGCGATGACAAGACCTCGTCAAAGGAACTTAATCGTGGCATTCTAACCGAAATAAAAAACTATAAAACAAGTGCTCCCTCCTCCTCGGTGCATGGGCGTGCGCGTAGTTCTAGATCATTGATTTGACTAACTAAAAATGTGTTATATTTCATCGATATCATATCATTTGGTTCATATAAGAATGTAGTATTTTCTAAATAAGGTAATATCATCTGTGGTGCTTGAACTTGGCATGGATGTTCATTTTAATGAATGAACTGGTTTTAAAACTTGATATGGACGTATAAATACGGTGCTAATCTCATTTATAGACATAAAGTGTGTTGATTTGGCACCGTATTTGGCTGACGTGCCATGGGTCCACTTCTGGCAACCAAACAAGATTTCAGTTAAATACCATGTGTCTATGACTACCGGGTCCTGCCTGTCAGTAGAGAGGAAAAATTGATCTGAAGCGTAGGAGCGACCTTGCTAACCACTCAGACCAAAGTTTTATGGATCCTAAAAAAACCAAAGTTTTATGTGGTTAAAACCCCTGTTCAAGAATTCATCCGATTAACCAGTTAACTTGCCGATTAATCTCTACTCGTAGGGTCACCGGGTAGCCGATTAACCGATTAATCACCCGAGTAATTGATTAAATAGCCGATTAACTTGCCGATTAGCCTATTAATCCCCTACTCGCCAGCCAACCGAGCAGCTACCAGTTAACGATTTCCTCAACAATGGTTAAAACGCCCCTTACTCTTAATGTACTGTGAGGTAAAAAGCTTTTGTTTTATTAAAGGCTTGCACTCGGTGCGGCCCATTTAGCGCATGTTAATTTTTTTAAACTGTAAAATGCATATAAGTCATAATCATAGCAATACAAATAAATTTCAACTAGTCGTGTGGTATCAATAATTATAAATGTTGTACATAAAATAAAAATTATAAATTCTTTAAACATGTTCATGTATTTTAGAAAATATTTATGCATTATCGAAAAACATGCCTATAATTGAAATGATAAATATTAATTATAATGATGTTTGTATAATATTAAATAATGCAAATATTTTAAAAAATTATGGTTCAAACATTTGAAACTAGATCTTCAAAACTAGATCCCATGTTGATAGGTTTTGACGAACTTTCTTTTTCACGAAAAAAACCGAATGAAAAAAACCAAATCGGGAGCACGGGTTTTTTCCCTTTCCGAAAGAGGCACGCCGGTGCCTCTCACGAAATCACAACTGTGCCTCTCGCGGAAGGAAAAAAAATATTTTTTTTTCGTTTTTGAGGAGGCACTGCCGTGACTCTCGTGGAAGCAAAACCGTGACTCTAGCGAAAGGAAAGGAAACAGAAAACACTTTTTTTTTCATTTCCGAGAGGCACGGCCGCGAATCTCGCGAAAGCACTACCATGCCTCTCGCGGAAGCAAAACCGTTACTCCCGCGAAAGAAGAAAAATGCGTTTTATTTTCCTTTCCAAGAGGCACGGCCGTGACTCTCGCTAAAGCACAACCGAGCCTTTCGCAGAAGCAAAACCGTGACTCTCGCGAAAGAAAAAAAAACAGATAACGCGTTTTTTTTTTTTGTTTCCGAGAGGCACGGCCGTGACTCTCGCGAAAGCACACCCGTGCCTGACACTCGCGAAAGGAAAAAACAGAAAACTCATTTTTCTTTCGTTTCCAAGAGGCACGGCGGTAACTCTAGCGAAAGCAAAACCATGACTATCGCGAAAGGAAAAAAAGAAAACACGTTTTTTCGCGAAACATAAGTTTTCCAAAAAAAAAAAATCGATCAAAAAGCTAAGGTAGACCGGTGGAAAACCAAAACGTCAAAAAAAAGTTTTAAAAGCCGAAAACGCGTGCGGAAAAATAAAAAATAAATCCCGAAGGGAGCGCGACACGTGGCGAATGACTGAGAGCGCGCTAAGTGGCGCTGATCGTTGTGAGGCTCCCGAAAAAGCGCTCGTTAACTAGTTGATCTACGAATGACTGATCACCATATTTGCACGTTTATGCCAAGTTTT
Source organism: Aegilops longissima (assembly GCA_021605205.1). Classification (NCBI taxonomy): domain Eukaryota; kingdom Viridiplantae; phylum Streptophyta; class Magnoliopsida; order Poales; family Poaceae; genus Aegilops; species Aegilops longissima. The sequence continues at coordinate 24,051,507 of CM038682.1, forward strand.
AGAACCAGTTTGATGTATTTTTAAGTTAATGCACGAAAGTGAACATCCATGTTATGCACCACTGACAAGTTTATGCACCACTGATGATATTACGTCTTTCTAAATATATTTTAATTACATATAATACATGTCTAGCTAGTTAAATTGATGACCCAGAACTACGCGCAATGCCTTATGCACTGAGACAGAGGGAATATGTAAGGGTCACTTGTGCGCTTGGATGTTTGTTCGTTGGTGTTTTTGAAATGATTGGTTGTCTGGCAAACATATCATCCGCCCAAGCACCGGCCGAATGTACGCTGACTCTATAACACATCACTGATTCACTCCAGCGACAAAAAAGTATTGCGACTCAACAGCGATGGTATATCAGTATCAAAACTTATTCAGAGCGCCAGAACAAAGTCGACAAACAGCAGGCTACCAAAGGGAACAGAGCAAACATCGGCGTCGAGAATATTCATGGGGGAACAGAATGAACATCCGCGTCAAGATTATTCATGGGGACCGGAAGCAAAAGGTGCCATTGGCAGGCAGAGAAAGTTTGTTCTACAGCACAGAGATACGTCGTTTCATGTCTAGTTCACATGTTGACACGTCGAAAGTGAGCCGTGCTCTGCACTAGTTCTTGCCCATCATGGCTCTGTCCTGCTGCCTCAGCCTCTCGCCTTCGCGAGAAAGATAGCCCTGGAATTTCTCCTGCCAAAATCAAAGCAAGAATGATTACACCTCAGCCACTGGTTAGCAACTGCCCACAAGTTCTGAACAGTGATAGCAATGCTAACATAAGTAAAGGAGCAAAAGAAATCATGTGCGTACTATGTTTGTGTGTGTATGTGTAATCATCACGAGGATGCACGTGATAGACTACACATTGCAATTTCCCATACATTAATCGCGCTGAAATACATTTGAAAAGGATCACTTGAGATAGCGTATAAAAAGAAGTTACTTCAGTACAATTCACATCTCAGTATTCACTAGGCTTGGTTCTATGGGGCATCCCAAGGAGAGGTGACTACATCAGCATTATGTTGGTCCCAAGGGAATATGACTAAGACATATGGGTTAGGGTAAAAACAATAAGATTAAAAATGTACAAGGAAGAGGTAGATAAAATAACTTCCAGCTGCTAAGAAACTGGATCTTGTTTTTATTGTTTAAATAAGAACATTATAAGACGTCAGAAAACGCAATTTTGCATCCAGCAGCATAATGAACTATAGAAATCCCAAAAGGTCAATAGTAAAGAGCTAGAAATTAACAAAATCGGTACAAACAGCAACCAAAATAATGGCATAACTAGGAACCAAAAACTTACCAAATTACATATAGCAAAGATATATGTGCCATTTTAAAAGACAGCATCTAGAATATAGAGTATTAAGATGCCTAGTCCAATGTGAGTACACAAGTCGTCAGTATTTCAACCAAAATACACCAACACTGAACTTCAAAAGTATATATCTTAACGAATTTCTTTTACCAAACTCTGCAGTCTTAAACAGCTATACTGACAAATGGGCAAAGCAATCCATTAAGCAGGAAACAGTAGACATAACACAAACTCCACTCTCTCAAAACATCTATACGAAGAGGAACCTATTATGGCAAAGAACACATAGCAACTTTGCCATCATAAGGCATGTTTAGCTTTTCAACGCTGTTACTTATTGGAAATCTTGTATTATTACCCACTTGACCAGTCCATCACTATTCAATTCGATATATACCCATTACCGCAATCTGCAAATTATGTGGCTATACACCTAACACTATATCAAAACAGGACACATAGTTGATCTGCAACTCTTGCTATCAATAACGTCACGTTAATGGTAGCAAGAAGTAAATGTGCCTTGCACTTTGCATATTACAGAAATCAAGACCCTGTAAGTTACAGCATTTAGCCTCGTACGTTGCACAACCATGTGCATAGCCTGCCAAAAAACTCTGTTTACGGATAGCACCAAAGCATGAAGAGACGGCCCCTTTGCTTGATTACAACAACGTTTGCTACTTTGCTGCTGTGTAGTGCATCATAATGTCGGTTCTGACATGCAATCTATGATTTTTTACATCCCGTGAAAATGGTTGGCTACTCGAACTCAAAAACATATTCTGACTTTGGTGTTGCTACAAATTGGGAAACCAGGTCTTGTCCTCTGAAATAGTAAGATATAACCGAAACCAATAGACAGCATGACTAATTGTGATGTGCAACTCCGGTTCCTTGAAAGTTGACACCTAGACAAGAGAGATTTATCAATGTCTTACACAAGCCATCAAACCACTAGCTAGAGCGTAATCTTAACATGTCACTTTGGCAGTACGCGAAGGACTCCTCCAACAGCAAGCAAAGCAATGAATGATCTACATGACGGATCGCAGCAAAGCAGCTCATTCTGAGCACCAGCGGGCACAACGAAAACCGTTCCCGAAACAACAGCGACTGAACTAACTCACCATTAGCACAGACACCCTAATCAATCAGTAAAGTCACAGGCTTGAACCAGGAACTCGTGCCCTCTGGCTGGAAACCGCAGAAATCGGGAGCTAAACGGCCTTGTATGTCAACCGAAACCAATCTATCTACAACTACCGACGGGATTGGTTGAAACGTCGATCCCTAATCGGAGCCGAGCGAGCCGCCAGATCCACACCTAGCGCGCGCAGAAAACGGATCTAACCTAAGACAACCGCGGCCGTCGGGCGGAGGGGGATCGGCGACGGGGTTTCGGGAGGGAAGGGGGAGGGCGCGGTGGTTGGTTGGTCGGCTGGTTTACCTTGCCGCCGAAGAGGAAGATCCCGGCGAGGCCGGCGGCGCCGACGCTGCCCCAGATGACGACCGTGGAGGAGAGCAGGGACCAGTTGCGGTAGATCATCCTCGCGAGCGAGCGCCGCCTGTCGATCGATTCTTCCGCGGCGGATTGGATTTGGATTGGGGGAGATCGGAGACTGCAGCAGGTTTGGGGAAGGGGAAAGAGAAAGAGGAGGGATGGCCACGCGTGCAATGGAATGAATCGTTCGACGTCTGTTGTCAGCTCCATGGCCCGGCCCAACACCAGCATCCTCCTCCTCCTCGGGCTGACTCAGCCATTCGACACGTGTAGCGCTCTGGACGCTCCCTTCGGATTTTGTTTTTTTATTTTTTTCGCACGCATTTTTGCTTTTTAACAGTTTTTTTGAATTTTTTTAACGTTTTGGTTTTTCATCGGAATTCCCTAGCTTTTCGACAAAAAAAATCGAAAAAAAATTTTGCGAGAAAAACGCCTTTTTTTCGCGAGAGCCACAGTTTTATTTTCGCGAGAGGCACGGTTGTGCTTTCGCGAGAGGCACGGCTGTGCCTCTTGAAAAGGAAAAAAAGACACGTTTTTTGTTGTTTTTTCCTTTCGCGAGAGGCACGGTTTTGCTTTCGTGAGAGTCATGGCCGTGCCTCTTGAAAACAAAAAAAAACACGTTTTATGTTTTTGTTTTTGCCCATCGTGAGTCCAATGCACTCCCTCAAAAAAACAAAAACTTAACGAGGCCGGTGGCCGGACCCATCTGGCCTCTTCTTTTTTTGTTCTATGTAACGAGGCCGGTGGCCGGTGGTCTTATCTAACAAAAAATCCCGGGACACCAACAACCAGTAGACCTCCTGCCAACACAACGCCATGCGAACTTTGCCCAGTCATGCATTCTAGCGGCAGGAAGAGGGATATGAGATGGCTGACGGCAACCGTTAGCGATCTAGGTTACAGCTGGTAGGGACTGTTAGGTTTTTTTCTTGTTTATAGGCTTCACGCTTTTTAAAAAATGCATGTTAGGCTAGTCATAGTGCATAGTAACTTAGACTAGTAAGAGGGTGTTTCGATACTCTTTAGTCATGTGACTAGTAGTAGTCAGACTAAAATTTTTTAGTCAGGCCCTGTTTGGAAGATGACTACTACTACAAAGATTAAATGTCTCAAGATTAAATGTTCCTTGTGCAACACCAATTAGAGAGAGAGAGGGGACTTTAGTCAAGTAAAAGTTAGGGGTGTTTGGAGGTTTACTGACTAAAGGTGACTACTACTAGTCTCTAGTCAGTAAAAGTTGGGGGTGGGGTGACTAGGGACTAAACTAGTTTTAGTCACCCACTAGTCAGGGGTGTTTGGAGGTTTACTGACTAAAGGTGACTACTACTAGTCTCTAGTCTCTAGTCTCTAGTGATCCAAACACCCTCTAACATGTATATGTTACTAGTCTATGTTATTATCATCGTAGTGGATAGTAACATAAATGTAGTGCCATGCAAGCCTTCATTTATTATGTTGTAGACTCATTTTGCATTGGGGTGCGTTATGTTATGGTAACATATATCACAAGCACTTCTCTCCTCATTAACTCCATGCCACATAAGCATATATGTCTCGGGATGTGCTATGTTACTACCTAAGTTACTTTCACTATGGCTAGCCTTATGTTGATCTACTAATTTATCTCTCATTGTTCGTTCATGTGGTTGGTTCCTACTATTGAATCATGCTTCCGCTGGTCAGGGGCGGAGACAATGACCCAGGGCCCAGGCCCGGGGCTTGATGCCCAACTACTTTGCTGACTGTAACCACTTTGCTTGATGCCCAACTACTTATAAAAGTTTAAATGAAGCTGTGTTTTCATCTTCCAGTTTCTCATTATGAGGGCTTTCAAATAAGACCCATTTTAAATATGGCTTGACAAAATTTGATAGTATGAACGACCGATAAAATTATGATTTTGTACCTATGACCGACAAAAAAATGTCTTAAAACTTGGCATAAGTGAGCGAGGAAATCTAAGTTTCAGTTGAGACCTCATAAGTTTCAATGATTAAAACTTAAAACTTACTGCGCCATCGTGTGAGATCCAACTACTTCATGAATTGTGAGGCAATCGAGCGACTGAGCAGGGCTTGGCAGGTGCATGCCCGTGTGAATTTCCGAGTCTCAGTCGCCAGCAATATTATTGAGCCTAGTGTTTAATGGAATTTTTTCCATAGTCAAAAAAGAAAAGTTTTGAATCAATCATAACCTGTACGTTCTGCTATCTTTACCTGTATAACTTGCTGTGTCATAGGCCCTGTTTGTTTCATAAGTCCTAGGACTTTCTTAAGTCCCAACTTATAAGTCATAAGTCCCTACCTGTTTGTTTACAGGGACTTATAAGTCCTTGTAACCTGCAACGAGGCTCAGGAGAGGGCCTGTCCGGCGATTGGAGGCACCGTTACAACGAACCGAGGCGGGGCGGCGATGGGGCGGCGAACCGAGGCGGACGGCGACGGGCGAGAGGCGGGCGGCGACGGGCGACGACGGGCGAGAGGCGGGCGGCGACGGGCGAGAGTCGGGCGGCGACAAGGCGGCGAACCGAGGCGGGGCGGCGACGGGGCGAGAGGCGGGGCGGGCGACGGGGCGTGCGGGGAACGAGCATGGAGCGAGTAAGTCCCAATAAGCTCCTCCCTAAGAGTCTTATTTGATAAGTCCCAAATCACCATCATAAGTCCCAATAAGTCCCTTGTGTTTGGTTTAGGTGGGACTTATAGGGACTTTTTTTTAAGTCCCTAAACCAATAAGTCTCTGGAAACAAACACCCCCATAGACTTTTCTTGAAAGCTTCTAGCAGGTGGCTCAACCAAACCAAGATCGATTCCAGGATACGAATTTACCACCTTTTCTTTTTGATGGAACAAATTTATCACCTTAATCATGAAGCATCGACAAGTTCCTTTTTTTAGGGGACAAGTTCCTTTTTGAAGCATCGATCCATTGGAGCTGTCGAGAGCCTCTCAGTTACGCTCTATGCAGTAATATTTCACTGGCTCTTCTGTTTGTACATGTTTTTTTACTGTTGTGTGCACATCCGATTTTCTTTTGTTTGCTTGTAATGCTCTTCCTTGTGGAATGGATAGTTCTCTCATCCTGTTATGGACATAGAATAAGAAATATATGTCATGATAATCATGAGAAAATAGATTGTTATTCATACCTAAGCATATATGCTAGATCAGATTAATGTTTAAGAAGATGGATTTTTGGGGATGCTAAATCATACAGTCCCAGCTTTTTGCACTAACTATGCTATTAAACTTGATTGGTGATTATTCTTAAGAGGTAAAAGCACCCCAGGTACCCTAACTTGCACAACATGTGACACTTTAGTCCTAAACTTGCAAAAATCGACCCAACCATACCCCAACTTGCACTGCATGTGACGTTTTAGTCCCAGACCAATGACAAAACGACAAGTGGCAGCCAGGTGGCTGGCCCGGTTGTTGCATGCAGTTTTGCAAACCCCCTGCTGTTAAGCCTAATCAACCCGCAGCTCAGCTCACCTGAAACCACAGCCCTGTAACCAGACAGCTCCAACACCCATGTGATGCTTTTCTCGATAGCACTACCACATCAACATCATTAACCCACCTACAAAACTAATCAGTGTACTCCTTGATCAATAGTTAGTGTCAAAGCCACGACATGATTCACTGCACCACACACACGTCCTTAAGTAGAAAAATGGAGTGATTAAGGCGAGGGTTTAGCTGTTGCTGACAAGTGTAACCTCGATAACTGTCAGAGCAGTAGAGCACAAGACAAGCACTGGCACATGGAAGATTAACAGCACTAAGAAGCGTAACTAACAGTTGATTGTACAACGGTGCACTGGCAGCTAATATATACTAGTAGTAGTAGTAGGCTAGGTCAATGCATGCATGCGCTAGCTAGGAGTAGTAGTAATTATCAAGGGGTTAACGTTGCGCCCGGCGCCACGAGATGGCCGGAGGAGAGTTTGTATCCAGCCGCCGGTGTTGTCTCAGGGAGGCTGCACGTCGGCCGGCCGGTCAGAAGAGGTCGAAGCGCTTCGTGTCAGCCTTGCGCGACGCCGGCGTCTTGCACGACTGCGATCGGTGCAGCGGGGCGCTGGGGACGAGGGCGGACGCGATGACCGGAGGAGCGCGAAGTTGAGGTTCTTGAAGAAGGGATGGGCCTTCACGTCGGCGGCGCCGTGGCGGGACCCGAGGCGGGCGGCGGGGTCCTTGGTGAGCAGGCGCGCGATGAGGTCCCGCGCCGCGGTGGTGTCGGCGTGGTAGCCGGTGACAGAGGAGGAGGGGAAGGTGAGCGGCGCGCGGACGATGTTGCGGAGCGTGTCCCGTTGGTGGCGCCGGCGAACGCGGAGCGGCCGTGGAGGAGCTCGTTGAGGAACACGCCGTAGGCCCACTAGTCCACGGCGGCGCCGTGCGCGCCGCCGCCTGCCACCTCCGGGGCCACGTACTCGTGCGTGCCGACGAACGAGCACGACCGCGCAGACACCGGCTCCGCCACGAACCGCGGGGGAGACGCGCGCACCGGCGACGATGCCTCCGCCGCTTGAAACGTATCGGGAAGCAGGACGCGCTGCGCGGCCCTTCCTGTTCCTCCTCCTCGGCGACGGCTGGCTTGAGGTCGCGGTAGACGATGCCCATCATGTGCAGGCACTCGAGCGCCAGGAGCACCTCGGCCGCGTGGAACCGGATGGAGGGCAATGCGGTGGCGAAGGGAGTGGAGGTCGCCGCCGGGGCAGAACTCCATGACGACGCATGAGAAGCGCGGGGCGGCGTCGAAGTCGGCGAAGAGCGTGGGGAGGAACGGGTGGTCGAGCAACCGCAAGATGCGCTTCTCGGCGGCCGCGCGCTCCAACTTGTGCTTCTTGGCCACGGCGCGCCGGTCCACCACCTTCATGGTGTACATGCACGACGGGACCTCCGACGGTGCCGAGGCGGCAGAGGTAGACGGTGTTGATGTCGCCGCCACCGACGTGTCGGACGAGTGATGACGATGGGTGGGATCTTGAGAAGAGGTGTCTAGAGGGGAGTGATTAGACACTAAGTACCGAAGTTGCAGTTTTTAACTTTTTAGATTTAAATGGAGATTAGGCACAATTTCAACATTCACAATACATAACAAACAAGCATGCAAAGAGTATATAGGCAGCGGAAATTAAAGCATGCAACTTGCAAGAAAGTAAGGGAAGGGTTTGGAGGATTCAAACGCAATTGGAGACATGGATGTTTTTATCGTGATTCCGATAGGTGGTGCTATCGTACATCCACGTTGATGGAGACTTCAACCCACAAAGGGTAACGGCTGCGCGAGTCCACGGAGGGCTCCACCCACGAAGGGTCCACGAAGTAGCAACCTTGTCTATCCCACCATGGCCGTCGCCCACGAAGGACTTGCCTCACTAGCGGTAGATCTTCACGAAGTAGGCGATCTCCTTGCCCTTACAAACTCCTTGGTTCAACTCCACAATCTTGTCGGAGGCTCCCAAGTGACACCTAGCCAATCTAGGAGACACCACTCTCCAAGAAGTAACAAATAGTGCGTTGATGATGAACTCCTTGCTCTTGTGCTTCAAATGATAGTCTCCCCAACACTCAACACTCTCTCATAGGATTTGGATCTGGTGGAAAGCAACTTGGGGAAGGCTAGAGATCAAGATTCATATGGTAGGAATGGAATATCTTGGTCTCAACACATGAGTAGGTGGTTCTCTCTCAGAAATGGTAAGCTCGAAGTGTAGGTTTGTTCTGATGGCTCTCTCCATGAATGAAGATGAGGTGGAGGGGTATATATAGCCTCCACACAAAATCTAACCGTTACACAATTTACCAATCTCGGTGGGACCGAATCAACAAACTCGGTCAGACCGATTTTAGTAAATCTAGTGACCGTTAGGGTTTTCGTGGATGACTTGCATCTCGGTAGGACCGATATGGTTAGGGTTAGGGCATAACGTAATCTCGGTGAGACCGATTACACAAACTCGGTGAGACCGATTTTGGTAATTAGCTAACGAGAGAGTTGGTCAGGCAAACTCGGTGAGACCGATTACTCAAATTCGGTGGGACCGATTTTGGTTATTGAGTCAACCAGAAAGTTTGCATTGTAACCTCGGTAGTACCGATTCTCAAAATCGGTGAGACCGATTTTGATAATGGACATACACAGAGAGATTACAATCCCATCTCGGTGAGACCGAGATCCCTATCGGTAGAACAATTTTGCCTAGGGTTTGTGGCAGTGGCTAAGACATCAAAACTCGGTGGCGCCGGATAGAAAGAATCAGTGGGGTCGAGTTTGACTTACTAGGGAGCACTTGTGCTTTCAATCTCCCCCTTTTTGGTAATTGATGTCAACATACATCAAAGCTTTAGATAAAGATATAAAGAGTAGCAAGTAGAGCTTTGGAAAGACATGTAACAAGCATAGGCTCCCCCCATATGTATGCAGTCATGTGAATATGGAATATGAAAGCATATGAGAGCATAACCATGATAGAGTAGGCAATGTGTTACATGTATCTTGGCCATATGCATCAGAGCAAAAGATTATTAAGGAAAATACCTTCATGCTCATGAGTCCTTCTTGCAAACAGTATGCGCATCAGCAAGAATTCCTCATACACATGATTGTGATGCATATACTTACCTTGTAGTCTTGAGTTGGCTTAGGATGGAATGAACCTGCACAAACAAGGTTAGATAATACAGGTACATCTACTAGCCAGAGCAAACAAAAGAAACCACAAGAATACCAAGACTAGGATGACATGTATAAAGTGAGTACTGAGTACCACATTGGATTAGACATGTCCCCAAGAATAAAGATACGCAATGAATTCAAATGATTTCCTTCCCTTAGATGTCTTGCTCCCCCTGAATCTAGCATGGGATATTGGGAGAAGATAGGGAACAGAAAATCAGAGCAGAAAGATATAAATGAACAGAGCTTAAAGCAAATAAGCACATATGAACATGTCTTTCCCCCAAAAAGACACGTGGCATCTCTCCTCTTGAACACCAAGCATCTGGGATCCTTGAGAAATACTTTCTACTTGAGTATTCTCTCCCCCTGGAGATCTCTCTCTCTCCCCTGAGGATCTCTCTGTAAATGATAAGCTTTGATGTGATCTCTCTCTCCCCCTTTGGCATCAATTTCCAAGAAGGGTTTTCTGGAATCTGTCGAATGGGTTTGGTCCTTGAGTCACAGCACAAAGCACTGTGAAAAATGTGATGCTTGTAGAGGACAAGATTCATTGAGTGGAGCTGGATCAGAAGAAACACAGAATAAGCGGCAAACTGTTTTTCCTGTTGTGAAATCGGTGGCACCGAGTGGTATGCTTCGGTGGTGCCGAAAGGATTCTGTTGGACCGAAAACAACAAATCGGTGAAACTGAGTTTATCACAGAGAAAACACTTGTCACCTCAGCTCACTAGTTTTAGTAAAATCTCACAAAGATTTGCAAGGAATTAACTTAAGGATCTGTAATGAATTGGGTGCAGAAAATGCAGAGCAGCTAAAAAGAAAGAAGAAAATCTAGATGAAGTTTTTTTTTGTGAAAGGGAAAGCAAATATGCATGAGACAAATGCAAAGGCACAGACAAGAACACGAGAGAACTTCATCTAGAGATGGTCGGTGACAAAGTCACCTATGTTAGAGTATATTGACTTATGAGTCAAGTGAGATCACTTGATCATGGGTCATACTCATCGTTTGAGCTCAAAATGGGGTTACCATTTTTCGTTTAAGCATTTTGATGTATTCACATCTTGTCGAGTTGCTTTGGCTCATGTCTCGGAGTAAAGCTTCTCTAAGATGGAATGACATACCTTGGTTGGTGGTGATGACCATGTAGTTGAACTTGTGTGGGTTGCTCAAGGTTGATGTAGCTCATCAAGAGTTGGGAGCACCACTTGGAATTTGAGTCCATCTACCTACATGGGTTAGTTCTTGCAAGGAGTAGCACTTGTGAAAAAGAGAATTTAATCATGAAGCTCAATTATAGAGATTGTCAAAGGATATATTTGAAAGATTCCGTGCTTCCTTGACTTCAACCACCATAGTGTAGAGACTTGGTGATGTAGAGATTGCTTAAGATATGATTGGTTTACAATCTCATGGAATTTGATTCAACCAAGTACCTACATGGGTTAGATAACATACAAGATACAAATATATCCAATAAATAATATAATCATCATAAGAGAAATATCAAGGATTAGTCATAATCTCATGTCTTACATGTATCCAATGGAGTTTCTACTCCAAGTTTGAAGCATCAATGATGTTCAATTCTCCTCTTAACCTGCAAAACACTTTCTCATCAAGGGGTTTAGTGAATATATCCGCTAATTGCTTTTCGGTGCGAACATGCTTAAGATCAATGTCACCCTTAGCAACATGATCTCGAATGAAATGATGACGAACTTCAATATGCTTAGTTCGAGAATGTTGCACAGGATTATGACCAATTTTGATAGCACTTTCATTGTCACAAAGCAATGGAACATGTCTCACATTTATCCCATAATCTCTAAGAGTTTGGGTCATCCAAAGTAACTGAGCACAACATGAACCAGCGGCAATGTACTCCGCTTCGGCAGTGGATAAGGATACCGAGTTTTGTTTCTTGGAGGACCAAGACACAAGAGATCTACCAAGAAATTGACAAGTACCCGAAGTGGACTTTCTATCAACCTTGTCTCCGGCATAGTCCGAGTCGGAGTAGCCAACAAGATTGAAAGAGGCCCTCTTAGGATACCAAATGCCAAAATTTGGTGTATGGATTAAGTATCTCACTATCCTTTTCACGGCCTTAAGATGACATTCTTTAGGAGCAGCTTGATATCGTGCACACATGCACACGCTTAGCATAATATCGGGACGTGAAGCACATAGATATAACAATGAACCAATCATAGAGCGATAAACCTTTTGATCAACCGGTTCACCATATTTGGTCAAGTCAAGATGTCCACTAGTAGGCATGGGTGTAGACATACCTTTGCATTCTTGCATATTGAACTTCTTGAGTAAGTCCTTAGTGTACTTCGTTTGAGAGACAAAGGTACCTTCCTTGGTTTGCTTGATTTGCAACCCAAGAAAGAATTTGAGTTCACTCATCATTGACATCTCAAACTTCTCCGACATCAGCTTTCCAAACTTTTCACTAAAATGAGGGTTAGTTGATCCAAATATGATATCATCAACATAAATTTGGCATACAAATAATTCTCCATTAACCCTTTTAGTAAAAAGTGTGGAATCAAATTTCCCAATTTCAAAGCCTTTTTCAATAAGGAACTTGGTCAAGCATTTATACCAAGCTCTTGGAGCTTGTTTAAGACCATAAAGAGCTTTTTGAAGTTTGTATACATGATTTGGTTTCTTAGGATTGACAAAGCCGGGAGGTTGTTTGACATAAACTTCCTCCTCTAGTTCACCATTTAGAAAAGCACTTTTAATGTCCATTTGGTACAAGGTGATATCATGATGATTAGCATAGGCAAGTAAGATGCGAATGGACTCAAGTCTAGAAACGGGAGCATAAGTCTCACCATAGTCCATACCTTCGACTTGTGTGTAGCCTTGGGTGACGAGATGTGCTTTGTTGCGAACTACTTGTCCATCTTCATCTTGCTTGTTGCGAAACACCCATTTGGTACCGATGATGTTGTGGTTGTTGTCGGGCTTCTCAACCAATGTCCAAACTTGGTTCCTCTCAAAATTGTGTAGCTCTTCATGCATAGCATTTGTCCAATCCGGATCTTCCAATGCTTCTTCAACCTTCATAGGTTCAATGCTAGAGATGAAAGAATAGTATTCACAAAAGTTAGCTAAACGAGTTTTAGAGCGAGTGATTCTCCCGGTTTGAATGTCATTGTAGATTTGCTCGACGGGATGATCTTTAGCAATTCTTGCTCGAACTCGTGATATCTTTTGCTTGGGTCTTTGTTGAACATCTTCTTCATCTTGTTCTTCTTATTGGCCTTCTTCATTGTTGGCGTTGTCGTTCTCTTGTCGAGGTGGAGAAGGGGGTTGTTGACGTTCGTGATGTTCTTCCTCGTTTTCTTCATCTTGGTGTGTCCCACTTGTGGATGCTTTCGTATCAACTCTTGGTTCACCTTGTCGTGAAGTAGAAGCTTCCACTTGGACGGACGAGGTACTCTCCTTCACCTCCGTTGGACGGACCTTGCCAATAGACAAGTCTTGGATTGCTTCCGAAGGGTCTTTGTCTCCTACATCAATTGGCAATTACTCTACTTGCGAGCCGTTAGATTCATCAAACTTCACATCTACCGTCTCTTCAACCTTTCGGGTGAAATTGTTGTAGACACGGTAAGTGTGAGAGTTTGAGCCATAACTTAGTAGGAAACCTTCATGAGACTTAGGAGCAAATTTAGAACGACGATGCTTATCAAGAATGTAGCACTTTGAGCCGAATACTCGAAAGTATCCAACTTGGGGTTTGTTACCGGTGAGGAGCTCGTATGCCGTCTTGCCGAGTAGCTTGTGAAGGTACAAGCGATTTGTTGCATGACAAGCTGTCTCAACCGCTTCTGCCCGAAAGTGCTTCGGTGTCTTGTACTCATCAAGCATCATTCTCGCCATTTCGATGAGCGTTCGGTTCTTCCTCTCAACAACTCCATTTTGTTGAGGTGTGTACGTAGCCAAGAACTCGTGTGAAATCCCTTCTTCGTCATGAAAGGTGTCCACATTTGCATTCTTGAACTCCGCTCCGTTGTCGTTGCGAACCTTCTTGATCTTCACTTCAAATTGGTTTTGGGCCTTCCTAGCGAAGTTTTTGAAGATCTTTTGGACCTGCGATTTATCATCGAGAAAGAACACCCACGTAAATCTTGAAAAATCATCAACTATAACTAGACCAAAATAATTTCCACCGAGACTCTTGTAAGAGTTGGGACCAAAGAGATCCATGTGAAGTAGCTCGAGTGGCCTCCTTGTGGTCATAATGTTCTTCACGGGATGCCTTCCTCCAACCTGTTTACCTACTTGACAAGCACTGCACAGTCTATCCTTATCAAATATGACATCGTTGACTCCAAGGATATGATTCCCTTTAATAAGCTTGTCAAGGTTTCGCGTACCAACATGACCTAGTCGTCTATGCCATAACCAACCTTTTGATGATTTAGCAATGAAGCAAGTTTTAGGTTGTGCCTTTTTAGAGAAATCAACAATGTATAGGTCACCTCTACGCACACCGGTAAAGACCATTTTATGATTGTCTCGACGAAACACTTGGCAATCTACTTCAGTAAATAAGACATTGAAACCGAAATCAGCAAGTCTAGATACTGAAAGTAAGTTGTACCCAAGAGACTCAACGAGCATGGCATTTTGTATGGAGCTATCATGTGAGATGGCCACCTTACCGAGGCCAACCACCTTACCCTTTGAGTTGTCACCAAAAGTGACATACTTTCGAGGACTATCATTTTCAGCAAGCTCACGAAACATGTCTTTATCTCCGGTCATGTGATCGGTACATCCACTGTCAAGAACCCATTCCTTTCCTCCCGACACATATCCCCGAAGATTTGCCATAAGACCAAAATGTCTCATTGCATCATCAAGATCGAAGTCACTATCATCATCCTCATCATAGTATCCATGATCAATATCGTCATGTGATGGATCAAGTCCTAGAGAGGGTAATTCGTTAGAGTGAGTTTGACAATGATCTTGTCTATGAATTCTTATAGCTTCGGAAATAATATCACCAATGATTCCAACATCTCCTTTGGCACGTATAAGGTCGATGAGTTCAAATAGACGATCACCAAACATAGGATCACTAGTATTCATCTTACTCAAGGCAATGGACTTATGGAGAATTTCATCTAGATTTTTCAAGGAATAATTTGGAAAGCGTTCCTCAAGAAATTTCCATATAGTGTAGGCACACTCAAGGGTAGGCAAGATTCTAATCAAGTTTCTAGGCAAGCCTCTAGTGATAAGATTAACAGTTCTAAGATTTCTAGTCATGTCAATAGCTTCATCAAGGGTAGGATGCATATGATCAACATGAGGAGCACAAGGGCTAGCAATGTACTTGTTCAAATGATATTGATTGAAAATTGCAAGCATCTCATTTTTCCACTCATGAAAATACTCTCCATCAAGAATAGGCACTCTATGTCTAAGACTCCCCAAAGTAGACTCATCCATCTTCCTCCAATGGTGATTAAACCAATGCAATGGAGACCAATGCTCTGATACCACTTGTGGGATCTTGAGAAGAGGTGTCTAGAGGGGGGTGATTAGACACTAAGTACCAAAGTTGCAATTTTTAACTTTTTAGGTTTAAGTGGAGATTAGGCACAATTTCAACATTCACAATACATAACAAGCAAGCATGCAAAGAGTATATAGGCAGCGGAAATTAAAGCATGCAACTTGCAAGAAAGTAAGGGAAGGGTTTGGAGGATTCAAACACAATTGGAGACACGGATGTTTTTGTCGTGGTTCCGATAGGTGGTGCTATCGTACATCCACGTTGATGGAGACTTCAACCCACGAAGGGTAACGGCTGCGCGAGTCCACGGAGGACTCCACCCACGAAGGGTCCACGAAGTAGCAACCTTGTCTATCCCACCATGCCCGTCGCCCACGAAGAACTTGCCTCACTAGCGGTAGATCTTCACGAAGTAGGCGATCTCCTTGCCCTTACAAACTCCTTGGTTCAACTCCACAATCTTGTCGGAGGCTCCCAAGTGACACCTAGCCAATCTAGGAGACACCACTCTCCAAGAAGTAACAAATGGTGCGTTGATGATGAACTCCTTGCTCTTGTGCTTCAAATGATAGTCTCCCCAACACTCAACTCTCTCCCATAGGATTTGGATCTGGTGGAAAGAAGATTTGAGTGGAAAGCAACTTGGGGAAGGCTAGAGATCAAGATTCATATGGTAGGAATGGAATATCTTGGTCTCAACACATGAGTAGGTGGTTCTCTCTCAGAAATGGTAAGTTGGAAGTGTAGGTTTGTTCTGATGGCTCTCTCCACGAATGAAGAGGAGGTGGAGGGTATATATAGCCTCCACACAAAATCTAACCGTTACACACAATTTACCAATCTCAGTGGGACCGAATCAACAAACTCGGTCAGACAGATTTTAGTAAACCTAGTGACCGTTAGGGTTTTCGGTGGGACTGACTTGCATCTCGGTAGGACCGATATGGTTAGGGTTAGGGCATAACGTAATCTCGGTGAGACCAATTACACAAACTCGGTGAGACCGATTTTGGTAATTAGCTAACCAGAGAGTTGGTCAGGCAAACTCGGTGAGACCGATTACTCAAACTCGGTGGGACCGATTTTGGTAATGAGTCAACCAGAAAGTTTGCATTGTAATCTCGGTAGTACCGATTCTCAAAATCGGTGAGACCGATTTTGATAATGGACATACACAGAGAGATTAAAATCCCATTTCGGTGAGACCGAGATCCCTATCAGTAGAACCGATTTGCCTAGGGTTTGTGGCAGTGGCTAAGACATCAAAACTCGGTGGCGCCGGATAGAAAGAATCAGTGGGGTCGAGTTTGACTTTTAGGTTTAGGACATTTGTGTGGAAGTGGGAAAGTAGTTGAGGGTTTTGGAGCATATCACTAAGCACATGAAGCAAGAGGCTCATTAAGCAACACCTCATCCCTCCTTGATAGTATTGGCTTTTCCTATAGACTCAATGTGATCTTGGATCACTAAAATAGAAAATGAAGAGTCTTGAGCTTGAAGCTGGAGCCAATCCCTTGTCCTTAGCATCTTGACGGAGTTCCCACATCCTTTAGTCCATGCCACTCCATTGTTGAACTTATCTGAAACATACTAGATAAAAGTGTTAGTCCAACAAGAGATATGTTGACATTAATTACCAAAACCACCTAGGGAGCACTTGTGCTTTCAATCTCCCCCTTTTTGGTAATTGATGTCAACATACATCAAAGCTTTAGATAAAGATATAAAGAGTAGCAAGTAGAGCTTTGGAAAGACATGTAACAAGCATAGGCTCCCCCCATATGTATGCAGTCATGTGAATATGGAATATGAAAGCATATGAGAGCATAACCATGATAGAGTAGGCAATGTGTTACATGTATCTTGGCCATATGCATCAGAGCAAAAGATTATTAAGGAAGAGTCCATGCCACTCCATTGTTGAACTTATCTGAAACATACTAGATAAAAGTGTTAGTCCAACAAGAGATATGTTGACATTAATTACCAAAACCACCTAGGGAGCACTTGTGCTTTCACGATGACGCCTGCGTGCTGTCTCGATGAGGCACTCGTTGTTGAGGTGTGTGCGGGTATCTAGTGTGTGCCGCTCAGCAGATTTGTGATGATTTTGGCCCGGTTTTTGATTAACTAACTGCACGACTCTCTTATGCTTAATTAATGGATGAGGCAAAAAAATTACTCCAGACATATACAGATAAACAAACAGTAAAAAATAGACAATACATTTATATTGGATCGACCCAGTGATATTAGTTTTGTGCAAGACTACAAATGCCTTCAAATTTTGTGAAGTCGATCAGCTTATAAGTATTTTATTAGATGATGATTATTTTTCTATTAATTTGGTCTCACAAAGTTTGACTTGAAAACAAAACTAATGTGCGAGGTAATTAATATGAAACGTAGGGTGCGTAGCCTCGACATTTTATTTGTTTATTATTGCCTAAAAGAAGGTACATCAGCACAGCTCTTTCCAAGGTATAGTCACCGGAGCACAAGAAATGATCAAAAGCGCTTACAGTTCATGAAGAACCACGCACATATGCATGTGTTCTGCATGCAAATCTGTCTGAATTCAGGTGAGCTGAGCTGCGGGTTAATTAGGCTTAACAGCAGGGGGGTTTTGCAAAACTGCATGCAACAACCGGGCCAGCCACCTGGCTGCCACTTGTCGTTTTGTCATTGGCCTGGAACTAAAACGTCACATGCAATGCAAGTTGGGGTATGGTGGGGTTGATTTTTGCAAGTTTGAGACTAAAGTGTCACATGTTGTGCAAGTTAGGGTACCTGAGGTGCTTTTACCTCTATTCTTAATGAATGGTTCGAATTTGATAGGAGTATACTTTAATGATGAATGAAACCATTCTAATGTAAAAAAGAACTGGATTGCTTTTTATGCTTGAGTTCCCATGCAAAGTATCATCTAAATCCCTTGAAAAATTATTATCTTGATCAGGGGTGAAAACAGACTTGATTTTTCCAACTAAAACTCTCTGCTAATCAATGAGAACTGATGCTAATCTCAGCTTGGTTGCTGGTCAAATTTGAAAACGATGAAGGGAAGGTACACCAGTTGGTGCATCGATGGATTTAAAAGTTGCCAGTTCACCCCCATGTGAATGGTCAGAGGATTTGATGTTATGTTTGTACTGATATTTCCGCAATATATGTATGTTGTCTTCATCAAACTTTTCCTGGGCTCTACCAAATTATCAAGAACATTATGGAATATCACCTTGAAATTTTTATTTCACAATGCATAGATCAGCAATTTGTTCATAATAGATTTTTTGTTTTGTTTTGTTCTGGGAGCATATATATGACCTCTCAGCCAGGTCAGACCTGCATTGAACTTGACTCCAGCATCTCTACCAGTTTCCGAATCATGGCCAAATCATGGTGCTCCGACAATCAAAGAAAAGAATCAACATGTACTATTCTCACCTAACGTGTTACATAATTGTTTTTGCTGTAGTTCAAGGCTTAAGGCAATTAAGGATATTATTTAGGTTCCTCGACAGATTCCTCCCTTGCTTGCATCGTGGTGTTTAGTTTGGATTGTAGGATATACATAGAGATGCTCTGTTGTATTTGGGCCGCCAAGGTGTGTTGCTTTGTCATCATTAAGTTTTTCTTCTGGTCTGATTACTAAAAGCTTCTGTACAAAAGGAATACTTAAGCAAAGTAGACTATAGAAGTACTGATGGTGGTCTGATTGCTAAAATCTACTGTACGTAAGGAATACTTAAGCATAATAGACTATAGAAGTACTCATGGAGTGATTTTCTTTGTGCTCTCATGACTTTTGCTAAATATGTAAAAAAAAATCTACATCTATTTTTTGCTCTCATGGTTTTTTTTCGAAAAGGGGTTTTACCCTAGCCTCTGCATCAGAAAGATGCATAGGGCTCATCTTATTAATAAAAATATCCAGCAACAAGTCTCCAAATCTCGAAGTAAGAAATAAAAAAAATGCTCATAAGAGCTAAACAAAAAGGACAAAGCCACAACCGGCTGGCAAATAAAAATAGGAGCACTACATGCCTATCCTATTACATGACCGCCATCCAAACCGGTTGAAAATATCCCGAGCTACCATCTCCCATCGGGTAGACGCAGTAACCAAACGCTCCCTGGCCTCCATCGGAGTGAGTAGCGACCACATACGGATCAACGCCGTGGCCCTGAAGATAACCTGCAAAAAGTGAATGTTCGTTGATCTGTTAAAAACCAAATCATTTCTGCAGTTCCAGACTGCCCATAATAAAGCACAAACGCCAACACGAATGTGCCTCGTTGTATCTGAGTCAACCCCATCAAGCCACGTTCCAAATAACGTGTTGATAGAAGTAGGCGGAGTAATATTAAAAGCAATATGAATCGACCCCCACAGAATCTTAGCCAGCGGACAATCAAGAAAGAGGTGTTTGATAGTTTCGTTATGGTCACAAAAACTACACCTTGCAGAACCCACCTAGTTGCGTTTTGCCAGATTATCCTTAGTCAAAATAACTTGTTTATGCACAAACTGAAGGAAATATGCCCTAGAGGCAATAATAAAGTTATTATTTATTTCCTTATATCATGATAAATGTTTATTATTCATGCTAGAATTGTATTAACCGGAAACATAATACATGTGTGAATACATAAACAAACAGAATGTCACTAGTATGCCTCTACTTGACTAGCTCGTTAATCGAAGATGGTTATGTTTCCTAACCATAGACATGAGTTGTCATTTGATTAACGGGATCACATCATTAGGAGAATGATGTGATTGACTTGACCCATTCCGTTAGCTTAGCACTTGATCGTTTAGTATGTTGCTATTGCTTTCTTCATGACTTATACAAAGTTCCTGCAACTATGAGATTATGCAACTCCCGTTTACCGGAGGAACACTTTCTGTGCTACCAAACGTCACAACGTAACTGGGTGATTATAAAGGTACTCTACAGGTGTCTCCAAAAGTATATGTTGAGTTGGCATAATTCGAGATTAGGTTTTGTCACTCCGATTGTCGGAGAGGTATCTCTGGGCCTTCTCGGTAATACTCATCACCTAAGCCTTGCAAGCATTGTAACTAATGAGTTAGTTATGAAATGATGTATTACAGAACGAGTAAAGAGACTTGCCAATGTGAGATTGAACTAGGTATTGGATACCGACGATCGAATCTCGGGCAAGTAACATACCGATGACAAAGGGAACAACGTATGTTGTTATGCGGTTTGACCGATAAAGATCTTCGAGAAAATGTAGGAACCAATATGAACATCCAGGTTCCACTATTGGTTATTGACCGAGAGTAGTTCTAGGTCATGTCTACATAGTTCTCGAACCCGTAGGGTCCGCACGCTTAACGTTACGATGACAATTTTATGAGTATTGATGTACGAAGTTTGTTCGAGTCCGGATGTGATCATGGACATGACGAGGAGTCTCGAAATGGTCGAGACATAAAGATTGATATATTGGAAGCCTATGTTTGGACTTGAATAGTTCCGGTGAAATCGGGTTTTCTGAGCACCGGGGTTACGGAACCCTCCCGGGGTT
Organism: Aegilops longissima; assembly: GCA_021605205.1. NCBI lineage: Eukaryota > Viridiplantae > Streptophyta > Magnoliopsida > Poales > Poaceae > Aegilops > Aegilops longissima. The sequence continues at coordinate 24,072,145 of CM038682.1, forward strand.
AATGGGCCTTAGTGGGCCATGAGGGAGAAGAGGAGGGCGGCCAGGGCAGGCGCGCCCCTCCCCTAGTCCGAATAGGACAAGGAGAGGGGCGGCGCCCCTTCCTCTTTCCCTCCCCAAGTCCTAATCCAACTAGGAAGGGGGGGATCCTACTCCGGTGGGAGTAGGACTCCTCCGCGCCTCCTCCTAGGGCGGCCGCACCCCTTGCTCCTTTATATACGGGGCAGGGGGCACCCCATGACACACAAGTTGATCTACGGATCGTTCCTTAGCCGTGTGCGGTGCCCCCTCCACCATATTCCACTTCGGTCATATCATCGCGGAGCTTAGGCGAAGCCCCGCGCCGTGGAGCATCATCATCGTCACCACGCCGTCGTCGACGGAACTCATCCCGACACTTTGCTGGATCGAGTCCGGGGATCGTCATCGAGCTGAACGTGTGCTGAACTCGGAGGTGCCGTACGTTCGGTACTTGGATCGGTCGGATCGTGAAGACGTACGACTACATCAACCGTGTTGTTATAACGCTTCCGCTTTTGGTCTACGAGGGTACGTGGACACACTCTCCCCTCTCGTTGCTATGCCATCACCATGATCTTGCGTGTGCGTAGGAATTTTTTTGAAATTACTACGTTCCCCAACACAAACCAGAGAAACACTTTGATTCGCAAAGGTACCTTCACTTTCCAAACGTGCTTCGAGGAAGGAATGACGCTAGAGTTTATGACATCCAGATACATGGATTTGACTGAGAACATGCCGTTCTTAGTTATTTTCCAATACAACTGATCTGGCTGCTGAGACAGCTGGACATCCATCAAACGTCTTACAAGATGAAGCCAGGCCTCCCAACGATTTCCCACTAGCGTCCTCCGGAAACTAATATTGAGGGGATTGGATTGTAGAACGGTTGCAACATAAGCTTCTCTACGTTGAACAACGTCATACAGAGTAGGATATTGAAGTGCAAGGGGAGTCTCCCCAAGCCACGTATCCTCCCAGAACCTCGTATTAGCTCCATTTCCGACTAAGAACCTTGTCCTGTTGAAAAAGAGTGGTTTGACTCTCATCAAGCCTTTCCAAAATGGTGAGTCAGTCGGCCTTACTGTCACCTGGGCCAAGGTTTTAGACTGAAGATACTTATTTCGCAAAATCTGAGCCCAAGTAGCCTCCGTCTCGGACGAAAGTTTAAACAGCCACTTGCTAAGGAGACATCTGTTTTTGACTTCCAGATTTTCAATACCTAGACCCCCTTGGTCCTTCGGCCTACAGATTATATCCCATTTAGCAAGCCTATACTTTCGTTTAAGCTCATCACTCTGCCAAAAGAATCGTGATCGATAGAAGTCTAGCCTCTTCCTGACTCCCACCGGGACCTCAAAAAAGGATAGGAGAAACATAGGCATACTTGTGAGGACCGAATTAATCAAAATTAATCGCCGTCCATATGACATGAGCTTCCCTTTCCAACAGCTCAGTTTCTTCTCAAAACGATCCTCAATGCATTTCCACTCTTTGTTAGTCAGCTTATGATGATGAATGGGAATACCTAGATATGTGAACCGTAACGTGCCCAATTCACATCCGAACTGTTTATAAGCCTCCTGGTCATCATTAGCTCTTCCAAAACAGAACAATTCGCTCTTGTGGAAGTTAATTTTTAGCCCGGTCAATTGTTCAAATAAGCATAACACGAGCTTCATGTTTCTCGCTTTCGCCAAGTCGTGCTCCATGAAGATGATAGTATCATCAGCATACTGAAGGATGGAGATACCACCATCAACTAGATGGGGAACAAGGCCACCTACCTACCCTGCATCCTTAGCCCGTCCTATTAAAATGGTCAGCATATCAACCACTATGTTGAATAGGATCGGTGACATGGGATCTCCTTGCCTTAACCCTTTGTGTGTCTGGAAATAGTGACCTATGGCGTCATTCACTTTAATCCCTACACTCCCTTTTTGCGTAAAGGATTCAATCTGGTTTCTCCAGGCCGGGTCAAATCCTTTCATACGCAAAGCCTGTTGAAGGAAAGGCCATTTAACTTTATCATATGCTTTTTCAAAATCCACTTTAAAAACAACGCCATCTAGTTTTTTTGAGTGAATCTCATGGAGCGTTTCATGCAAGACGACAACCCCTTCAAGGATATTTCTATCAGGCATGAAAGCGATGCAGGGACGGTTGCACTACTGAATCATAATCTGCGTAAGTCTGTTAGTCCCAACCTTGGTGAAGATTTTGAAACTAACATTAAGCAGACATATAGGCCTTAACTGCTCAATGCGAACGGCCTCTGTCTTCTTAGTAAGAAGAGTTATCGTTCCAAAATTCAGCTTAAACAAATGAAGCTGTCCAGCAAAAAACTCATGAAACATCGGAATCAGGTCTCCCTTAATGAAGTGCCAACATTTTTTATAAAACTCCATCGGAAACCCATCCAGTCCTGGAGCCTTATTATTCTTCATTTGTGCGATGGCCTCAAACACCTCTTTCTCCGTAAAGGAAGCATTCAAAAACTCATTCTCGTCAGTCTCAAGTTGAGGAACATCCTCAACCCTTGACTCATCTAAAGAAACAAAATTCTCTTCCGGAGGTCCAAACAACTGCTTATAATAGTTGGTAATGTAAACTATCAGGTTTTCTTGACCAACTATCGTCCCTTCGTCTTGTTCTAATTGGAAAATCCTCTTCTTATGATGCTTCCCATTAGCAATCATATGAAATACTTGAGTGTTATCCTCGCCTTGGACGATTTTGCGAACCTTAGCTCGCAGCGCCCACTTCAATTCCTCCTCGCGGAGGAGCTCTTTCAGCCGCAACTCAACCTCCATCTTAGTTTTTCCAGCTCGCTGGTACCTAAAATAGAAGTTTCAGCTTTTACTTCTAGGGTCTGAATAAGTAGAAGGAGTCGTTCCTTCTCCGCCTTATACATCCCATGCGTATGCTTAGCCCATCCACGAAGGAACCTTCGAAGATGACGAATCTTGCATTGCCAGCGCTCAATGGGTGACCTTCCTCCTGAGTCTTTAGCCCACTCTCTAGCTAACAACTCGAGGAACCCTTCTCTTTCAAACCATGCAAGTTCAAACGAGAAAATATTCTTGTTACCCGCATGTGTTTAAGCCCCCGAGTCAACTAGTAACGGCGTGTGATCCGAGATACCTCGTGTTAGCGCCTGCACTGTTGCCAGGGGAAACTTCTGTTCCCAGTTGACACTAGCTAAAACACGATCAAGCTTTTCCAAAGTCGGTATCGGTAACGAGTTAGCCCAAGTGAATTTCCTACACGAGAGCTCTATCTCTCTGAGATCCAAGCTCTCAATGATAGTATTGAACATAAACGACCATCTGCCGTCAAAATTCTCATTATTCTTTTCCTCCCTTCTTTGAATAATGTTGAAGTCACCCCCCACTAAGATAGGGAGCCGCTCGCTACCGCATACACGGACCAGATCGACCAAGAAATCGGGTTTGAGTTCTGGTTGCGCGGCACCGTAAACCGCCACCAAAGCCCAATCAAATCCATCGGCCTTAGTTCTAACCCAAAACTTTACCGCAAACTCTCCCAAAACTACACCCCGAACTTCCAAAGTCTCACACTTAACCCCAAGTAAAACCCCACCGGATCTTCCTCGCGGGGGGAGGCAATGCTGTTGGAAATATGCCCTAGAGGCAATAATAAAATAGTTATTATTATATTTTCTTGTTCATGATAATCGATTATTATCCATGCTATAATTGTATTGATAGGAAACTCAGATACATGTGTGGGTACATAAACAACACCATGTCCCTAGTAAGCCTCTAGTTGACTAGCTCATTGATCAATAGATGGTTACAGTTTCCTGACCATGGACATTAGATGTTGTTGATAACGGGATCACATCATTAGCAGAATGATGTGATGGACAAGACCCAATCACTACTAGGAAAAGGCCTACTAACGGCGCACCGGTTTTGCCTACTAATGGCGCACTACCGTTGCGCCATTAGTATCACGCTACTAGTATTTTTTACTAATGGCGCACCACTGGTGCGCCATTAGTATCTGGTATACTAATGGCGCACCACGCAGTGCGCTATTAGTATGTAACACCATGCGCCATTAGTGTGCCTCCCGGGGGGCCATACGTAACCATGTGCTTTGTCATACTAATGGCGCACCCTGTTGTGATGCACCGTTAGTATCCTTTGGCATACTAATGGCGCACCTTGAGCTGATGCGCCATTAGTATGAATATTTGGTTTTTCTTTTTTTTACTTTTCTGATTTTTGCACAGGTTACAAAATATATTACTGGACAAAATATAGACAACAGCACACAGCAAGAGCAGATTCATCGAATACAATAGAAGATTAGTCTCCGAATACAATTCATCATATTAGTCTCCGAATTCAAAAGACTGAACAAAGATAAAACATTACAAGTCTCAAGACCGCGAGTATCGAGTTTGTCTTCACATTACAAGTCGATATCGATCATCTAAACTACCATCACATAGAAGAGAGTTGCGGTCATCACGATGAGCATCATCGCGATCAAACTGGTCTTCATCCGGTTTCTCCAACGCTCCCTCCTCTCTCCCGCTAGATAGCGGGCGTATCTAGATTCGGCCTCCGCCCTAGTGGTGTACCCTTTGTAACTGTTACCACTGAAACGGTGAACCTGTATCCGACACTACTCCCAGTCGTCGTAGACTCCGAGAACCTTACCCTTGTACACGACATACGACGGCATCTCTATGCACAAGCCAAACAACAAACAATACATAAGCAATATGTAAGTATGCAACAAAAGGATCAATAGAGAAAAGCAAGACACTAATAGCACGATTCATGGTCCTACTAATAAATAGCATCGATTACATCTAAGTTGAACGACTGTCCAAACCAAAGAGACATACGAATTCATTAAAGTTTAATTACAACATGAGCCAATCAATGTTTCAGAACTACACATCACTACTTTCGACTCGACTCATTAGACAGGAGCGTGGATGAAGCCGCCGTCTGTCGTGATGGTCATGAAATCGCGGTTGTTGTCACCCTGCATTTGTAGCGTTTCATCTATCTCACTATTGGACGGTTGATATCTGAGGAAGAACTGCCCCGAGGTATGAAGGACATCTTGATGGATGATGTCCGCAAACTCCGACTGGATGCGAAAGAATTCTTGTCTGAGGTCCGCATCCTGGACCGCCGACAAGCTCGCGGCCCAATCTTTGAGATTATTTGGTAGCAGAAGTTGATGATGGTCCCTTACGATCGCCCGCATGTGATGGAGGGCGTAGTAGGAATCCTTCTGACCGCCAGGCGGCTGCTTGACGCAACAGAACTTCGTATTGTGTGAGAACATGTGCTTGCCGTACTTACGAACTGCCCTGGTGAAGGTGCCTCCAGATTTGGCGTAGCCGGGGAGAACATCATCAAGAACTTTCTTGACATTTGTGTAGTCTATCTTGGAGTTACGGTTCAGGTCGAAATACGTGGCCATGGAATATTTCAGGCTTAAGAGTATGAGTGTGCAATGTGTGTCACTGCTCAGAACACGGAATGTTAGAAAAAAAAAGAACGATCGAAATCTAAGAAATCATATGTTACGGGGCGGTTAAGGGATGACTTACTCGAGAAAGTAAGCCACAAGGAAGTTATCCTTATCTGGGTTTGCCAGAATGACGCCTTCGAGGTGTGAACTCGCAACTTGGCGGTCCCTAGCGCTGCTCAAGTGCTTGGCACGCATGTAGAAGGGGTCGACTATCACAATGTCCGGGGTCTTGTCACTAATGATCCGCATCTCCATACTCAGCGAAAACAGCCGAACGAAGGTGTAGTGCAGCGGATGAAGGTTAAACATAGCAAAGATGACATCAAACCGCAGGACGATCGTACCCCCGATGTCGCCATCCACAAAGCCCTTGCCCTTTGGCACCTTGGCCACGAAAACCGGGTATGCCACATCATTCTCTCTCAGACGCCGCTTCTCCAAAGAAAGAACACTGTCGTGCAGACTCCGCATAGCACCGGTTGCAGCATTCAGCATATTTGGCGGTAGCATCACCCTACCCGCCACATGCACCCTCCTCGAGATATCCTTAGGTGAAGGTGGCCCGTCCTGAGCACGGATCGAACTCGGTGCCGGCTGGCTCGCACCGGCACCCTTGTTAGTCTTTCGTTTTCGTCCCTTCTTCTTGATCTCCTGTAATGGGACCGAGTTCTGCTCACAGACCGCCTTCTTGAGCGTGTTGGGGCTGATAATATTTCGCACCTCAGCTATCTGAGGCTCGGTGAAGGCGGGAGCTGGAGGCGTGTCCTGAGAACTGAACGTCAGACGACGCCTGTTGCAATTGGATTTCTCCGCCGTACCAGCTAGATCGCGGTCGTCTTAGTTGGGTTCTTGAGAAAGAGGCCCGCAGAACTCGTCAGCGTACCCATGTTCGGCAAAGTACTTATCAACTTTGGTAAATGTACCATCGTCGTTGTCGTCGCCGTCCAGATCCTGTGCCATAGGGCTGTCCGGATCCTGTGCCATAGGGATGTCCAGCAGGTCCGGTAGCGTTGCGGCGTTCTTGCCATGGCTTGGCGCCGCACGATCGGGCGGTCTTATGCGTGGGGTGGTGTCCCCCGCCCCCAAACGAATCTGGCTCTTCGGCCAAAGCAGGGGCCAGTTTACGCAGGCGCTGAGGGTCATCTCATCTTCTTCGTCGGCCCCAGCGGGTCGAATCGGAGGTAATAGCTCGTCGCAGCCTGGCAGCACCCGAACCATTTCAACCCTATACACTGTGGGTGGCATCGGATTACCGTGGAACATGGGGTTGCCCGGTTGAACGATTCTGCCCTTGGCGACATCGACCAACTCACCGCCCACGAAGTGCAGAAGAGTGCAAGGAACATCAGCGGCGCCCTGCGAAAACATGTAGGGCGTCAGGGATGCCGAGTCAAAGGCAAGGAGATGAATTCATCGGCCGAGAGGCTTAGTTACCGTGATGCCGTCGAGCTCGGCTAATGTCGAGGCACCGCCAACGGCGGGCGTGCAACTGACGGAGGGGCCGCTTGCTGGCGAGGTGCCGGCCGGCGTACACCCGGGTGCATTAAGCTCCAATGCCCGCGCCGGCGCCGGAGACACGAATACCGCCTCCGCCGGAGACACCAATGGCGCCGCCGGAGACAGCAATGGCGCCGCCTGCATGCTGTGCGAGTTGTTGGCCGTGAAGCTGGGAACCGGGGGAGGCCCCTGTTGGCCGCCCGCAATCCACGTCGTCAGCCCATGAATCAACGTAGGCACCATGGCGTTGAGCTTCGTTCCCAGTTGTTGTTCCACTTGCTCTTGGACAAGCTCCAAAATCCGTGCCACTTGTGCCTTGAGTGCTTCAACCTCGCGCGACTGGCTTTCCGAGCTGGTCTTTTTCTCCTTTCGCCCACCAGCGGTATAGTATGACGACCATTTTGTGGACAAGCCTTTGCCGGCCACACAACCAGCTGACGTCGGCTTACTGAGCTTATCCTTGTGTTTAATTACGTTCAACGCCCTATTTAAAGGGGTGTCGAAAGGGGAGCTCTGAGATGACCCCGCGCTACTGCTTTCAGTGTCCTGCGGAAGGAACGTGAACCATTTAGAAATATTGGGGATTAATTAGAATGCAACCACATGGAGCTAATTACGCGGGGGTGTATTCCTTACCAGAACAAGCTCGAGCGCCCTGATCTTCGGATCCGTGGTAAGCTCCTTTGTTACCGGGTCCTCCTTGTACCGGGCCCTGAGAAAGTTCCTGGTCTGCTTGTCACGGTATTTCTCGAAGCGGGGCGGTAGGCCTTGCTCAGCACGCTCCGCGTCCTCCTTGTCCCATATAGGCTCCGCCACTCTGTAACCGCCGGGACCGAGTTGGTGGACCCCTAAGTTCAACTTCCGCATTTCTTTCCCCCACTGACTTGATTCGGAGGTTGCGCTACTCTCGCACTTGATCTTGAACTCCTTGTACTCATCTTCGCTCATCAAAGGATATTTCGCCTTGATCTTGTCATAACTACCACCTTTGTCAATCATTGCCTTCATCGTGCTTCTCCAAGTAGACAGGGCCGTGCTCATCATCGTGAGGGCGGTAGTGTTCACTTTATTCCCTGAGAGGCGTGTGTTTGCAAACTCAGCGGGGAACTTGTATCGTTCGTGCAGCTTTGTGAAGAGGAGGCTGCGCAAATTCCCGTGGTCCTTATGCCTTAGGTTCTCGGTGTTGATCGAGACGGTGCTCCGGAGAATGTACCCGAGCTGAATCGAGTACCCCTTGACTAGTTGTTTGGGCGCCGTCGGATTCCCGTCGGAGTCCACTTTAGTAAATTCCTCCCTGACGGTGCCGAGCACGCTCGGGCGCCGGTCCTTCCGTTGCCTCTTCGGTTGGCTACCATCTGTGTGTGCGCCGCCATCATCAGTGGTGGCATCCTCGGCGGCACCATCAGTGGTGTCATCCCCGACGCCACTAGGGGTTGTGTAGTCAGGATTGGTGTCTTCCGGGGCGTCCTCATAGCGGTGAGGTTCTTCCTCCAACTCATGGGACAGCTCCTAGAATTGCTTGCCGCCCGAACCGCCGGCCTCATCGTTGTGGGCCATGTTTCGCTCTAAATAGGAAAAACGTTTGGTCAAAAAGTTGGTTATTGTCAACGAACAAGATCATGGTCTCATCATTTAGGGTTTGTCGACACCGAGGCATCCTAAAAGCTAAGCTTTTATCATTTAGGGTTTGTCGACGCCGAGGCACCCTAAAAGCCTATGTTGGGTTTATTGCACTAATCACTTGGCTCTATTGCCACCTATGTTGGGTTTATCATCTAGGGTTTATCGATGCTGAGGAGAATTCTAAGTTGGGTTTAATGCAGCAAGAATAAAGGGGCAGTTGATCCTACTTAATTAAGTACTAAGATACCCCGGCCCATGCATTAGTAGCAAGTACCTCATATGTCCGATTTTTAGCAAAGTCATGCTAAAATTCACGGAAAATTTAAGCATGACCTTTGCTGAAAATAGGACATATGGAGTACCCGAATTTGCCGGAACGGAAGTTAATCGACATTCCGGCAAACTCAAGGGCCTCTCGGGGTACCTGCAAAATCATCACGACACGAAGGGCCTCTCAAGGGCCTCAAGCAGCATCGGCGTCTCCCAGGACCCCATTTTTTTTTTTGCTAAATTCAGCATATTTCTATACAACAGCACTGTAAAGATGAAGAACAGTTCTACAGCAGCCCATTCATATACAATAGCATCTTCGGTCATACCAATTTCTGAAACAATTCAAATCTGAACTGTATCTTTGGTCATACAAATCTCTGAAACTTTACAAATCTGAAATATATATTTGGTCATACAAATTTATGGAACTAATCAAATCTGAACTATATCTTTGGTCATACAAATCTCTGAAACTTTACAAATCTGTGGTCATATAAATTTACGGAACTAATCAAATTCTGGATTTAGAAGTTGGACTTCAAAAATCTTTCATGCAAATTACTTGAAGTACTGAAGTTAAATTGTTTTCAATCTGTCCAGATATTGTCAGTGATAATTAGGGTCATTCAGAAAGATGCAACCCTCGAGAATTCCTAGCATGAGGTTTGTCCATCACTTTTGGCTCACTTATTAATCTACTCATCCTATGTCAATATCCACATGCTATGTCATCTGATGTTCCTGAATCATTGTAGTTTAGGCACAAGATTGTTAGTTCAATGTGATTTATATCCTAGTTATACTACTGCAGGAAAGGAGGATCATCATACACATATATATGTATAGCAATTGACAGGAGCTTCATCATTTTTAGTAACAACAATACATATATAGCAATTGGAAGCAAACAGATGTACACATAAGATAAAAATGTAGTGCTGAAAGTTTAATGCTTACAAAAGACTTGCTGAAATAGTGAAAAATATGGAGTCACTAAGCTGGCTAAGAAACTCCCAAAGTCCACTAGCAAATCCAAGATCTAATCCTGTTACACACATCATAACAATTTAAGATAATTAGGATAAGGATAGTAGGAAATGAAAAAGAAAGAGCTCAAAAAACAATCACAACAGAAAAATAATAAAAACCTAGTCCTAGAAGAAAATAAATCCTAAAAGAAAAGAAATCCTAAAATCTGGAGCAAGTCCTAGCAGTAGTAGTCCAACTAGATGGCCACCACTACTACTCCTATCACTAGAGTAAACAACAGTTGTGTGTTCAACATCTTTACTAATGAAACATTTTCATAGAAGGTCCACATTTGCAATCAGTAGTGACCCAAATACATGGATGCTGCCTCTACCCAAAAATCAGACCTATTTAACTCACATATACATTCTAATTAGATCAGACAGATGTTTCAGCACAATAAACATAGTCATGTACAATAAGAAGCAAATGTGTTACTGTACAGACCTATTTAACCCTAGGCACTTTGCATATACAAGCTATATAGTCTGAAATCAAATGCATACAGCTGAGACAAGCATCGACCATAGCACTCCACAGCCATGAACTTGTACAGAGGGGGAGAGAGGCGAGATAAGTGGTCACCTTGGTGACAGGGAACAAATCCAAACAAGTCGAACCCACAGCAGCAGCTTCTCTCAGATCCAAGTTGAACCAAGTCCTTCCTTCACACAACACAACAGCACAACACAGCTTCAGAGATTGGAGGAGATGAAGAAGAAAATCAGCGGAAAAGGGATTAGTACCTGTTCTCCTGCTGGGCCGGCGGGAGGTCGCGGGCCTCCTCTCTGCTGGACGTGGGGCCTCCTCTCCGGTGGGCGGGGCGGCTCCGAGGTTTCTAGGGTTTCGAGGGGGAGGCGGGGCTCGGGGAGGCGGCGCTCGAGGGGAGGAAGGGAGAGGGAGGGCGGGCGTGGGCGCTCTGGCTGCTGGGCGCGCAGATGGGTCGGGCAGCGGCGGGCGGCGGGCGCAGTGGAGGGAGGGACGAGGGAGGAAGCGACGCGGTGGAGGGAGAGGGATGAATCGAAGTAGCTAGTCTGGCGAGAGGGAGAAGGGGGGAAGGAGCGGCGCGGTGGTGTATAGATGGGGGAAGATTACTAATGGCGCACCCCGCAGAGGTGCGCCATTAGAATGTTTTTTTATTACAGTTCGAGCACATGTTATATTCCACCTAACCCAATCCACATCAGAACCCGCCCACTAGCCCGATTGGTCAGCACGCAGCACACACACCAGGAGGTCTTGGGTTCGATTCCCAGGCTCCCCAATATTTTTTATGCATTTTAAATGCTGTTTGATATTTATTTGTGTTTAAATATGTTCAAACTTGTTTAAATCATAACAGTAATATTTTTTTATAAAAACAGTAATAATTTTTTAAAAAATATGTTCAAATTTGTTAATTGAAAATATCATCGGCGGCGGCGGTGGAGCGGGGGAGGGTTGCGGTGGAGCTAGCGGGGGAGGGTGCGGGTGGGATCGAGATGGAGGGGGATCGAGATCGAGATGGAGGGGGAATCGAGATCGAGATGGAGGGGGATCGAGATCAAGTGTCCTCATGAATTCAAAAAGTTCCCATGAAATTTTAAAATATTCATGATATCAAAAAGTGCCCATGAAATACAATCGAGAAATGAAGACTACGATTTAAATACAATTGATCTTAGCTAGCTATCTGTTCACAATCTTCTTGCCCTTCTTTTTCGCAAATGGAGTTCTTCTGTGGAACGGACATCCTTTAGGTAGGGTGGTCCTGCTTCTTCTTGTGGTGTGTGCTGCTACTTCATCGTCGTCGTCATGTTCGATCTTCGGGTCGCCGTACTTGTCGAAGTCTTGCTCATTGGCTACTCCATCCATTCCGATGATCTTCCTTTTGCCTCTCCTCACGACAACATGACTGGGCTTTGACGGGTCGGTAATGAAGAAGCATTGGTCCACTTGGGAAGCCAGTACCCATGGCTCATTTTTCGCGGTGACGTTTGCGCTCGCGGTCTTGGATTTGGCTTCGGGTATAACCATGGTGGTGAAATACCGGTCTTCTTTTAGGACGCTCTTGGCCCATCTGACACGGAACATCGGGACCTTCTCTCCAGCGTAGGTTAGCTCCCAGATCTCCTCAATCCTTCCGTAGTATCTGACCTTGTCGTTACCGGTGTAGGATTCCATCGTTACCCCGGATTTCTGATAACCATCGCTCTTCATGTCCTTGTTCTCGATGTAGAATGTGTAGCCGTTGATATCGTACGCCTCATATGTCATCAGGTTGTGCTCGGCGCCCTGTGACAAGGCGAATATGAGTTGTTCTTCCGCGGAAGAATCCTCATGTAAAGGGTACGACAGAAGCTTCTGCTTGAACCAACGCGTGAAACATGAGTTGTGCTCTTTGATTATATCTCCGTCCGTCCTCTGTTGGCCTCGGTCATTGTACGTCTTCTCAATAAAGGTTTTGTGCTCTACCAACCAAGGATCGACCACGTCTATGTGTTTGTAGCGCAACTAGGTTTGCTCTTTCAAAGTCGGCGAGTCGACCCTCGAAGTCGACATGCATTTCGCGGCGACCCTCACGGTGACCCCATCCAGCGAGCCTGCCGAGGTGCCTGTTGACGGGCAGACCAACGGGGTTGTCGATGCCTAGATAATTCGTGCAGTAGGAGATGCACTCTTCGGTCAGAAAGCCCCTGGCTATACTTCCCTCTGGACTTGACATGTTGCGAACGTATCCTTTGATTACACCATTCATCCTTTCGAACGGCATCATGCTGTGCAGGAACATCGGCCCGAGTTGGATGATATCCTCCACGATATGGACCAGCAGATGCACCATAACATCGAAGAATGCGGGCGGGAAGTACATCTCAAGCTCGCATAGTATCACCATGATCTCTTCCTGTAGCCTTCTGAGTTGCCTCACGCTAATCGACTTCCGAGAGATGACATTGAAAAAGTTGCATAGGCCAAATAGCGTTTCACGGACGTGCGCGTCCATGATCCCATGGATTACTGGCTGGAAGTATCTGCGTCATCAAGACGTGACAGTCGTGAGACTTCATCCCGCTGAACTTCGCCCGGCTGGGTCTAGGTATCTGCTTATCTTCCCCGCGTAACCGTAAGGAAGTTTTACTCCTACGAGGCAGGTGAAAAACTGCTCGATCTCCTCCTGACTTAGAGTGAAGCACGCAGGAGGGTAGTCATTTCCGGTCTTCTTGGCCTTTTTGCCTTTGCGACGAGTTTCTATGTCCTGCTTCGCCTCATCATCATCATCATCATTAGCGTGAAGCTCCTGCCTGATGCCCATTGATTTCAGGTCTGCCCTTGCTTTCGGCCCATCTTTGGTCCTCTCTGGCATGTTGAGCAGGGTACCAAGCAGACTCTCGCACACGTTCTTCATGATATGCATGGCATCAAGGCTGTGAGGCACACGGTGGATCTTCCAGTATGGCAAGTCCCAGAAAACAGACCTCGTTTTCCATACCTTCAGCAGCGGCTCTGGCGCCTTTCGCTTCTTTCCTGGCTCTGGCGCCTTTTGCTTCTTTCCCGACAGTGGGCAATCTTTCCAATTTTTCAACAGCTCGTCTATTTCCTCGCCGCTCCTCGTACGCGGGCGTTTTCGGGGTTCGGTTTCACCATCGAACAGATCCTTGCGTTTCCTCCACGGGTCATCGTCGCGAAGCCACCTTCGATTTCCCATGAACACGGTTTTCGAAGACCCGGGATATCTATCTAGCTGGCGATATGTTGTCTCATCCATGCACCTTACGCATCCAGAAAATCCAGGGACTACCTGCCCCGCGAGATATCCGTAACCGAGATAGTCGTGCACCGTCGTGAGCAGTGCGGCTCTCATAGGGAAATATTCTTTCTCTGCGGCGTCCCACATATTGGCTGGCGTTTTCCACAGCGTGTCTAGCTCCTCTTTCAGCAGTCCCAGATACAGATTGATGTCGTTCCCTGGTTGTTTCGGCCCTTCAATTAGCATACTCATGTGAATGTACTTCCTATTCATGCACAACCAGGGGGGAAGGCTGTACATCCACACAAACACAGGCCAGGTGCTATGTGTACTTCTCGGCTGCCAAACGGATTGACTCCATCGATTGCTCGCGCCCAAAGACGATGTTCTGGGATCCTTCCCAAATTCTGGGTATTCAAGTTCAACGCTTGCCACTGGCTCGCATCCTTAGGGTGACTCAGCATCTTGTCTTTTTTATTTATCTCCGGATCATTTCCGTCATCTTCCCGCTTCTTCTCCTCCCTATCCGCGTGCCAACGCAGGAGCTTTGCTACCTTAGGGTCCACGAAATACCACTGCAGACGAGGAGTGATTGGAAAGTACCACACCGATTTTCGAGGAGCTTTCTTCCTCTTCTTATATCGAGTGATGCCACACACCGGACATATGGTAGACTCCGTGTGCTCGTCCCGATAAATGATGCAATTGTTCATGCACACATGGTATTTCACGTGCAGTAAATCCAGAGGACACACGATTTTCTTCGCCTCCTCGAAACTGGTCGGGCACTTGTTGCCCTTGGGAAGACGTTCGTGCCAGAATGACATGTTCTCGTCGAAGCATGCATCGGTCATTTTGTGTTTTACCTTCATCTCCAGAGCCATGAGAGTTACTTTCAGGCGGGTATCCTCGGGCCTGCATCCTTCATACAATGGAGTAACCGCGTCTATCTCCAGTTGATCCAGCTTGGCTTTCTCTCGGCGGCAGCTCTTGCGTTATCCGTCCGCTTGAGAAGCAGCTCTTGAATATGAGGGTCCTGCACCCAGCCTCCATAAATCTCGCTCCGGCATCTTCATCTTCATGATCATGCCCTTCGTGCGGATCTTCCTCATCATCATGTACGACATCTTCTACATGATGACTGTGTACAGCATCACCGTCGTGATCATGTCCTGGAGATTCTTCGTCTTCTCGCCCGCCCTCGCCGCGGTGGTTGTCTTGTTGCCCTTCCTCATTTCTTGCCCGGCCCCCATGGACGACTTCATAGTCATCTTCATCACCTTGCCACCGATAGCCATCCATGAAATCACGCAACAGCAGGTGGTCCCGCACCTACCCGGAATCCGGGTCCGCAATAAGGTTCTTCAGCTTGCATCTTCGACACGGACATCTTATCTCCGTCTCGTTCTTTTGAAGCATCTCGGCCTTCGCGGAGCTCAAAAACCTATTCACGATGCCTTTGGTCATCGTGCGGACCATGGTCGCCTGCGGGGTAGAGCAAAACGATATTTTAGAATCAAGAAAAAATTTGGCATGACCTTCCCTAAAAATAGGACCAAAAAGAATGCATAGTGCCAAAATTCTCGCCGAAACGGAAATGAATCAACATTCTGGCAAAATATTGGCAACTATCACATTTCAAATACCGGTACCTGCAAACTCAAACATATATGCAACACCACAAACATATGCAACACCACAAACATACATAGATCTAGCTAGGCCACGAAAAGTGCTTGTGCACGTTGTTGGAGCGAGCTAGGGAGAAAAAAAGTAGATCTACAACATGAAGATAGCTTTCCCCTTACTTACCTATAAAAAAAAGGTAATTTCACCAATTAATTTTGATGAATCTATGTTGCAAATGAGGTGAGGAGGAGGAGGCAGCCGAAAGCTTGGAGAAGGAGGTGGAGGGAATGAAGTGGGGAAAGTGAGTGGGTAGGTGTGGCTGTCCAAAATATCTTGTTGGGGTCCCAGGTTACTAATGGCGCACCACCTGCAAATGCGCCATTAGTAACCCTGGTTACTAATGGCACACCTGCAGGTGGTGCGCCATTAGTAGTTTTGCAAAAAACTAGTTTAAACTAATGGCGCACCGTGTCATAGTGCGCCATTACTAGTTTAAACTAGTAATGGCGCACCGTGTCATAGTGCGCCATTACTAGTTTAAACTAGTAATGGCGCACTATGACACTGATCAATGCGCCATTAGTAGTTTTGCAAAAATAAGAATAAAAAAATACAGATCTTGGCGCAGATTGTGGCTGGTGCGCCATTACTAGTTAGAACTAGTAATGGCGCACTTCACTCGGATGCGCCATTAGTATGTATGGAAAAATGAAAAAAAAATATTACTAGTGGCGCACTGAAAGTGCAACTATCCCTAGGTGGTTTTGGTAATTCATAACAACACATAGCTCATTGAGCTAATGCTATTCCAAGACTATTGTTTCAGAAAAGCTCAATGAATGGCATGGCATGGATGATGAAAGTGGATCCCTCAAAATACTAAGGACAAAGGATTGCTTCAAGCTCAAAAGCTCAAGACTCTTCATTTTACATTTTAGTGATCCAAGATCACATTGAGTCTATAGGAAAAGCCAATACTATCAAGAAGGGATGAGGTGTTGCTTAATGAGCCTCTTGCTTCATGTGCTTAGTGATACGCTCCAAAACCCTCAACTACTTTCCCACATCCACATATGACCTAAACCTAAAGCCAAAATCGGTCACACCGATTCTTTCTATCCGGCGCCACCGATTCCAAAAGTCATAGCCACTGCCACAAACCCTAAGCAAATCGGTCTTACCGATAGGGATCTCGGTCTCACCGAGATGGGGTTCCAATCTCTTTGTTTCCCTTCGTAACGTTTCGGTCTAACCGAAGTGAGCGATCGGTCCCACCGAGATTGCAATGTAAACTCTCTGTTTCCTTTTGTAACATTTCGGTCTCACGAAAATAGCAAATCGGTCCCACCGAGTTTACGACCAACTCTCTGGAAAGCTTATTACCAAATCGGTCTCACCGAGTTTGTGTGTCGGTCTCACCGAGATTACGTTATGCCCTAACCCTAACCGAATCGGCCTCACCGAGATGCATGTCAGTCCCACCGAAAATCACTAACAGTCACTAGGTTTACTAAATCGGCCCGACCGAGTTTAACGATTCGGTCCCACTGAGTTTGGTAAATTGTGTGTAATGGTTAGATTTTGTGTGGAGGCTATATATACCCCTCCACCTCCTCTTCATTCGTTGAGAGAGCCATCAGAACGAACCTACACTTCCAACTTACCAGTTCTGAGAGAGAACCACCTACTCATGTGTTGAGGCCAAGATATTCCATTCCTATCATATGAATCTTGATCTCTAGCCTTCCCCAAGTTGCTTTCCACTCAAACCCTCTTTCCACCAGATCCTAATCTTATGAGAGAGAGTTGAGTGTTGGGCAGACTATCATTTGAAGCACAAGAGCAAGGAGTTCATCATCAACACACCATTTGTTACTTCTTGGAGAGTGGTGTCTCCTAGATTGGCTAGGTGTCACTTGGGAGCCTCCGACAAGATTTTGGAGTTGAACCAAGGAGTTTGTAAGGGCAAGGAGATCGCCTACTTCGTGAAGATCTACCGCTAGTGAGGCAAGTCCTTCGTGGGCGACGACCATGGTGGGATAGACAAGGTTGCTTCCTCGTGGACCCTTCGTGGGTGGAGCCCTCCGTGTACTCGCGCAGCCGTTACCCTTCGTGGGTTGAAGTCTCCATCAACGTGGATGTACGATAGCACCACCTATCGGAACCACGCCAAAAACATCCGTGTCTCCAATTGCGTTTGAATCCTCCAAACCCTTCCCCTTACATTCTTGCAAGTTGCATGATTTAATTTCCGCTGCCTATACACTCTTTGCATGCTTGCTTGAATTTTGTGATGATTGCTTGACTTGTCCTAAAATAGCTAAAATCTGCCAATCTCTAAAGTTGGGAGAAGGTTAAGTTTTTATTGGTCAAGTAGTCTAATCACCCCCCCTCTAGACATACTTCAAGGTCCTACAAGTGGTATCAGAGCTTTGGTCTCCATTTGCTTTGATTTCCATAGCTTTTGGTGGTCATAGCCTTGGTTTCACAACCTAGGAGAGTATGGCGTCTAGCGTGGGAAATTATCACCGTAGAGGTCCTTACTTTGATGGTACTAATTTTGCTAGTTGGAAGCATAAGATGAAAATGCATATTCTTGGACATAACCCCGCCGTTTGGGCAATTATTTGTATTGGCTTGCAAGGTGAATTCTTCGATGGGAGAGAACCGAACGGTGAAGCTAATGCGGAAGAATTGAAGATGTTGCAATACAATGCTCAAGCATGTGACATCATCTTCAACGGATTGTGCCCCGAAGAATTCAACAAAATCAACCGTCTTGAGAATGCAAAGGAAATTTGGGATACTTTGATTGATATGCATGAAGGTACCGAGTCCGTCAAGGAATCCAAGTTGGATGTGCTCCAAAGTCAGCTTGACAAGTTCAAAAAGAAGGATGGTGAAGGTGTCGCTGAAATGTACTCTAGGCTTGCTCTTATCACAAATGAGATTGCCGGCTTAGGGAGTGAAGAGATGACCGACAAATTCATCATCAAGAAAATCCTAAGAGCATTGGGTGGAAAGTATGATACCGTGTGCACATTGATCCAAATGATGCCAAACTACAAAGATCTCAAGCCAACGGAAGTCATTGGAAGGATTGTTGCTCATGAGATGTCACTCGAGGATAAGGAGGAACTTCACAACAAGTCAAGTGGTGCTTATAAAGCCTCAAGTGAAGCCCCCACATCATCAAGTGAGAGACCAACCTTCAATGAAGAATTGAGCTTAATGGTGAAGAACTTCAACAAATTCTACAAGAGTAGAAGCAAAGAAAGAAGCTCCAAGTCAAGGTCTTACAATGACAAGAGATCTTCTAGTCGAGAGCGCAATTGCTACAATTGTGGGAGACCCGGACACTACTCCAATGAGTGTACGACACCCTACAAAAGAAGAGAAGATTCTCCAAGAAGAAGGAGCAAAGAGAAGAATCACCACCAAGAGAGAGGAGGAGTAGAGATGATCGTTATGAGCGAAGACCCTCACGGAGAAGTAAGGATTAGGAAAGAAAGGACAAGTCATCAAGGAGCTACACAAAACGAAGACATCAAGCTCATGTTGGTGAATGGGTATCCGGCTCCGACTCCGACAATCACTCCGAGAGAAGCTATCACTCCGACTCCGAATATACTCAAGATGAAGGTGTTGCGGTCTAGCACTTGTGTCAACCAACTCCTCGACATATTTGACTCACCAAATGAAGGTGTTGGAAGATAATTCATGGCCAAAGGTCCAAAGGTAACACATCCCGAGTATGTTGATTTTAATAGTGATGAAGATGACTTGCTTGTGGATGATGATTTACTTGTTTACAACTCTAGTGATGAATACTATGATGAAACGTCAATTAATCATGCTAATCAAACGAATGACAATGATAAGGAGAAAATTGAGCTTCTAACTAAAGAACTAAACACTCTTAAGTTGGCTCATGAAACTATCTTCGAAGATCATCGAGAACTTTTAAGGGCTCATGAGAAGTTACGCTTTGAAAAGCTCAATCTTGAGCAAGAGCATGAGTTCTTAAAGGCAATCAATGATGATCTCCGCAAGAAAAGTTCTTCTTACATTGCCAAGTGTTTACTCTTATCTACTTACATGCCTCAAGTCAAGTCTAGTAACAAGTACAAGAAAGATACTTCCTCTAGTAGTAACAATAATAATGTCAAATCCAATGTTGTTGCTTCTAGTAGTTCTCTTGATTCCACTAATGATTCTCTTAGCCAAGTTACACTTGAGCAAGAAAATAGTTTATTGAAGGGAATTATAGAGAAAGGTGTTTACAAGAGCCTTGCCGGGAGTAAGCAATTCGAGGAAATTGTACGCAAGCAAGGAAGGAACCGGAAGAATCAAGGTGTTGGTTTTGAACGAAAGTTCAACGCCAATGGAGTTGAGTGGGAAGAAGATCAATACCCAAAGAAAAAGTTTGTTCCTCAACAAGAGAAGTATGATCCTACTTCCTTCAAGGGGAAACAAGCTCAAGATGATCTTCCACCACAAGACCACAAGAACAAAGGCAAGGACACGCTTCAAGAAGAGATTGATGCATTTGAAGAAGCACCTAAAGCCTCGTTCGAGTGGGTTCCCAAGACTACGTCAAGTTCTACTTCATCAAGTACAACTACAACTCCAAGGATTCCCATCAAGATGATGTGGATCCTGAAGAAGAAGAACTAGAGAGTTCTTGAGGGTGACTCCGCCAACATTCTTCACTCATATCATTTTGGCAAGAACAAGTGCAATCAACTTTCACATCTTGCACTAGTTCAAGGAGTCACAAACCCTCATGTTGGTAAGGCAAGGGACAAGGTAACCTAATGTTTTCATGGACATCATCTTGTGTGTGCATCACTCTATGTCTATGGATATTCTTGTTTGTTCCTTGTGGGACTAACCCATGTAGGCAAGTTGAAAGTGCAACTCACTCCAAAGGATTGCTCCAAATGATCTACATCAACATTGAGCATCTACATCTTCAACACCTACATGAAGTCATCATCGACAAAACCCAAGGTTAGTTCATCCCTCTAAGGGGGGGGGGGGATCTCACATCTAGGGGGAGCTTAACTCTAAGAATTGAGTCAAAGCAACTCTAATGGTGTGAACACTTTAATGCATTATGTAAAAGTGGTAACCCCACTTGAGCTTAAACGATGAGTATGACCTATGATCAAATGTTCTCATTTGTCTCCTAAGTCAATATACTCATATATAGATGACCTAGTCATCGCCAATTGCTTGATAGTTGCTAAAATTGATTGTGCATGTTTTGCCACATATTTCAATTGCCATCTTGTTGTGTGAGCATGTTGGTGCATATTTTACTCATTCAAGGACATCCACTTGTTGTTTTGTTTGTTTGGATTCTTTTCTTTGTGCCAAGTGGATGGACAAGAATGCCTAATAACCTTCTTTAGATATCTATGCTTTTCTCGTCTCCAACTCTATTCATGCTACATCACAACTTTGATCAAGTCAGATTCGAACCACTCTGTGTGAGGAGCACTCGGAGTCCCCGATTCGTCATAGACTTAAACTTCCAAAACCTCTTTGTGATTCTTGGTCTGACCGATCCTTCCATTTCGGTCCCACCGAGATCACCAAGTTGATCTGAGTTTTTAATCTCGGTGCAACCGATTTGAACTTTTCGATCTCACCGATTTGCTGTAACTAAACACAGTTATGCATCTCGGTGCCACCGAGTTGTTCCACTCGGTCACACCGACAGGGTCGAGCTATATATAGCCCCGGGAATTTTTTTGGAAATTTCTCCGAAACCCTTCGCCCGCGCAACAGCTCGCTCTGCCATCATGGTTTCCGGATCGTCTCCTCGTCGCCAGCAGCCTCCTGTCGCTGGTCTCCGCCGCCGTCAACGGATTTAGTCTCTGCCGTTGCCGCCGTAGCAAGTCCACCGCCAAGTTAGGGTATGGACTTAATCTTTGTGCTATCCACGTCTGATTCCTTGCGCATTGTTTTCATATTGATTCTTTCCACGATTGAAACTCATCTATCCAGCCAAAGTAGTTCATAGATTAGATGTGATTCGAATTTTTAGGTTTATGTTTCCGCCGAAACCATCTCGGACCCACCGAGTTGAAAAACTTGGTCTCACCGATTTGGCCTATGCCATTGCACTAGTGACTCTCGGTCTGACCGAGAATTACTAATCGGTGCAACCGATTTGAGGATTCAGTGAAAACCTAGCAGTCTCGGTACCACCGAACTGAAACTCGGTCCAACCGAGATCATCAGTTTAGGTTCCAAAACTGCTTCGGTATCACCGAGTTTGAAAATTGGTGGATCCGAAATGCTTTCTGTGGAAAACTAAGACTGAACTGTTGAGTCATTCTTTTGCAAAAAACTTCTGCATTTTGTGATGCTCATCTTTTCTATCTCATCTATAACTCTTCATAGGGTCAGCAGTCAGCTTTTGCAGTATGTCTGATCAAAGTGACAGCCAGAACAGGTTAGAAGAGCAGATGGATTTGAGTGAGGGCACTAGTCCCTCAACTTCAGATGATGGGAGCAGAAGTACTCCTAGCAATTTGCCTAAGGCTGCAACTAGGCAAAGGAGGAAAATAACTTCAGATTCAGAGGATGAAGATTACAAAGCTGAGGAAGATGAGGCAACTTCCAAGAAAGTGGTGCTCAAGAAGGAATATGGCTCAGCAAAGGATATAAAGCCAGGCATGAAGACTAAAAGGCCTGCAAGAAGGCAACCTATGCCCAAGGCCAGAGCATCAATTCAACTGCCTGAGAATCCTGATCCCAAAGAGCCAGCTGATGAAAGCAAGAAAAGAAAGGAAAGGGTCAAGAAGACCACAGCCAGAGTTATTGGGAAGCCTTCCATGATGGAAGAGGAAGATGAAATTGCTGCACCAGCACCAAAGGCACCAAAGCTTATGGGTGATGCTATTAGATCAGGGGCTGCCACATCTAAGCCCAAGGAAGCACCCAAAGCTGCCTCTAAGGCCAAGTCTGCACCAAAGAGGAATACCAGGAGTATTCCAGCTGCTGAGAAGAACAAGGCCCCAGTGCCCAATGTTGCTGAAGATTCAGAAGATGAAGAAGGACAAGTTCTGAGGAAGCTCAAGCCCAAGATACCAGACCACAATGATGCCCATCATGTGGCTGAGAACATGAGAATCAGGAAGGACTCAGGATTGAGGAAATGGAGGATGGCAGATCCATATGCTTCAAGAAGAAGAACTTTTGTTGACTACAGGTTCCATACAAAGGAACAGCAGGACTTCTATGAAACAATTCTGTTAGACAAGAAGCCCATAGTCTGTGACATGAGGTGGGTTGACTGGAATTTCATCAAGGAAAATGAAGAGCACTATCCTGGAGTGCAAGATAGCTTTGTTGCTTGTGGAGTTGCAGATTTTGTTGGGCAAAAGCTCAAAAATTGGAATGATGAACTTATCATGCAGTTCTACTCCACAACACATTTTTACCCAGATGGAAGAATTGTTTGGATGTCTGAAGGTACAAGGTACCAGACAACTGTTGAAGAATGGGCAAAGCTGATAAATGCCCCAGAGAAAAATGAGGATGACCTAGACATTTATGCAAAGAAGAAGATAGGTCACAATTCAATGGCTCACATGTACAAGGAAATTCCAGACAAGGCATTAGGAACTCACAAGTTTGGATCAGTTCACTTTCTGCTGTCAGGGTTGCCAACCATAAATTGGACTCCGAGGCACACTTTGTTGCCCAAGTCTGGTGACCATAACATGATCAGAGGGCATGCCATCAACATGTTGCATGTGTTTGATGTGCCACAGAAGTTCAAAGTCATGAGCCCGATCATTGAAACAATCAGGAGTACTGCAGCAGATCAGAAGAGGAGCTGTGGATATGCACCTCAGATTCAAGAATTGATAAACTCAAAGATGGGCACAGGAAAATATCAGTTGGATAAGGAACACTTTCCACTTTACCAGACTTTGAGGACAATGAGGTTGTCATGAATGAAGATGATCCACAATCAGTTCAAGCTCAGGAGTAGAAGGAGAAGGCAAAGAGGGAGAAGGCTGCCAAGATGCCAACTCAAGAGGAGGCATCTGAGTATTTCTTGAAGAACAAGCATGAGCAGCTCGAATAATTAATAGTATCAACTCTGAGGTTTGAGAAGGGATTGGCCACCCTCACTCAAAATCAGGAGAGCTTGGAGAGAATCATAGAGCAAAAGTTCTATAACTTAGATGTGAAAGTAACTGAGATTCAGTCTGCAGTGGAGGAACTACAAGATGACATGCAGGAGAGGAAGGGCAAGACTACTACCAATGTGTTTGCTAGAGTGCCCAGAGCCCAGAGGTTAGATGCAGTGCCAGTGACAGACACTAGAGCAACAACTTCGGCACCAGCCACTGCCCCTACAACCTCAGTGCTACCAGCTCCAGCATCTACATCAGCTCCAGCTCCATCTACTTCAACTGAAGCTTTCGTCCTCGGTGTTATCCGGACTCCACCACCAGAAGATCAAGCTTGAGAGTCGATCTAGCACTATGCATTTTCTATGAACTTTTTGGTAACTTGTTGCCAAAGGGGGAGAAAAATGTATAGATCATAGGCTTCGAGAGAGAGAGAGAGAGTGTGTTGCTTTTGTTCTCTCTTGCTTTATTTGATGGTTTTTAAATCTTTGTTTGCTTTTGGTTGAGATACTATGCTTGTGAGACATTGATGATCATGTGTTTGATCATAAGCTACACTTATGCATGCTTGATATTATCCTATCTATCTTATGTGATCACTCACTATGCTTGGTGATGAGTGCATGTATTCATTGTTTATTATTTTGAGCGCTCCACCAAGATGTATGTGACATGGAAGAGTAACCCATGAGCCTAATTCATTGTGCATTTGCAGTCCAAAGAAAATCTAAAACTATGCACAAATTTAGGGGGAGCTCTTGCTTATCACATACTTCTCAAAGCGACGATGTTATTTAAATTTTATTATCATTTGTCGAAGCTTTGATCTATATGTTGTCATCAATTACCAAAAAGGGGGAGATTGAAAGTGCAACTATCCCTAGGTGGTTTTGGTAATTCATAACAACATATAGCTCATTGAGCTAATGCTATTCCAAGACTATTGTTTCAGAAAAGCTCAATGAATCGCATGGCATGGATGATGAAAGTGGATCCCTCAAAATACTAAGGACAAAGGATTGGCTCAAGCTCAAAAGCTCAAGACTCTTCATTTTACATTTTCGTGATCCAAGATCACATTGAGTCTATAGGAAAAGCCAATACTATCAAGAAGGGATGAGGTGTTGCTTAATGAGCCTCTTGCTTCATGTGCTTAGTGATACGCTCCAAAACCCTCAACTACTTTCCCACATCCACATATGACCTAAACCTAAAGCCAAAATCGGTCACACCGATTCTTTCTATCCGGCGCCACCGATTCCAAAAGTCATAGCCACTGCCACAAACCCTAAGCAAATCGGTCTTACCGATAGGGATCTCGGTCTCACCGAGATGGGGTTACAATCTCTCTGTTTCCCTTCAGTAACGTTTGGTCTAACCAAGTGAGCGATCGGTCCCACCAAGATTGCAATGTAAACTCTCTGTTTCCTTTTGTAACATTTCGGTCTCTTGAAAAGAGCAAATCGGTCCCACCGAGTTTTACGACCAACTCTCGGAAAGCTTATTACCAAATCGGTCTCACCGAGTTTGTGTTATCGGTCTCACCGAGATTACGTTATGCCCTAACCCTAACCGAATCGGCCTCACCGAGATGCATGTCAGTCCCACCGAAAATTACTAACGGTCACTAGGTTTACTAAATCGGTCCGACCGAGTTTAACGATTCGGTCCCACTGACTTTGGTAAATTGTGTGTAACGGTTAGATTTTGTGTGGAGGCTATATATACCCCTCCACCTCCTCTTCATTCGTTGAGAGAGCCATCAGAACGAACCTACACTTCCAACTTACCAGTTCTGAGAGAGAACCACCTACTCATGTGTTGAGGCCAAGATATTCCATTCCTATCATATGAATCTTGATCTCTAGCCTTCCCCAAGTTGCTTTCCACTCAAACCCTCTTTCCACCAGATCCTAATCCTATGAGAGAGAGTTGATTGTTGGGGAGACTATCATTTGAAGCACAAGAGCAAGGAGTTCATCATCAACACACCATTTGTTACTTCTTGGAGAGTGGTGTCTCCTAGATTGGCTAGGTGTCACTTGGGAGCCTCCGACAAGATTGTGGAGTTGAACCAAGGAGTTTGTAAGGGCAAGGAGATTGCCTACTTCGTGAAGATCTACGGCTAGTGAGGCAAGTCCTTCGTGGGCGACGGCCATGGTGGGATAGACAAGGTTGCTTCTTCGTGGACCCTTCGTGGGTGGAGCCCTCCGTGGACTCGCGCAGCCGTTACCCTTCGTGGGTTGAAGTCTCCATCAACGTGGATGGACGATAGCACCACCTATCGAAACCACGCCAAAACATCTGTGTCTCCAATTGCGTTTGAATCCTCCAAACCCTTCCCCTTACATTCTCGCAAGTTGCATGATTTAATTTCCGCTGCCTATACACTCTTTGCTGCTCTAGTGAAGAAACCCAGGGTTGAACCCAAACCCGAGACAAAGTGCTTCTGTAATGAGAGGAACGGACACTGAAGCAGAACCACCCTGGATACTTGGTAGATAAGAAGGCAGGCAAGGTCGATAGAAGTATATTGGATATACATTATGTTAATGTGTACTTTACTAGTACTCCTAGTAGCACCAGGGTATTAGATACCGGTTCGGTTGCTAAGTGTTAGTAACTTGAAATAACAACTACGGAATAAACGGAGACTAGCTAAAGGTGAGCTGACGATATGTGTTGGAAGTGTTTCCAAGTTTGATGTGATCAAACATCACATGCTCCCTCTACCATCAAGATTAGTATTAAACCAGAATAATTGTCATTTGGTGTTTGCGTTGAGCATAGACATGAATGGATTATGTCTATCGCAATACGGTTATTCATTTAAGGAGAATAATGGTTACTCTATTTATTTGAATAATACCTTCAATGGTCTTGCACCTAAAGGAATGGTTTATTGAATCTCGATCATAGTGATACACATTTTCATGCCAAAAGATATAAGATAGTAATGATGGTACCACTTACTTGTGGCACTACCATGTAAGTCATATTGGTATAAAACGCATGAAGAAGCTCCATGTTGATGGATCTTTGGACTCACTCGTTTTTGAAAAGTTTGAGACATGCGAACCATGTCTATTGGTGTATACGCATGAAGAAACTCCATGCAGATGGATCATTTGGACTCACTTGATTTTGAATCACTTGAGATATGCAAATCATACCACATGGGCAAGATGACTGAAAAGCCTCGTTTTCAGTAAGATGGAACAAGATAACAACTTGTTGGATGTAACACATTTTGATGTGTGCAGTCCAATGAGTGCTGAGGCATGCGGTGAATATCGTTATGTTCTTACTTCACAGATGATTTGAGTAGATGTTGAGTATATTTACTTGATGAAACACAAGTCTGAATTATTGAAAGGTTCAAGTAATTTCAGAGTGAAGTTGAAGATCTTCGTGACAAGAGGATAAAATGTCTGTGATGTGATCATAGAGATGGATATCTGAGTTGCGAGTTTGGTACACAATTGAGACATTGTGGAAATTGTTTCACAACTAACGCCGCCTGGAACACCATAGTGTGATGGTGTGTCCGAACATCATAGTTGCACCCTATTGAATATGGTGCGCACCATGATGTCTCTTATCGAATTACCACTATCGTTCATGGGTTAGGCATTAGAGACAACCGCACTCACTTTAATAGGGCACCACGTAATTCTGTTGAGACGACACTGTTTGAACTATGGTTTGGAGAAACCTAAGTTGTCGTTTCTTAAAAGTTTGGGGCTGCGATGCTTATGTGAAAAAGTTTCAGGTTGATAAGCTCGAACCCAAAGCGGATAAAATGCATCTTCATAGGACACCCAAAAACAGTTGGGTATACCTCCTAATTCAGATCCGAAAGCAATAGGGATTGTTTCTTGAATCGGGTCCTTTCTCGAGGAAAAGTTTGTCTCGAAAATTTAGTGGGAGGATGGTGGAGACTTGATGAGGTTACTGAACCATCACTTCAACTAGTGTGCAGCAGGGCACAGGAAGTTGTTCCTGTGGCGCCTACACCAATTGAAGTAGAAGCTTATGATAGTGATCATGAAGTTTCGGATCAAGTCACTACCGTACCTCGTAGGGTGACAAGGATGCGTACTACTTCAGAGTGGTACAATAATCCTATCTTGAAGGTCATGTTGCTAGACAACAATGAACCTACGAGCTATGGAGAAGCGATGGTGGGCCCATATTTCGATAAATGGTTAGAAGCCATGAAATTCGAGATAGGATCCATGTATCAGAACAAAGCATGGACTTTGGTGGACTTGCCCGATGATCGGCAAGCCATTGAGATAAATGGATCTTTAAGAAGAAGACGGACGTGGACGGTAATGTCACCGTCTATGAAGCTCGCCTTGTGGCGAAGAGTTTTTCACAAGTTCAAGGAGTTGACTACGATGAGATTTTCTCATCCGTAGCGATGCTTAAGTCCGCCAGAATCATGTTAGCATTAGCTGCATTTATGAAATCTGGCAGATGGATGTCAAAATGAGTTTCCTTACCAGTTTTCCTAAGGAAAGGTTGTATGTGATACAATCAGAAAGTTTTTGTCGATCCTAAGGATACTAAATGGTATGCTGGCTCCAGCGATCCTTCCAAGGACTGGAGTAAGCATCTCGGAGTTGGAATGTGCGCTTTGATGAGATGATCAAAGATTTTGGGTTTATACAAAGTTCATGAGAAACTTGTATTTCCAAAGAAGTGAGTGGGAGCACTATAGAATTTCTGATGAGTATATGTTGTTGACATATTGTTGATCAGAAATGATGTAGAATTTCTGGAAAGCATAT
The DNA here is from genome assembly GCA_021605205.1 of Aegilops longissima. Lineage (NCBI taxonomy): Eukaryota > Viridiplantae > Streptophyta > Magnoliopsida > Poales > Poaceae > Aegilops > Aegilops longissima. The sequence continues at coordinate 24,100,425 of CM038682.1, forward strand.
AGGGTTATTTGAAAGGTGTTTTTCAATAGAAAACCTGGATTAAGCTACTTGAACATTGAGCATCAAGATCTATGAGGATAGATCAAAAAACTCTTAATGGTACTTTCAAATGAGCATATACCTTGACATGATCTTGAAGGTGTTCAAGATGGATCAGTCAAAGAAGGAGTTCTTGCCTGAGATGTAAGGTATGAAGTTAAAACTTAAATCTCGACCACGGCAGAAAAGAGAGAAAGGACGAAGGTCGTCCCCTATGCCTTAGACGTAGGCTCTACAGTATGCTATGCTGTGTACCGCACCTGATGTGTGCCTTGCTACATATCTGGCAAGAGGGTACAAAGGTGATCAAGGAGTGGATCACCAGATAGCGGTCAAAATTATCCTTAGAGGAATAAGGATATGTTTCTCGATTATGGAGGTGATAAAGAGTTCGACATAAAGGGTTACGTTGATGCAAGCTTTAACACCTATCCGAATGACTCTGAGTAGCAAACCGGATACATATAGTGGAGCAACCATTTGGAATAGCTCCAAGTGGAGCGTGGAAGCAGCATTTACAATATGACCTAGAGATTTGCGAAGTAAATACAGATCTGAATGTTGCAGACCCGTTGACTAAAACCTCTCTTACAAGCAAAACATGATCAAACCCCAGAACTCATTGAGTCTTAATCACATGATGATGTGAACTAGTTTACTGACACTAGTAAACTCTTTGGATGTTGGTCACATGGTGATGTGACATGTGAGTGTTAATCACATGGCGATGTGAACTAGATTATTGACTCTATTGCAAGTGGGAGACTGTTGGAAATATGCCCTAGAGGCAATAATAAATTAGTTATTATTATATTTCCTTGTTCATGATAATTGTTTATTATCCATGCTATAATTGTATTGATAGGAAACTCAGATACATGTGTGGGTACATAGACAACACCATGTCCCTAGTAAGCCTCTAGTTGACTAGCTCGTTGATCAATAGATGGTTACAGTTTCCTGACCATGGACATTGGATGTCGTTGATAACGGGATCACATCATTAGCAGAATGATTGTGATGGACAAGACCCAATCCTAAGCCTAGCACAAAGATCGTGTAGTTCATATGCTAAAGCTTTTCTAGTGTCAAGTATCTTTTCCTTAGACCATGAGATTGTGCAACTCCCGGATACCGTAGGAATGCTTTGGGTGTACCAAAGCGTCACAACGTAATCGGGTGGCTATAAAGGTGCACTACAGGTATCTCCGAAAGTGTCTGTTGGGTTGGCACGAATCGAGACTAGGATTTGTCACTCCGTGTAAACGGAGAGGTATATCTGGGCCCACTCGGTAGGACATCATCATAATGTGCACAATGTGACCAAGGGGTTGATCACGGGATGATGTGATACGGAACGAGTAAAGAGACTTGCCGATAACGAGATTGAACAAGGTATCGGTATACCGACGATCGAATCTCGGGCAAGTACAATACCGTTAGACAAAGGGAATTGTATACGGGATCGATTGAGTCCTTGACATCGTGGTTCATCCGATGAGATCATCGTGGAACATGTGGGAGCCAACATGGGTATCCAGATCCCGCTGTTGGTTATTGACCGGAGAACGTCTTGGTCATGTCTGCATGGTTCCCGAACCCATAGGGTCTACACACTTAAGGTTCGATGACGCTAGGGTTATAAAGGAAGTTTGTACGTGGTTACCAAATGTTGTTCGGAGTCCCGGATGAGATCCCGGACGTCACGAGGAGTTCCGGAATGGTCCAGAGGTAAAGATTTGTATATGGGCAGTCCTGTTTTGGTCACCGGAAAAGTTTCGGGTTTTATCGGTAATGTACCGGGACCACCGAGAGGGTCCCGGGAGTCCACCAAGTGGGGCCACTGGCCCCGGAGGGCTGCCTGGGCCAAGTGTGGGAACGGGACCAGCCCCAGGTGGGCTGGTGCACACCCCCCCCCCCCACAAGGGCCCAAGGCGCCTAGGGTTTGGGGAGGGGGCGCCCCACCTAGCTTGGGGGGCAAGTTTCCCCTCTCCCCCCCTTTGGCCGCCATCCTAGATGGGTTTGGGGCTGCCGCACCCCTTGGGGTGGAAACTCTAGAGGGGGCGCACCCCCTCCCTCTCCCCTATATATACTTGAGGACTTTGGGGCTGCCAACAAAATGAGTTTTGTCCTCTCCATGGCGCAGCCCTGCCCCTCTCCCTCCTCCTCTCCCGCGGTGCTTGGCGAAGCCCTGCAGTATTGCCACGCTCCTCCACCACCACCATGCCGTTGTGCTGCTGCTGGACGGAGTCTTCCTCAACCTCTCCCTCTTTCCTTGCTGGATCAAGGCATGGGAGACGTCACCGGGCTGCACGTGTGTTGAACGCGGAGGTGCCGTCCGTTCGGCACTAGGATCTCCGGTGATTTGGATCACGACGAGTACGACTCCTTCAACCCCGTTCTCTTGAACGCTTCCGCTTAGCGATCTATAAGGGTATGTAGATGCACTCTCCTTCCCCTCGTTGCTGGTTTCTCCTTAGATAGATCTTGGTGAAACGTAGGAAAATTTTGAATTTCTGCTACGTGCCCCAACAAATGCCAGTCGAAGTCTACCCTCCCGGATAGTGTGCTAAGAAATTGTGAAGTGAAGTTGTCTCTTCCAGTCTCTGACAACGCAATAAAATCCAAATGATGTTCAAGAGAAGCATCCGCTAGAAACCTTCTTTTAGCCAAGTCTTTAAGACCTCTGCTATTCCAGAAAATGCCTCTTATATTTTATCATGAAATTTTTTAGAGGTACGGATCCTAGCACTTCTACGCACAGCCGACACTGGATAAACCTTTCGTTTCCAAGTCCGTTTAGGCTTAATGTGATCTTCAGATCGGTCACCACACTCGGGCTCTGCCGCAATCACCAATGACTCATCTACAAGGTTAGAGGTCTCAGAATAGGCAAACCCCTCCTCCTGCTCCATCTCCGGTAACGCAGGGTCAAGATCGGCACACAAACCATCAAGAGCCCTAACCCCAAGCGCATCAATTCCGACTCATTCATAGGTTTAACGAAATCTATATTATGAATCATTTCCAACGCTCGTTCTGCTTCCAAATCAAGAATGTCATTAACTGACCTAGAGATCTCCATATCATTATTACCAAGCGATACTCCTAGTTGATTTGCATTATGAACAATCTCATCATTTGTAAAATGCATAATTGAATTTGATTTATTAACAGACATACCAGTGGAAAGCTCGACGTCACGCAGCTTGGCCGCCCTCATAGCACACCTCAGCTGCATGTCATCAACGTCCGGCTGCTCCTGCAGCCTCCCGCTGATCCGCCTCCCCTCAGAGACAGGATACTGAATCCCACCAAAGGCGATGACCTCCTCGCGCGAAGCTCTGCTAGGGGAAGGGCCTCCTGCTCGTCCCCCAACAGTGGTGACCCGTGCCGGGACCACCGGCGCAGCACCAAGAGACGACGACAACTCCCGCGGCCTGTCCACGGAAGTCCCACCGAGAGGCGGAGCGGCCAAAGGACCCTAGACCAGCGAGGCCAGCCTAGGGCGATCCGGGGAGTGTGGCGACAAAACGGCCACACCACCCGACCCGCCCTCCGAAGCAGAACGCGTCCTGGCAGGAGGCGATGCGGCGGCCTCCTGCATGCCCACCCCTCCACAAACAGCCGAACTCAAGGGAGGGAGCGCCGAGCTCGCCCTCGGCGCCGATGATGATGGCGACTCGGAGCGCCGGGCCTCCTGCCCGTCACCTCCAACCGAGACCACCGTCGCAGCCAACTCCTCCATAGTCGGAGAAAAGGTAAGAGAAGAGGGAGGGGCCTCCTGCCCCTCGGCACCTCCCACCTCAACAGGCTTCGGCACGCACAGACTCACTACAGGGCTCACTGGATCAACTCGGTCACACCAAAGCCTAGGCGGAGCCGAGAATGCCCCCAAGGAACCAAGCTGCAAAGTGCTCGTCGGGACCGCACCAGTTGACCCAACAGGAGCGGTGTCACCAGAATCAGACGGACCCGAAGGCCCCTTGGCCTTATCCTCATCACTCTTAGCACTATTATCCTGGTTCCCCGAAGCACGTCCTCCCTTAGAGGTGTTCATGGGATTATCATCCTGAAACTCACTGAAAAGGTTAGGATCCTCATACTCAACATCCAACTGATACAGAATGCCTTCATGCGTCCAAGGCACCACGTCCGGCAGGAACTCAATGTTAGCAAGAACCCCGTGAGCACGTGTGAACTGCATATCCACCTGCTCAATCTTGCCAATCAAAGAACCTAGGCTCCACGTAACCAAAAAGCTGTCCAGGGGAGCAGATGGCGCCCCAGAGAAACGAACCCAAATCTGAGTTAACGGCGTGCCCTGCGGCTCCTTCTTTTTCCACTCATCAAACTGCAACACAAAACTAGTACCCGTGACCCTGCTCATACTCAACTTGAGGATTCTCAGCTGATCCTCCTTAGACGGGAAATCTACTTTGTAGGTTGTATCTGTGAGCTTGAGCAACGGCCATTGAAAATTACCCGGAGCGAGCTCCCTCAACTGTTGAATGATCTGCGCCTCGGTCAACGGTCCATGAACCACCTTCACCACACCTGGGAAGGAGGTCTCCACCGCTGGTGCCAAGGGTTCCACACTGGGAGACTCGAAAAACATCAACTCTGAGGAGCAAACCCTGTATATCTGAACAGAAGGTTTAGGCCCCAACATAAGAGGACAATCAACAGCTGTATGTTTAGGTTTCCGGCACAAGTCACATAACTCCTCAATGCATTCAACCAAAAAGTGTCCCGGTTCACCACAACGGAAACAAGTTAGCTTCTTCTTTTTAGTCACCCACTTGGGCACCTTTTTAACCTCGGACTTCTCCGTACCTTGCTCAGAAGCGGAATCTCCAGTCTGCATGGGCTCCGGCAACGTGACTGCAGCCAGAGCTTGAACCATCTCCACCGCCACCTGCGGTAGAGCCGATCCACCGTCAGCCACCTCCGGCAAGATCGCATGCTGCTCAGCAGAAGTTGTCAGCTGCCTTGGTAGATGGTGACGCCGGTTCCCGCCCCGGTCTCCGCGAAAACGACCCCGGAAAGAGCGGTTATTAGGCCAACCGCACCCTCCACAAAGTTGTCGGGCGGTCCTTGGAAACCCCGGTTGGCATTCCGTTGTCCACCCAAGCATAGCCACGGCCACCTCCAGTAGACGAAGAGCCTCGATGCAGCCCAGAACCATAAGCAACATATCCATCGTCGCCCCACTGACCGCGCGGAGGATTACGATCATCCTCCACAGAAGCACCCACCCCGCGACCATTCGAGCCATGGCCCGTCCCACCGCGACCACCTGCCATCTGCCTCGGCCACGGCCGTTGGGGCGGCGGTGGCTCGTCCCTAGGTGGCGGCGGAGGCGCTGCCCTAGGCAGGAGTGGTGGAGGAGGCGCAACCCTCAGGGGCTGAGGAAGGGCCGCCCTTGCCGGAGGCAGAGGAGGGGCCACCCGAGGCGGCAGCGGAGCCACCCGAGGCGGAGGCGCCACCCGAGGCAGCGGCGGAGCCACCCGAGGCGGAGCTGCACATGCGGGAGCCGGCGCGGCAGCAGCCGCAGCCGCAGCCTGAGCAGCGGAGACACCCGCGGCCCCGGGCGGGTTCCTCACCGCCGGCGCAACCCGCGGCGGAGGCGGCTTGGGCGGCATCGTGACCGAACGAGATCTTGGTGGCGGGCGACACCCAACATCGGCGATCCCTGGAGCGGGACAGCGCAAGGAAGCCGACGGGAAACCAGGTCTCCCACGACCGCGAACCCTAGCAGGAACGAGGCGAGAGGAGGAGAGAGATCGTGCATACGGGGGCGACCGAACCGAGGCCACCACATGCACGTCGCCCTCGCCGGGTGCAACGCATGCCTGGCCAGTCCGAATATCACGCACACCGGCCACCGCTGGCGATCGCTGCGACACCACCCGGCCTCCCTTCTTCTTTCTCCTAGTCACTCTCGTCCAGCACTTGAGACGAAAAAAGTCGGACAAGGTGATAGCTGGCGGCCCCACCTTCGGGAACGACCCAATCCATGGTTTCACTTTCGACTTCTGCGAAGAAACCGGAGTACCGAGCGATAACAATTTTTTGCAACTCACAATAGGTTTAGGCACCGAGATTAATGTTACCAAGCCAAATGTAGGTGGCGGCCGAACCGTCGTTTCCGGCAGATCATCATTTTATTCATCATCATCAGCAAGGATCCAGAAACGTCCCCCAAACCGCTGCGTAGGCTTTGGTCCGTCCACGTCCTTCGTAAGATCGACTACGACAGGTTGTTCTTCGCAATCCAGAGGTACCTACACACACTCAAGAACCTCGATATGGAAAATATCAATCAATAAACGCTTACCGTTAGCAAGTTCTTCGTCAGTGTTGAGATGTCGTCCGGCCAAAATTTCTCCATCTTCATCTCGGATCATCATCCAACGAGATGGATGCGAGTAGATCAGACCATTGATCCATCGCCCCGCCTCCCTAGCATCTTCAAATCACACGTACCATTTCGTAGGATTCAAAAACCCCCGATCCTGATCCACCGTCGAGGGATCTCGACGAGAAGCCGGGGAATGGGGCAGATCGAGCGCCGCCGCGGGAGCCACCGCGAGCGCCGGCCGCAACTCATCCAGAGGAGGAGGCGGATCTGGCGAAGACCGCAGAGGCGGCCGAGGTGGAGGCGTCTCTCCCTCGCGAGGCAGGGCTGCCAGGCGGATCGACGGCGTTGAATGCCCCCCTCCGTCGGCCCCCAAGCCCTCCCCATCGGTCGGCGGGAGCTGCGGCGGTGGTTCCAGCTGGATCGGCGGTGGTGGAGACTCACGTCTGTCGCCACGTCCGTCGCCCATCCAGAGTTGTTAGGCTGATTAGATGATTAGATGTTTGTGTTGTCTTGCTCTCATGGTAGGTTTATGCGTTAGTTCTATTGCAGATTCTTTAACCTTTTCATGATCTGATGGCATGAACTTATCTATAGTAGGTACATGCAAAGGAACTTGGCAAGAGAACAATACTCTTTTAATTTGAACAAGGCTAATTTGTTACCTTTACATATAGGTCCACACCACACCCAGACTGTAAATCTTAGGTTTGACACCACATGGTGAGAAGAATACATGGTAGCACTCAGAGCGTGGGGACTACAGAGGATGGCGTCGTCGTGCATTCAGATAAGAATATTGTTGTAAAAAGGCAAGGTATCATGTCCAATCAAGCATTGCAAAGGAGTAGCTGCTGCCTCATTTAATTTTTTAGGATTGCCCAAAATTTTCTTACTACAAATTTATGAAGTTTAACCACCAATTCTACTGCTTCGTCATTTTCTATATCATGTTGCAGTCTTTTTTTAATAGAAGTTAATATTAACACCATCCATGTACTACTATTGTGTTTGCGGTCTGATACATGGTGACTAATTTTCATATAAATTATGGTTCATATTATCAATGAATATGTTTATCTTTTATGCATGTACACTACAACTGGGTATTATATGTGTGTGAAGTTCTTTTCCTTTTCACTTGATTACCATCTTTGGGCTGACACTTAATAATTATTGCAAGTATGGTGAGAGTGTCCTAGAAACTAAGGGCAATCCTAATTGGATATGTCCAGTTAAACATGGCATTTGCAATTGAAGTATTCGCAGACCTAAGAAAGAACCGTTCCAACTAGCGATGAGTATTGGAAGGTATGGTTCCAAAAGTACAATAACAAGCACATATGGTTTCTACAGTAGAAAGCAAAAATGCCCTTTGAAGTTTGAATTGGAAATGTACCCATGACTGTTAGTTGTTGTCAATGATAAAATTTGGAAGAAAATCAATAAAGACGTTTTTATTGAAGAATGAACGGGGGGATAACATCCCACTGGTTGTTACATTACTCACATGCCGGGGGTCGAGGACACGGCGGTTGCCGACCTCCTCCATGGTCGTTGTTGGTCGGTGAAGTAGGCAAGATTGGGCGATGTTGTTCATTCGACTACTTATAATTTGGGTTTCTACAGTTTCAAGCGGCTAACAATTCCACCTTGGGTGTCTTATCTCTAAGATTTTAACTATCAAGTAGCATTGCTTTGAAGTGTAGATGTTCCGGGATTGCTAGCTCCTGCCAGGTGATCAGAATTACTGCTTTGTTTATTACTCAACAATGTCGAATACTTGTTTCACTTCATATCTTTTACAGTATAGTTTCTACATTTTTATGCAGAAATACTACATGGTAGGCTTGAAGTAAATACCAATTATGTGATCCGATATGTTGTTTCAGAACAATAGACCTACAATATTATTTCCGCCTCGGGTTCTAGAGGAGGACAACTAATTAAGAGAAAAATTGGGCGGGATAGAGACAGAAGTTTGCTATATTTCACAAAACCCAAACAGAATTTCATTGCTGATTCTTCTGCCCTGAACTTTGCTCATGCCAGATACATTTGGTGGATCCTTTTTAAGGAAACTGCTTCGTTTACACCATCCTATTGGCATGTCTATTAGCAGTAATGAAACTTAAACGAACACTTCTAGGCTAGATATTATTGAGGTGTTATGTATGTTTGTCCTTTTTGTAGATCTTGCCATCTTTGTTTGCCAGGTGATTAGTCATTTAAAGTATTTGAGAAACTTGAAGGGAAGCACATGGCAAAGGCATAATTACCTTTTAGTTATATTTCAACTTTAATTATATTTCAAGTTGTTGGAAAGTTGGAATCAATCTGGAAAGCATCTTTCTATTGTAGATATTTTGTTACTGGCTTAAAGACTTGCACTCTGTTTGATGTTACAGAAATAGTGAGGTTATGCCACAATGTTGATAGACTAGGTACTTGTAGGATGGAGAGAAGACTGAAAAGGATGTTGATATGAGGAATTCAAGGAAGTGGAAGAGGAAGAAAGTTCGGATGATGGTGATAATCAGGTTAGTACCTTAGAACTTTATATGCACTGAGGTTTTTCTTTGGGGGTAGAAAATTGGGTTTTAAAAGGTTCATCATTTTGGTAAAATTGTGTATTGTATGTGTGCTCCTTCACATCAACAAATAGGAAATGGATAGACTAGAAGATGCATAACTTAGTTGTCATCCATATTGTCAAGTTTAACTCATATATTCTCGCTCTGGAGAATATCAAGTTTGACGACGATGATGATTGGAACCAAGAGGAGGAAGTACGGAAGTTTCCATTTATTCATTAGAATGTTACCCTCGATGCACACTGTGACCAAATATGTAATGCCTGGTTTGGTTTAATTATTTTCTTGTGTATCACTAGATAATCAGTTAACAAGTGTTGGCCGTGGTGCATTGATCTTATTTAGTTGTGGTTTCGTATGCCTCTCCCAGCTGCCACTAAAACGCGCCCAAAAATTACCAAGAAAATTGATGGCGGGAGTCTAGGCTACACCGGCAGTGCCTCCTTTAGGATTACAAAACCGTTAATCCTATCTTCGCTTGCATGTGACTGATGGTGATGCTACACAAGTACTGAAGGCAGTGCCCTCTCCTTCAACAGGTAAAAAGGATATATTAAAGAAACATTTTAAATTTATGACATATTAGTTCAACATTTTTTGCATAGTACCTAGCAAGTTCAGAAAAGTGCACACACAGATCTCATCAATGTTTTGTGTTTTGAGTTTTTTGCGGTAACTTCTATCGTGTATTCCATTCTCTTCAGGAGATCTTGTTGGTTCTGGATGGCACAACTGTATTAAATATGCTACAACAATCAAAGGAGTTCAATGATGTGACTGCCACTCTGTTGTTCTGATGCTTACTTGATTCATCAGCTATGTTTCTATTGGATACTAATAATGAGTGACTTTCTTGGCTTCATGCCAGGTTGTTGGAATCGAAGGATTCATCCTGACGAAGTTAGACAGGACTACTCGTCTTGGCTGCGTGGTACGGGCGATTTCCAGTCCTTCATTGTAACAATTACAAATTCCAGTCCTGGATCTTAAATAAACGACAACTAAACTTCACTAGTAGAAAACAGGGCTATCGTTCAGGCCTGGCCAGCCCATTAGTCCTGGTTCTTCACGAACCGGGACCCCTGGGGGGTATTAGACCCAGTTCATGAGCCTAGGGGGCCGGTCGAGGCCTCGTGGGCATTGGTCCCGGTTCGTCTGGACCCATTTGTCCCGGTTCTAGGCACGAACTGGGACCAATGGACCTTGCTCCTGGCCCACAACCATTGGTACCGGTTCATGCCTTGAACCGGTGTAGAAGGGGTGGCTTTAGTCCCGGTCATGCCACGAACTTGGACAAATAATTTGCCTATATATACCCATCGCCACGGCAGAGCACTCCACAGTGCTCTGTTTTTTCAATCCGGTGAGGAGTGGGCATTTGGGTGCTCTAGTTCACCTCCTATGCACATGAGGTGTTAGATGAAATGCCCGAGCCACACTAGTTAAGCTTTCTCCTCTCAAAGCTCGACCTCGGAGCTCCATTTTTCCCGAGATTTGTCTAGATTTAGTGGTCCGTCACGCCCCGTCCCGGTTTTCACCGCCGTTGATCGCCCGCGCCGATCTCATCGCAGGCACCACCGTGGTGAGCCTCTTGTTCTTATCTTCTTTCTGATACTTGTCTGATTTTCTTACTTTAGATAGATAATTGTCTAATTTTCTTACTTTTGACACACATAATTATATATAATGCACGCAGATGAACCAGCAATGGATGTATGGTGACAGACACACCTCCGAGTACATTAAGGGCGTGCATAATTTTCTCGAAGTTGCTGAGGAAAATAAGCAGAATGGTTTTATGTGCTGTCCATGCACTAAATGTGGGAATACGAAGTCTTATTCTGACCGGAAAATCATTCACACCCACCTGCTTTACAAGGGTTTCATGCCACACTATAATGTTTGGACGAGGCATGTAGAAATAGGGGTTATGATGGAAGACGGCGAAGAAGAAGAGGACGATAACAACTATGTGCCCCCTAAATACGATGATGCTGCAACGGGGGGAGCTGCTGAAGATCAAGAGGAACCAGACGATGTGCCTGATGATGCTGTACCGGGGGAAGCTGCTGAAGATCAAGAGGAACCAAACTATGTGCCCGATGATGATCTCCGCCGGGTCATTGTCGATGGAAGGACGTAATGCGAAAGTCAAAAGGAGAAGCTGAAGTTTGATCGCATGTTAGAGGATCACAAAAACGGGTTGTACCCCAATTGCAAAGATGGCAACACAAAGCTGGGTACCGTACTGGAATTGCTGCAGTGGAAGGTAGAGAATGTTGTGCCTGACAAAGGATTTGAGAAGCTACTGAAAATATTGAAGAAGAAGCTTCCAAAGGATAATGAATTGCCCGACAGTACGTACGCAGCAAAGAAGGTTGTATGCCCTCTAGGATTGGAGGTGCAGAAGATACATGCATGCCCTAATGACTGCATCCTCTACTGCGGTGCGTACGAGGATTTGAACGCATGCTAGGTATGCGGTGCATTGCAGTATAAGATCAGACGAGATGACCCTGGTGATGTTGACGGCAAGCCCCGCAGGAAGAGAGTTCCTGTGAAGGTGATGTGGTATGCTCCTATAATACCACGGTTGAAATGACTGTTCAGAAACAAAGAGCATGCCAAGTTGATGCGATCGCACAGTGAGGACCGTAAGAAAGACGAGAAGTTGAGAGCACCCGCTTATGGGTCGCAGTGGAGAAAAATCAAGAGAGAGTACTGGGCTGATTTTGCATGTGACCAAAGGAACGTATGGTTTGGTTTAAGCGTGGATGGCATTAATCCTTTCGGGGAGCAGAGCAGCAACCACAACACCTGGCCCGTGACTCTATGTATGTACAACCTTCCTCCTTGGATGTGCATGAAGCGGAAGTTCATTATGATGCCAGTTCTCATCCAAGGCCATAAGCAACCCGGCAACGACATTGAGGTGTACCTAAGGCCATTAGTTGAAGAACTTTTACAGCTGTGGAATGGAAACGGTGTACGTGTGTGGGATGAGCACAGACAGGAGGAATTTAACCTGCATGTGTTGCTGTTTGTAACCATCAATGATTGGCCCGCTCTCAGTAACCTTTCAGGATAGACAAACAAGGGATACCACGCATGCACGCATTGTTTAGCTGACACCGAAAGTATATACCTGGGAAGCTGCAGGAAGAATGTGTACCTAGGCCATCGTCGATTTCTTCCGACTAACCATCAATGTCGAAAGAAAGGCAAGAATTTCAAAGGCGAGGCAGATCACCGGAAGAAGCCCGCCATGCGTACCGGTGATCACGTACTTGCTATGGTCAATGATTTACACGTAATCTTTGAAAAGTGTCCCGGCGGACTAGCTGTTCCGAGTGACGCTGAGGGACACGCACCCATGTGGAAGAAGAAATCTATATTTTGGGACCTACCCTACTGGAAAGACCTAGAGGTCCGCTCTTCGATCGACGTGATGCACGTGACGAAGAACCTTTGCGTGAACCTGCTAGGCTTCTTGGGCGTGTATGGGAAGACAAAAGATACAGCTGAGGCACGGGAGGACCTACAACGTTTGCACGAAAAAGACGGCATGCCTCCAAAGCAGTATGAAGGTCCTGCCAGCTACGCTCTTACCAAAGAAGAGAAGGAAATCTTCTTTGAATGCCTGCTTAGTATGAAGGTCCCGACTGGCTTCTCGTCGAATATAAAGGGAATAATAAATAAGGAAGAGAAAAAGTTTCAGAACCTAAATTCTCATGACTGCCACGTGATTATGATGCAACTGCTTCCGGTTGCATTGAGGGGGATTTTACCGGAAAACGTCCGATTAGCCATTGTGAAGCTATGTGCATTCCTCAATGCAATCTCTCAGAAGGTGATCGATCCAGAAATCATACCAAGGCTAAGGAGTGATGTGGTGCAATGTCTTGTCAGTTTCGAGCTGGTGTTCCCACCATCCTTCTTCAATATCATGACGCATGTCCTAGTTCATCTAGTTGATGAGATTGTCATTCTGGGCCCCGTATTTCTACACAATATGTACCCCTTTGAGAGGTTCATGGGAGTCCTAATGAAATATGCCCGTAATCGCGCTAGGCCAGAAGGAAGCATCTCCATTGGCCATCAAACAGATGATGTCATTGGGTTTTGTGTTGACTTCATTCCTGGCCTTAAGAAGATAGGTCTCCCTAAATCGCGGTATGAGGGGAGACTGACTGGAAAAGGCATGCTTGGAGGGGAGACAAAAATATGCAGGGACAAATATTCTTGGTCTCAAGCACACTACACAGTTCTACAGAACTCTACCTTGGTGACCGCTTATTTCGATGAACACAAGAACAGCCTGCGCTCCAAACACCCAGAGCAGTGCGACGACTGGATTACATTTGAACACATCAGGACTTTCAGCTGTTGGTTGGAAACACGTCTCAGAGGTGAAAACACTGTTTGTGATGAGCTGTACTCGTTGTCCAGGGGACCATCTTCGATTGTAATGATTTGGAAAGGATACGAGATAAATGGGAATACATTTTACATGATCGCCCAAGATCAAAAGAGCACCAACCAAAACAGCGGCGTCCGTTTTGATGCAGCAACTGAGAGGGGAAAGGACACATATTATGGTTACATAGTGGACATATGGGAACTTGACTACGGAGTAGATTTTAAGGTCCCTTTGTTTAAATGCAAATGGGCCAATCTATCAGGAGGCGGGGTACAGGTAGACCCACAGTACAGAATGACAACAGTGGATCTGAACAATCTTGGGTACACTGACGAACCGTTCGTCCTAGCCAATGATGTGGCACAGGTTATCTATGTGAAGGACATGTCTACCAAACCGAGAAAAAGAAAAAATAAGGAAGCGGATACATCATACGATGAGCCAAAGCGCCACATAGTTCTTTCAGGAAAAAGGGAAATCGTGGGAGTGGAGGGCAAGAAAGACATCTCCGAAGATTATGAAAAGTTTCATGAAATTCCTCCCTTCAAAGTCAAGGCTGACCCAAGCATCCTGATAACTGATGAAGATTATCCATGGTTATGGCGCAATAAGGAAATGACACAAGCGGATAAAAAGTGAAGACTTTGTCCACAACTATTATGATGATACCATGCCAACTTTCAACCTTTTCGTAGTTCATTTGAAATGCCTATTGTAACAGACAAGTTTCCGTATGAAATCCTGATACTTCGAAAGAGATTGTCTGTTTTGAACATGAAGTGCATCCAATTTTTGCCGTAACCCACTCAACTTTCTTGCACATGCTATGTGGATGGAATGATGATACCATGCCAACTTCCAACCTTTTCAGAGTTCATTTGAAATGCTTTTCAATTTTAGGGTCTTATAACTCAAAATAATCAGCAAATGCATGAAAAATAACAAATGAAGTCAGAAAGGGTTGAAAATTGATGATGTGGCTTTGAATGGTGCATTTTGAACACACAAAAAGTCAGGAGTTCAAATAAGTTTTAAAAAAATGAAATCCCTGTGTAACAGATGAGTTTCCGTATGAAACCCTGACACTTCGAAACAGATTGTCCATTTTGTACACGAAGTGTATCCAGTTTTTCCCATAACCCTCTCAAGTTTTTACCACATGCTATGTGGGTGAAATGATGATACCATGCCAACTTTCAACCTTTTCAGAGTTCATTTGAAATGCTTTTCAATTTCAAGGTCTTATAGCTAAAAAACCAGTAAATGCTTTTATAAAACTCTAATAGCAAAAGGAATCAACTAAAAAGCTTTTATAAACCTCTAGTATTTTTTAAACTAAAATTATATAAAATTTATGCAACTAAAATTATCAAAGTATTTTCTGTTCAAAACATGAAAAGCAGAAAGAATTATCATAAAGATTTTTTGTTAGAAACTTTAGTAGCAAAAAGAATTTTCATAAAGATTTTTTGATAGAAACTAAAATAAAAAATTTGTTTTTGAATATAATGATAAAACGCAGTAATATTAAATAGCAGGAAAAGCGAATCACTCAAAATATATTTTTATAGTGAAGTTATTCACAAACTAGTGATTCACACAAATTTCAAAGAATTAAAATTTAAAATATTCAAATTTAGAAACTAATGGAGTAATAGAAAGATTATAATTATTCTGAGCTAAAAGCAAAAAGAATAAAAATAAAAAGAAAATAAAAAGAAAATAAATAATTCAAAAACAAAAAATCTGGAAAAAGTAAAAAATGCCGCCTAATGGGCCACCTTTGGAAAAAATAAAAAATACTAGAAACCCATCTGTACATGGGCCGGGATGCAGGCCCTTGAGGCCAATAGGGCCAACACGGCAGTAACAAGGGTATGCAACTAACGCTTTGCATATTAGAGAGGCTCAAGACTGAGCTGCAACGCAGCTTATAAGCAGTCTTGAGCTCTCTCAGCTAGCGAGTGGGACTAAACTTCCCACCGCGCGCTGGCCAAGAGATAGGCCTTTGGTCCGGTTGGTGCCATCAACAGGACTAAAGGGTGCATTGGTCCCGGTTGGTGGCACGAACCGGTACCAATGTTTCTTTAGTCGGTTGGTGCCTAACGGACCACTCTCTCGCTTCCCGTCCTTTGGGCTGCTGAAAAGAGGCCTTTGGTCCTGGTTGGTGGCACGAACCGGGACTAAAGGTCGCATTCGTCCCGGTTTGTCTCACGAACCGGAACCAATGCTTCGTCTATATAACTAGTGTCGGTGTCAAAACCGGCGGATCTCGGGTAAGGGGTCCCGAACTGTGCGTCTTGGTGGATGGTAACAGGAGACAAGGGACACGATGTTTTTACCCAGGTTCAGGCCCTCTCGATGGAGGTAATACCCTACTCCTGCTTGATTAATATTGATGATATGGGTAGTACAAGAGTGGATCTACCACGAGATCAGAGAGGCTAAACCCTAGAAGCTAGCCTATGGTATGATTATTGTTCCTCCTACGGACTAAAACCCTCCGGTTTATATAGACACCGGATAGGGTTAGTGTTACACAGAGTCGGTTACAATGGTAGGAGATCTACATATCCGTATCGCCAAGCTTGCCTTCCACGCCAAGGAAAGTCCCATCCGGACACGGGACGAAGTCTTCAATCTTGTATCTTCATAGTCCAGGAGTCCGGCCAATGGTGATAGTTCGGCTATCCGGACACCCCCTAATCCAGGACTCCCTCAGTAGCCCCTGAACCAGGCTTCAATGACGACGAGTCCGGCGCGCATATTGTCTTCGGCATTGCAAGGCGGGTTCCTCCTCCGAATACTTCATAGAAGATTTTGAACACAAGGATAGTGTCCGGCTCTGCAAAACAAGTTCCACATACCATGTAGAGAATAACATTTGCACAGATCTGCGGCGTATTCAGCGGCGTGACATCACACCACGGTCGAGGCCTTTATACGAATCGTTTTTCTTGTTCTACCTCAGTAGCGTTTAGCGGCGGCTTCCTTGGCACGTCTTATCAAAGCGGAGATCGTGCCCCTTATTCGGGATTCCCATCAATACGGACGTGGGTAACCCAACGCGCCATTGATTCTGGCGCTGGGAGATAGCGAGTTTTACCGGGCTGGCGGGGACGATAGCTTCTTCCGTCCATATAAGGGATAAGGATCCACCTTTTCACCTCGCCTTCTTCCTCCTTTTCTCATCCATTTCAAGCTTTTGAGCTCCAGCGCCCAAGTCCGCACATCCTACCTCAACCTTCTCCAACTATGTCCGGAGTGGGAGGCAAGTGGATGGCCTCCTCTGTCACGGAGGGGCACATCAAAAAGCTGCGGAAGGCCGGATATTTGTCCGACAACATCGCGCATCAGCTCCCCGAAAAGGCGCAGCTCATTCCCACCCCCAGGCCCCATGAGAGGGTGGTGTTCCTCACCCACTTCCTCCGCGGACTAGGTTTTCCACTTCACCCATTTGTCCGGGGGCTCATGTTCTACTACGGCCTGGATTTCCATGATCTGGCCCTGAATTTCATCCTCAACATCTCGGCGCTTATAGTCGTGTGCGAGGCCTTTCTCTGCATCCAGCCCCACTTCGGCTTATGGCTGAAGACCTTCAATGTCAAGCCGAAGGTAGTGGGCGGCCGCCAAGCGCAGTGCGGAGGTGCCATGGTTGGCAAGATGGTCAAAGTCCTATGGCTCGAGGGCTCCTTTGTGGAGACCATAGAGGGGTGGCAATCGGGGTGGTTCTACATCACCGAGCCGCGCGACTCTCAATGGGAGGTGGCCCCCGAATTAAGATCTGGCTTCCCCACATGGCTCACATCATGGAAAGAGACGGGCCTGACGTGGGGTGATTCGGAAGAGCTATCCGGACTCCAAACCTGCGTCCGAAACCTGGTGGACAAGAATCTCAAGCTTGTCAACGTGATCCAGGTGATGCTCATCCGCCGGATTCTCCCATGCCAACAACGGGCCTGCAAATTGTGGGAGTTCGATCCGGCACAATACCAAACCCTGAAAAGGCTCTTCGACACTACGTGCGAAGATGCCTGGAAGGTGCTGTTCAAGGGCGCAGAGGCTCCCGCATCCGCTACCGAAAATCGCGGATTCAGCTCGCTGCGCCAAGCTACCGAGGTAAGCTATTTTACCCTTTATGGGACTCTTGTTTTTCATAGTTTGACTCTATGTGGGATCTAAAACTCCCTAACCTTTGACAGGACTTGCTGAAGACGTCCGGACAGATTAACTGTCCGGCCCCCTTGCCAGAAGACCTAGCGGACGCCCGATTGACGGGGCTGCTTGCTCCGGCACCTCACGTGGTGCCGGAGAAAAAGGCCAAGAAGAAGGCCACGGGAACTCGAAGGAGCTCCTGGCGCCAGGTGCTGTCGGACTCATCGTCCGACGACTCTGAGGCAGAATCCTCCTCTGAGGACGAGGAGGAGGAAAAAGAAGCCTCTCCTCCAGCGGAGGGAGAGAAGAAATGGAAGGCCGCCCTGACTCGGGAGGCCGGAGGGTCCAAGAAAGGAATGACCCTTCCTCCGGACTTCTCCTCCAACGCCGACAACGATGAGGTGGAGTGGCCACAAAGGGCCAAGCCCCTGGCGAGATCATAAGTGTCCGGACTCCGGAATAGCTCATGACTTTTTATTTGTCGCATAGTGTCTTCTAACGCCGAATATAACCATGTAGCCCGCCCAAGGACGAGCTCGCCGCTTGGTCGAGCGGCTCCCTGAATTCGTCGGATGTGAATAGAACTTCACTTCCGACCGCCTCCTCCCCTCGTGACGCAGACGACACTGCGGTGGAGTCCCTAAAGGGGCCCTGCCAGGAGGAGGTGGTCCTGGAGGCGCCGCAAGGCGACCTCCCGGACTCCGAGCGCAAAGGGGGCGAAACCCCAGAGGGCTCTAAGTCCGGCCCTGTGCCGGACTCCGTACCGGAACCTTCAGTGGTTCCGAAGTCCGGCAAGCGGCCCCTTCATAAGAAGGGTAAAACTACGACGCCGGTGACCTCCGTCCATCCGGAGGCACCGGATAGCTTGCTGGAGGCGCTTAACGGCTCCTCCATCGACGAGGAGTACCGCCTTTGTTATGAGTGTGGTGATCCAGAAAGTTCAGTCCGCCAAAGCGGGCTGGTCAAGCCTGTGTCGACCTTCTAATAGGATTTGAGGTAAGTTTAGAATATGTAAAAATATTACCGCATAGACGGTAGCCCCGATGCTTAGTTGGTGTTGGAAAGAAAAGCGGACTGAGGATCTAAAAGATATACACAGGAGTCTAACATAAGTATGTCAATATGGGAATGCAGGCTGCGCTGCTGACTTCGCCAGACCGATCATGGAGGTCAATGCATTGAAGCAGAGCCTCGGCGGTCCGAGAACAAGCTCGGCCTTGCCAAGAAGCAGCTCAAGGACAAGGAAGGTAAGTAATACCTTATTAAAGAAAGACCTTATAGAAAGGATTTGGTTGCAAAAATGACAGGACTAACATGGGTGTTGTAGGGGCCACGAACGAGGTGGCGACCCTGAAGGAAGCGGTGTCCACGGCCGAAAGCAAAGCGGCCACGGAGCGCACCGAGCGAGAGAAGCAGGAGGCGCGGGTGGCGGAGGTGCGGCAAGAGCTCCAGGCTCTCGTGGAAAAACATGAGAGTTTGGAGCGTGACTCGAAGACTCGAGAGTCCGAGCTCGCCTCGGCTCTTGAGAGTGCCAAAGCCGCTAAGGCCGAGGCGCAAAAAGCCCTCCAAGAAATTGAATCATTAAATAAGATAGCGGCGGGTAAGGCATTCTTTATGCAAAGCAAGCATGTGAAAGTGAATTACCTATTACTTACCCGAATCCGGAGCTCTCCAGGAGCATTCTTAGATCTGCCCCGTAGTGTGTCTGATGTTGCCGCGTTCTACCGCGCCGAGGAGGGGAGCTCAACAGAAAAGGTGTTCTGGTCTCAGTATGCTGAGGCCAGATATCCGGTGCCCCTAAGCGACCAGCTGAAGCAGCTGGTCGAGCTCCACAAGGTCGCCGAACAGGCCATGAAGGGCCTCAGAATTCAGCTGTGGCCATTGGAAGCCATGCCTAGGAGCTACTTCGGGCTAGTGCGGCGTGGTGGACACCTGTCCATGGATTGAAGTCATCAAGCGCTCCGTCTGCATTGAAGGTGCCCGTCGGGCCCTTGCCCGTGCTAAAGTGCACTGGGGCAAGCTGGATGCTGAGAAGCTTGTGACGGACGGGCCACCGAAGGGCAAGGAGCATCGCAAGCCCGAAATGTACTATGAGGGCGTCATGAAGGGCGCCCGCCTTATAGCAGGTGAATGCTCCAAAGATGTAATTTTTTAATAGACTCGCATTTGTTATCTTGTACGCTGAAAACTTGTTCATATGCGCTAAGCAACGCTTGTGAATTTAAAATATTACCTTCTGTGCGGCCGTTTATCAAATTTGAGAGATGGCAAGTCGTTGGCTTCAGCCCCCATGCCACGAGTGCTGGGGTGTTCGGGATAAACTTGAGCGCTCTTGTTCCCATTCTTGGGTCCTTCGAGGGAGGCGCTCAACACAACGAACAAGGCAACCAGACTTATAGTGCTTGAACACTCTCACTTAGCCATAGAATTCTATAATTTTAAATTTCGGCGAAGCCCCTAGTATTCGGAAGACCGAGTTCGGGGCGCTATCCACGCCTTGGCCGGACAATGCCGACTCCTCGCTCTAAGCGGCATAAGTATTTAGGGACCCGAAAAAACCTCTCGAACAGCGACCGACTCTCGCCCTATCATGACGGTCAGTTTTAGCTTTCTCCACTGAGGTGCTCAACCCAGCTCAACCGGGGCACAATCGCAGTGGTTCTCCCAGCGCTACCTTAGCCGATATGACGGAACGTAAGGTAACAAAACATGGGAGCCGGGCAAACCCAACTATTGACCCAAGACATGATTCGTAGCCGATTCATATAATGCTATAAGTTCGGGGTGCCGCACTTGTGTAAGTGTTCGGACTTATCACACCATATTTTTGGGGTACTTAAGCCCTTGGTGTATTGGCCGTACCAAAGTGTACGGGTGCAACATGTCATGAATGAACATATATATAGATAAAGAAAGGAGTGCAATAATAGGCAAAAGCTATGTATTGTTTATTAAAAAAGGTACTGCAATGAAAGCAGAACGATACAAATAGTACGATACAAAAAGGTACTGCAAGGGATGGGGCTCCTCCTCGTCATCGCTATGCAGCCCCTTGTCATTGAGTTCGGCACTTAACTTGCCTGCCTGTTTGAAGACCCAACAATCCCTGTTGGTGTGGTTGGCTGGTTTTTCGAGGGTGCCATGTATTTGGAACGAGCGATCAAGTATTCGGTCCAGATTGGACGGGCCCTGAGTATTTCTTTTGAACGGCTTTTTCCGCTGACCGGGTTTAGAGCCTCTGAATCCGGCATTTACTGCCGTATCCTCAGCATTATCGCCGTTAATGCGGCGCTTGTGCTTGTTGCGACGCGACCTGCCATTGCTGTCCTTGGTATCCGAACTACCAGGGTTTTTGGTCAAGTTGTTACTACGAGCTAGTCAGCTGTCCTCTCCCGCGCAAAAGCGGGTCATGAGCATTGTGAGGGCTGCCATGGATTTCAGCTTTTCCTGTCCTAGGTGCCGGGCAAGCCACTCATCGCGGATGTTATGTTTGAAGGCTGCAAGGGCCTCTGCATCCGGACAGTCAACGATTTGATTTTTGTTGGTTAGGAACCGTGTCCAGAATTGTCTAGCCGATTCTTCTGGCTGCTGAATTATGTGGCTGAGGTCATCGGCGTCTGGTGGTCGCACATATGTGCCCTGGAAGTTATCAAGGAATGCGGCTTCCAGGTCCTCCCAACAACCAATTGATTCTGCTGGCAAGCTGTTAAGCCAATGCCGAGCTGGTCCTTTAAGCTTGAGTGGGAGGTATTTGATGGCGTGTAGATCATCACCGCGGGCCATGTGGATATGGAGGAGGTAGTCCTCGATCCAAACCGCAGGATCTGTTGTGCCATCGTATGATTCGATGTTTGCGGGTTTGAAACCCTCGGGGATTTGATGATCCATCACTTCGTCTGTGAAGCATAGTGGGTGTGCAGCGCCTCTGTATTGGGCTATATCACGACGCAGCTCAAATGAGCTTTGTCTACTGTGTTCAGCCTGGACAGGGTTGCTGTATCCAGCGTGACGGTTATCATCACGTGTCGTGGGGCGCCCACGCGATCCATAGATCGATCTTGTTTGCCTTGCCTTGTCCTCCAATATGTCTTGTAGGTCTGGCGCGTTTCCCCGTGCCTTGGTACTTTTTGAGCGGCGCCGGGGTGCGGCTTGAATGGAGGGTCTAGAGGCCTCTCTGTCATGACCCACAGGGGTGGCGGTCGGCCGCATCATGCGCTGGTGATGTAGGTTTGGGTGCTGCTTCCTCTAATTGGGGTAGCAGCCTGCGTTTTGGGTATCTCTTGGAGGGGCGTTCGAGTTCGTACTCTTCGGCTGCGAGGACTTCAGTCCATCTGTCAGCTAGCAAGTCTTGGTCAGCTCTAAGCTACTGCTGCTTCTTGAGGCTGCTTGCCGTGGCCATAAGCCTGCATTTGAAACGCTCCTGTTCGGCGGGATCCTCAGGCACGACAAATTCGTCGTCGTTGAGGCTTGCCTCATCTTCGGAGGGAGGCATATAATTATCGTCCTCCACCTCCCTGTTTGCCGCTCTATCATGAGGGCTGGCTTCTCCCTCCTCCTGTGCTGAATCCTGCTGGAGGAGGTTGTCTTCAACCTTGTCCGGGTGTTATTATCTCCGTGCGGAATCACCGTTTTGCTGTGGCGGGATTTAGAGCGGCGCCGCTGACGCCGGCGCTTGGGCTGTTTCTTGGAGGGGTCATCCTCCGTTGTTCCATCGCCTTTCCCATTGAGGGAGTCCCGTACTAGGGGGTGTCCGGATAGCCGGACTATAGTCACGGCCGGACTCCAAGACTATGAAGATACAAGATTGAAGACTTCGTCCTGTGTCCGGATGGGACTTTCCTTGGCGTGGAAGGCAAGCTTGGCGATACGGATATGTAGATCTCCTACCATTGTAACCGACTCTGTGTAACCCTAACCCTATCCGATGTCTATATAAACCGGAGGGTTTTAGTCCGTAGGACGAACAACAATCAAACCATAGGCTAGCTTCTAGGGTTTAGCCTCCTTGATCTCGTGGTAGATCTACTCTTGTACTACCCATATCATCAATATTAATCAAGCAGGAGTAGGGTATTACCTCCATCGAGAGGGCCCGAACCTGGGTAAAAACATCGTGTCCCTTGTCTCCTGTTACCATCCGCCTAGGCGCACAGTTCGGGACCCCCTACCGAGATCCGCGGTTTGACACAGACATTGGTGCTTTCATTGAGAGTTCCTCTGTGTCGTCGCCGATAGGCCCGATGGCTCCTTCGATCATCAACAACGACGCGGTCCAGGGTGAGACTTTTCTCCCCGGACAGATCTTCGTATTCGGCGGCTTTGCACTGCGGGCCAATTCGCTTGGCCATCTGGAGCAGATCGAAAGCTACGCCCCTGGCCATCAGGTCAGATTTGGAAGTTTGAACTATACGGCCGATATCCGCGGAGACTTGATCTTCGACGGATTCGAGCCGCAGCCAAGCATGCCGCACTGTCTTGATGGGCATGATCTAGCTCTGCAGCCGAACAGTGCCTTGGAGGCCGCACCCGCTTCCGCTCCGACCCTTAATCCGGAGCCGGATTCCCCGATCGAGGACGGGTGGTTGGACACCGCCTCGGGGGCTACCATCTCTACGGCGATTGAGCCGAACTCCATCCCTGTCCTTTGCGAAGACCTCGACTCCAGGGTGTCGGACTCCTCTCCGGACTCCGAACCCTCCGCGCCCCTGCCAATCGAATCCGATTGGGCGCCGGTTATGGAGTTCATTGCCGTGGACATCTTTCAGCACTCGCCCTTTGGCGACATCCTGAATTCACTAAAGTCTCTCTCTTTATCCGAAGAGCCCTGGCCGGACTACGGACAGGAAGGTTGGGATGCGGACGATGAACAAATTCAACGCCCACCCACCACCCACTTTGTAGCCATTGTCGATGATTTAACCGACATGCTAGACTTCGACTCCGAAGACATCGACGGTATGGACGACGATGTCAGAGACGACCAAGACCTAGCGCCTACGAGGGCCTTTGGAAGGCCACCTCGTCATCGACATATACATGGTGGATATCCCAAAAGATGGGAGCGACGATGGAACAACGGAGGTTGACCCTCAAAAAGCAACCGAGCGCCCGGCGTCGGTGGCGCCGCTCTAAATCCCGCCACAGCAAAAGCGGTGATTCCGCACGGAGATAATAACACCTGGACGACTGAAGACAACCCCCTCCAGCAGGACTCAGCGCAGGAGGAGGGAGAAGCAAGCCCGCATGAGAGTGCGGCAGAAAGAGAGGTCGAGGACGATAATTACGCGCCTCCCTCCGAAGATGAGGCAAGCCTCGACGATGACGAATTTGTCGTGCCTGAGGATCCCGCCGAACAGGAGCGTTTCAAACATAGGCTTATAGCCACGGCAAGGAGCCTCAAGAAAAAGCAGCAACAGCTTAGAGCTGACCAAGACCTGCTAGCTGACAGATGGACTGAAGTCCTTGCAGCCGAAGAGTATGAACTCGAACGCCCCTCCAAAAGCTGCCCCAAACGCAGGCCGTTTCCTCGATCAGAGGAGGAAGCACCCAAGTCACCAGCGCACGACATGGCAGACCGGCCACCCGTGGCGCATGACGTAGAAGCCTCTCGGCCCTCCGCTCAAGCCACACCCCGCCGCTCAAAAGTACCAAGGCACGGGAAAACGCGCCGGACTTGCGAGATATATTGGAGGATAAGGCAAAACATACAAGATCGATCTACGGATCGCGTGGGCGCCCAATGACGCGGATGATTACCGTCGCGCTGGATACAGCAAACCCGGCCGGGCCGAACACAGTAGACAAAGCTCTTATGAGCTACGTCGTGATATAGCCCAATACAGAGGCGCCGCACACCCACTATGCTTCACAGATGAAGTAATGGATCATCAAATCCCTGAGGGCTTCAAACCCGTAAACATCGAATCATACGATGGTACCACAGATCTTGCGGTCTGGATCGAGGACTATCTCCTCCATATCCACATGGCCCGCGGTGATGATCAACATGCCATCAAATACCTCCCACTCAAGCTTAAAGGACCAGCTCGGCATTGGCTCAACAGCTTGCCAGCTGTCACAGCCCCAGAATTGGTTGTAATTAGTGGCATATGCATCCATGCATCATGTTTGATTTCAAAGGAATTTTGAGATGGGGATTGCCGAAACCCTAGCATTAAAGGAATTCAAATAGGTTCAACTAAATATTATTTTTCAGTGAATCCAAATGGCTTTAGAAAATGTTCATCATTTCTGGAAAATTGCTATAAACCATAACCAGAGGTGCTGCACATTTTTTATGACATATTTGGTCACTGGATTAATTCATAAAGTATTTGCATTTGGGCATTTAATGCTAATAAATAGTTTAAATGCTCAAATAATCATAAACTAAAATGGTTGTTGTTTGTTATATTCCAAACAGTGGCATTGAGCAGTTTTATGATTTTTGGATCTGTTTTAGTATTTTTAGTAAAGCCACAAAGTTTACAGAAAATTAGAAAACAAAAACAATTAAAAGAGAGAGAGAGAGAAGAGGCCCAGTGCCACTTACAGGCTGGGCCGCCCACTGGCCCATGCAGGCCACCACCTACCTTTGCCAGTAGGCAGAGGAGGGGGACAGCGCACCGCCGCCGAGCACGCGCGAGGCCACCTCCTACTTGCTGCCGACCGCCTAGCGCTGGCTACGGACGCCACGCACCCCCTGGTCCTCCCCCTCGCTCCCCTTGCCTTTTCCCCTCCCCTGGATCCCTCCCTCTCTCGCCACCGTAACCGCCCATCGCCGCCGTTTGCCGTTGCCGCGACCACCGCCGTCCCGACGACACCCCGAGCAGTCTACGAGCTCCGCCCCGATGCCCTCTTCCTCCTCACCGATCCTCAAGACGCCGGAAGCCCTGGACGCTGCTAACATCGCCGTTTCCCTCATCGGCCACCGGAGATCGCCGCCGCCCGTACGTCGCCTCCGACGCTTCCCCGAGCCATCCGACACCGCCAAACGACGCGCTGTGAGCCACGCCGCCTTTTCCCCCTGTTCCCCCTCGCTCGTTCGCTCCCTAGTCGTACCCTCCACCGCATCCGTGAGCTTGGTTCCGCCGGCCATGCCGCCGCCGTGGCCACAGGCCCTACATCCCACACACGAGCACACCATCATGCTCAGAACGTCTCCACGAGCCCGTAGCACACCTCAGCTCGCCTTGCCGTGCCCCTAGTGGTCGCTCGCATCATCGCCGTAGCTCCGGCCGCCGCACTTGCCATCACCGCCGTTGCCGTAGTGCGCCCCAGCTGCTACCGCTTGCTGTTATGGATGCGCGCGAGCCTGGGCGTCTCGTGGATGCCCTCCGCCGGCCGTTTGGTCGCTGGATGGCAAAACCCGACGCCTCCGCCGTGTCGTGCGTCGCCGGCGTCGATTCGCCGGCAGGTTTTGACCCAGTTGACCCGGATTTGACCACCGTTTGACCCCAGTGGTTACTGACGTGTGGGCCCGCCCTGCTAATTAAACCTAGGATTAGGACTAACTAAAATTAGTTAGTCTAATGACTCTGACCCGTGGGTCCCGCGCCACAGGTTTTACTCTAGTCAACCCTGTTGACTTGCTGACATCACACAGGCGTCATACTGACGCAGTAAAGTATTTCTGGAATTAAAATAAATCAGGAAATGATTTATAAATTTCAGAAAATACCCCAAACTTCTAAAAATCATATAAAATCAACCGTAACTCCAAATCAAATAAATTATATATGAAAAATGATCAGAAAAATCCAATCTATCCATCTGTACCACTTTCATGCATGATTGAACAAGTTAACCTCACTGAACAGGATGAATCATGATTACGGCAATATATGAACTAGCATTTGGAGTTGGAGTTTAACCTTGTTTGAATTCCACTTCAATTAACTTGGCTTACTGCTGCATTAGGTCAATTCAGTTCCTTAACATGACATGGCATTCATTTGTTTGTGCATTGCATTGATTGTGTTTCTTCTTGTTTGTCGGTGGTTGTTCCCTCTCGATAGACGTGGTTTCGACGATGAGATCGATGACACTATTGAAGAGCTATATTATCTTCAGAAGTGCCAGGCAAGCAAAACCCCCTTGTTCATTCTGATACAAACCCACTCTCTCGCTTCTGCTCTCTTTTACTGCATTAGGACAACCACGATACAACTGTTACTTGCTGCGATAGTTGAACCCCTTTATCCTCTGCATGACCTGTCATTGCCACAGTAAATAGATGAAACCCACTAGCATGAGTAAGAGTTGTTTGAGCCCTGATGTGCCTACTCATTCATGCTTGTTTGTCATGCCTGCTATTGCTTAGAGTTGAGTCCGGTCTGATTCATCGGGGATGAATCGGCGGTGTGTGAACATGTCCTACTGTTTAGAGCTAAGTGTGTGAACACGATTTGGTAAAGGTAGCGGTGAGAGGCCATGTAGGAGTACATGGTGGGTTGTCTCATTGCAGCCGTCCTCAGGAACTGAGTTCTGTGTTTGTGATCCATGAACAGTTACTACCACACATTGGGTTCCGGTAACTCGACCCCTCTCGACTTATTAATCAACTTGATCTCTGTACAGGAGTTGCAACTAGTTTCTGGTGTTTGTAGGTAGTGTTAGTAGTCTACCAAGTGGCACCTGGTACAGGTGGGCTTGGGACATACTAGGCACCGTGGCACGGTGTACCAAGCGTAGATCCATCCGTCGAGATGGGCTTGGGAACCCTGCACACATCGTTTGGGGCCATGAGCGACACCCCGGCCGGATCTCCTTGCGGATGGAACCCAAATAGGCGATAAACCTGGACTAGAGACTTGTGTGGTTAGTCAGGTCGTGGCCGACTCCCTCGCCAGGCTTCCGCTTGAAGGTTGCCGAGATACACAAGGTGTACATGGCGGTAAGTGGCGAGAGCGTGTGTGAAGAAGTACACCCTGCAGGGTTAATATGATCTATTGAATAGCCGTGTCCATGATAAAGGACTTCTGGGTTGCCTATAACAGTTCATAGACAAGTGAAAGTGGATACTCTAAAATGCGCAAGATAAGCGTGAGTGCTATGGATGGCGTTCTCGTAAGGGAGACGGAGCGGATCCATAGTGGTGTATTGATATGGTGAATACGTGGACTCGTGTGCGCCACCTCAAAAGAGTTACTTGCTGTCGTAGTTTAGGATAGCCACCGAGTCAAAGCTGGCTTGCTGCAGTCAAACTCCACCACCCCCGTTGTTGATAATGATGCATATGTAGTTAGTTCTGATGTAAGTCTTGCTGAGTACATTTGTACTCACGTTTGCCTATTTTATGTTTTTGCAGAGAGACTTCAGTCTCGCTAGTAGTTCCGCGTGGACTTCGACGTTTAGCTTGTTACCTCAGCTACGATCTTGTGCCCTCGGCAGGATCTGGTAGATAGTCAGGCTTCTCAGCCTTTTTCATTTGTAGATGTCTGTACTCAGACATGTTAAGCTTCCGCTTGTGCTTTGACTTGTATGCTCTGAGTGTTGGGTCATGAGACCCATGTTTGTTATATCTCGCTCCTCGGAGCCTAATGAATAAATATTTGAGTCGTAGAGTTATGTTGTGATGCCATGTTGTATTTACACATATTGAGCATATTGTGTGTATGTTTGAAATGCTTGGTATGTGTGGGATCCGACAATCTAATTGTTTATCCTTGGCAGCCTCTCATATGGGGAAATGTAGTCTAGTGCTTCCTGAGCGATAGTAGTCCGCTACAGCCCGGTTCACCGGAGTCCTGCTAGCCCAAAGACTACTGCTTTGGACACTTGATCTGGCCGGCATGTGTTTCACTTCGTTCCTATATACATCTTCGGGAAATGTCACGCGGTGACGTCCGAGTCCTGCCTAGCCTGCTACATCCCGGGTTACCGGAGTCCTGTTAGCCCAGTGCTACAGCCCGGATTCATACGTTGATGACCGACATGCTCGATGTGATTCATGTATGCCTGTCCCCATGGGTTAGTGCCGCTTTGGGTTCACGACTAGCCATGTCGGCCCGGGTTCTCTGTCATATGGATGCTAGCGACACTATCATATACGTGAGCCAAAAGGCGCAAACGGTCCCGGGCCATGGTAAGGCGACACCCCTGGGAATACCGTGCGTGAGGCCACAAAGTGATATGAGGTGTTACCGGCTAGGTCGATGTGACTTGGAATCGGGGTCCTGACACCAGCAGAATCAATTGGTTGTTGGGAGGACCTGGAAGCCGCATTCCTTGATAACTTCCAGGGCACATATGTGCGACCACCACACGCCGATGACCTTACCCACATAATCCAGTAGCCAGAAGAATCGGCCAGACAATTCTGGACACGGTTCCTAACAAAGAAAAATCAAATCGTTGACTGTCCGGATGCAGAGGCCCTTGCAGCCTTCAAACATAACATCCGCGACGAGTGGCTTGCCCGGCACCTAGGACAGGAAAAGCCAAAATCCATGGCAGCCCTCACAACACTCATGACCCGCTTTTGTGCGGGAGAGGACAGCTGGCTAGCTCGAAGCAACAACTTGGCCAAACATCCTGATAGTTCGGATACCAAGGACTGCAATGGCAGGTCGCGTCGCAACAAGAACAAGTGCCGCATTAACGGTGATAACACGGAAGATACGGCCGTCAACGCCGGATTCAAAGGCTCTAAACCCGGTCAGCGGAAGAAGCCATTCAAAAGAAATACCCAGGGCCCGTCCAACTTGGACCGAATACTCGATCGCTTGTGCCAGATACATGGCACCCGTGAAAAACCAGCCAATCGCACCAACAGGGACTGTTGGGTGTTCAAGCAAGCAGGCAAGTTAAGTGCCGAACTCAATGACAAGGGGCTGCATAGCGATGACGAGGAAGAGCCCCGGCCGCCGAACAATAGAGGACAGAAGGGTTTTCCCACGCAAGTGCGGACGGTGAACATGATATACGCAACCCATATACCCAAAAGGGAGTGGAAGCATGCACTAAGGGACGTATATGCGATGGAGCCAGTCGCCCCGAAGTTCAACCCATGGTCTTCCTGCCCGATCACCTTCGATCGAGGGACCACCCCACTAGCATCCGTCACGGCGGTTTCACCGCATTGGTTCTTGACCCAATTATCGACGGATTTCACCTAACCAGAGTCCTGATGGACAGCGGCAGCATCCTGAACCTGCTTTATCAGGATACAGTGCGCAAAATGGGCATAGACCCCTTAAGGATTAAACCTACAAAGACGACCTTTAAAGGCGTCATACCGGGTGTAGAGGCCAGTTGTACGGGCTCGGTTACACTCGAAGTGGTCTTCGGATCCCCGGATAACTTCCGAAGCGAAGAGTTAATCTTCGACATCGTCCCATTCCGCAGTGGCTATCATGCACTGCTCGGACGAATCGCATTTGCAAAGTTCAATGCGGTGCCGCACTACGCATACCTCAAGCTCAAGATGCCAGGCCCTCGAGGAGTAATCACGGTCAATGGTAACACCGAACGCTCTCTCCGAACGGAGGAGCACACGGCGGCCCTCGCGGTGGAGGTACAAAGCAGCCTCTCACAGCAACTCTCGAGTCCGGCCATTAAGCGTCCGGACACTGTCAAGCGCGCCCGGAGTAACCTACAACAAGACCGCCTGGCACGATTCAAGCACGCGTAGCAATCCGGCCCCAATCGCAGCCCTCGCGAAATTGCGAAGGTAGTGTTACGCGTACATAATTACGCTCTGGAGATACCATTGGCATATGGGGAGGGGAAATACCACGGCACGCCAAGAATGCGGCTCGACCGCACCAGGGGCTCCCGATTGTGTCATTCTTTTCCTTTTTCCTTTTTCTTCATTTTTCTTACTTTCATGACTCCGTCTTTCAGAAGTCCTGACCGGCACTAGAATCACCGAACTCACGATGCAACAACCAGGGAAGCAGTAAGCCACGTCGAAGTGTTCAGGTGGTCTCTATTACGAGCATTATACCTGTTTTACATACCATCCCGCAGCTTACCCCTGGAGGGGGACATGTTAGATAGTCTCATCCCTTGCTTATCGCATTATTTGTATCGTTCTGCTTTCATTGCAGTACCTTTTTGAATAAACAATACATAGCTTTTGCTTATTATTGCTCTACTTCCTTTATCTATACATATGTTCATTTCACGACATGTTGCAACCGTACACTTTGGTACGGCCAATACACCAGGGGCTTAAGTATCCCAAAATTATGGTGTGATAAGTCCGAACACTTTCACAAGTGCGGCACCCCGAACTTATAGCATTATATGAATCGGCTCCGAATCATGTCTTGGGTCAATAGTTGGGTTTGCCCGGCTCCCGTGTTTTGGTACCTTACGTTCCGTTATATCGGCTAAGGTAGCACCGGGAGAACCACTGTGATTGTGCCCCAGTTGAGCTAGGTCGAGCACCTCAGTGGAGAAAGCTAAAACTGACCGTCATGATAGGGCGAGAGCCGGTCGCTGTTCGAGAGATTTTTTCGGGTCCCTAAAGACTTATGCCGCTTATAGCGAGGAACCGGAATTGTCCGGCCAAGGCGTGGATAGCGCCCCGAACACGGTCTTCCGAATACTAGGGGCTTCGCCGAAATTTAGAATTATAGAATTCTATGGCTAAGTGAGAGTGTTCAAGCATTATAAGTCCGGTTGCCTTGTTCGTTGTGTTGAGCGCCTCCCTAGATGGACCCAAGAATGGGAACAAGAGTGCTCAAGTTTATCCCGAACACCCCAGCACTCGTGGCATGGGGGCTGAAGCCAACGACTTGCCATCCCTCAAATTTGATAAACGGCCGCACATAAGGTAATATTTTAAATTAACAAGCGTTGCTTAGCGCATATGAACAAGTGTTCAGCGTACAGGATAACAAATGCAAGCCTATTCAAAAATTACATCTTTGGAGCACTCATCCGCTATTTGGCGGGCACCCTTCAGGAGGCCCTCATAGTACATTTCGGGCGTGCGATGCTCCTTGCCCTTCGGTGGCCCATCCGTCACAAGCTTCTCCGCATCCAGCTTGCCCCAGTGAACTTTAGCACGGGCAAGGGCCCGACAGACACATTCAATGCAGACGGAGCGCTTGATGACCTCAATCCGTGGACAGGCGTCCACCAGCCGCTGCACTAAGCCGAAGTAGCTCCCAGGCATGGCTTCCAATGGCCACAGCCGCGCTATCAGGCCCTTCATGGCCTGTTCGGCGACCTTGTGGAGCTCGACCAGCTGCTTCAGCTGGTCGCTCAGGGGCACCGGTTGTCCGGCCTCAGTATACTGAGACCAGAACACCTTTTCTGTTGAGCTCCCTTCCTTGGCGCGGTAGAATGCGGCAACATTAGATACACTACGGGGCAAATCTGCAAATGCTCCTTGAGAGCTCCGAATCCTGGTAAGTAATAGGTAATTCACTTTCACATGCTTGCTTTGCATAAAGAATGCCTTACCCGCCGCTATCTTCTTTAATGACTCAATTTCTTGGAGGGCTTTTTGGGCCTCGGCCTTAGCAGCTTTGGCACTCTCAAGAGCTGAGGCGAGCTCGGACTCTCGAGTCTTCGAGTCATGCTCCAAACTCTCGTGTTTCTCCACGAGAGCTTGGAGCTCTTGCCGTACCTTGGCCAGCTGCGCCTCCCCCTTCTCTCGCTCGGTGCGTTCCGCAGCCGCTTTGTTTTCGGCCACGGACACCGCTTCCTTCAGGGTCGCCACCTCGTTCATGGCCCCTGCAGTACCCATGTTATTCCTGTTATTTTTTGCAACCGAAACCTTTCTATATGGTTGTCTTGTGGCACCTCCTGCGCCACCTCCTCTTGACCAAGCCCCCCTTGGGGGCCCACCGCGGCGTCAACCGCAGCGTGAGGCGAGGAGGCGGTCGGAAGCAAAGTACTCTCCATTTCTGACGAGCCCAGGGACCCGCTCGATGAATCGGCGAACTCGCCCTTGGGCGGGCTGCACGATTGTTCGACATTAGAGAACACTCTGCAATAATAAAAAGCCATGGGTATCCGGACACTTACGATCTCGCCAGGGGCTTGGCCCTTGTAGGCCAATCCTCCTCGTCGTCGTCGATGTTGGTGGAGATGTCCGGAGGAAGGGTTCTTCCCTTCTTGGACCCTCCGACCTCCCCAGTTGGGGCGGCCTTCCTTTTCCTCTCCTCCCCCGCTAGGGGAGAAGCTTCTTATTCCTCCTCCTCGTCCTCAGGAGAAGACTCGCTTGAGATCTGCTGGCGGCGCTGGCGCGGGAGCTCCTTGAGTTCCGTGGCCTCCTTCTTGGCCTTCTTCTCCGGCACCACATGGGCGCCGAGCCAGCAGCCCGTCAATCAAGGCGTCCGCTGGTCTTCCGGCAAAGGAGCCGGACTACTAATCTGTCCGGACGTCTTCAGCCAGTCCTGTCAAAGATTAGGGAGTTTTAGATCCCACATAGAGTCAATCTATGAAGAAAGAGTCCCGTAAAGGGTAAAATAACT
This sequence comes from Aegilops longissima, assembly GCA_021605205.1. Taxonomy (NCBI): domain Eukaryota; kingdom Viridiplantae; phylum Streptophyta; class Magnoliopsida; order Poales; family Poaceae; genus Aegilops; species Aegilops longissima. Next base: position 24,133,428 of record CM038682.1, read on the forward strand.
TACCTCGCCGGCTTGACGCCGCGAGCTGTATCCGCGATCTTTGTTAGCGGATGCGGGGGCTTCAGCGCCCTTGAACAGCACATTCCAGGCATCTTCGTACGTAGTGTCGAAGAGCCGGCTCAAGGCTCCGTGCTGTGCCGGATCGAACTCCCACAAATTAAAGGCCCATTGTTGGCATGGGAGAATCCGACGGATGAGCATCACCTGGATTACGTCGACAAGACTGAGATTCTTGTCCACCAGGTTTCGGACGCATGTTTGGAGTCCGGATAGCTCTTCCGAATTCCCCCACGTCAGGCCCGTCTCTTTCCATGACGAGAGCCGTGTGGGGAAGCCAGATCTAAATTCGGAGGCCGCCACCCATTCGGGGTCACGTGGCTCGGTGACGTAGAACCACCCCGATTGCCAGCCCTTTATTGTCTCCACAAAGGCGCCCTCGAGCCATAGGACCTTGGCCATCTTGCCGACCATGGCGCCTCTGCACTCCGCTTGACGGCCACCCACTACCTTCGGTCTGACGTTGAAGATCTTCAGCCATAGGCCGAAGTGGGGCTGGATGCAGAGGAAGGCCTCGCACACGACGATAAACGCCAAGATGTTGAGGATAAAATTCGGGGCCAGGTCGTGGAAGTCCAGGCGGTAGTAGAACATGAGCCCCCGGACAAATGGGTAAAGTGGAAAACCTAGTCCGTGGAGGAAGTGGGGGAGAAATACCACCCTCTCATGGGGCCTGGGGGTTGGAATGAGCTGCCCCGCGTCGGGCAGCCTGTGCGCGATATCGCCGGACAAGTATCCGGCCTCCCGCAGTCTTGTGGTGTGCCCCTCCGTGACGGAGGAGGCCATCCACCTGCCTCCCGCTCCTGACATGGTTGGAGAAGGTTGAGGTGGGATATGCGGACTTGAGCGCTGGAGCTCGAGTGCGCGGAAATGAACGAGCAAAGGAGGAAGAAGGCGTAGGTGAAAAGGTGGATCCTTATCCCCTTATATGGACGGACGGAGCTATGCGTCCCCCACCAGCCTGGTAAAACTCGCTTATCTCCCAAGCGCCATAATCAATGGCGCGGATGGGTTACCCACGTCCGTATTGATGAGAATCTCGGAATAAGGGGGCACGATCTATGCTTTGATAAGACGTGCCAAGGAAACCGCCTCTCTAAACGCGCTAAGGTGGAACGGTAAAAAAACGATTCATATAAAGGCCTGGCCGGGGTGTGATGTCACGCCGCGGAATACATCAGTAGATCTGTGCAAAAATTATTCTCTCTACGGTGTTATGTGGAACTTGTTTTGCAGAGCCGGACACTATCCTGGTGTTCAAAACCCTCTATGAAGTATTCGGAGGAGGAACCCGCCTTGCAATGCCGAAGACAATATGCGTGCGGACTCGTCGTCATTGAAGCCTGGTTCAGGGGGCTCTTGAGGAGTCCGGACTAGGGGTGTCCGGATAGCGGGACTATCGTCACGGCGGACTCCAAGACTATGAAGATACAAGATTGAAGACTTCGTCCCGTGTCCGGATGGGACTTTCCTTGGCGTGGAAGGCAAGCTTGGCGATACGGATATGTAGATCTCCTACCATTGTAACCGACTCTGTGTAACCCTAACCCTATCCGGTGTCTATATAAACCGGAGGGTTTTTGTCCGTAGGACGAACAACAATCATACCATAGGCTAGCTTCTAGGGTTTAGCCTCCTTGATCTCGTGGTAGATCTACTCTTGTACTACCCATATCATCAATATTAATCAAGCAGGAGTAGGGTATTACCTCCATCGAGAGGGCCCGAACCTGGGTAAAAACATCGTGTCCCTTGTCTCCTGTTACCATCCGCCTAGACGCACAGTTCGGGACCCCCTACCTGAGATCCGCCGGTTTTGACACCGACACCCATCTTTTGGGATGTCCACCATGTATATGTCGTATGACGAGGTGGCCTTCCAGTGCCCTGTAGGCGCTGGTCCTTGGTCGTCTCCAGCATCGTCGTCCATACCGTCGATGTCTTGAGTCGCAGATTGAGCATGTCGGTTAAATCATCGACAGTGGCTACAAAGTGGGTGGTGGGTGGGCGTTGAATTTCTTCGTCATCCGCATCCCAACCTTCCTGACCGTAGTCCGGCCAGGGCTCTCCGGATAAAGAGAGAGACTTTAGTGAATTCAGGATGTCCCCAAAGGGCGAGTGCTGAAAGATGTCCGCGGTAGGGAACTCCATCACCGGCGCCCAATTGGATTCGATTGGCAGGGGCGCGGTGGATTCGGAGTCCGGAGAGGAGTCCGGCACCTTGGAGTCATGGTCTTCGCAAAGGACAGGGATGGAGTTCGGCTCAATTGCCGTAGAGATCGTAGCCCCCGAGGCAGTGTCCAACCACTCATCCTCGATCGACGGAGTCGGCTCCGAGCTAAGGGTCGGGGCGGACGCTGGTGCAGCCTCCAGGGCACTGTTCGGCGGCAGAGCTAGATCGTGCCCATCGAGACAGTGCGGCACGCTTGGCTGTGGCTCGAATCCGTCGAAGATCAAGTCTCCGCGGATGTCGGCCGTGTAGTTCAAACTCCCAAATCTGACCTGATGGCCAGGGGCGTAGCTTTCGATCTGCTCCAGATGGCCAAGTGAGTTGGCCCGCAGTGCGAAGCTGCCGAATAAAAAGATCTGCCCGGGGAGAAAAGTCTCATCCTGGACCGCGTCGTTGTTGATGATCGAAGGAGCCATCGGGCCTAAGGATGACGACACAGAGGAACTCTCAATGAAAGCACCAATGTCGGTGTCAAAACCGGCGGATCTCGGGTAGGGGGTCCCGAACTGTGCGTCTAGGCGGATGGTAACAGGAGACAAGGGACACGATGTTTTTACCCAGGTTCGGGCCCTCTAGATGGAGGTAATACCCTACTCCTGCTTGATTAATATTGATGATATGGGTAGTACAAGAGTGGATCTACCACGAGATAAGAGAAGCTAAACCCTAGAAGCTAGCCTATGGTATGATTGTTGTTCGTCCTACGGACTAAAACCCTCCGGTTTATATAGACACCGGATAGGGTTAGGGTTACACAGAGTCGGTTACAATGGTAGGAGATCTACATATCCGATCGCCAAGCTTGCCTTCCACGCCAAGGAAGTCCCATCCGGACACGGACGAAGTCTTCAATCTTGTATCTTCATAGTCCAGAGTCCGCCAATGGTGATAGTTCGGCTATCGGGACACCCCCTAATCCAGGACTCCCTCAACTAGCACTCGTGAAAATTTCATTCAGTTCGTTCTTCCCCGCCGCGACGCCGCCAGGCTACCCATCTCCGCCTCGCCGTCGCCGTCGTTGCCCAGCAAATCACGCCGCGCCCGATGCCGTCCCGTGCCACCCGACGATCGCCGCCGCCGCACCCGTGCCCGCGACGCCGCCCGGCCCTGCCTCGCTGTCGCCCGTCGCTGCTCCGCCCCTCACCATCGCCCGTCGCGCCGCCGCCCTCACGCACCGTCGTCGCCACCGCCCCTGCCTGTCGCCCTCGCCGCGCCCCTCACGCCGTCGCCGACCCCGTGAGCTTATATGAATTTTTCTAATTTAATTAGATGTGTAGTTAATTTAGATGTGTAGTAATTTAGATGTGTAGTTAATTGAGTTAGATTTTGTTCACAGATTTTTTTTGTTAGATTTTTTTCATATTGTGTCATTTGTTCATATTGTGTTAGATTTTTTTCTGTTCATAGATTTGTTTGGTGATATTATAGTTGAATATGCATGTTTGTATGTTCATATATATGCAAAGATAGAATATTTCAATTTTTATGTCTTTTTTGTTTATAGAATTTTTATGATTTTTTCTGTTGTAATTTTGTTCATAGAATTTTAATGAGTTTTTGTTCATAGAATTTTCTTTGTCAATTTATGTATATGTTCATATTGTGTATGTATAGGAAAATTGTGTATGATCAAAGTCATTTATGTATATGTTCATATTTAGAAGAAAAAGCAGGAGAGGAAAAAGGAAAATAAGAAGAGAAAGTGTTTAATATAATTAGTTAGAAAAATAATAGAACTAGTTAAACTATTTTATTTTTAGTAAGTACTACTTTATTTTATTTATAGTAAGTGCTTAATATATAGTTGACCTAGTTGATTTAATAAACTACTTTATTTTACAATAGAAGTAGTTTATTTTTAGTAAGTACAACTTTATTTTTTTATAATAAGTGCTTAGTAGTTGAACTAGTTCATTTAATAAAACTACTTTATTTTACTATATATAGAAGTAGTTTATTTTTAACAAGAAAATTAATAGAACTAGTTTATTTTTTATTTCAAGCAATTAATCCATCATCGACGTCGACGATGTCTATCCCGCATCCTCGTCGTCGACTCAGCGGTGGAGGCCTGCTTGGTCAGAGGGGCCATGTCCGGGACTGGGCTCCGCCGGGCTGGTATTGGGAGGTGCTATCTTCCGGGGGGCGTAGGTTGGTGAGGAGTCAGCCCGTTGTTGACGCGATCCTTGTTTGGTGGTGGTCGTGTGGGCCAGTGACGGTGCCGAGGCTTCCGGACACCACGGAGGTGGTACGCCACCGTGTCAGCGAGGAGGACGAGCACGTCCGTCGCTACATGGTTGCGTTGGAGGGCAGGTTTGACAATACCTGGCAGGTTCTTCAGGGATCTCACTGGAGCTATGATCCTGTGATGGTTCCTTATCTTTGGGTGTCCACCGCCCGCGACGATACCCGTCGGGCGCTACGGTTCAGCTGTATTAGCAATGATGTATGTAGGATAGTATTCGAGGAGTATTTGTGATTATATTCGACGATGTACAGACACAAGGATGATGTACTTTTGCTTATAATTGAATGCATGCTAATTTGAATACTACTTTATTTTAAGATTTGGTTTTGCTTATTGAATGCTCATATTTGAAAAGTACTCCTACTTTGAATGCCAAAATTGGAGAGCACTATGCATAAATATAGGAGCCCCCTCCATCATCCACGCCGTCGTGGGGGTAGCTTCTCCTTCATTCCCGTGTGCTCGACAACTTGGTGTAATAATGCACTCGGGAATGAAAGGAGGAGCTACCATCACCGATAGTCAACCCGTGATTAATAATAATGATCTAATTTAGGTTTTTTAGTACATATATTTAATTGTACAAGTTTAATATTTGAATTATGAACATAGGCCGGAAATGTCGTACTCGGACGACGAAAACCGCCCGGGGAAGTGCGACTGGTGCCACGACGACCGAGGTATGTGCGACAGGTTCCTTGAGCTGGACGAAGATCGGCGCTTCAGCATTAAGCTCGAGGAGACATTCGATGTTGAAACGGTACGCAACGACGACAATAGTTTTTTTCGTAATTAAGCACGACTTCTACTATTTTAATGTGTATTTTTCATCTTTTCCAATTCGACTAGCTTATCCCATGCTATGCAAGACGCTATGTCTTGGAGAGGATGGGTTTTGAAGACCATGAAATTATGGAAACCAAAAAAATTCACCTAAGGACCCATCATGGTGTGGATTTTGAAGTAAAGTTGTACAATTCTGAGTGTGTAACCCATTTTGGTTGCAAAAATTGGGAAGCACTTTGCAAGATGTATGATTTTTATGAGGGTATGCTTGTCATCATGGATCTTGGTGATCCTAAAATCGAGCAAGACAATATGGACATTTGGGTCCTTGTTGATACACTTCCAATTCTTCCCCCATGTGAGCTTCTCAAACATAGTTATTGAGTAATTTATATTGTTTATTTCAAAATAGTTGACAGCTTATTTCCATTGACAGCTTATTTCCATTGACAACTTATTTTCATTCTTCAAAGAATGTGCGGAAGATGGTAGACAAAACCCACTACACCGATGGCCCCAAATTAACTTATAAGGAGAAAAATCTTCTGATTGCATTTTGTACTGATCTTGATAATTACAATATCTACAATCGAACTTCTCAACATTATGGTCAATACGTTCCACTAGTACATGTGTTGAACTACGGTAACTACCATGGAGATACCCTGGTAAGATTTTTTTACTATTACGACATCCATCCATCTTTTGCATACTTCTAAAACTAGTACATCATTGCTAACTATGAAGTTATTACTATGTTTTTCAATAGATAATCCCAAATGATTGTGTGCCTCATCTGATGTATATGCATGGTCGCCTTGATGTTTTGAACATACAACCAGGTCATCCTACGAATCTCAACTGTCCATACCAGATTTCTAAAAGAAGTGGAGACACATGACAATCAAACAATGGAAAAAATGTATGGACAGTCGTAAGGAGGTTCTTGGAAGCAAAAGGAAGCGAAGCGCAAGAATTGGAGACAGGATGATCTCCATTCTTCATAATGGAGAGTCAGGGTCTATATTGTTTTATGCTATTTTACCTTAAGGGTGTTTAGGTCCTACCTGATACTGATGATCATGTGCTAAGAACAATTAAGTAGGGTTGGGTTCAATGACTATGAGGATGACGATCGTATGACTTGTTATTAATAACGAGTAGAAGTTGTATGATGATGCATGATTAGTAGGACTTGGTATTATATATGATGATGTATGATGCGAGCATGAAGAGATATTATATATTAGTGGGTGAAATGAACATAGCAGTAGCGTTGGTAAACCAAGCACGAAGATATAAGAGAGGACACTTCTCTCTATTAGCTAGGTAATAACAACCTAAACTAACCCCCAAAACCCCTAAACCAGCCCCTTTCAAAAAAAACCTCAGCTCCAGCCAGCTGTTGACGCGTGGATGCCTTTTGGTCCCGGTTTATGTCACCAACCGGGACAAAAGGCCCCCCTGCCTGGGCTGCCTGCAGTGGCCACGTGGAGGCCCATCTATCCCGGTTCGTGTAAGAACCGGGACTAAAGGCCAAGGGCATTAGTACCGACCTTTTAGTCCCGGTTCTTAAACCGGGACAAAAGGCCCTTACGAACCGGGACAGATGGTCCTTTTTCTACTAGTGCTTGCTGACCGGAATCCTGTCTCAAGTGAGTGTTCGTAGACGAACTTGAAGTTCTACCCAAATTTGTTGGCATCGGCGAAGGGGTGGAAGATCACCAACCTTTTGATGCAGAGACATTTGTTGAAGCCATTTCCCCATAAATTTGACCCTGTTATTAGTGTTTCTCAGGTAACTAGATTTTGGCTAACATGCTACTTCCTCTGTTCCTAAATATAAGTCTTGTTAGGGATTCTAATATGGACTACATACAGAGAAAAATGAGTGAATCTACACTCTAGAATATGTCTACATTCATTCGTGTGTAGTCCATATTCAAATCTCTAAAAAGACCTATATTTAGGAACGAAGGGAGTAGAACTTAGTAGAAGCAATTTTTTCAACAATTATAGTTTTTTTGGTTCAGTCGTCGAGTCGTCCGCCTCACTTGTTTCTGTCGTTGATCCTAACTATTGATACAGAAACAGAAGCAAGTATTTGTGATATTATATGTTTCTTTTGATTAAGCTCAATGCACGTTGCAGATACATTAAGAAAGAGTACTAACAGAGAAAAGGAATTTTTCTTTTCAGACTAGCATGATACAAGAATATTTCATTAATAGTCATACATTCATAACATACATTTTTAATCATAAATACTTCCACGTTCGATTTTGAGTCCTAAGATAAAAGATCCTCATGTAAAATTTCTTAAGATGTACGCACTTCCACGTTGGTTTTTTTTCTTAAGTAGGTGATATCATTTGATACCATGCTTGATTTGTACTACTTAGAAATTAGCTTTCTTGCAGCCATGGTTGATTTGCAGGTGCATTCAATTGAGACATGGACTCTCCATTGAACAATAATTTTGTGCAACTATGTTAGCATCTAGACCATACATTTTTAACAGGTCGTGAAGAGTGTCACGTGTGCTAATTTCTGGCATAAAGCCTGATCTTAATGCTCATAAAACAAAACTGAAAGACTATAGATAGAGAAAATGGATATATACGAACATGAAAAAAAATATTTTATATAAAATAGTGGATGTTAGAACATCACACCAATGAAAAGCATTGTACATACAGAACTATTTTAGGCTAAGCTGGTTTTGACAACAAAAATTGTCGCCCGTAGCAATGCACGGGCATTTGGCTAAATGAGGCATTAGGAGGGGATCCGTGTGGAGAGGGGGGGCGATTAGCAGAGGACTCCTACTTGGCGGTCCATGGGAGGTATGGTGTGACAGAAAGAGGCGAAGATGAGGTGGGCGTTGTCCGGTTTTAAAGGAGAGCACAATAGCGAGAAATGTCATGCTACGGCAGGAAACCGAGTAGGAAGGGGAGGGTTCGGCAAGAAAAATGAAATGTGCGTTGCGGGGTGGGGTTTCTGTGGGACCATGTGTTGAAGATAACATGGCAGTGAGTCAAGACAACTACATTTGTCCCCACGTATGGAGTGGATTTGTGGGAGTCCGGACTATCCAGATGGTTGGATTTTGAGGAGCCTACTGGGCGCTTGTTTGATGTGTGAACACGTTGTGACATATGAGGGAGAAATAAACTTCAACCTTTGAGACGACCTTAATCATTTTTTTATTTATTTATATGCATTGTAGCCCGTAGCAATGCCCAGTAGAAAGAGTGGACCAGTTTTGGCTAGCATCAACAAGTCTAAGGCGTTTGTTGTGCTTTTTGTGCACAAGACAAACGAGCCCGTGGTGCCGGGTCAACAAACCCGGTGGGCTGCTGGCAGAAGACCTGCTCCTCGAGGTGACCATGAAGGAAGGCGTTGGAGACGTCCATCTGGTGCACTGGCTAAGCACGCGAGACCGCAAGGTGGAGAACCGTGCGTATCGTGCCGGGCTTGACGACCAGAGTGAAGGTGTCGGTGAAGTCGATGCCAGAACGCTGTTGGAAGCCACGAATGACCCATCGCTCTTTATAGCGATCAAGGGTACCATCGGGATGGAGCTTGTGTTTGCAGACCCACTTCCCGGTAATTGATAACCCACAAGTATAGGGGATCGCAACAGCTTTCGAGGGTAGAGTACTCAACCCAAATCTTTTGATTCGACACAAGGGGAGCCAAAGAATATTCTTGAGTATTAGCAGTTGAGTTGTCAATTCAACCACACCTGGATAACTTAGTATTTGCAGCAAAGTGTTTAGTAGCAAAAGTGGTATGAAAATAAAGGTAACGGTAGCAAAAGTAAAGATAAATGTTTTTGGGTTTTTGTAGTAGTTGTAACAGTAGCAATGGAAAAGTAAATAAGCGAAGAACAATATATGAAAATCTCGTAGGCAATGGATCAGTGATGGATAATTATGCCGGATGTGATTCCTCATGCAATAGTTATAACATAGGGTGATATAGAAATAGCTCCAATTCATCAATGTAATGTTGGCATGTATTCCGTAAATAGTCATACGTGCTTATGGAAAAGAACTTGCATGACATCTTTTGTCCTACCCTCCCGTTGAAGCGGGGTCCTAGCGGAAACTAAGGGATATTAAGGCCTCCTTTTAATAGAGAACCGGAACAAAGCATTAGCACATAGTGAATACATGAACTCCTCAAACTACGGTCATCACCGAGAAGTATCGCGATTATTGTCACTTTGGGGTTGTCGGATCATAACACATAATAGGTGACTATAGACTTGCAAGATAGGATCAAGAACACACATATATTCATGAAAACAAAATAGGTTCAAATCTGAAATCATGGCACTCGGGCCCTAGTGACAAGCATTAAGCATAGCAAAGTCACAGCAACATCAATCTCAGAACATAGTGGATACTAGGGATCAAACCCTAACAAAACTAACTTGATTACATGGTAAATCTCATCCAATCCATCACCGTCCAGCAAGCCTACGATGGAATTACCCACGCACGGCGGTGGGCATCATGAAATTGGTGATGGAGGATGGTTGATGATGATGACGACGACGAATCCCCCTCTCCGGAGCCCCGAACGGACTCCAGATCAGCCCTCCCGAGAGAGATTAGGGCTTGGCGGCGTCTCCGTGTCGTAAAACGCGATGAAACTTTCTCCCCCATTTTTTCTCCCCGAGACGGAATATATTGAAGGAAATATGCCCTAGAGGCAATAATAAAGTTATTTCCTTATATCATGATAAATGTTTATTATTCATGCTAGAATTGTAGTAACCGGAAACATAATACATGTGTGAATACATAGACAAACAGAGTGTCACTAGTATGCCTCTACTTGACTAGCTCGTTAATCAAAGATGGTTATGTTTCCTAACCATAGACATGAGTTGTCATTTGATTAACGGGATCACATCATTAGGAGAATGATCTGATTGACATGACCCATTCCGTTAGCCTAGCACTTGATCGTTTAGTATGTTGCTATTGCTTTCTTCATGACTTATACATGTTCCTGTAACTATGAGATTATGCAACTCCCGTTTACCGGAGGAACACTTTGGGTACTACCAAACGTCACAACGTAACTGGGTGATTATAAAGGAGTACTACAGGTGTCTCCAAAGGTACATGTTGGGTTGGCGATTTCGAGATTAGGTTTTGTCCTCCGATTGTCGGAGAGGTATCTCTGGGCCTTCTCGGTAATACTCATCACCTAAGCCTTGCAAGCATTGTAACTAATGAGTTAGTTATGAGATGATGTATTACGGAACGAGTAAAGAGACTTGCCGGTAATGAGATTGAACTAGGTATTGGATACCGACGATCGAATCTCGGGCAAGTAACATACCGATGACAAAGGGAACAAAGTATGTTGTTATGCGGTTTGACCGATAAAGATCTTCGTAGAATATGTAGGAACCAATATGGGCATCCAGGTTCCGCTATTGTTTATTGACCAAGAATAGTTCTAGGTCATGTCTACATAGTTCTCGAACCCGTAGGGTCCGCACGCTTAAGGTTTCGATGACAGTTATATTATGAGTTTATGAGTTTTGATGTACCTAAGGAGTTCGGAGTCCCGGATGAGATCGGGGACATGACGAGGAGTCTCGAAATGGTCGAGACGTAAAGATCGATATATTGGACGACTATATTCGGAGTTCGGAAAGGTTCCGAATGATTCGGTATTTTCGAGTACCGGAGAGTTACGGGAATTCGCCGGGAGAAGTATTGGGCCTTATTGGGCCCTGCGGGAAAGAGAGAGGGCTGCCTAGGGCAGGCCGCGCCCCAAGGCCTAGTCCGAATTGGACTAGGGAGGGGCCGCCCCTTCTTCTCTTCCCTTCATTTTCTCCTACTCCTACTAGGAAAGGAGGAGTCCTACTCCCGTGGGAGTAGGACTCCCCTTGCGCCTCCTCCCTTGGGCCGCCACCTCCTCCTTGCTCCTTTATATACGGGGCAGGGGCACCCCATGACACACAAGTTGATCTACGGATCTTTCCTTAGCCGTGTGCGGTGCCCCTTCCACCATATTCCACTTCGGTCATATCGTCGCGGAGCTTAGGAGAAGCCCTGCGCGGAGAAGTCATATCGTCATGAGCTTAGGCGAAGCCCCGCGTCGGTGGAGCATCAACATCGCCACCACGCCGTCGTGTTGACGGAACTCATCCCGACACTTTGCTGGATCGGAGTCCGGGATCGCCATCGAGCTGAACGTGTGCAGAACTCGGAGGTGCCGTACGTTCGGTGCTTGGATCGGTCGGATCGTGAAGACGTACGACTACATCAACTGCGTTGTTATAACGCTTCGCTTTCGGTCTCACGAGGGTACGTGGACGGACACTCTCCTCTCGTTGCTATGCCATCACCATGGTCTTGCGTGATCGTAGGAAATTTTTTGAAATTACTACGTTCCCCAACAGTGGCATCCGAGCCTGGTTTTATGCGTTGATGTCATATGCACGAGTAGAACACAAGTGAGTTGTGGGCGATACAAGTCATACTACCTACCAGCATGTCATACTTTGGTTCAGCGGTATTGTGAGATGAAGCGGCCTGGACCGACATTACGCCAGACGCTTACGCGAGACTGGTTTCACCGCTCCGAGCACTCGTTGCTTAAAGGTGACCGGCGGGTGTCTGTCTCTCTCACTTTAGTTGAACCGAGTATGACTACGCCCGGTCCTTGAGAAGGTTAAAACGGAGTCTATTTGACAAATAATCGTTGTGGTTTTGATGCGTAGGTAAGAACGGTTCTTGCTCAGCCCGTAGCAGCCACGTAAAACTTGCAACAACAAAGTAGAGGACGTCTAACTTGTTTTTGCAGGGCATGTTGTGATGTGATATGGTCAAGACGTGATGCTATATTTTATTGTATGAGATGATCATGTTTTGTAACCGAGTTATCGGCAACTGGCAGGAGCCATATGGTTGTCGCTTATTGTATGAAATGCAACGCCATGTAATTGCTTTACTTTATCACTAAGGAGTAGCGATAGTCGTAGAAGCAATAGTTGGCGAGACGACAACGATGCTACGATGGAGATCAAGGTGTCGCGCCGGTGACGATGGTGATCATGACGGTGCTTCGGCGATGGAGATCACAAGCACAAGATGATGATGACCATATCATATCACTTATATTGATTGCATGTGATGTTTATCCTTTATGCATCTTATCTTGCTTTGATTGACGGTAGTATTATAAGATGATCTCTCACTAAAAATTATCAAGAAGTGTTCTCCCTGAGTATGCACCGTTGCGAAAGTTCTTCGTGCTGAGACACCACGTGATGATCGGGTGTGATAGGCTCTACGTTCAAATACAACGGTGCAAAACAGTTGCACACGCGAATACTCAGGTTAAACTTGACGAGCCTAGCATATAACAGATATGGCCTCGGAACACGGAGACCGAAAGGTCGAACGTGAATCATATAGTAGATATGATCAACATAGTGATGTTCACCATTGAAACTACTCCATCTCACGTGATGATCGGACATGGTTTAGTTGATTTGGATCACGTAATCACTTAGATGACTAGAGAGATGTCTATCTAAGTGGGAGTTCTTAAGTAATATGATTAATTGAACTTTAATTTATCATGAACTTAGTCCTGGTAGTATTTTGCAAATTATGTTGTAGATCAATAACTCGCGTTGTTGCTTCCCTATGTTTGTTGCTTTCATATGTTTATTTTGATATGTTCCTAGAGAAAAATTATGTTGAAAAATGTTAGTAGCAATGATGCGGATTGGATCCGTGATCTGAGGTTTATCCTCATTGCTGCGCAGAAGAATTATGTCCTTAATGCACCGCTAGGTGACAGACCTATTGCAGGAGCAGATGCAGACGTTATGAACGTTTGGCTAGCTCAATATGAGCAGATACAGACGTTATGAACGTTTGGCTAGCTCAATATGATGACTACTTGATAGTTTAGTGCACCATGCTTAACGGCTTAGAATCGGGACTTCAAAGACGTTTTGAACGTCATGGACCATATGAGATGTTCCAGGAATTGAAGTTAATATTTCAAGCAAATACCCGAGTTGAGAGATATGAAGTCTCCAACAAGTTCTATAGCTAAAAGATGGAGGAGAATCGCTCAACTAGTGAGCATGTGCTCAGATTGTCTGAGTACTTCAATCGCTTGAATCAAGTGGGAGTTAATCTTCCAGATAAGATAGTGATTGACAGAATTCTCTAGTCACCATCACTAAGTTAGTAGAACTTCGTGATGAACTATAGTATGCAAGGGATGACGAAAAAGATTCTCGAGCTCTTCGCGATGCTAAAATCGGCGAAGGTAGAAATCAAGAAAAACATCAAGTGTTGATGGTTGACAAGACCACTAGTCTCAAGGAAAATGGCAAAGGGAAGAAGGGGAACTTCAAAAGGAACGGCAAGCAAGTTGCTGCTCGAGTGAAGAAGCCCAAGTCTAGACCTAAGCCTGAGACTGAGTACTTTTGCTGCAATGGAACTGGTCACTGGAAGCAGAACTACCCCTGAATATTTGGTGGATAAGAAGGATGGCAAAGTGAACAAGGTTATATTTGATATACAGGTTATTGATGTGTGCCTTACTAGTGTTTATAGTAGCCCCTGAGTATTTGATACTCGTTCGGTTGCTAAGATTAGTAACTCGAAACAGGAGTTACAGAATAAACAGAGACTAGTTGAAGGGGAAGTGACGATGAGTGTTGGAAGTAGTTCCAAGATTGATATGATCATCATCGCACACTCCCTATACTTTCGGGATTAGTGTGGAACCTAAATAAGTGTTATTTGGTGTTGAGCATAAATATGATTTGATCATGTTTATTGCAATACGGTTATTCATTTAAGTAAGAGAATAAATTGTTGTTCTGTTTACATGAATAAAACCTTATATGGTTACACACCCAATGAAAATGGTTCATTGGATCTCGATCATAGTGATACACATATTCATTATACAAGACATGTTATACTTAATTTAGAATCTATTTATCTTATACCAAACTAAAATGTAGAGAAAACGCATGGAAAAATAGCCCATAAAAAATAAAATTTTAATGGATGTGGTTGCGAAATATTCCTATTTAAAATAACATAAAAATAACAGATTTATATTCAAAAAAGAAATTTTATGCCTGAAAATTTTATATGTTTTTTCCAACTTATGTTGACTTTAGGTGATTTCACATATTAAATTAATAACCTTGGAAGTGGTGATATTTAGAAGGTGGTAGGGAGATTTTGTGTGCGTGTGTGTTTGTGTTTGATTTTTTAATACTGTTTGCGTATTCTTTCCTTATCGTTGCAAAAAATGCATTCAGACCTAGATTTTTTTTCTCTATAAACACGAGGCTTCAGGAGCATTGATTTGTACACGTTTCCTGAAAAAAATTGTACGTGTTTTTTTAGGGGAATATGCAGTTGTTGTCTGTTTTTCTTGGATTTTGGACGCGGACTCTTTTTCTAGCGTGGGGTAGCGGACTTTTCATCCTGCTTTTTTTTGTTTACAATTAACGGTAGAATAATAGTGGTTTTGTATTGGCCTCAATTTCAACGTCGGCATTGAGGACTCTTTGTACGTGCGTGCAGGTTTGGATTTTTATGTATGTGTTGTTTTTCCTATTAAAAAATTATGATCGGGCCACCTAATACTCCTTGTTTGTCCCTAAATAAAGCTTTCCTTGTTTGTTTTTTCACTATCGTTGTACTTGGACGTGTCTGATTCCTTTCCTATACAATTTTTTTACGCAAGGCTTTCCTTTTATTTTGCATGTGAGGCTTTCCTTGTTTTTTCACTAATGTTGGACCTAGACGTGACAGATGCGTAGAGACTTGCCTTTTTAATACGCGAGGATTTCCTTTTATTTTGTACATCGAGCTTTCCTTGGTTTATCCCCTAAAAAAACTTTCCTTATTTGTCAGATTCGTTTTTCTATATAAGATTTTTTTACGCAAGGCTTTCCTTTTATTTTGTACATGAGGCTTTCCTTGTTTTTCCGTACATGACGGTTTCCCTTTTTTTTCAATAATGTTGGACTTTCACGTGTCAGATGCGTTTTTCTATAGGAAGGCATCATTTGCGTTACACAACTTTTCCTTTTATCCTGGTCGTAAATTTTACAATCTAACGGTTTAAATAATTTTGATTATGTGGATTAATGAGAGATCATGAAAGGTGCCTCCAATTAGTAAATATAAGATTGAAACCAAAAGATGCAAAGTTAATAATGATAGTGCAACTTATTTGTGGCACTGCCGTTTAGGTCATATTGGTGTAAAGCGCATGAAGAAAACTCCATGCTGATGGACTTTTGGAATCACTTGATTATGAATCATTTGATGCTTGCGAACCGTGCCTTTTGGGCAAGATGACTAAAACTCCGTTCTCCGGAACAATGGAACAAGCTACTGACTTATTGGAAATAATACATACCGATGTATGCGATCCAATGAATGTTGATGCTCGTGGCAAGTATTGTTATTTTCTGACCTTCACAGATGATTTGAGCAGATATGGGTTTATCTACTTGATGAAACATAAGTCTGAAATAATTGAAAAGTTCAAAGAATTTCAGAGTGAAGTGGAAAATCATCGTAACAAGAAAATAAAGTTTCTGCGATCTGATCATGGAGATAAATATTTGAGTTACGAGTTTGGTCTTCATTTGAAACAATGTGAAATAGTTTCGCAACTCACGCCATATGGAACACCACAGCATAATGATGTGTCCGAAAGTCGTAACCGCACTTTATTGGATATGGTGCGATCTATGATGTCTCTTATCAGTTTACCACTATCGTTTTGGGGTTATGCATTAGAGACAGCTGCATTCACGTTTAATAGGGCACCATCTAAATCCGTTGAGATGACACCGTATGAACTATGGTTTAGCAGTAAACCTAAGCTGTCGTTTCTTAAAGTTTGGAGTTGTGATGCTTATGTGAAAAAGTTTTCACCTGATAAGCTCGAACCCAAATCGGAGAAATGCGTCTTCATAGAATACCCAAAGGTAACTATTGGGTACACCTTCTATCACAGATCCGAAAGCAAGATATTTGTTGCTAAGATGGATCCTTTCTAGAGAAGAAGTTTCTCTCGAAAGAAGTGAGTGGGAGGAAAGTAGAACTTGATGAGGTAATTGTACCTTCTCCCTTATTGGAAAGTAGTTCATCACAGAAATCAGTTCCAGTGATTCCTACACCAATTAGTAAAGAAGTTAATGATGATGATCATGAAACTTCAGATCAAGTTGCTACCAAACCTCGTAGGTCTTCCAGAGTAAGATCCGCACCAGAGTGGTATGGTAATCATGTTCTGGAAGTCATGTTACTAGACCATGATGAACCTACGAACTATGAGGAAGCGATGATGAGCCCAGATTCCGCGAAATGGCTTGAGGCCATGAAATCTGAGATGGGATCCATGTATGAGAACAAAGTATGGACTTTGATGGAGTTGCCCGATGATCGGCAAGCCATATTATATAAATGGATCTTCAAGAGGAAGACAGATGCTGATAGTAGTGTTACTATCTACAAAGCTCGACTTGTCACAAAAAGGTTTTTCGACAAGTTCAAGGTGTTGACTACAATGAGATTTTCTCAACTGTAGCGATGCTTAAGTCTGTCCGAATCATGTTAGCAATTGCCACATTTTATGAAATATGGCAAATGGATGTCAAAACTACATTCTTTAATGGATTTATTAAAGAAGAGTTGTATATGATGCAACCAGAAGGTTTTGTCAATCCTAAAGATGCTAACAAAATGTGCAAGCTTCAGCGATCCATCTATGGACTGGAGCAAGCATCTCGGAGTTGGAATACACGCTTTGATAAGTTGATCAAAGCATATAGTTTTATACAGACTTACGGTGAAGCCTGTATTTACAAGAAAGTGAGTGGGAGCACTACAGCATTTCTGATAAGTATATGTGAATGACATATTGTTGATCGGAAATAATGTAGAATTATTCTGCAAAGCATAAAGGAGTATTTGAAAGGAGTTTTTTCAAAGAAAGGACCTCGGTAAAAGCTGCTTACATATTGAGCATCAAGATCTATTGAGATAGCTCAAGACGCTTGATAAGTTTTTCAATAAGTACATACCTTGTCAAAATTTTGAAGAAATTCAAAATAGAACAGTCAAAGAAAAGTTCTTGCCTGTGTTGCAAAAGGTGTGAAATTGAGTAAGACTCGAATCCCGACCACAGCAGAAAATAGAAAAGAGAATGAAAGTCATTCCCTATACCTCAGTCATAGGTTCTATAAAGTATGCTATGCTATGTACCAGACCTATTGTATACCTTGCTCTGAATTTGGCAAAGGGAGTACAATAGTGATCTAGGAGTAGATCACTGGACATTGGTCAAGAACATCCTTAGTGAAGACTAAGGAAATATTTCTCGATTATGGAGGTGATAAAAGAGCCCGTCGTAAAGAGTTACATCGATGCAAGCTTTTACACTGATCCAGATGACTCTAAGTCTCAATCTGGATACATATTGTAAGTGGGAGCAATTAGCTAGAGTAGCCCCGTGCAGAGCATTGTAGACATAGAATATTTGCAAAATACATACGGCTCTGAATGTGACAGACCCGTTGACTAAACTTCTCTCACGAGCAAAACATGATCATCCCTTAGTAAACCCTTTGGGTGTTGGTCACATGACGATGTGAACTATGGGTGTTAATCACATACAGATGTGAATATTAGTGTTGAATCACATGATGATGAGAACTAGATTATTGACTCTAGTGCAAGTGGGAGACTGAAGGAAATATGCCCTAGAGGCAATAATAAAGTTATTTCCTTATATCATGATAAATGTTTATTATTCATGCTAGAATTGTATTAACCGGAAACATAATACATGTGTGAATACATAGACAAACAGAGTGTCACTAGTATGCCTCTACATGACTAGCTCGTTAATCAAAGATGGTAATGTTTCCTAACCATAGACATGAGTTGTCATTTGATTAACGGGATCACATCATTAGGAGAATGATCTGATTGACATGACCCATTCCGTTAGCCTAGCACTTGATCGTTTAGTATGTTGCTATTGCTTTCTTCATGACTTATACATGTTCCTGTAACTATGAGATTATGCAACTCCCGTTTACCGGAGGAACACTTTGGGTACTACCAAACGTCACAACGTAACTGGGTGATTATAAAGGAGTACTACAGGTGTCTCCAAAGGTACATGTTGGGTTGGCGTATTTCGAGATTAGGTTTTGTCACTCCGATTGTCGGAGAGGTATCTCTGGGCCTTCTCGGTAATACTCATCACCTAAGCCTTGCAAGCATTGTAACTAATGAGTTAGTTATGAGATGATGTATTACGGAACGAGTAAAGAGACTTGCGGTAACAAGATTGAACTAGGTATTGGATACCGACGATCGAATCTCGGGCAAGTAACATACCGATGACAAAGGAACAAAGTATGTTGTTATGCGGTTTGACCGATAAAGATCTTCAGAGAATATGTAGGAACCAATATGGGCATCCAGGTTCCGCTATTGGTTATTGACCAAGAATAGTTCTAGATCATGTCTACATAGTTCTCGAACCCGTAGGGTCCGCACGCTTAAGGTTTCGATGGCAGTTATATTATGAGTTTATGAGTTTTGATGTACCGAAGGAGTTCGAGTCCCGGATGAGATCGGGGACATGACGAGGAGTCTCGAAATGGTCGAGACGTAAAGATCGATATATTGGACGACTATATTCGAGTTCGGAAAGGTTCGAATGATTCGGTATTTTTCGAGTACGGAGAGTTACGGAATTCGCCGGGAGAAGTATTGGGCCTTATTGGGCCCTGCGGGAAAGAGAGAGGGCTGCCTAGGGCAGGCGCGCGCCCCAAGGCGTAGTCCGAATTGGACTAGGGAGGGGCCGCACCTTCTTCTCTTCCCTTCCTTTTCTCCTACTCCTACTAGGAAAGGAGGAGTCCTACTCCCGGTGGGAGTAGGACTCCCCTTAATGCGCCTCCTCCCTTGGGCCGGCCACCTCCTCCTTGGCTCCTTTATATACTGGGGCAGGGGGCACCCCATGACACACAAGTTGATCTACGGATCTTTCCTTAGCCGTGTGCGGTGCCCCCTTCCACCATATTCCACTTCGGTCATATCGTCATGAGCTTAGGAGAAGCCCTGCGCCGGAGAAGTCATATCGTCGCGGAGCTTAGGCGAAGCCCTGCGTCGGTGGAGCATCAACATCGTCACCACGCCGTCGTGCTGACGGAACTCATCCCCGACACTTTGCTGGATCGGAGTCCAGGGATCGTCATCGAGCTGAACGTGTGCAGAACTCGGAGGTGCCGTATGTTCGGTGCTTGGATCGGTCGGATCGTGAAGACGTACGACTACATCAACTGCGTTGTTATAACGCTTCCGCTTTCGGTCTACGAGGGTACGTGGACGGACACTCTCCCCTCTCGTTGCTATGCCATCACCATGGTCTTGCGTGATCGTAGGAAATTTTTTGAAATTACTACGTTCCCCAACATATATGGAGTTGGATTTGAGGTCGGAGGAGGTCTAGGGGGCCCACGAGATAGGAGGCCGAGCCCTAGGGGGGCGCGCCCCCTGTCTCGTGGACAGGCATTAATTCTTTCGCCAAAAATTCTTATTAAATCCAAAAAGTGCCTCCGTGGATTTCCAGGACATTCCGAGAACTTTTCTTTTCTACACATAAAACAACATCATGGCAGTTCTGCTGAAAACAGCGTCAGTCCGGGTTAGTTTCATTCAAATCATGCAAGTTAGAGTCCAAAACAAGGGCAAAAGTGTTTGGAAAAGTAGATACGTTGGAGACGTATCAACTCCCCCAAGCTTAAACCTTTGCTTGTCCTCAAGCAATTCAGTTGATAAACTGAAAGTGATAAAGAAAAACTATTACAAACTCTGTTTGCTCTTGTTGTTGTAAACATGAAAAGCCAGCATTCAAGTTTCAGCAAATATTATGAACTAACCGTACTCACAATAACACAAAGGTCTCACAATTACTCATATCAATAACATAACCAGCTAGCAAGCCATAATAATAAAACTCAGATGACAACACTTTTTCAAAATAGTTATAACATGATATAACAAAATGGTATCTCGCTAGCCCTTTCTGAGACCGCAAAACATAAATGCAGAGCACCTTTAAAGATCAAGGACTGACCAAACATTGTAATTCATGGTAAAAGAGATCCAGTCAAGTCATACCCAATATAAACCAATAATAATGAATGCAAATGACAGTGTACTCTCCAGCGGGTGCTTTTAATAAGAAGGGTAATGACTCAACATAAAAGTAAATAGATAGGCCCTTCGCAGAGGGAAGCAGGGATTTGTAGAGGTGCCAGAGCTCGATTTTAAAATAGAGATTGAATAACATTTTGAGCGGCATACTTTCGCTGTCAACGCAACAACTATGAGATGGCTCTATCTTCCATACTAAATGCATTATAGGCAGTTCCCAAACAAAATGGTAAAGGTTTATACTCCCCCAACCACCAACAAGCATCAATCCAAAGCTTGCTCGAAACAACGAGTGCCTCCAATATACAACAGCCCTCTGGGAGTTTTGTTTAATTATTTTGATTTGCTTTGATCTTTTTGGATCATGGGACTGGGCATCCCAGTTACCGTCCCTTTCTCGTGAATGAGGAGCGGAGTCCACTCCTCGTGAGAATAACCCACCTAGCATGGAAGATATAGGCAGCCCTAGTTGTAACATGAGCTGCTCGAGCATACAAAAGAGAATTTCATTTGAAGGTTTGGAGTTTGGCACATACAAATTTACTTGGAACGGCAGGTAAATAACGCATATAGGAAGGTATAGTGGACTCATATGGAATAACTTTGGGATTTAATTAAGGAGTTTGGATGCACAAGCAGTATTCCCGCTTAGTACAGGTGAAGGCTAGCAAAAAGACTGGGAAGCGACCAACTGAGAGAGCGACAACCGTCGTAAACATGCATTAAAATTAATTCACACCGAGTACAAGCATGAGTAGGATCTAATCTACCATGAACATAAATATCATGAAGGCTATGTTGATTTGTTTCAACTACATGCTTGAACATATGCCAAGTCGAGTCACTCAATTCATTCAAAGGAGGATACCATCCCATCATACCACATCATAATCATTCTAATAGCATGTTGGCACGCAAGGTAAACCATTATAACTCATAGCTAATCAAGCATGGCACAACCAACTATAATCTCTAAATGTCATTGCAAATATGTTCACTTCATATTAGCTGACTCAGGAACGATGAAATCATCATATTTACAAAAACAAGAGAGGTCGAGTTCATACCAGCTTTTCTCATCCCAGTAAGTCCAACATATATCATCATTATTGCCTTTCACTTGCACGACCGAACGATGTGTATAATAATAAGAGTGCACGTGCATTGGACTAAGCTGGAATCTGCAAGCATTCAACTCAAGAGAGAAGACAAGTAATATGGGCTCTAAGTTAAATAAACAATCATGCATATAAGAGCCACTAAGCATTTTCAATAAAGTCTTCTCGACCCCCAAAGGAAAGAAAAGAAAATAAAACTATTTACACGGGAAAGCTCCCAACAAGTAAAAAGAAGAACGAGAAATCTTTTTGGGTTTTCATTTTAATTTCTACTACCAGCATGGAAATTAAACTAACTATTTTTTTTGGTTTTTCTTAAGGTTTATCAAACACACAAGAAGAAAACTAGAAAAAGAAATTTAAACTAACATGGATAATACAATGAAAGAGTATGAGCACCGACGACTAGTGTGTGAACATGAATGTAAAGTCGGTGAGAAATACGTACTCCCCCAAGCTTAGGCTTTTGGCCTAGGTTGGTTTAATACCAATGACCGCCTGGCTGATATCCATAAGTGAAACTGGGGTAGTACTGAGATGCAGAGGCGACCGCCTCCTGAGCAACAACATGTTGGTGAGCTGCCTCCATTCCCCTCTCATATTCAGTTGCTTCTTCCCTGGTGACAACATATCTTCCTTTTGCCTGGTAATCAAAAAGGTAGGGAGCGGGAAGAGTAACAGGGACGACATTGCGCCTGTCATAGATTAGTCGATAATGGAGGAATGTTCATTCCTCTCAAGAAAATGATGATCAAACATACCTTCTTTATCCAAATAAACAGGAGGTACAATCATATCCCCCTCTCGTGGAGCTATATTAAGAAAATTAGCCACACTGGTTGCATAAATTCCTCCAAAGAAATCTCCCCTTCTACTATTATTCTGCAACCTACGTGAAACTATTGCCCCCAAGTTATAACCTTTATAACCTGACACGGCACTCTTGAGGACACTAAGATCAGGGGCAAACATGTGACATACTTCGTCCTTACTGTTAATGCATCTACCAATAAAGAGAGCAAAGTAATGTATAGCAGGAAAATGAATGCTCCCTATAGTAGCTTGTGCTACGTCCCTAGATTCTCCCACAGTAATACTAGCAAGAAAATCTCTAAATTCAGATTTGGGAGGATCATTAATGTTACCCCACTGCGGGAGTTTGCAAGCAGTTGTGAAATCCTCTAAATCCATGGTATAAGATGTATCATAAATATCAAACATGACACTAGGAGAATTACGCGCAGAAATATATTCGAACCTCCGCACAAAGGAATCAGTCAATTATAATATTGAGGGCACTTATCTTGTAAGAAGTCCTCCAGCTCGGCATTACGCACATACGCGTCAAATTCCTCCTTGAAGCCTGCTTCGACCATAAAATCATCGGATGGCCACTCACAAGCCCGTACATTTGCGTCCCTTGGCAAATTAACATCTTGTTCATGTATAGCAATTCTTGGCCCTTTCTTTGCCGAGGAACCTCCTTGGTACATTCTTCTAAGCATATTTCTTTTTCTGAAAATTTCTGAAATTTTAGTAACTTCAAAATAAAAGTAAATAAAACTAAAAAAGATTGATAGCAACTACTCCTACAAGTGCCTAGGGCCTATATCATGCATTGGAATTGCTTGGGACCTCAAAAATCTAACATGCAAGCTCAAGAACATGGTCACCTATGCAGCAAAAATTTGCAATGAATAAAACACTAGAACAAAAACTAATTGGACCAATGGAGGAGTCACATACCAAGCAACAATCTCCCAAAGCAGTTTTGTGAACGGAGCTTTGAGCTAAGAGATCGAAAATCGCAGCAAAACGAGCTAGAACGCGTGCTTGAGCTGGATGGGGATTTTTTTGGGTAGAAGATGAAGTGTGTGGGTGCTGGCATAAGTGGAGGGGAGCCACCAGGGGCCCACGAGACAGGGGGCGCGCCCTACAGGGGGGGCGCCCTCCTCTCTCGTGGCCTGGTGCTTGCCCCGCCTGCAGTGTTTTCAGTGCCTAAAATCCTCAAATATTCCAGAAAAAATCATACTAAATTAGCAGGGCATTTGGAGCACTTTATTTTTGGACTATTTTTTAATGCACGGATAATTCAGAAAACAGACGGATAATACTATTTTTGCTTTATTTATTCTAAATAACAGAAAGTAAAAGGAGGGTACAAAAGGTTGTGCCTTCTAGTTTCATCCATCTCGTGATCATCAAAATGAACCCACTAACAAGGTTGATCAAGTCTTGTTAACAAACTCATTCCTAATAACACGGAACCAGAGAAATTTCGAATAACACTAAGTTACCTCAACAGGGATATGAAAATCCCCAACTATAAGAATATCACACTTTTTCTTGACAGTAGGGAGAGGAAATTCAAAACCTCCAGAAATGATAGTGGGAACTTTTTCAATAGAATTGATACTATGAACTTGAGATTGTTTCCTCGGAAAGTGTACCGTATGCTCATTGCCATTAACATGAAAAGTGACATTGCCTTTGTAGCAATCAATAACAGCCCCTGCAGTATTAAGAAAAGGTCTACCAAGGATAATAGACATACTATCGTCCTCGGGAATATCAAGGATAACAAAGTCCGTTAAGATAGTGACATTTGCAACCACAACAGGCACTTCCTCACAAATACCGACAGGTATGGCAGTTGATTTATCGGCCATTTGCAAAGATATTTCAGTAGGTGTCAACTTATTCAATTCAAGTCTACGATATAAAGAGAGAGGCATAACACTAACACCAGCTCCAAGATCACATAAAGCAGTTCTAACATAATTTCTTTTAATGGAGCATGGTATAGTTGGCACACACAGATCTCCAAGTTTCTTTGGTATTCCACCTTTAAAAGTGTAATTAGCAAGCATGGTGGAAATTTCAGCTTCTGGTATCTTTCTTTTATTTGTGATGATATCCTTCATATACTTAGCATAAGGATTTACTTTGAGCATATCAGTTAAGCGCACACGTAAGAAAATAGGTCTAATCATTTCAGCAAAGCGCTCAAAATCCTCATCATCCTTTGACTTGGATGGTTTAGGAGGAAAGGGTATGGGTTTCTGAACCCATGGTTCTCTTTCTTTACCGTGCTTCCTAGCAACAAAATCTCTCTTATCATAACGGTGATTCTTTGATTGTGGGTTATCAAGATCAACAGCAGGTTCAATCTCTACATCATTGTCTTTGCTAGGTTGAGCATCAACATGAACATTATTATTAACATTATAACTAGGTTCATGTTCATCACCTGATTGAGTTTTAGCATCAGAGATAGAAATATCATTGGGATTCTCAGGTGTGTCTACAGTAGGTTCACTAGAAGCATGCAAAGTTCTATCGTTTTTCTTCTTCTTCTTCTTTTTAGAAGAACTAGGTGCCTCTAAATTGTTTCTCTGAGAATCTTGCTCGATTCTCTTAGGGTGGCCTTCAGGATACAAAGGTTCCTGAGTCATTCTACTAGTTCTAGTAGCCACTCTAACCGCAAATTCATTTTTATTATTTAATTCATCAAGCAAATCATTTTGAGCTTTAAGTACTTGCTCAGCTTGAGTAGCAACCATAGAAGCATATTTGCTAACGCGGTAAAGTTCATCTTTAACTCTAGCCAGATTATCACCTACGCGTCCTATCTCGAAAGCATTATTCTTTAACTCTCTACCAACATAAGCATTGAAACTTTCTTGTCTAGCCATAAAGTCATCAAATTCATCTAAGCACGGGCTATGAAATTTAGTAGAGGGTATTTCAACTTTATCATATCTATAGAGAGAATTTAACTTTACTACCTGTGTTGGGTTATCAAGACAATGTGGTTCTTCAGGCGGTAAATTAAGACCATGTATTTCTTCAATATGTGGTAAATTCTTAACATCTTAAGCTTTAATACCTTTTTCTTTCATTGATTTCTTTGCCTCTTGCATATCTTCATGACTGAGAAATAAAACACCTCTCTTCTTCGGAGTGGGTTTAGGAATAGGCTCAGGAGTTGGCTCAATTGGTTCAGGAATTACTTCAGTAATTGGCTCGGGAAGAGTCCAATTATTTTCATTAGTCAACATATTATTCAATAATATTTCAGCTTCGTCGACTGTTCTTTCCCTGAAAACACAACCAGCACAACTATCCAGGTAGTCCTTAGAAGCATCGTTTAGTCCATTATAAAAGATATCAAGTATTTCATTTTTCTTAAGAGGATGATCAGGCAAAGCATTAAGCAACCGGAGAAGCCTCCCCCAAGCTTGTGGGAGACTCTCTTCTTTGATTTGCACAAAATTATATATTTCCCGCAAGGCAGCTTGTTTCTTATGAGCAGGGAAATACTTAGCAGAGAAGTAATAAATCATATCCTGGGGACTACGCACACAACCAGGAGCAAGAGAATTATACCAAGTCTTAGCATCACCCTTTAATGAGAACGGAAATATCTTAAGGATGTATAAATAGCCAGACTTCTCATCATTAGTAAACAGGGTGGCTATATCATTTAACTTGGTAAGATGTGCCACAACAGTTTCAGATTCAAGGCCATAAAAAGGATCAGATACAACTAAAGTAATAATATCAGGATCAACAGAGAATTCATAATCCTTATCAGTAACACAGATAGGTGAAGTAGCAAAAGCAGGATCGGGTTTCATTCTAGCATTGAGAGACTGCTGCTTCCATTTAGCTAATAATTTCTTAAAATCATTTCTATCATTGCAAGCAAGAATTTCCATAGCAGCTTTTTCATTCATAACATAACCCTTAGGAACAACAGGTAATACATAATCATTGGGCGAACCATCATCATCACTATCATCAATAATAGGTTCTTCAATATTTTCATTCCCCCTAACTCTAGCAAGTTGTTCATCTAGAAATTCACCTAATGGCACAGTAGTATCACGCACAGAAGTAGTTTCATCATTCATAGCAGAAGTGGCATCATCAATAACATGCGACATATCAGAATTCATAGCAGTAGCAGGTTTAGGTGTCGCGAGCCTACTAATAACCGAAGGATAATCTAGTGCAGCGCTAGATGGCAGTTCCTTACCTCCCCTCGTAGTTGAGGGAAAAATAGTAGTTCGATCGTCTTTCAAGTTCTTCACAGTGATCAACAGATATAAATCCCAAGTGACTCAGAGAATAGAGCTATGCTCCCCGGCAACGGTGCCAGAAATTAGTCTTGATAACCCACAAGTATAGGGGATCGCAACAGCTTTTGAGGGTAGAGTATTCAACCCAAATTTATTGATTCAACACAAGGGGAGCCAAAGAATATTCTTGAGTATTAGCAGTTGAGTTGTCAATTCAACCACACCTGGATAACTTAGTATCTGCAGCAAAGTGTTTAGTAGCAAAAGTGGTATGATAATAAAGGTAATGCTAGCAAAAGTAAAGATAAATGTTTTTGGGTTTTGGTAGTAGTTCTAACAGTAGCAACGGAAAAGTAAATAAGTGAAGAACAATATATGAAAATCTTGTAGGCAATGGATCAGTGATGGATAATTATGCCGGATGTAAATTCCTCATGCAATAGTTATAACATAGGGTGATATAGAACTAGCTCCAATTCATCAATGTAATGTAGGCATGTATTCCGTAAATAGTCATACGTGCTTATGGAAAAGAACTTGCATGACATCTTTTGTCCTACCCTCCCGTTGAAGCGGGGTCCTAGCGGAAACTAAGGGATATTAAGGCCTCCTTTTAATAGAGAACCGGAACAAAGCATTAGCACATAGTGAATACATGAACTCCTCAAACTATGGTCATCACCGAGAAGTATCCCGATTATTGTCACTTCGGGGTTGTCGGATCATAACACATAATAGGTGACTATAGACTTGCAAGATAGGATCAAGAACACACATATATTCATGAAAACATAATAGGTTCAGATCTGAAATCATGGCACTCGGGCCCTAGTGACAAGCATTAAGCATAGCAAAGTCATAGCAATATCAATCTCAGAACATAGTGGATACTAGAGATCAAACCCTAACAAAACTAACTTGATTACATGGTAAATCTCATCCAACCCATCACCGTCCAGCAAGCCTACGATGGAATTACTCACGCACGGCGGGGAGCATCATGAAATTGGTGATGGAGGATGGTTGATGATGATGACAACGACGAATCCCCCTCTCCGGAGCCCCGAACGGACTCCAGATCAGCCCTCCCGATAGATATTAGGGCTTGGCGGCGGCTCCGTGTCGTAAAACGCGATGAAACTTTCTCCCCCATTTTTTTCTCCCCGAGACGGAATATATGGAGTTGGAGTTGAGGTCGGAGGAGGTCCAGGGGGCCCACGAGATAGGAGGTCGCGCCCTAGGGGGGGCGCCCCCTGTCTCGTGGATAGGCTATGGGCCCCCTGGCATTAATTCTTTCGCCAAAAATTCTTATTAAATCCAAAAAGTGCCTCCGTGGATTTCCAGGACATTCTGAGAACTTTTCTTTTCTACACATAAAACAACATGATGGCAGTTCTGCTGAAAACAACGTCAGTCCGGGTTAGTTTCATTCAAATCATGCAAGTCAGAGTTCAAAATAAGGGCAAAAGTGTTTGGAAAAGTAGATACGTTGGAGACGTATCAGTAATCACGTTAGCGTGCCGGGGACGGGGAACAAGCTGCCACGTCCGGTTGCGCAACAGAGTGTCAAACTCCTCTTGCATCATAGCCATCCAGAGCGGGTCATGAAGAGCGGCTCAAACGGTGTAGGGCAACGGCGATGGCTCAGAGGTGGACGCCGCATGGACGTAGTCATCCGAGGTGTAGCGCGAGCTCGGGCGAAAAACGCCCGTACGACCGCGGGTGACCGGACCGGCCGCCGGGGGGGCCGAGAGGGCCACGGGTGCTGAGGGGTCCGCGGGAGCCAGTGAGGCCACGGGCGCCGAGGGGGTCGCGGGGCGCGGGCGCCATCGCCGCAGGAGGAGGGGGGCGCTGGTGGCGCCAGCGCCTTGCGGCTGTAGGGGGCACAGCATGCGGGGGCGCGCCTCGAAGCCAGGGGCGGGCCAAGAGAGGCACGCGAGCGCCCTAGGAGAGGCGTCGAGAGGCCCGCGTCATCGGTGGCGGGAGGAACAACTGGGGGTACCTGCTGAAATTGAAACACATGCTCATCAAAGTAAATGTGCCGGGAAGTGAACACACGGTAGGAGACGGGATCGTAGCACCGATATCCCTTGGAGTTAGAGGGGTAGCCGATGAAGATGCAAGCGACAGAACGGGGTGCGAGTTTGTGAGGAGCAGTTTCGGCAGTGCTAGGATAGCAAAGGCACCCAAAAATACTAATACATCTCCAACGTATCTATAATTTTTGATTGTTTCATGCTATTATATTACCCCTTTTGGATGTTTATGGGCTTTATTTTATACATTAATATCATTTTGGGACTGACCTATTAACCGGAGGCTCAGCCCATATTGCTGTTTTACTGCCTGTTTCAGTATTTCGAAGAAAAGAAATATCAAACGGAGTCCAAACGGAATGAAACCTTCGGCATCGTGATTTTTACAAAATCAGGGAGACTTGGAGTTCAAGTCAGAAAATCATCGAGGAAGCCACGAGACAGGGGGGCGCACCCTACCCTCTCGTGGCCCCCTCGAGGCTCCCCCGACCGACTTCTTTCGCCTATATAAGCCTACGTACCATAAAAAAAGATAGATCGGGAGTTCCGCCGCCGCAAGCCTCTGTAGTCACCAAAAACCTCTCGGGAGCCCATTCCGGCACCCTCCCGGAGGGCGAACCCATCACCGGTGGCCATCTTCATCATCCCGGCGCTCTCCATGACGAGGAGGGAGTAGTTCACCCTTGGGGCTGAGGGTATGTACTAGTAGCTATGTGTTTGATCTCTCTCTCTCTCTCTCTCTCTCTCTCTCTCTCTCTCTCTCTCTCTCTCTCTCTCTCTCTCGTGTTCTCTCTATGGCACGATCTTGATGTATCGCGAGCTTTGCTATTATAGTTGGATCTTATGATGTTTCTCCCCCCTCTACTCTCTTTTGATGAATTGAGTTTTCCCTTTGAAGTTATCTTATCGGATTGAGTCTTTAAGGATTTGAGAACACTTGATGTATGTCTTGCCGTTCTTATCTGTGGTGACAATGGGATTTCACGTGCCACTTGATGTATGTTTTGGTGACCAACTTGCGGGTTCCGCCCATGAACCTATGCATAGGGGTTGGCACACGTTTTCGTATTGACTCTCCGGTAGAAACTTTGGGGCACTCTTTGAAGTACTTTTTGTTGGTTGGATGAATCTGAGATTGTGTGATGCATATCGTATAATCATGCCCACGGATACTTGAGGTGACAATGGAGTATCTAGGTGACATTAGTTTTTTGGTTGATTTGTGTCTTAAGGTGTTATTCTAGTACGAACTCTTGAATAGATTGATCCGAAAGAATAACTTTGAGGTGGTTTCGTACCCTACCATAATCTCTTCATTTGTTCTCCTCTAATAGTGGCTTTGGAGTGACTCTTTGTTGCATGTTGGGGGATTTTTATATGATCTATCTATGTTATTATTGTTGAGAGAACTTGCACTAGTGAAAGTATGAACCTATGCCTTATTTCCTACCATTGAAATACCGTTTTTTCTCACTTTTATCATTAGTTACCTTGCTTTTTTTATATTTTCAGATTAGAAAAACCAATATCTACTATCTATATTGCACTTGTATCACCATTTCTTCGCCGAACTAGTGCACCTATACAATTTGCCATTGTATTGGGTGTGTTGGGGACACAAGAGACTCTTTGTTATTTGGTTGCAAGGTTGCTTGAGAGAGACCATCTTCATCCTACACCTCCCACGGATTGATAAACCTTAGGTCATCCACTTGAGGGAAATTTGCTACTGTCCTACAAACCTGTGCACTTGCAGGCCCAACAACGTCTACATGAAGAAGGTTCTGTAGTAGACATCAAGCTCTTTTCTGGTGCCGTTGCCGGGGAGGTGAGTGCTTGAAGGTATATCTTTAGATCTTGCAATCGAATCTTTTTGTTTCTTGATTTATCACTAGTTTAGGCTATAAAAGAAAACTACAAAAAAATGGAATTGAGTTTGCCTCATACACTTCATCTTTTTAATATCTTTCGTGAGAATGATGGAAAGGAAAAATGTGCTCATGTACTAGAAGAAGAAATCTATAGAATGTTTGATACTAAATATTTGATTGATGAGCATGATTGCAATGTTGTTAGTATGAATTCCTTGAATATCCATGATGCTAATGATATGCAAAGCCACAAGCTTGGGGAAGCTATATTTGATGAATATGATATATTTTGTCCCCCAAGTTTTGATGAGCAAATTTATTATGATGAAAGCATGCCTCCTATTTATGATGATTATATTGATGAAAGTGGGTTTGGAAGAGTGTCAACTTTAGGAAGTAATGACCCCACTATTTTGGAGGATGTTGAATCTTATTGTGATGAATATGAAAGTGGATTTGGAAGAGTGTCAACTTTATTTAGTGATGATTCCACTATTTCGGAAGAGGTTCCAATTGATTATGAGAACAAAGTTGCTATCTATGATGATTATTGTGAAGACTTGTACGCTATTAAGAATAATGATAACCATGAAACTTGTCATCATGATTTTAGTTTTCATTTGGATTATGCCTCACATGATAATTATTTTGTTGAGTTTGCTCCCACTACTATTCCGAATGAGACGAATTTTGCTTATGTGGAGAGTAGTAAAATTTCTATGCTTGTAGATCATGAAAAGAATGCTTTAGGTGCTGGTTATATTGTTAAATTTATTCATGATGCTACTGAAAATTATTATGAGGGAGGAATATATGCTTGTAGGAATTGCAATAATATCAAGTTTCCTCTCTATGTGCTTAAAATCTTGAAGCTATGCTTATTTTACCTTCCTATGCTAGTTGATTATTGTTCCCATAAGTTTTTTGCTCACAAAATCCCTATGCATAGGAAGTGGGTTAGGCTTAAATGTGTTAGTCATATGCTTCATGATGCTCCTGTTATGCTTCAATTCTTATCTTTTATGTGAGCATCATTGCCATCATCATGCCTAGCTAGAAAGGCATTAAAGAAAATCGCTTGTTGGGAGACAACCCAATATTTATCCTTACTATTTTTGTGTGTCCACATGATTATGCTACTGTACTAATCATGTTTTATAGATTTTGTTTCAATAAAGTGCCAAGTAAGACCTTTAGGATAGCTTACGGTGATAGTTGTGTTGATCCTGCTGAAAATCATAAACTTTTGCACCCAGTAAATTAGTTTTGTTAATTCACAGAAACGTGCTTCTGATCTTATTATTTTTTATCTGGATTGGTACACAAATTGCTTAGGACTTCCTAATTTGGTAGGATTTTTGGAGTTCCAGAAGTATACGTTTGATACAGATTACTACAGACTGTTCTGTTTTTGACAGATTCTGTTTTCTATGTGTTGTTTGCTTATTTTGATGAATCTATGGCTAGTATTAAGTGGTATGAACGATAGAGAAGTTAGAATACAGTAGATATTACACCGATATGAATTTAGAATGAGTTCATTACAGTACCTAAGTGGTGGTTTTATTTTCTTATACTAACGGAGCTTACGAGTTTTCTGTTGAGTTTTGTGTTGTGAAGTTTTCAAGTTTTGGGTAAAGATTCGATGGACTATGGAATAAGGAGTGGAAAGATCCTAAGCTTGGGGATGCCCAAGGCATCCCAAGGTAATATTCAAGGACAACCAAGAGCCTAAGCTTGGGGATGCCCCGGATGGCATCCCCTCTTTCGTCTTCGTTCATCGGTAACTTTACTTGGAGCTATATTTTTATTCAATACATGATATGTGTTTTGCTTGGAGAGTCATTTTCTTTTGTTAGTATTTGCTTTCTGTTATTTAGAATAATGTTTTGCATCTTTAGTTTCAATAAAAATGTCAAGGATAGCCTTTACCATGCTTATTTTGCTAGTATACATGTTGCTGTTTGAAAACAGAAAGTTTACCACTGTTGCAAAAATTCCCTAGAAAAGTCAGAGAATGATATAATGTTGAAATTTTTTGCATAATGAGCTCTGATAAATCTTCTACAGCATAATATTTTTCTCATAATTTTTGGAGTTAGGGAAGTATTGATACTCTTGCATTCTTTACAGACTGTACTGTTTTGGCAGATTGCTGATATGTTTGCATTGTTTGCATATGTTTGCTTGTTTAACGATTATATTTGAGGATAGGAGTATTAAATATGCAGAGGCATTTATTATTCAATGAGGAATAATAATTTTAGTGATTTTTTACAGTAGAAAATGATAAGGTTTTGCATTGGTTTATACTAACCTATCTCACGAGTTCTTGTTGAGTTTGTTGTGGATGAAGCTTTTGATAAAAAGAGAAACCATGATATGAGAGGAATTAAGGAGACACAAAAGTTCAAGCTTGGGGATGACCAAGGCACCCCAAGATAATATTTCAAGAAGTCTCAAGCATCTAAGTTTGGGGATGCCCCGGTAGGCATCCCACCCTTCTTCTTCAACCACTATCGGTTAGTATCAGTTGAGCCTAAGTTTTTGCTTCTTCACATGAGTTGTGCTATCCTTGCAATGTCTTTTTTTTTGCTTGCTGTTTGAATACAATACCAAGATCTTAAATTCCCTAATGTTAGAGAGTCTTCACATAGTTGCACAATTATTCGACTACTCATTGATCTTCACTTATATCTTTCGGAGTAGTTTGTCATTTGCTCTAGTGCATCACTTATATCTTTTAGAGCACGATAGTGGTTATATTTTGTAGAAATTGCTAGTCTCTCATGCTTCACTTATATTATTTTGAGAGTCTTTTAGAACAGCATGGTATTTTCTATGGTTACAAAGTTGGTCCTAGAATGATGAGCATCCAAGTTGGGTATAATAAAAACTATCATAGAAAGTGAATTGGATACTATGATCAATTTGATACTTGATAATTGTTTTGAGATATGGAGGTAGTGATATTAAAGTCATGCTAGTTGAGGTGATTATGAAAAATGCTTTTGTTGAGGTTTGTGATTCCCGTAGCATGCACGTATCGTGAACCGCTTTGTGATGAAGTTGGAGCACAATTTTATTTATTGATTGTCTTCCTTATGAGTGGCGGTCGGGGACGAGCGATGGTCTTTTCGTACCAATCTATCCCCCTAGGAGCATGCGCGTAGTGCTTGGTTTTTTTTATAACTTCTAGATTTTTTCAATAAGTATATGAGTTCTTTTGACTAATGTTGATTCCATGGATTATACACACCCTCACCCTTCCACCATTGCTAGCCTCTCTTGTGCCGCGCAAATTTCGCCGGTACCATACACCCACCATATACCTTCCTCAAAACAGCCACCATACCTACCTATTATGGCATTTCCATAGCCATTCCGAGATATATTGCCATGCAACTTTCCACCATTCCGTTTATTATGACACATTCCATCATTGATCATATTGCTCTTTGCATGATCATGTAGTTGACATCGTATTTGTGGAAAGGCCACCTTCATAATTTTCATACATGTCGCTCTTGATTCATTGCATATCCCGGTACACCGCCAGAGGCATTCATATAGAGTCATATCTTGTTCTAGCTTTGAGTTGTAATTCTTGAGTTGTAAATCCATAAAAGTGTGATGATCTTCATTATTAGAGCATTGTCCCAGTGAGGAAAGGATGATGGAGACTATGATTTCCCCACAAGTCGGGATGAGACTTCGGACTTTACAAAAAGAAAAAGAAAAAAAAAAGAAAGGCCAAAAATAAAAAAAGAAAGGCCAAAGAAAAAAAGAAAGGCCAAAGAAAAAAAAGAGAAAAAGAAAAAAAAAGAAAAAGAAAAGAAAAAAATGAGAGAAAAAGAGAGAAGGGACAATGCTACTATCTCTTTTTCCACACTTGTGCTTCAAAGTAGCACCATGATCTTCATGATAGAGAGTCTCCTATGTTGTCAATTTCATATACTAGTGGGAATTTTTCATTATAGAACTTGGCTTGTATATTCCAATGATGGGCTTCCTCAAAATGCCCTAGGTCTTCGTGAGCAAGCAAGTTGGATGCACACCCACTTAGTTTCTTTTGTTGAGCTTTCATATATTTATAGCTCTAGTGCATCCGTTGCATGGCAATCCCTACTCACTCACATTGATATCTATTAACGGGCATCTCCATAGACCGTTGATACGCCTAGTTGATGTGAGACTATCTTCTCCTTTTTGTCTTCTCCACAACCACCATTCTATTCCACATATAGTGCTATGTCCATGGCTCACGCTCATGTATTGCGTGAAAGTTGAAAAAGTTTGAGATTACTAAAGTATGAAACAATTGCTTGGCTTGTCATCGGGGGTGTGCATGATTAAATACTTTGTGTGATGAAGATAGAGCAACAGCCAGACTATATGATTTTGTAGGGATAACTTTCTTTGGCCATGTTATTTTGAGAAGACATGATTAGTTTGATTAGTATGCTTGAAGTATCACTATTTCTTATGTCAATATGAACTTTTATTTTGAATCATTTGGATCTGAACATTCATGCCACAATAAAGAAAATTACATTGAGAATTATGCTAGGTAGCATTCCACATCAAGAATTCTGTTTTTATCATTTACCTACTCGAGGACGAGCAGGAATTAAGCTTGGGGATGCTTGATACGTCTCCAAAGTATCTATAATTTTTTATTGTTCCATGCTATTATATTACCCCTTTTGGATGTTTATGGGCTTTATTTTACACATTTATATCATTTTTGGGACTAACCTATTAACCGGAGGCCCAGCCCATATTGTTGTTTTATTGCCTGTTTCAGTATTTCGAAGAAAAGGAATATCAAACGGGGTCCAAACGGAATGAAACCTTCGGCAACGTGATTTTTAGGAAGAATATGATCCGGGAGACTTGGAGTTCACGTCAGAAAAGCATCGAGGAAGCCACGAGACAGGGGGCGCGCCCACCCCCCTAGGCGCGCCCTACCCTCTCGTGGGCCCCTCGAGGCTCCCCCGACCGACTTCTTTCTCCTATATAAGCCTACGTACCCTAAAAACATCGAGGAGAAGATAGATCGGGAGTTCCGGCGCCGCAAGCCTCTGTAGTCACCAAAAACCTCTCGGGAGCCCGTTCCGGCACCCTGCCGGAGGGGGAACCCATCACCGTGGCCATCTTGATCATCACGGCGCTCTCCATGACGAGGAGGGAGTAGTTCACCCTCGGGGCTGAGGGTATGTACTAGTAGCTATGTGTTTGATCTCTCTCTCTCTCTCTCTCTCTCTCTCTCTCTCTCTCTCTCTCTCTCTCTCTCTCTCTCTCTCTCGTGTTCTCTCTATGGCACGATCTTGATGTATCGCGAGCTTTGCTATTATAGTTGGATCTTATGATGTTTCTCCCCCCCCCCTCTAATCCTCTTGTGATGAATTGAGTTTTCCCTTTGAAGTTATCTTATCGGATTGAGTCTTTAAGGATTTGAGAACACTTGATGTATGTATTGCCATGCTTATCTGTGGTGACAATGGGATTTCACGTGCCACTTGATGTATGTTTTGGTGACCAACTTGCGGGTTCCGCCCATGAACCTATGCATAGGGGTTGGCACACGTTTTCGTCTTGACTCTCCGGTAGAAACTTTAGGGCACTCTTTGAAGTACTTTGTGTCTGTTGGATGAATCTGAGATTGTGTGATGCATATCGTATAATCATGCCCACGGATACTTGAGGTGACAATGGAGTATCTAGGTGACATTAGGGTTTTGGTTGATTTGTGTCTTAAGGTGTTATTCTAGTACGAACTCTTGAATAGATTGATCCGAAAGAATAACTTTGAGGTGGTTTCGTACCCTATCATAATCTCTTCGTCTGTTCTCTGCTATTAGTGGCTTTGGAGTGCCTCTTTGTTGCATGTTGGGGGATTGTTATATGATCTATCTATGTTATTATTGTTGAGAGAACTTGCACTAGTGAAAGTATGAACCCTATGCCTTGTTTCCTACCATTGCAATACCGTTTGTGCTCACTTTTATCATTAGTTACCTTGCTGTTTTTATATTTTCAGATTACAAAAACCTATATCTACTATCTATATTGCACTTGTATCACCATCTCTTCGCCGAACTAGTGCACCTATACAATTTGCCATTGTATTGGGTGTGTTGGGGACACAAGAGACTCTTTGTTATTTGGTTGCAGGGTAGCTTGAGAGAGACCATCTTCATCCTACGCCTCCCACGGAATGATAAACCTTAGGTCATCCACTTGAGGGAAATTTGATACTCTCCTACAAACCTGTGCACTTGCAGGCCCAACGACGTCTACGAGAAGAAGGTTGTGTAGTAGACATCAAATACGCAAGCCATCATAAGATGGGAGCGTACCAAAGAGAAGATGGTGAGGTGCATACTTCCACCATGGGCGGAAAGGGCGAAGGTTAAGGAGAAGTGAACCAGTAGCGAGTGCGTCCGGCCAGAAACGGGGTGGCACGTTAGCATGGAACAGGAGCGTGCAAACGCAGTCGTTCAGAGTGCGAAGGACGCGTTTGGCTCGACCATTCTACTGTGAAGTATAAGGGCATGTGAGACGAAAGACCGTGCCGTGGTGCGACAGAAAAGTTCGGAAAGCAAGGTTGTCGAACTCTTTTCCATTGTCAGTCTGAAGAGCGAGAATGGGACGCCCAAACTACGTGCTGACATAGGAGTAAAAAGCCGTCAAAGTGGAGAGTGCATCCGACTTTCGTCGCAAAGGAAAAGTCCACACATGGTGAGAATAATCATCAAGGATAACCAGATAATATAAGAAGCCCGATTACTAGGAACCGAGAGGTCCACACATCACTATGAATCAACTGAAAGGGAAAAGAGGCTATGGTGGTGGAGTTATTAAACAGGAGGCGAACATGTTTGCCGACACGACAGGCATGACAGGTGTGATCCTCTATCTTATTACAACTGAAACTGAAACTCCTAAGAATATGAAGAAGTGTGACGGGGTTGGGATGACCCAAACAAGCGTGCCAGAGGTCGATACCAGTGGAGAGAGCAACCGGTGCGGTGGTGGAGGTGGACGGCGGGTGCACCGGATAGAGCTCGTCGGTACTGTCACATCGGTGAAGTGCCATCCTGGTTCAAGCGTCCTTAATACAAAAACCAAGCTCGTCAAATTCAACAGTAACAGGATTTTCACGAGTTAAACAACGAACAGAAACAAGGTTCTTAATAAGATGAGGTGACACAAGTATGTTAGACAAAGTAATAGGCATGGAAGTGGAAGGAAAAAAAGTGTGCCCGACATGTGTGATAGGTAGTGTGGAACCGTTGCCGACAATGATGCAGCGGTCGGTGGTGACGCGAGTGAAGGAGGCGAGATTACCAGGATGAGCAAACATGTGAGCCGTAGCCCCGGTGTCCATGTACCAATCACCGCCTCCAGTGTAGTTGTTCAGTGTAGGCGCGGTGTGCAGTGCGGCGAGGAGCGCCCACTACTAGGAAAAGGGCTATAGATAATATGGACACTAATGGCGCACCATGTATGTGGTGCGCCATTGCTAGCCATTAGTAATATATTACTAATGGTGTGTGGCGCACCTGGTGTGTGGTGCACCATTAGTAGTTTTAAAAAAAAATTGTTACAAATGGCGCACCGTGGGATAGTGCGCCATTACTAGTTCACATAGTAATGGCGCACCACACCCACCGTGCGCCATTAGTAGTTTTGAAAAAAAATAAAAAAACAATTTGTTAGTAATGGCGCACCGGTGGACAGTGCGCCATTACTAGTTTTAACTAGTAATGGTGCATTGTCCACTGTGCGCCAATACTAAGTTTTTTTAAAAAAAAATTCAATTTTTTTTTATTTTTTTTCAAAACTAGTAATGGCGCACCGTGGGTGTGATGCGCCATTACTAGTTTAACTTGGCCCAAAAATTGCACCACCCCGGTGGACCGCCTTTTCAGTTTAAAAAAATAAAAGAAAATGATGGAAATGTCAAAAAAATAAAAGAAAATAAGTTTCCCATTTGATATGTGGTCTACTTGTCGGGAAAATTTACAAATATGAATTTCGACTTTATTTGCAAAATCTCTCTGGAATTTGTAAAATGGGCATAACTTTTGCATACGACCTCGGATTAAAAAGCTTTTTATATAGAAAATCATCTACTCGAAAAGTTACATCCGAGTTTAACTGGGGGAACCCCGTTAAAAATTTTCAAAATCCCCAAAAACCTAACAGAAGAAAGTTACGGGGCTTTTAATATCTAGAGGGAAAAAATGGAAAAAAATTCAAACTTACTAGTGGCGCACCGTTTGCTAGGTGCGCCACTAGGAACAGAAAAAAAATTGGTTTCAAAAAAAATTGGAATTTTTTTTCAAAATATGATACGTAATATGACCGGGAAGTTTGAAATATTTTTTCAAAATTTCATCATACTCATGAACATGAACAAAGTCCTAGACATCAACAAGGTTTAATAGGATTGATATGATAGATATATCAACAAGTGCCTGTGAAGTGAGGTGGTGCTGGGGTTGGATACAACTGCGAAGTTAAGCGTGCTCGGGCTGGAGTAGTGTGAGGATGGGTGATCTTCCGGGAAGTTTGACCACAGAGTGCGATTTGACCCGAGATTAAGCATATTGACCTCAGATTAAGCCATAGGATACTAATGGCGCACTGCAGGTGCGCCATTAGTAAAAAATACTAGTGGCGTGGTACTAGTGGCGCACCAGTAGTGTGCCATTAGTAGGCAA
The DNA here is from genome assembly GCA_021605205.1 of Aegilops longissima. Taxonomy (NCBI): domain Eukaryota; kingdom Viridiplantae; phylum Streptophyta; class Magnoliopsida; order Poales; family Poaceae; genus Aegilops; species Aegilops longissima. The sequence continues at coordinate 24,172,859 of CM038682.1, forward strand.
AAATGGTGCGTCACTAGTAGGCCTTTTCCTAGTAGTGGCCGGATCCCAAGGTGCAGGCGGCAGGGCCGGCGACGGCGGCGGGGCCGCAGGGAGACCGTATGCGCCGCTCAGCTGCGGCGGTGGGTATCCTCCGTAGGGCTGCGGAGCTGCGTAGTACGCCTAGTGCGCCGGCGGGCGCGACACGGGAAGGGTCGGTGTAGGAGCCCGTGGAACCGGCATGGTGTAGGCATGAACAACACTGGTCCACGGGTTGTAGCTGGAGGCCCACGGGGGAGGGGGGGCACCTTGAACTGCTGCTGCTACTACTGACGGGGCGGGCCGGTGCCCTACGACTGTTGCTGTTGACCGCCGCGGCGACACCCACCTCGCCGGCCCCCACTGCGCCGATGGGCGGGAGGGGCGGGCTGACCATAAGGTAGCGGGAGTAGCCCCGGCTGCTGGGGCGCCGGGAACGGCGGCGTCGCCGGAAGAAGCGCAGGATGGCGCGGCGGCGGGGCGCGGTCGGGCCAGCAGGAGGCGCTGAAGACCCGCCACGGGTGGTGCCGGCGCGAGAGCGGTGTGGATGGCCCGCGCCTTCACCTGCTTCATCCGCCGCTCCTCCAAGCGGAGGTACGCAACGAACTTGGCGAAGGACGGGCTGCAGATGAGGCTGAGGTTCGCCGCGGCGTTGCCGAAGTACTCGTTGAGCCCGGCGGTGAGCGTGCTGAGGAGGAGGTCGTCATCGATCTTCGCGCCAATATCGCGGAGCTCGTCAGCTAGAGTCTTCAGGCGGCGACAATAATCGTCGACAAAGGTATTCTCCTGGTGACACCCAAAAAACTCTTGCTGCAAGAAAACACGAAGCTGGAGCTGGCTGTCAGTGAAGAGCCCGTTCAGCTTGGTCCACACAGCGCAGGCATCATCACCGTCAGTCACGACCGTCTGGAAGAGGTCGGGCGAGATGGTGAGGAAAAACTAGCGGATGATTATGGTGTCGATGGTGGACCAGTCATGGAACTCGGGGACGAGGCTGAAGTCGACGGTGCCGTCCACGTGGTCCATGAGATGATACTCCTGAAACACAAGGGAGAAATACGTCTTCCACGTGTAGTAGGAGGAGTCCGCCTGGGAGAGACGAACCGACACCCGCTTGAAGATGTTGAGGTTGCGGATGTCGTGCACGTCGGGAGGGTTGGCGTCGGCGAGCGGGTTGGAGTTGGTGGTCGCGGAGGAGGTAACAGACGACATGGCGAGGACGAGACGGCGTGGGCGGCTCAGACGGCCCGGGTGGAGCGGCGACAGTAGGCGACTAGGAATCGCGCGGGGGGCAGCAGGCGGCTGGATCGCGCAGCAGCAGACAACTCGGTGGGCAGGCGGCTGAAGACGTGGCGCGGCACGTTGCTGCTGGCGGACGGGATCGATGCAGGTTAGCGGGCGGCTGGATGCTGGAGGCAACACGGCGGCTGGATCCGGTGGGTTAGCGGGCGGCTGCGATCGGGCGGGATTGCTGGCAGCGGAGGGGGGATCGAGTGGGTGGGGCGGGAGCGATCGGGCGGGATCGCTGGCAGGTGGAGGCAGGAGCGGCGGCGGTGCGGAGGGGCGCGAGCGACGGCGGCGGCGGCGGCGGGCGGAGGAGGCGCAAGGGCGGCGGGCGGCGGAAGCGAAAAAACCTAAAAACTGATACCATGTATGATTGCACGATGTATTGCTCATGTGCAAAAGCACTTATATATGAGATACAAGAGGTGGGTCATGACCTCAACTATATAAAAGCCCTAGAAGGTAAGCCCAATGCATAGATATGCACAACATATATACTCGACACAACTGGCAAAGCATCCAGGCAAAAGAAAAACGAAAGCAGAGGCCGCGTGTATCAGGTGTGGATTACGTAGGGCACGCAAAGCAACCCGATGCCAAACGAGCTGGTCCATCGGGTGTTTGATTGGTTGTGCCGCTAGTACAGCAACATATGTTTTTTAAGATCTCTTATACTGCTAGTCAGGAAAGATTCTTTTACCACTAATATTCTTTCACCTAGTCAGAATAAATGTTTGCTATTGTAGTTCAAAGTGCTTATCACACTGAAATATTTGATTTATAAACTTTTCTGCCACCACCTCCTTCAACCCCCCTCCCCCCCTTCCTCCCCGCCGCCGCATGAGGCACCGTCCCGCAATCTTCGCATGGCTCTGGGGAAGGCGATGGCATGTCCCTTTTCCGGCTGGTCACGGACGTGTGAGGTGGTGCGTGGCCTATGGATCGGGCGCGGATCTGGCAGGCAGGGTAGAGTGGCGAGGTCGGGTGTACAACAACGGCTCACGGTGCCGGTGTGGCTTGGCTTCGGCCTGTAGCGAGGGCATTGGCCAGTGGCTGTTGACCTGGATGCGGATCTGATGGTGGCCTAATCGACAGCGCGACAAAAGGCCGAGCACGGCTAACCAAGGGACCACACGCGTGGGATCCGGGCCCTTATGCCCGGATCTGACGGCCGCAGCGGCCGTTGCCGTTCTATGGGCGAAGACAGTGGTTGGCATGGCGGTTGCCGTTTCCTTTTGTTCTCGTAGGCGTTGCAATGGCCTCCTCCTCCGCCCGTCTTCGAGCTCAAGGGAAACACCAGGCCCGGTTCTTTGGATCGGATGGCGACTGCATCTTGGCGTAGTTTTCCTTCATGAAGGTGCTATCTTGTCGCTTGTAGGGTCCCCAGTGTCAACTTTGGCGATGCTGGACTTCCTGTTGGTACGGCCCGCCCTTCTACATCGAGGCTTCGTGTGTTTAGCTGTGTTGTATCCCGTGTTTAGGCCGAGCATCCCTTGTCCCTCCGCTCTAAGCACCATGTTCACACCTTCTTGCGTTCGTGTCATGCGTTGTACCCACTCTCTGTGCTTATTTCATTTCTTCTATCAATAAAATATATCCAAGCTTTACGTATTTGTGAAAAAAGACAGGTTGCGGTGCCGGCGGGAGGTACAGAAAACCCTAGCGGCTGGTTGCCCATCGTACGAGCGAAGGTGTACGAGCGACGGATGCGTTCTCTACGGTAATTTTCTACTAATATATATGTACAAAAAATATAAAGAGTAATAGAAAAGATAGCATTGGTGCACAGCCTATCCGTGAACAGGATAGAATGATTTTGCTCCTTTTTCCAATGGGGCCTAGAAAAGGAATTGGCTGATGTATCTTTATTACCCTGTATAATTTGTCGGGTCATAGGCTTTCTTGAAAGCTTCTTAGCAGGTGGCACAACCAAACAGAGATCGAATCCCGGATACGAATTTATCACCTTAATCATGAAGCATCGACAGCTCCTTTTTCAAGCATCGATCTATTATCTCCAATGGAAAGAGCACATCTGTCTTGGCTGTCAAGTATGAGACGTTTTTTATGTGCCTTTTGTGCACCAGATAAACGAGCCATACCGGCAAAGCATACCGGCAAACAAAAACGAAAGCGGAGGCCGCGCGGATCAGATGTGGAGTACGTGGGTCAGGGGCACGCAAAGCAACACGATGCCAGACGAGCTGGTCGCATGCTCGCTCGATTGTGCCATTAGTACAGGAAAACCTCTCTTTCTTGAGTGGCTCCATCACGGTTTGTGCGTCCTGCGGATGGAGTAAGGGTATCTCGTAACCCGCAAAAAACTTACGGTTAGTTACGATTGAATAGATTCTTTGACAGTTTTGCTAAACCACATCTAGATGTGCTCTAAATATTGCATATCTAAACCATATGTCATTGATTTTACGCTAAGACTCATGCAAGCATTTGTTTTGTCTTTTTTATTTTTCTTTCTAGTTTAATTGTTTAACTTAGACGTGCCCTAGATAGACCCTTTCGTTGACAATCATAAAAGAAATATTCTCTGACATTTTTCTTGATAGGATCAATTTTTTTATGAGAAACTTCTGATCTATTTGTTTTTAATCATGACAGTACAACAAACATTAGAATAATAAAAATTACACCCACACCCGTAGACTATTGTTATCTGTGCATTGCAACGGGCCATATATATTGAAGGATGTCATCGCAAGGAGCTAAAAGTATTGAAACAGTTTATAAATCACAACTTCGTTTCAAAAGCATTAGAAACTTTGTACGTAAATGTTTATATGCAACAACACTAGTGAGATCTAATGGAGGGAGGTAAAAAATAGTGCTCCCTCTGTCCCGAATTAGTTGACTCATATTTATCTAGATATGGACGTATAGACACAATTTAATGTTCGATACACCCATATCTAAACAAATCTAAGTCAACTATTTTAGGACGGCGGTTTGCATTTCTTTCCCTGGACGTATAGACACCGAGCATGATAATATATTGAAAGATAAATCATATTTCTATTTAAAAGTTCTACAAAAGCTCTACGTACTAGTCCCCCGTTCTAAAATAAGTGTCGCTGATTTCGTACAAGGTTGTACTTTATTTGGAATTGCGCCACACCTCCAATTTTGTAAGATTTCTGTACAATTAATATGTAGCAATAACATTGCTCACTTCATGTCGGAATCATGAATAGAGTATATTGTATGATCAATCATCCTCTCGAGACATTTTGTAAGGACTGAGAATAATCAACTTTCTTGCCATGTTGAGTATTTTTAGTTGTTCTTGCAAATTATCGTTTGAAACTAACGGCAACAATAACATGGATGCAGAAATATAAGATTAAAAAAAGATGTGGAGAAATAGCGTTCGAATTATTGATCTTTAGCCTATTTTGACATTTTCTACAATTCCTAGAAAATCCATAGGCCCATATTGGCCATTCATGCTTGACAATGAGAGTGTGAAAAGGTTAGTCTCAACCCGCTAGTGGAGGGTGTGGTAGACAGCATATAAGATGGGTTGTTACACACCACACTAAGAGTTCTAAAATAAGAGTTTGAGAAGAGGACACATACACGCATAATCCTCCTCCGCTGCCCGCCTTGCCCGTGTGACGTGTGGCCTGATCGAACTAGAATTGATGCCACATGTTCGCGTTGTCTTCTTTTTTTCATGCAGGAAAATAAAAGTTGAAACGATTTTTGCACTAATGAAAAATGGAACTGAACAATTATTTGGTTGTTTCCCTTCGTCTCCGTTTTAGTGCTTCCCATAGAGGCCGCCACTTCATCTCCTATGTGTCTACCTCATTCCCGAGCCTTGATCCGCCTACCGCTTTCCCATCTCGCTTCTCAGCGTGCAGCGCGACAAATTGAGACAGCAGGCCTCTAAAACCCCGCCTCTTGAGATCTTGTATGTTAGATGGGCGATTAGGTTTGTGGAGACTGCTCTTGTGCAACAGCTGAACTCTTCTCCAACGTGGCTACGCGCTACTATTTTCCCAACGATTTCCGAAATCGATGACCTCCTCCACAACATGACAATCGGTGATGGTGCTGCGATTGGAAACGCCTCTTCTTCCACCCCACCGTACATTTCCATATCCCTTCTCTTAGGGCTTGTTTCTCAATATTTCCTAGAAGCAGTTGATCCAGGCATGGTATGTACATACCAGATTGCATGTGTAGCATGTTTGTTTGTTCGAAAATCATGTTTAACCTGTTCATCGTTATTTATCAATGACATATCTGGATTAATTTCTATGAAAAATTGCTCCAATTTCAACAAATAGTATGGTCCCCCATGATAATCTTTGCTGCAATTTGAAGTTTTGAAGTGATATCCAGTTAACAAATGGATTATTTTATACTGTGTCATACATGGTGAACAATACTTGATCATTTCAGGATGGTCATAGCGTACAACTCGAACAAGGACTAAATATAAAACAGTCCAGTAAATAAATATTAAGCTTCAGTTCACACAAAGATATAGCACACAGAATACTTGTCAAATGGAGATACAGCATACAAAACAAGAATCAACAAATGGGCTTATTTTGTCGGCCATAGGTCAAAGGCCAATAGATATGCCCCCAGTGCAGCTCAAACGGCGGTACATAAATGGATCGAGCAAACAAGTACGATAGGTAGCTCAGCACGCGCCACGGCGGAACCCGACGGCGCTGCCGCCGACGTTGAAGAGCACCTCGATTGTACGCTGCTGAACGTAGCCGATGATCCCGGTGGATCCGTCGCCGCCGCCAGTGGATGCGAAGGCGAGGCAGCTGTTGAACAGCACCCCTGACGAGTCAAGCTCCACTGCAGCGCCGCCGTTGCTCCGGCTGTCGAACACCAGCGAGATCTTGGGCAGCCTTAGGGTGCGGACGCCGGTGAAGTCGTAGCAGGTGTCTAGCTGGCCCTTGGGCGCGGCGACGCGGTACGCGCTCATCTGGGCCCTGAAGGCGTCACGCAGCGCGCGGTATGCCGTGGGCTGGAGGCGCGTGATGACGGTGCGGGAGTCCATGACCGCGCCGGGGGCAAAGACCATCGGCGGAACAGCGACCGGCTGCCCGGCGACGGTGATAGCCTGCAGGCGCACGAGGTACATGGACGGGGCCATCTTGCTCTTGAGCATGGGAGTCACCATGTACCTGGAGCAGTGAAAAAAAATAGAGTGCTATTACAAACTAGCGTGGCCCTTAAAATACGCTATTAGCGTGCTATAGCGTGCTATTAGCGACACTATAGCATATGCTATCTTTTTCACTGACCTGGAGGCGGCGATCCTCGGTACGCCGAGGGTGAAAAAGCCGCGTTGGCTCGCCGTCGGCGGGACGCAGTAGGAGAAGACGTGTCCATAGGTTCCCTTTGTCTGGGACGAGAGTGACTGCGCGCCCCGGCCGAGCGACATGATCCCGGCGGTCGTGTTGCTGAAGAGCTCAGGGCGCTGCAGGGCGTGGCTGCAGCCGAAGCGGAAGCTGCTGACCGTGCCGGCGGGGGTGGGGGTGATTGTTAGCACGTCGGAGATGTAGGTGCCGGAGGTGGCTGACCCGTCGGGGTACTGGACGCGGTACTGGCACTGGCCGGTGTTGCCGGCGCCGGTGCAGCCGTTGGCGTACGGGCCGAGCTGGCGGCAGATGGGCGAGCTGCAGGGGAAGGGAGCATAGGTGCCGGACTTGCTTGGGTCGTAGGTGGCGTCCGTCTGAGGGTGGCACTGCGGCTTTGGGCAGGGCGCGCACTGCACCCACGGCACGTCGCTCGCCGTGTCGATCACCATGTGTTGGGTCACTCCAGGCAGTTTGCCACCGCCGGTGGCCGCCGGAGCAACGTCGGATGACGATGAAGGCGCCTGCAATCAATTAATGTTGCATCGTGAATTTCATAATCCACAGTTCTCCACGTAAGATCTCATGAATATAACATTTGGTTAATATAACTTGTTTAAGTCTCAGTGATATATAGGAGCACCTGCTTGAATTCTTTTTTGGGGGGTAACTTATGTTACATTTGGACTTAGGGCGTTCATGATTTTTAATATTACCAAGCCTTTGGTTAAGATAACCATGATCTAACTTTATAGCGTTTTCATTTACCTCATTTCCCACTGCGAACGTCCCGGCGGGCTCGCTATTGACCTCAGATGACTGGGGGGTCTGGGCGGGCGCGTCCGCCAGGGGGTTCTCGACGGAGAGCTTCCTCTGGATGTAGCCGGCGCGGTGCTGATCCCACCGGAGCGTGTCCGCCACGGATGACGGCGGCGCCATATTGTGCCCCGCCGAGGAGCACGGACCATGAGGATGGCTCAGCGGCACCCAGGCGCCGCTAGCCGGCGGGCTCACTGCATAGATACGTATGGTAAGCCACGTCCACAACGCATGACAGTGATATACAGATAGCTCGGTTAATTACCCTTGTGGCCTTGGCAGACGGTGCTTGGCTCGAGCGAGCTAGTTTCCACCACGACGTAGTGGTTGAGCTCGTCGCCGACGCTTGCTGCTACTGCATGGGAAATGTCGAGGGATGATGATGTAGTAGAGGAGCTAGAGAGGAGAAACATCAGCAACAATGGCACAAGGGGAGCCATGGCTAGGCGAGCTGTTCTTTCTGTCGTCTGCAGTGACCAATGCCTCTCTCTGCACACTGCCCAGCTCCAGTTATATATACTAGCATGCCGAGGCGTGTGTGATAGTACTATGATTTGTGGGTGACGTCACTTGAAGACCATAGCATGGGGTTTGCTCAGCCAATATGCATGGATGGTGCCTTAGGGCATCTTCAAGGGGCTGGCAAATAACTTCCCTATATGTCCTTTTATGTTCGGGTATGGTCTACGGACATGATGCGGTAGAGAGCCATTCAACCTTTTTTTATAAGTTAATCCTTATTTGTCCGGTTGGAATGAGAGAGGTGAGAGGAGACCATACATGTGAGAAGAGAGAAAAAAGAGGAGGGCCACATGGTGGCTTTTTGTTGGTCAAGTGGATGTCCGGACACCGGTATAGCTCCCCATGTTTATCTCGATTTTGCCAAGGAAAAGGACGTCCAAACCACTTCACAGACCGCTGGGGTCCCTATTGGATAACAAAAGTTGTCATAAGCAGTCTAGACACCACAACCCGGACGTGCACCGAAACTTTGAGGGTATCCCTGTTTCCCTCGGAGATGCCCTTAGAAATAGGCTCTATGATTGGCGAGTTGTATCATGTTCGATCGGCATTGCTTTAGCCTTTCTGACGAAAAGGTTTTGTAGGGCTAGCGATGCTTTTAAGCAGCATGTGTTCATCAACAGGGTTAGCTCACGCTTTAAAAGAAATTACATCCTTACAAAGCATACCACCTTAACAGTTTCTTAGGCGTACGTCCCTCCAACACGCCTCGTCCAACCCCGCTCGGAGGTTTAGAAGAAACTCTGATTTTATGGCGCAGTGGATCTATTTTTCTGATTTTAGGCCTTGTACTTCCTCTGTAAATCCAAACGCTCTTACATTTCTTTATAGAAAGAGTACAATATAAAATCCAATGGAGCCCCCCTTGGGTTTTCCATTTTCCTCCGGCGGACTAAAGATTTTTTTAAACACGGTATGCAGAATTCATATAGAAGCATATACACACCACTATGAATGCACACATGTACACCCTACCTTTATGAGCACCCTACCCTTATGAGCACCTCTGAAAGACTGAGCCAACAAACCATCTTGATATTGACAAAGTCACCACAGACGCCTTTAAAGTCGACACAAACGTCTCCTCCCATTAAACGCACATCATCGAAAGGGATGAAATAAAGCCATAATAATGCGAGCACGGGTATCAAGTCTAGGATCTGATCCTTAGTAGGATAAGAATGCCACTGTTTACCTAACCATTCAACCGGAGGTCAATTCGCGGCAGAATCAGGATTTTGATAAGCACACTCTAGGCACCAAAACATGCACGGCTTTACAAGCAAAGCACATCCTAGGCATTGTGTCTTTGTCTTTTGACGGGATTAAAATAAAGTGTGAGAAGGTATCACGTATGTGCACTGGTGCATGCATGGGAAAGAGTGAAGTGCATTGCAGGTCCTTGAACTATTTTAAGTGTGTCACATAGGTACTCAATCCATAAAAAAAACTCATACAGGTCCTCATAGTACAACAAGTGTGTCATACTAGGAAAAATATACGTCATCGGACTATTTTAGCGTTGGAACTGATTCTGGACCTAAATGACACACTTATTGCATTTAGAGGACCTGCATGATGATTTTCATAGTTTGAGGACCTAAGTGACATCACTGAAATAGTTCAGGGACCTACAATGCATTTCACTCTTGTGCTACCTGTGCACCAAGTTAATAAAATGCAATTTATAAATGCCAGAAAATTCTGAACAAAAAAGTACATTGTACTAGCAACAAGAATCTGCCATACTACAAATTTGAGGTCCAAATTGAAAACTCATTATTAGAAACAAAAAAGACAAATTCACCAATGATATAGAAAATGGGCTGAATTCAAGGCCCAGGTTGCATTAGGTACTATTTACATCATGATTTGTCTTTTCTTGTTTCTAACTATGTACGTTAATTTTCTCAAAAAACTATGTACATCAAATTTGAAAATAAAATTGTGTACTATGGTAGAAATGTGTCATACTTACGCCCTCACAAAATTTCATAATTTTTCAATGTTTATAAAGTGAGATACCGAGATCAATGCACGGGCAGCACCAAATTCACCGTTGCACCAGATACGTTCCCCGTGCATGCAGGATGCAGCTAGCTCGTATGCGCACTTGTGCATGACACAAATTCGTTTCCTGAGTTCGGCCGGGATAAAAATCACTAAAACAAGTGAAAAGAAGTGACTGACGAATAGTAAAAGCATTACTAGTGCGCCTTAGATGGTCATAATTTGGATCTCTTGTTGACAAAAAAAATGGATCATCGGCCAATTTTTTTTTTTCTAAAATCCAGGATATCGGGCCAACTTATTTTGGGACATTTTAGATTGCTTACCACATGTGTCACATGGTAGGATGTCCGGCCAATTATTTGGTAGTATTTTCCCAACTACATGCCTTCTTTTAGGCTAGCTTACAAGGGCATGGTCAATGCATAGGCCCAGGGTGATGCTCCGTATGCCAAGTAGGATCGGATGCCAGGAAAAGTAAATTCAGATAGGGAAGAGTGATCCTCTGCAGGAGGCGGGTATTTGAGCAGAAAAACTGCGGCCGGTGTAAAAAGTAAAAAAAGTTAAAGTGGAGAGTAGAGATGCATGTGTACTAAAGTCTATGTTTTCTATTCGTTGATGAGGCCCACTAGTAGTAGCTTGCGGTGGGGAGAAAAAATCAATATAGTTGCTGAAAGGATCGAGATGGACCTAGAGGGGGGTGAATAGGTACACTACAAAATTTTAATTATTACTTATCAATTTTAGGCAATAGTGCGGAATATGAAGGTGAGCCTAACAATTGCAAGCGAGTACTAAATACAAAACAAGTAACCCAAGCACATAAGTAAGCAAGCATAATATGATGTAAGTAAGTGCAAAGAGACAAGTAACCACAAGTAGAGAGTTAGGGTTAGGAATAACCGCAACTCCGGGAGACGAGGATGTATGCCGATGTTCACTTCCTTGGAGGGAAGCTAGTCACCGTTAGAGAGGTGGATGTTACCACAAAGGCACACCAACGCCACGAAGGCTCACCCTATTCTCCCTTTGAGACAACACCACGGAGGCGTTTCTCAACCACTAGTGGTAGACCTTGGGGTGATCTCCAAACCCTTACAAACTTTCCGGGGGTAATCACAAAGGTTGATTCCTCTCCGAAAGACTCCTACCGCCTAGGTGTCTCCAACCTCCAAGAGTAATAAGAACGTTGGGAAAAGCTCAAGACTTGCTCAAATCACAAATTCCTTCGGTGCAAAGAAGGGGAAGGAGTGGATCTATCACTTGATTGGAGAACTTCTCTCAAATGCTCCTAGAACACTTGGGAATCTAGGATTTGGTGTAGGTGATTGAGAGAGAGAGAGAGAGAGAGAGAGAGAGAGAGAGAGAGAGAGAGAGAGAGTGTTCTTGTTAAGCTCAAATTGAATGGTCAACCTTATCAAGTGGAAGGGAAAGGTATTTATATAGTAAGTGTGGAAAGGTGACCGTTTGAGCACATAAGTGCACAGGATAGGTCGGACGTCCGGACAACATCGGACGTCCGGACAACATGGGACGTCCGGTGGCACAACTATGTCCGGACGTCCGACAGTCATCGGATGACCGGCCACTGTGAATATGTGAGCCTACGTACCTGTACACAGGACACGGACGTCCGAGACGGGCCGGACATCCGGAGCCCAGACGACCGGAGAGTCCGGAAATCCGTAAATACGGTTCTGTTGTGAAAGTACCGGACGTCTGAGACCTGTCGGACAACCGGTGGTCGGACGTCCGGAGTGTTCCGGAAATCCGCAAATATCATTCTGTAAAGGAACACCGGACGACCGGAGGGAGGCCGGACGTCCGGACAGCTAAGAGGGACCGGACGTCCGTAGAGCACCGGACGTCCGGAGACAAAGAATAGGAGCTGTGGATTTTGAGCAAGTATTTCACTAGATCCAACGATCCCCTGTTAATAGTGCAGGATCCCTATACTCAAGAACAAAGCAAAAACGAAGTCAATGTCTTGTATCTCCATTATTGAGTTATATGCTTTTTGTCCCTAGTCATGATCCATACACACGTTCTTTGAGACATAATCCTGAGATATACTTGATAAACATGATTAGTCCCTAGCATATGTGTTGTCATGAACATCAAAATATGATTAAGGGCATGATTGCACTTTCAATCTCCCCTTTTTGGTAGTTGATGACAACTCATATGCACATTCATAAAAACAATAGTAATCGAAAGTATTTGTTGTGGAGCTCAATAATCAAGAATGAGCAAAGAGTGAGCTCCCCCTCAACATGATACCATAGATACTAAAACATGAGGAGGGCTCCCCCTCCAAGTGATACCAATACAACCAAATCTCATACACAAGATAATCAAGAATTAAACTTCATATAGATTCACCAAATCTCAGCCTCGACAAACTCATAACATAGGTTCCATACAAGCTAAAACATAATCATGGCAATAAGTTCGATTACATAATGAGCTAGAAAAGCATGCATATAAAGCCTACTCACCCTTGGCATCAAATGTCCAAAAATAAAGAAGGGGGGAACATAACAGCATCAGAGATCATCCTCGTCATCATCATGAGCACCACTGCCACCAGCCTCGTCGAATAAATCAGCCCACTCAGGACCCGAGGGGAAACCAAAGTCGGAAGGGGGCTCTTCAGGAAGACGCTTATCGTCACTCACATCATACACTCCGGAGTCTCTCAGACGAGCCTTCAGAGCATTCTTGGAAGTTACCATGCGAGTGACAACATCGTGATGTTGGGAGCAATGGAAGGTGAACATCTTCATCATGGCAGAGTGAGCCTTCCCAAGAAAACGAGCAATGCGCCCAAAAGGTGCAGAACTGGAAGGAGAACGGGCATCATGAGAAGGAACACTAGCTGCGGTGCGACGAGCAGTAGCAATAGGAGGAGGAACATGATCAGCCGCCATGTGAGCTTGAATGACCCATCGCTCATGCATGTGAGTGCGGACAATGGGAAAAGAAGCGACGCTCTTGATAAAGGCCTGAATAAAGGGGGCATGAGGAAAAGCCCTCTTGTGCTGGAAGCTAGCATGGCGGATCTCATGCCATAGAAAGTGTGGAACATTTATCTTCCCTTTGGGAGATGCAAAGAGGCGATGTGTGAGATCAATGCAATAGCTGTTGCACGAGCCTTTGTCACCCATCTTAGGATAGATGGTGCGGATGACACACCGATAGATGATGTTGAAAGGAAAGCGCCAAATGGAGACTTGGTTCAGACCCTTTTGTTTTTCAATGTCAGACAGGGTTGATATAGGTTTAAGGAGATCCGCACAGACCTCAATGCCCTTAGGCCTATGGTTGGGATCATCCTTGTGGATTTTGAACCCGGTGTCAGGAAATCCAATGGCAGTGACAAACTGAGCATAAGGTGCTGTGAGTGCGGTGTCTGATTTCATCCATGTGACAGTGTTATCAGGACCAAAATAACATGTGGCATAGAATTGATGGATGGCAGCTTGGTTAAAATCATGTTGAAATGCAAATGGAGCAGCTAGATTGGATGACTCAATGAGCTCAATAGCTCCCGAATATTTATCCGGATGAGTGCGAATATGCTCTAAATCAATGCAGACATGGAGTGACAAGCCTTTAGGGATGACAATAGTGGTAAAGATGTCGGCTTGGACATTAGTGCGAAAGCGACTATCCTGAGAATCCCTAACAATAGTAAATTGATCAACATCGCGACATAATTTAAGATAGAAGCGGTGGGAACCTCGTTGAAACGCTTAATATGGCGGCCGAGTGGTAATGGAGGCTCAAGTGATAGCCATACTCTAAGATCGCCAGCATGATAGCCATACTCCAAGATCTCCAGCATCTCATCGTTTCCATGTCGAAGATGATCCTGCATAGCAACTCTCCACAAAACAAAATCGGAAGTGGCACTAAGTAAAGGAGGTTTGCCTTGAGGATTATATCTTGGTTTCTCAACCTGAGGTCTTGCATATAGCCAAGGAACACTGGCGTGTTCATTGCTAGGAGGTTGTTGACCAAGTGATGGAGTAGGCACAGTTGGCCTCGAAGCCGCACCACCCGAGAGTGGTGCAAGCACCGTGGACAACGTGGCTAATCTCATTTGGACCAAGGCCTCAAGGGAAGCATCATGCTCCTCTTTTTGCTTAGCAAGGGCCCGTTCTAGATCCTCAGACGTAAAGGACTTGACTTCAGAGGAAGCCTCGCCTTTATCCTTAGGATCTACAACCAGGGGAGTCCCATCCGGGTTCATCTCGCTCTAGGGCGGTTAAGCCACAAGAATAGAGCACGAGGCTATGATACCAATTGAAAGGAACGAGATGGACCTAGAGGGGGGGTGAATAGGTACACTACAAATTTTTAATTATTACTTAGCAATTTTAGGCAATAGTGCGGAATATGAAGGTGAGCCTAACAATTGCAAGTCAGTACTAAATACTAAACAAGTAACCCAAGCACATAAATAAGCAAGCACAATATGATGTAAGTAAGTGCAAAGAGACAAGTAACCACAAGTAGAGAGTTAGGGTTAGGAATAACCGCAACTCCGAGAGACGAGGATGTATGCCGATGTTCACTTCCTTGGAGGGAAGCTAGTCACCGTTAGAGAGGTGGATGTTACCACAAAGGCACACCAATTCCACGAAGTCTCACCCTATTCTCCCTTTGAGACAACACCACGGAGGCGTTTCTCAACCACTAGTGGTAGACCTTGGGGTGATCTCCAAACCCTTACAAACTTTCCGGGGGTAATCACAAAGGTTGATTCCTCTCTGAAAGACTCCTACCGCCTAGGAGTCTCCAACCTCCAAGAGTAATAAGAACGTTGGGAAAAGCTCAAGACTTGCTCAAATCACAACTTCCTTCGGTGCAAAGAAGGGGAGGGAGTGGATCTATCACTTGATTGGAGAACTTCTCTCAAATGCTCCTAGAACACTTGGGAATCTAGGATTTGGTGTAGGTGATTGAGAGAGAGAGAGAGAGAGGAGTGTTCTTGGCAAGCTCAAATTGAATGGTCAACCTTATCCCGTGGAAGGGAAAGGTATTTATATAGTAAGTGTGGAAAGGTGACCGTTTGAGCACATAAGTGCACAGGATAGGTCGGACGTCCGGACAACATCGGACGTCCGGTGGCACAACTAAGTCCGGACGTTCGACACTCATCGGACGACCAGCCACTGTGAATATGTGAGCCTACGAACCAGTACACAAGACACGGACGTCCGAGATGGGCCAGACATCTGGAGCCCGGACGACCGGAGAGTCCGGAAATCCGTAAATACGGTTCTGTTGTGAAAGTACCGGACGTCCGAGCACTAGTAGAAAAGAGGGCTTTGGTCCAGGCCGGGTTAGCCCATTAGTCCTGGTTCAGTCTAGAACCGGGACTAATGGGGGCATTAGTCCCGGTTCGTGCGCCCAGGGGCCACATGGGCCATTTGTCCCGGTTCGTCTAGACCTTTTAGTCCCGGTTGGTGCCACGAACCGGGACTAAAGGGTGTGATGCCCATTAGTCCCGGTTCGTGGCACCAACCGGGACTAAAAGGTTAGAACTTTAGTCCCGGTTCGAGCCACCAACCGGGACTAATGGGGTTTGAGGCATCAGTACCGGTTCATGGCACGAACCGGTACTAATGGTCCCATTTTCAAACTCCACACCCCCCACCCCCCTTGTGGATCGCCTTTTCAGTTTTTTAAAAAATAAAATAAAATGATGAAAATGTCAAAAAAAAAATAAGTTTCCCATGTGATCTGTGGTCTAGTTGTTGGGAAAATTTAAAATATGAATTTCGACTTTATTTGCAAAATCTCTCTAGAATTTAGTAAAATGGGCATAACTTTTGGATACGAACTCGGATTAAAATGTTTTTATATGAAAAACCATCTACTCGAAAAGTTAACAATAGTAATCGAAAGTATTTGTTGTGGAGCTCAATAATCAAGAATGAGCAAAGAGTGAGCTCCCCCTCAACATGATACCATAGATACTAAAACATGAGGAGGGCTCCCCGCCCCCCAAGTGATACCAATACAACCAAATGTCATACACAAGATAATCAAGAATTAAACTTCATATAGATTCACCAAATCTCAGTCTCGACAAAATCATAACATAGGTTCCATACAAGCTAAAACATAATCATGGCAATAAGTTTGATTACATAATGAGCTAGAAAAGCATGCATATAAAGCCTACACCCCCTTGCCATCAAATATCCAAAAATAAAGAAGGTGGGAAACATAACAGCATCAGAGATCATCCTCATCATCATCATGAGCACCACTGCCACCAGCCTCGTCGAAGAAATCAGCCCACTCAGGACCCGAGGGGAAACCAAAGTCGGAAGGGGGCTCTTCAGGAAGACGCTCATCGTCACTCACATCATACACTCTGGAGTCTCTCAGACGAGCCTTCAGAGCATTCTTGGAAGTTACCATGCGAGTGAGAACATCGTGATGTTGGGAGCAATGGAAGGTGAACATCTTCATCATGGCAGAGTGAGCCTTCCCAAGAAAATGAGCAATGCGCCCAAAAGGTGCAGAACTGGAAGGAGAACGGGCATCATGAGAAGGAACACTAGCTGCGGTGCGACGAGCAGTAGCAATAGGAGGAGGAACATGATCAGCCACCATGTGAGCTTGAATGACCCATCGCTCATGCACGTGAGTGCGGACAATGGGAAAAGAAGCGACGCTCTTGATAAAGGCCTGAATAAAGGGGGCATGAGGAAAAGCCCTCTTGTGCTGGAAGCTAGCAAGGCGGATCTCATGCCATGGAAAGTGTGGAACATTTATCTTCCCTTTGGGAGATGCAAAGAGGCGATGCATGATATCAATGCAATGGTTGCTGCACGAGCCTTTGTCACCCAAGTGGTAATGGAGGCTCAAGTGAGATGTGACGAGCATCACCGTGGGGTTGCACCGGAGGAGGTGGAAGCTGGAAGGTTGGAAGACGAGTGCCCGGCTTGGGTGCAGAGACACGAACACCAACAAACGGGGCCGGTTCCACCTCCTTAAGTTCATCCTCAAAGTCCGACCCCTCCGAGGATGAGTCGCTAGACGAGCTGGGAGGACGGGCGGCACGCTTCCGAGGACGAGCCTGCTCCTGGGAGTCATCGGAGCCACCACGACGAGACGAACGAGCCGGCCCACCGGCAACTTGCTTGCGAGCGGAGTGCTTGGTCCTAGGCATCATGACCTAGGGGAGAAAGAAGACTCAGATCAATACCCCACCATAGATCGAGGAGTCAATGCATGAGGGAGAAAAGATATGGCCTACCTTGAAGTGAGGAACACGGAAGAAACTGGCGACCGGAACAGATCAGGCAACCGGCCGAGAGAGGCCGCCGGGGCTTGAGCGAAGGCCAAGCGGACAGCAGAACCGCGGCGAGGGACTAGGCCATGTAGCGGATCCCGAGCAGAGAGGAGCCCCGGCGAGGGGCACGGCGGTGTGTGGCCACGGCGAGAGACCACTGGGCTGGAGCGGCGGCGGTGGGGATCAGTGGAAAGGAGGATGAGGGAGCAGTTCCGAAACCCTACCCCGCACTATATATAGGGGCCGATGAAAACGGCCGGACGACCGGAGCCTATGGACGACCGTAGTCGAATAGGAGTTCGGACGACCGGGGGGCACGGACGACCGGGGCCTGAGCCAGAAGAAAGGAAGTATGACAAAGATGAATTTACGGACGACCGGAAGCCTCGGACGTCCGCCACCAAGGGCAGGGAAGGATACCAGAAAGTATATAACGGACGTCTGGATAGGCCGGACGACCGGACAGAGTTCAACAGAGAAGAAGTTACGGACGTCCGGAGGCTTACGGACGTCCGGCGTTCCGGCACCAAGGCCAGCTAAGGGGGCCAGAGAGTATTTTACAGACGTCCGGATAGGCCGGACGACCGTGCTGAGTTCAACAGAGAAGAATTTACGGACGTCCGGAGGTCTACGGACGTCCGGAGGTCTACGGACGTCCGGAGGTCTACGGACGTCCAGCGTTGGAGCCCGGACGTCCGGTAAACCACGGACGCCCGACGCAAGAATTGACAAGAGGCAAGGTGCAAGTGTATGTGCTGCTGATCATGATGAGGAGAAGACAATTTCCGTCCATAGTAAGAATTTCTTATTAAGTAACTAGTACCCTATCCCAATCAATAGTAACCATATACCACTCCAATATTGTTCTAATGATACGAGTGGTGGCTACTGCCACCATGTATGAGTAGACGTGACATGACACGGAAAGATTTGAACTTTGAGTGCATAATCACTACTCCATCATGGAAAGCACCATATTTAGATGTTATGGTAGCTTTGAGAGTGTTTGTTCTTTTTATGCATTTCATAGGATGAGGATACTCATGAGTTGAGTGTCTCCCCCTACATATATGCCTACATCAAGATAAGACATTAATTTCATGCATTAATGGGTACTAGATTTCACATAATATTGTCAAGCTCCAAGATACCAAATTCACGCCTACAAAACCTTGCTTCATCCAATGGTTTGGTGAAAATACCTGCCAGTTGCAAATCTGTACCAATGTGATCAATGTGAATATCCCCCTTTTCAACATGATCTCTCAAGAAGTGGTACCTAATATCAATGTGCTTGGTGCAGAGATGATCCTTGGGGTTCTCAGCAATATTGATGGCACTTTCATTATCACATAGAAGAGGCACATGTCTATAGGTGATACCGTAATCCTTCAAAGTTTGCCTCATCCACAACAACTGAGTTGCACAACTGGCGGCAGCAATGTATTCAGCTTTTGCGATAGAGAGAGCAATACAATTTTGTTTCTTTGAGGACCAACTTACCAAGGATCATCCAAGAAACTGACTTGCACCGGATGTGGACTTATGATCCACTTTGTCTCTAGCCCAATCCGCATCCATGTACCCAATAAGATCAAACTTAGCATCCTTGGGGTACCAGAGGCCCAACTTTGGGGTGTGAACAAGGTATCTAAGAATATGCTTAACCGCCTTATGATGACTTTCCATAGGGAAAGCTTGAAATCTAGCACACATGCATACACTGAACATGATGTCTGGTCTAGATGCACAAAGATAAAGCAATGAACCAATCATAGAGCGGTAAGTAGATGGGTCGAAAGGAGTACCATTTGTGTCTTCAGTGAGAGCAATTTTGGTTGGCATGGGTGTCACTACTAGAAAAATGGCTATAGATGGGATTGACACTAATGGCGCACCAGAAAGATGGTGCGCCATTAGTATATACTAATGGCGCACCACCATCTGATGCGCCATTAGAGTTTAAACTACTAATGGCGCACCTTGCAATGGGTGCGCCATTAGTATCAAAAAAAATTTAACTAGTGCGCCTGTCCAAACATACTAATGGCGCATCCTGCCCAAGTGCGCCATTAGTAGTTGTAACTACTAATGGCGCACTGCATGTGGGTGCGCCATTAGTATAAATTTTTTTGAACTAGTGCGCTTATTCAAACATACTAATGGCGATCCTGCCCAAGTGCGCCATTAGTAGTTGTAATTACTAATGGCGCACCTGCAGTGGGTGCGCCATTAGTATAGAATTTTTTTTGAACTAGTGCGCTTATTCAAACATACTAATGGCACATCCTGCTTAAGTGCGCCATTAGTAGTTGTAACTACTAATGGCGCACCATGCAAGAGGTGCGCCATTAGTAAGTGGGCAGCAACAAGATATTTGGGACAGCCTCTCCTACCCACACACTCACTTTCTCCCCACTTCATTCTCTCCACCTCCTCCTTGTCTCGGTGCCTCCTCTTTTCACCTCATTTCCACCATAGATTCATTCAAATTAAGTGGTTAAATTACCTTGTTTTAATAGGTAAGTAAGGGGAAGCTATATTTAGGTTGTTCTCCCTACAACAATGTGCACATGCACTTTTACGGCCTAGCTAGATCTATGTATGTTCGTGGTGTTGCATATGTTTGTGGTGTTGCATATGTGTTTGTGTTTGGAGGTGTACCGGTATTTGAAATGCGATAGTTGCCAATATTTTGCCGGAATGTTGATTCATTTCCGTCAAGCGAGAATTTTGGCATTAAGCATTCTTTTGGTCCTATTTTAGGAAAGTCATGCCAAATTTTTGTTTGGTTCTAAAATATCGTTTTGCTCTACCCCGCAGGCGACCATGGTCCGCACGATGACCGAAGGCATCGTGAATAGGTTTTTAAGGTCCGCGAAGGCCGAGATGCTTCAAAAGAACGAGTCGGAGATAAGATGTCCGTGTCGAAGATGCAAGCTGAAGAGCCTTATTGCGGACCCGGATTCCGGGCAGGTGCGGGACCACCTGCTGTTGCGTGGTTTCATGGATGGCTATCGGTGGCAAGGTGATGAAGATGACTACAAAGTCGTCCATGCGGGCCGGGCAAGAAATGAGGAAGGGCAGCAAGACAACCACCGCGGCTCGGGCGGGCGAGAAGACGAAGAATCCCCAGGAGATGATCACAACTGTGATGCTGTACACAGTCATCATGTAGAAGATGCAGGACATGATGATGAGTAAGATGCCGGAGCAGGCGACGGGCATGATCATGAAGATGATGATGCCGGCGGAGCAGACGACGCTGGACCATCGATGGGCTGGGTGCAGGACCCTCATATTCAAGAGCTGCTTCTCAAGCAGACGGATAACGCAAGAGCTGCCGCCCGAGAGAAAGCCAAGATGGATCAACTTGAGTTAGACGCGTTACTCCATTGTATGAAGGATGCAGGCCCGAGGATACCCGCTGAAAGTAACGCCATGGCTCGAGATGAAGGTAAAACACAAAATGACCGACGATGCTTCGACGAGAACATGTCATTCGCACGAACGCCTTCCCAAGGGGAACAAGTGCCCGACCAGTTTGAGGAGGCGAAGAAAATCGTGTGTCCTCTCGATTTACCGCACGTGAAATACCATGTGTGCATGAACAATTGCATCATTTATCGGGACGAGCACGCGGAGTCTACCATATGTCGGTGTCTTGGCGCCACTCGATACAAGAAGAGGAAGAAAGCTCCTCGAAAAGTGGTGTGGTACTTTCCGATCTCCTCGTCGCAGCGCTATTTCGCGGACCCTAAGGTAGCAAAGCTCCTGCGCTGGCACGCCGGATAGGGAGGAGAAGAAGCGGAAGATGACGCAAATGATCCGGAGATAGATAAAAAGACAAGATGCTGAGTCACCCTAAGGATGCGAGCAGTGGCAAGCGTTGAACTTCAAGACTCGGAATTTGGGAACGATCCAAGGAACATCGTGCTGGGCGCGAGCACCGATGGAGTCAATCCGCTTGGCAGCCAGAGAAGCACATATAGCACCTGGCCTGTGTTTGTGTGGATGTACAACCTTCCCCTGGTTGTGCATGAAGAGGAAGTACATTCACATGAGTATGCTAATTGAAGGGCCGAAACAACCAGGAACGACATCAATCTGTATCTGGGGCTGCTGAAGAGGAGCTTGACACGCTGTGGAAAACGCCAGCCAATACGTGGACGCGCAGAGAAAGAATATTTCCCTATGAGAGCCGCACTGCTCACGACGGTGCACGACTATCTCGGTTACGGATATCTCGCGGGGCAGGTAGTCCACGGATTTTCTAGATGCGTATGGTGCATGGATGACACAACGTATCGCCAGCTAGATAGAGATCCCGGGTCTTCGAAAACCGTGTTCATGGGACATCGAAGGTGGCTTCGCGACGATGACCCGTGGAGGAAACGCAAGGATCTGTTCGATGGTGAAACCGAACTCAAAACGCCCGTGTACGAGGAGCGGCGAGGAAATAGACAAGCTGTTGAAAATTGGAAAGACTGCCCACCGCCGAAAGAAGCAAAAGGCGCCAGAGCCGAAAGAAGCGAAGGCGCCAGAGCCGCTGCTGAAGGTATGGAAAACGAGGTCTGTTTTACGGGACTTGCCGTCTAGAAGATCCACCGTGTGCCTCACAGCCTTGATGTCATGCATATCACGAAGAACGTGTGCGAGAGTCTGCTTGGTACCCTGCTCAACATGCCGAGAGGACCAAAGATGGGCCAAAGCAAGGGCAGACTTGAAATCAATGGGCATCGTGCAGGAGCTTCACGCTATATATGATGATGATGATGATGATGATGAGGCGAAGCAGGACACGTAAAGTCGCCGCAAAGGCAAAAAGGCCAAGAAGACCGGAAATGACTACCCTCCCGCGTGCTTCACTCTAAGTCGAGGAGATCGAGCAGTTTTCACCTGCCTCCTAGGAGTAAAACTTCCTTACGGTTACGCTGGGAAGATAAGCGATACCTAGACCCAGTGAAGCGAAGTTCAGCGGGATGAAGTCTCACGACCTATCACGCGGTTGATGACGCAGATACTTCCAGTTGCAATCCATGGGATCATGGACGCGCACGTCCGTGAAACGCTATTTGGCCTATGCAACTTCTTCGACGCCATGTCTCGAAGTCGATTGGCGGAGGCAACTCGAAGGCTACAGGAAGAGATCGTGGTGATACTATGCGAGCTTGAGATGTACTTCCGCCCGCATTCTTCGACGCTATGGTGCATCCGCTGGTCCATATAGTGGAGGATATCATCCAACTCGGGCCGACGCTCCTGCACAGCATGATGCCGCTCGAAAGGATGAATGGTGTCATCAAAGGATACGTCGCAACATGTCACGCCCGAAGGAAGCATAGCCGGGGCTTTCGATCAAGAGTGCATCTCCTATCGCACGAATTATCTAGGCATCGAGAACCCGCTGGTCTGCCCGTCAACAGCACCTCGGCAGGCTCGCTGGATGGGGTCACCGTGAGGGTTGCCGCGAAATGCATGTCGACTTCGAGGGTCGACTCGCCGACTTTGAAAGAGCAAACCTAGTCGCGCTACAATACATAGACGTGGTCGATCCTTGGGTGGTAGAGCACAAAACCTTTATTAAAAGACGTACAATGACCGAGGCCAACAGAGGACGGACGGAGATACACTCAAAGAGCACAACTCATGTTTCACGCGTTGGTTCAAGCATAAGCTTCGTTGCACCCTTTACATGAGGATTCTTCCGCGGAAGAACAACTCATATTCGCTTTGTCACAGGCCGAGCACAACCTCGATGACCTATGAGGCGCACGATATCAACGGCTACACATTCTACACCGAGGCCAAGGACATGAAGAGCGATGGTTATCGAACTCCGGGTAACGATGGAATCCTACACCGTAACGACAAGGACAGATACTACGGAAGGATCGAGGAGATCTGGGAGCTGAGCTACACCGAGAGAAGGTCCCGATGTTCCGTGTCGATGGGCCAAGAACGCTCATAAAAGAAGACCGTATTTCACCACCATGGTTATACCCGGCCAAATCAAGATCATGGTGCAAACGTCACCGAAAAATGAGCCATGGGTACTGGCTTCCCAAGTGGACCAATGCTTTTTCATTACCGACCCGCCAAAGCCCGGTCGTGTTGTCGTGAGGAGAGGCAAAAGGAAGATCATCGGAATGGATGGAGTAGCCAATGAGCAAGACTTCGACAAGTACGGCGACCGAGGATCGAACATGACGACGATGATGAAGTAGCAGCATACACCACAAGAAGAAGCAGGACCACCCTACCTAAAGCACGTCCGCTCCACGTAAGAACTCCATTTGCGTAAAAAGAAGGGCAAGAAGATTGTGAACAGATAGCTAGCTAAGATCGATTGTATTTAAATCGAGCCTTCATTTCTCGATTTTATTTCATGGGTACTTTTGAACTATCATGAATATTTTTAAATTTCATGGACACTGATCTCGATCCCCTCCATCTCGATCGCTATCCCGCCTCGCTAGATCCGTCCCCTCCAGATCCGTCCCCCGCCGAGCACCCCCAGTCCACCGCCGCCACGACCCCCGCACCTCGATTCCCTACTCAACCGCCACGACCCCCGCACCCAAGACCGCCTTATAAAAAATTAGTATCAAACAGCTTTTAAATGCTACTGTCTTATAAAAAATATTACTGTTATTATTTAAACAAGTTTGAACATATTTAAACACAAATAAGTATCAAACAGCTTTTAAATGCTAAAAAATTTGTGGAGCCAACCTCGATCCCCCTCCATCTCGATCGCTATCCCACCTCGCCAGATCCGTCCCCTCGCCGAGCACCCCCAGTCCACGGCCGCCGCCACACCCCCGCACCTCGATTCCCTACTCAACCGCCGTGCCGACCCGCACCCAAGCACCGCCTTATAAAAAATAAGTATCAAACAGCTTTTAAATGCTACTGTCTTATAAAAAATATTACTGTTATTATTTAAACAAGTTTGAACATATTTAAACATAAATAAGTATCAAACAGCTTTTAAATGCTAAAAAAAAATTTGTGGAGCCTGGGAGTCGAACCCAGGACCTCCTGGTGTGAGAACTGGCTGCTGACCAGCCGAGCTAGTAGAGTGGGCTTGACGTGGATAAGTTCTGGTAGTACATAACCTTTTGGCTCGAGTTGAATAAAAAAAATACTAATGGCGCACCACGGTGAGGTGCGCCATTAGTATGGATGCTAATGGCGCACCACGGTGAGGTGCGCCATTAGTATTGTGCCCGATCCCCTGCCCTCTCCCCTTCGCCCGATCCCCTTCCCTCTCCCCCGCCAGCCCCTCTCCTCTCGATCCACCGCCCGCCGCCGCTGCCTGACCCTCGCCCTCGCCTCGCCTCTCCCTCCTCGCCCTCTCCTCGCCTTCCCTCTCCCTCGCCCGCCTCCCTCGGCGCCACCGTCCCGCCACCTCGACGCTGCCCGCCGCCTCGACGCTGACCCGCCGACCCGGACCGCCGCCCAGACGCCGCCTCGACGCCTGACCCCGCCGCCCAGCCGCCGCCGCCTCGACGCGACCCCGCCGCCCGGGCGCCGCCCAGACGCCGCCTCTGACGCTGACCGCCTCGACACGACCCCGCCGCCCGGACGCCGCCCGACTCCGCCTCGACGCTGCCCCGCCGCCCAGCGCCGCCTCGACCCGCCCGACGCTGCTGCCCCACCTCGACCCGCCCGCCCACACCACCGTCGCGGAGCACCACCACCCCGTGAGCTCCCCTCCTCCTCCTCCTCCTCCTCCTCCTCCTCCCCTCCTCCTCCTCCTTCTCATATTGATTCTTCATGCTTCACCATATCTTGTTTTCAAATATTTGTAGATTACTTATATTGATTTAGTTATATCGAACATCATCGCATCTGCCATTGATCATCAAAACTAAATCAATGGAGATGACATGAATTAGTCTTATCATTTCTGCTATTCAGTGCTTGCATATTTAAGTATCTCATCACAAAATTACATTTATTTATTTCTGCTGCTGTGTCTATCATGAAACTACATGTAT
Source organism: Aegilops longissima (assembly GCA_021605205.1). Lineage (NCBI taxonomy): Eukaryota > Viridiplantae > Streptophyta > Magnoliopsida > Poales > Poaceae > Aegilops > Aegilops longissima. Next base: position 24,198,172 of record CM038682.1, read on the forward strand.
ATCAATTTTGCAAAGCTTGAAAGCTCAGCCCAATTTTCGGCTCTGAGCAGACCTGCAAGTCTTTCCACAACACTGACGCCATCTATGGCCCATTCTCCATCCTGACATAAGTAGCAAATTGTTGTGTTTAGTGATCAATTCTGTGTTGTGGTCATGTTCAATGGTTTCAACAGGGCTAACTATCCACTCTACTATTCCATACCATGATATATATCATTCTGTTGAGATCGATGAGTCGGTATTCCTCTGCTAAAACTCATGAAAGATACTTGTGATTGATGACACGCTCATTTCAGTCCAAAAGAAAAAGAAGAACACTTTTGCATAAAAACTCCAAATGTCAACAGCTGATGATTGGCAAGATTAACAATACCATATGTTCAGTTAAAACAAAAATTACAGTAACGCCCATTGATGAGTATTAATTCCCAGTCCAGCAATTCATTTTGCAATTATAGTTTCCTTGCCTTTGTAGGGATTAAAAATATGTACATTTTTCAGTACCCATCAATGTTTATCTCCGTGAACATTCAAAGTTCTGTGGTAAGAGCAAGAAGTGTTTCAGATGTGGGGATTGTAGCTGAATTTTATTTTGCGATTGTTGTGCAATTTGTATCCACTTTTTGTCACACTTGTGATATGAGAACTGAGATAAACCTTGGAGACTATGCTGAAGCTTGCAGAGGGGTAGTTCTGACTAGATTCAGACTTACATGAACCAAGGACGGGCTATGGAAATTGATTACCATGCCTAGGAAGCTAGTAATCACATTAGATCTTTCGCCTAAATAGATGAAGATTTTGTGCTGTAGAATGTATGCTAATTGCTGGTTTGGTCGTTGCTAATGCCTAAAGAAACTGACAATTTAATTCTTGAGCCCTGAAGTGTTAATGTTGTCATTAAGTAGACAAGAAAGCATCGGCTACAATCTTTGAAAATGAGCGTCCATGCATATACTGACTGCCATTTTTTAGGATAATGGCAGACTAATTCATGTTTTCAAATATCTTGTCTGATTTAGTTTTCACCATATTTTCTTATATTGATTTAGTTTTGATGATCAATGGCAGAGATACATGGCGACCCAAGTTATATCTATTTTCTCATATTTGTAGAGAAGATTTTCACACGTAAAAAGTTTTTTTTCAAATATATTTTCAGTTAAAACGGAGTGAAGGTTCAGTTATTTGCTGCCATGGTGGTTTCTTCAATCAAATAATCTTTTCATTCCTGCTTGGCGATTTATTATTTCTAAGAAAGAGAGAGCTAGGATCTTACTAACAACTCTACTAGATTGTTAAGTTGGGTGGGATGTAAAAGCAAGTCTTCTTCTAAGTGCAATATACTTAGTGCTGCTATATGAGTGTATAAATATTTGTTGCTATATAAATGTGAACAAAATTGTGCTTGTATATGATATTCTGCCATGAAGCTTCACCAGCTCCTGTGGGTGTGGGATCCATGTGACATGTGACATTGCATCCATGTCCACCTGGGATAATGATTTTGCAGGTACCCGAGAGGCCCTTGAGTTTGCGGAATGTCGATTAACTTCCGCTCCGGCAAATTGGTACTCCATATGTCCTATTTTCCGCAAAGGTCATGCTGAAATTTTCCGTGAATTTTAGCATGACTTTGCTAAAATAGGACATATGGGGTACTTGTGACTAATGCATGGGCCGGGTATCTTAGTAGTTAATTAAGTAGGATCAAGTGCTTGGCGTACTTGTGACTAATGCATGGCTTTTAGGGTGCCTCGTGTCGATAAAACCGAAATGATGAAAGGTTAGGCTTTTAGGGTGCCTTGGCGCCGAAAAACCCTCAATGATAAAAGCTTAGATTTTAGGATGCCTCGTGTCGACAAACCCTAAATGATGAGACCATGATCTTGTTCCTTGACAATAACCAACTTTTTGACCAAACTTTGTTTCTATTTAGAGAGAAACATGGCCCACAACGATGAGGCCGGGGGTTCGGGCGGCAAGGCATTCTGGGAGCTGTCCCAGGAGATGGAGGAACAACCTCACTTGTATGAGGCCGCCGCCTTCCCCACCGATCCTGAGACCACGGATGGTGCTGCCGAGGATGACCACACTGATGCCACCACTGATGGTGCCGCCGAGGATGCCACCACTGATGATGGCGGCGCACGCACAGATGGCAGCCAACCGAAGAGGCAACGGAAGGACCGGCGCCCGGTCGTGCTCCGCACCTCAAGGAGGAAGTTCTGAAGTGGACTCCAACGGAATCCAACGGCGCCCGAACGAATAGTCAAGGGTACTCGCTTCAGCTCGGGTGCATTGTCCGAGCACCGCCTCGATCAACACCGAGAACCTGAGGCATCCTGACCGAGGGAATTTGCGCAACCTCCTCTTCACGAAGCTGCACGAACGATACAAGTTCCCCGCTGAATTTGAAAACACAAGCCTCAAAGGGAATAAAGTGAACAATGCTGCCCTCACGAAGATGAGCAAGGCCCTGTCTACTTGGAAAAGCAATGTGAAGAGAATGATCGAGAAAGGTGAGAGTTATCGGAAGATCAAGGAGAAAATCCTTCGATCACCGAAGATGACTACAACGACTTCAAGATCAATTGCTCGAGCACCGCAAGCTCCCAATCAAGTGAGTGGGGGAAACAAATGCGGGAGCTGAACATAGGGGAACACACACTCGGTCCCGGCGGTTACAGAGTGGCGGAGCCTATATGGGACAAGGAGGAGGCGGACCGTGCGAGCAAGGCCTACCGCCTCTTCGATACATACGGTGACAAGCAGACCAGGAACTTTGTCGTGCCGGTACAAGAAGGACCCGAAAACAAAGGAGCTTACCACGGATCCGAAGACCAGGCAGCTTGAGCTTGTTCTGGTAAGGAATACACCCCCGCGTAATTAGCTCCATATGGTTGCATTCTAATTAATGAAACCGAATTTCTAAATGGTTCACATTTCTTCCGCAGCGATCGAAAGCAAGAGCGCTGGGTCGACTCAGAGCAACCCTTGGGACACCACTCTAAATAGGGGTTGAATGTAATGAAGAACAAGGATAAGCTCGAAGGCGACGTCACCTGGTCGTGTGGCGGCAAAGGCTTGTCGACAAAATGGGGTCATACTATACCGCTGGTGTGCGGAAGGAGAAAAAGACCAGCTCGGAAAGCCGACGCGAGAGGTTCAAGAACTCAAGGCACAGGTGGCGCGGATTCGGAGATTGTCCAAGAGCAAGTGGAACAACGACTCGGAGCGGCGATCACCGCCTTGTGCCTACCTTGATCTCGGGTTGAGCGTGGATTGCGGGCGCCAACAGGCCGCCCGATTCCTAGCTTCACGGCCAGCAACTCGATAATGCGATGGCGGGCTATTGGTGCCTCCGGCGAGGCGGCATTGGTGTCTCCGATGCCGCACGGAGCTTAATGCACCCGGTGTACGCCGCGGCACCTCTGCAGCAAGCGCCCTCCGTCAACTGCACGCTGCCGTTGGCGGTGCCTCTACATTAGCCGAGCTCGACGCCATCATCACGGTAACTAATTAAGCCTCTCGCCGAGGACTTCATCTCCTTGCCTTTGATCGGGCATCCCGACGCCCTACATGTTTTCGCAGGCGCCGCCGACGCCGTGCACTCTCCTCCACTTCGTGAACAACGTGTTGGTCGATGTCGCCAAGGGCAAAATCGCTCAACCGGCAACCCTTGTTCCACGGTACCCAGATGCCACCCAACTTGTTTAGGGTTCAACTGGTTCGGTGCTGCCAGGCTGCGACGACTTGTTACCTCCGAATCGACTCGTCGGGCTGACGATGATGACGTGATGACCCTCGGCGCGCTGCTGAGCTGGCCCTGCTTTGGCGAAGAGCCAGATTCGTTTGGGGCGGGGACACCACCCAAAGACAACACCGCCCGTCGTGCGGCGCCAAGTCGGCCCCATGGCAAGACCGCCGAACGGTGCGGACATCCCTATGCCATGGATCCAAACATGCATATGGCACAGGATCGAACGACGATTTACGACGACTATGATACATTTGGCAACGCCGATCAGTACTTTGCCGAGCATGGGTACGATGGCGACTTCATGGGGCCTCCTTCTCAAGAACCAAACCCAACAAAAGACGTGTGCGATCTAGCTCGCATCAGCGGAGAAGCCAAGTTGCAACAGCGCCGTCGGCGCTCAGCTCTCGTGAGACGCCTCTAGCTGCCGACTTCACCGAGCCTCAGATAGGCGAGGTGCGAAATATTATCAGCCCCAACACACTCAAGAAGGCGGTCTGTGAGCAACACTCGGTCCCATTACAGGAGAAGAAGAAGGCACGCAAAAGAAAGACTAAGAAGGGTGCGAGCCAGCCGGCACCGAGTACGATCCGTGCTCAGGACGGGCCACCTTCACCGCAGGATATCTCGAGGAGGGTGCATGTGGCGGTAGGGCGATGCTACCGACAAATATGCTCAATGCTGCAACCGTGCTATGCGGAGTCTGCATGACAGTGTTCTTTCTTTGGAGAAGCGGCGCCTCGTGGAGAAGGATGTGGCATACCGGTTTTCGCGGCCAAGGTGCCAGAGGGCAAGGGCTTTATGGATAACTCCATCGGGCGTCACGATCGTCCTGCGCTTTTGATGACATCCACGCTATGTTGAACCTTCATCCGCTGCACTACACCTTCGCTCGCTATTTTCGCTGAGTATGGAGATGCGGATCATTCGCGACAAGACCCCGGACATCGTGATAGTTGACCCTTCTACATGCGTGCCAAGATCTTGGGCAGCGCTGGGACCGCAAGTCGCGAAGTTCTTACCTCAAGGCGCCATTCGCAAACCAAGATAAGGATAACTTCCTCGTGCCTTACTTTCCCGAGTAAGTCCTCCCTCAACCGCCCGTAACATATGAATTCTTACATTTCGATCGTTTTCTTTTAACATTCCGTGTTTTCTGCAGTGACACACGTTGCACGCCATCCTCCTAAGCCCCAAATATTCCATGGCCACGTATTTCGACCCGGACCGTCAGTCGAACGTAGACTACACAAATGTCAAGAAGGTTCTTGATGATGTTCTCCCCGGCTACGCCAAATCTGGAGGCACCTTCACCAGGCCTATTCGTAAGTACGGCAAGCATGTGTTCTCCCACAATACGACGTTCTGCTGCGTCAAGCAGCTACCTGGTGGTCAGAAGGGTGCCTACTACGCCATCCATCACATGCGGGCGATTGTACGGGACCATCATCAACTTCTGCTACCGAGTAAACTCCAAGATTGGGCCGCGAGCGTGTCGCCAATCCAGGACGCGGACCTCCGACAAGAACTCTTTCGCATCCAGTCGGAGTTTGCGGAAATCATCCATCAAGATGTCCTTCGTACCCCGGGGCAGTTCTACCTCAGAAATCAACCGTCCAATAGTGACATCGACACAATGCTACAAATGCAGGATGACAACGCCCGTTCTTTCATGACTCCCACGATAGACGGCGGCTTCATCCACGCTCCGGTCCCTTGAGTCGAGTTGTCTAGTTCTGAAACATCGATTGGCTCATGTTGTAATTAAACTTTAATGAACTTGTAGTATGTCTCTTTGGTTTCGAGAGTCGTTCAACTTAGATGTAATCGATGCTATTAATGTCTTGCTTTTCTCTTCCGATCGTTCTGTTGCATACTTATATATTGCTTATGTATTGTCTGTGAATTGGTACTAACGCTTCGCTTGGCTAGTGCATAGCGATGCCGACGTATGTCGTGGTACAAGGGTAAGGTTCCCGGAGTCTACGATGACTGGGAGGAGTGTCGGAGACAGGTTCACCGATTCAGCGGTAACAGTTACAAAGGGTACACCACTAGGGCCGAGGCCGAATCTAGATACGCCCGCTATCTAGCGGGAGAGGGAGGAGCGTTGAGGAACCGGATGAAGACGAAGTTTCATCGTGATGATGCTCATCGTGATGACCGCAGCTCTTCTATGTGATGGTAGTTTAGATGATCGATATCGACTTGTAATGCGAAGACAAACTCGCTACTCGCGGTCTCGAGACTTGTAATATAATGTTCTATCTTTGTTCGGTCTTTTCAATTCGGAGACTAATATGATGAATTGTATTAGGAGACTAATATGATGAATTGTATTCAAAGACTAATCTTCTATTGTATTTGATGAATCTATTGTTGATGTGTGCTGTCTATATTTTGTCAAATTATACATTTTGTAACCTGTGCAAAAACAGAAAATAAAAAATAAAAAACCTAATATTCATACTAATGGCGATCACATGATAGTGCGCCATTAGTATGACAGGCATACTAATGGCGCATCACTGGGTAGTGCGCCATTAGTATGCCACGGTTACTAATGGCGCATCCACAGGTGGTGCGCCATTAGTATGCCAAAGCACTGGTATACATGCCCCGGGAGGCATACTAATGGCACTCAAGATATACTAATGGCGCATTGTGGGTGCGCCATTAGTATACCAGATACTAATGGCGCACCAGGTGGTGCGCCATTAGTAAAAATTACTAATGGCGTGCTATTAATGGCGCACCAGTGATGCGCCATTAATGGCCAAATTAGGTGCGCCATTAGTAGTGGTTTTTCTAGTAGTGTGTCTTGCATGGACTAGCATCAGACATGCCAAACTTCTCTAGAATATCCTTGAGGTACTTTGCTTGAGATAAGAAAATTCCTTCTTGATATTGTTGAATTTGAAATCCGAGAAATAACTTCAAATCCCATTGAGTGACATTTCAAAATTCTTGGTCATTGAAGCCACAAACTTCTTGCACAAATGAATGTTAGGAGAACCAAAAATGATGTCATCTACATAGATTTGGCATAGGATCAAATCACCCTTGTCCCTCTTAGTAAAAAGAGTGGGATTGATCACCCCTCTCACAAAACCATCATCGAGTAAGAACTTCTTCAAATGATCATACCAAGCACGAGGTGCTTGTTTGAGGCCATACAAAGCCTTATGAAGTTTATACACATAGTCTTTGTGAGAGGGATCAACGAACCGGGGTGGTTGTGACACATATACTTCTTCTTGTAGAGGACCGTTAAGGAAAGCACTCTTCACATCCATTTGATGTAATGTAAAACCATTGAAAGCGGCATAAGCAAGTAAGATGTGAATAGATTCAAGACGGGCAAAGTTCTCACCAAAGTCCAAACCTTCAACTTGTGAGTACCCTTGTGCCACTAACCTTGCCTTGTTGCGGATGATTACACCATTTTCATCTTGCTTGTTCTTGAAAATCCATTTTGTTCCAATGATGTTGTGCTCGGTAGATGGCCTCTTGACTAATGACCACACTTGGTTGCGTTCAAAACTGTTCAACTCTTCTTGCATAGCAACTAGCCAATCGTTGTCCATCAATGCATCTTGTACCTTGAGGGGCTCAATACTAGACACAAACGAGAAGTGAGCACAAAAGTTTGTCAAATGTTTACGAGTGACTCTACCTTCCAATATGACGGTGAGAATTTTTTCAACATCAACACGACCGGCCACTTGAGGCATGATAGAGGTAAGGGTTTCACGAGGTTCAATTTCATGTCCATCATCCACGTCCTCAACATATGGATCATTAATGTGTGGAGGAAGATCTTCTTGTTCATATTGCATTTGTTGAGGTTCATCATCAATGATTGGACTTTCTTGTTCTTGCACTTGATGATGATCTTGTTCTTGAAGATATCATGAAGAGGAACTTGATCATCTTCTTCTACTTGGGCTAAGGGCATCGGTTGAACAATAGGAGCTTGTGATGGTATGGTTGTCGAAGTAGTTTGATGATGTGTGAGACTTCCATCTTCTTCTTCATCATCATGAGGTTCTTGTTCCATAGGAAGAAGTGCACCAACACCCATGGTTAAAATGTCTTGAGAAGAATCTTCTTCACCTGCATCACTTAGATCAACTTGCTCCCCATGGGAGCCATTAAATTCATCAAACACCACTTCACAAGTTTCTACAACACATCCATTGGATTTGTTGTAGACTCTATAGGCGTGAGAGTTTGATCCATTGCCAACAAATATACCCTCAATTGTTTTGGATTGAAATTTTCCTAACCGTTCTCTTTTGTTGAGGATGAAACATTTGCACCCAAATACACGAAAGTACTTGACATTTGGCTTGTTCCTAGTTGGAAGCTCATATGGAGTCTTTTCCAATATAGTGCGGAGGAAGAGCCGGTTTGATGCATGGCATGCGGTGTTGACAACTTCAGCCCAAAAATTATGTGGTGACTTGTATTCATCCAACATGGACCTTGCCATCTCTACAAGTGTACGGTTCTTCCTTTCGGCTACACCATTTTGCTAAGGAGTGTATGGAGCTTAATATTGATGCTCAATCCCTTCATCACTAAGGAATTCTTCCAAGGTATAGTTCTTGAACTCAGAGCCATTGTCACTTCTTATTGCCAAGATTTCTTTGTCAAACTTGCGTTGGGCTTGCTAGGCAAAATCAATGAAGGTGATCTTCGTTTCGTCCTTGGACTTGAGGAAGAACACCCATGTATATCTTGAGTAATCATCAACAATGACAAGTCCATACTTTTTCCCACCAAGACGATCCCATGAAGGAGGCCCAAAAAGATCCACATGAAGGAGCTCCAGGGGCCTTGAAGTAGATACTATGTTCTTGGGTGGGTGCTTTGATTGATGTTGCTTCCCGGCTATGCATGCACTACACACACGATCTTTCTCAAAAGATACATTGGTTAGCCCAAGGATGTGATTCCCCTTTAAGAGATCTTGAAGATTTCTCATGCCGACATGGGCTAGCCGGCGATGCCATAGCCACCCCTTGTCAGCCTTGGCCATTAGACAAGTTGCATGGAATGTGCTCTCTTTCGAGAAATCAACCGTGTAAAGGTTGCCATCCAACTCTCCGACAAAGGCCACTTTGAGAGTATCTCTCTTAAACACTTTCACATCCGTTAGTCCAAAGAGTGTATCATAATCAACAGAAGCCAATTGGCGAACAGAAAGCAAGTGGTATTTAATAGATTGGACAAGCATGACATTTGCAAGAGACATGTCATTTGTGATAGCCACCTTGCCCAACCCGAGTACCTGTCCTTTTGAACCTCCACCAAACATAATGCTCATGAATGGTTGAATAGCTTCCATGAAATCGTAGAGCAATTTGCTATCTCCGGTCATATGATTTGTACATCCACTATCAATCACCCATTTCACTCCACCGGAGAGGTCAAGCTACACACAATTAAGACTTGGTTAGATGCACCCATTTTGCAATGGGACCTCTCAAGTTAGTCACAAGGGTCTTAGGGACCCAAATAGCATAGAACCGAAATGCATTTCGAGGACCAACAAATTTTTCAAAGACTTCTCCATCCTTAGTCTTACGAAGTACATAGGATGGAGGCATGAACTCTTTAGGCTTGTTGAGAGTGGGCAAGCCCCTTGTGGCCTTCCCACTCACCACCTTACCTTTCTCTTTGTGCCCTTCTCTTACAAATGTTTCTTTTAGAGGGGTTGTGCACTTTTGAGAGGACGTCTTCTTCTTGCTTGTGCTTGGGTCAAACCCAAGTCCCTCTTTGGCAAACACCTCATTGTGTTGGCTCAATATCTCATCAAGGTCCTTTTGCCCTTGAGCACATGTCATGAGACCTTTCACGATTTGAGCCTTGAGAAAACGATTTTCCTCAAGAATAGATGCTAGATCACTACTAGAGTTAGTAGTACAAGCATCAACATTGATAATAGGAGAAGAATAAGCCTTGTCTAGAGTTTCAAGATAAGTACATTTGAGCGTCTCAAAACTCTTTGTAAGAATGGTGAGCTCTCCTTCCTTAGTCTTGAGAGACACGGATAGAAGCTCACAATCCTTAGATAGAGAGGCATGAGACTTCACAAGCTTACTTTTATCATTCATTAATTCTTCGCAAGAGTCAATAGCCTTTTTCAAGGAGGCAAGATCATTAGTGTGAACATCAATATTAGCACCAATTTTTAAGCATAGTTCATCATTTCGTGCTTCCTCATATTGGACTTTCCGCTCAAGGATTTCACATTTTTCCTTTTCCTCGGTGACGAGGGTTTCGAGTTCCTTAATGGTGATGGTGTGCTTACTCACCATCTCCATAAGAATACGAAACATAGTGAGCTTCTTTCCTTTAAGGGAGCACATGAACTTATTAAGTTTAGCAATCATAGGATCATCTAGATCATCATCCTCATAACTATCCTTCGCATCAAGAGACTCATCACTAGGAGTGAAGAGAGGAGGATTTGATCGTGGAGTTACCTTGACCTTGTCAGAAGATCTTTGGTCCTCACCATCTTCACCCATGGCCTTTGCCATTAGGTACTTGTGAGCGTTGCCCTTGTATTCTTTCATGTAGTTGTAGGTGACCACGTCACCACTCTTGTTTATTAACCTCAAGGTGTTTTGAGAGTCTTGAGCAACTCCGGCAACACCACTAACATCATCCGGATCGGATTCTTCTTGAGCAACCATTGCTTTTCCATCTCTCTTCTTGAGCTCAAAGGATTTGGCAACTTCTTCTTGGGAAAGGTCTTGGGAAACCTTGGTTTATCTTCTCTCTTCTCATAAGGGCACTCGTTGGAGAAGTGGTTGGTTTCTTCACAGTTGTAGCATTTTCTTACTTTCTTCTTTTGAAATCTTCCCTTGAATTTTCCCGCGCTAAACTTCTTGACAAAGAGAGCCATGTCTTCATATGAAGGGCCCTCATCGGATTCAATCTCATCACCATCTTCATCATCATCATATTCTTCTTCTTATTCACTTTGCTCATCTTCACATACATGCTTGGCCTTCAATGCAAGATTGATCTTTGATGATGGGGAACCATGCATGGAAAGATGTTTTGTGGCATTAGCCTTTGACTCTTCAAATAGTTGGAAGGTGGATATGATGTCATCTGTAGTCATTTCCTTGAAGGTATGGTGTTGTCTTATGTCCCACACCATTTTATGGTGATATGGGGCAAGGGCATGAAGCAACTTATCCACAAGGAAACGCTTAGTCATGTTGAATCCATCTTGGGTCTTGTCACACTCACATGACTCAATATCGGCAGTGAGAGTCATGAGACGCTCATGGCGTTGATTAGGGGTTTCACCTTTCTCCATACAAAATTTTTGCAATTGCCCCTTGGCAATTTCATATTGAGCACTCCGGAGGGTAGAAGTGCCAGTCTTGGATCTTATAACACTTTCCCATAGTTCCTTGGCACCTGTGATGTGTATGAACGGTCTCCTTTGCTTTTCATCCATACCTCTCCTTATACACATGATTGCAGTGTCATTGAGGTTCTTGTCATATATTTCTCTTGGTGTGGGGTTCTTTGGATCAACCACATGATAGCCAAACTCCAAGATCTCCAGCATCTCATCGTTTCCATGTCGAAGATGATCCTGCATAGCAACTCTCCACAAAACAAAATCGGAAGTGGCACTAAGTAAAGGAGGTTTGACTTGAGGATTATATCTTGGTTTCTCAACCTGAGGTCTTGCATAAAGCCAAGGAACACTGGCGTGTCCATTGCTAGGAGGTTGTTGACCAAGTGATGGAGTATGCACAGTTGGCCTCGAAGCCGCACCACCCGAGAGTGGTGCAAGCACCGTGGACAACGTGGCTAATCTCATTTGGACCAAGGCCTCAAGGGAAGCATCATGCTCCTCTTTTTGCTTAGCAAGGGCCCGTTCTAGATCCTCAGGCGTAAAGGACTTGACTTCAGAGGAAGCCCCGCATTTATCCTTAGGATCTATAACCAGGGGAGTCCCATCCGGGTTCATCTCGCTCTAGGGCGGTTAAGCCACAAGAATAGAGCACGAGGCTCTGATACCAATTGAAAGGATCAAGATGGACCTAGAGGGGGGGTGAATAGGTACACTACAAAATTTTAATTATTACTTAGCAATTTTAGGCAATAGTGCGGAATATGAAGGTGAGCCTAACAATTGCAAGTCATTACTAAATACTAAACAAGTAACCCAAGCACATAAGTAAGCAAGCACAATATGATGTAAGTAAGTGCAAAGAGACAAGTAACCACAAGTAGAGAGTTAGGGTTAGGAATAACCGCAACTCCGGGAGATGAGGATGTATGCCGATGTTCACTTCCTTGGAGGGAAGCTAGTCACCGTTAGAGAGGTGGATGTTACCACGAAGGCACACCAACGCCACGAAGGCTCACCCTATTCTCCCTTTGAGACAACACCATGGAGGCGTTTCTCAACCACTAGTGGTAGACCTTGGGGTGATCTCCAAACCCTTACAAACTTTCCGGGGGTAATCACAAAGGTTGATTCCTCTCCGAAAGACTCCTACCGCCTAGGAGTCTCCAACCTCCAAGAGTAACAAGAACATTGGGAAAAGCTCAAGACTTGCTCAAATCACAAATTCCTTTGGTGCAAAGAAGGGGAAGGAGTGGATCTATCACTTGATTGGAGAACTTCTCTCAAATGCTCCTAGAACACTTGGGAATCTAGGATTTGGTGCAGGTGATTGAGAGAGAGAGAGAGAGAGAGAGAGAGAGAGAGAGAGAGAGAGAGAGAGAGAGAGAGAGAGGAGTGTTCTTGGCAAGCTCAAAGTGAATGGTCAACCTTATTCCATGGAAGGGAAAGGTATTTATATAGTAAGTGTGGAAAGGTGACCGTTTGAGCACATAAGTGCACAGGATAGGTCGGATGTCCGGACAACATCGGACGTCCGGTGGCACAACTAAGTCCGGACGTCCGACAGTCATCGGACGACCGACCACTGTGAATATGTGAGCCTACGAACCAGTACACAGGACATGGACGTCCGAGACGGGCCAAACATCCGGAGCCCGGACGACCGGAGAGTCCGGAAATCCGTAAATATTGTTCTATTGTGAAAGTACCGGACGTCCGAGCACTAGTAGAAAAGAGGGCTTTGGTCCAGGCCGGGTTAGCCCATTAGTCCCAGTTCAGTCTAGAACCGGGACTAATGGGGGCATTAGTCCCGGTTCGTGCGCCCAGGGGCCACGTGGGCCATTTGTCCCGGTTCGTCTGGACCTTTTAGTCCCGGTTGGTGCAACGAACCGGGACTAAAGGGTGCGATGCCCATTAGTCCCGGTTCGTGGCACCAACCGGGACTAAAAGGTTCGACCTTTAGTCCCGGTTCGAGCCACCAACCGGGACTAATGGGGTTTGAGGCATTAGGACCGGTTCATGGCACGAACCGGTACTAAAGGTCCCATTTTCAAACTCCACCCCCCCCCCATGGATCACCTTTTCAGTTTTTTTTAAAAAAGAAAATGATGAAAATGTCAAAAAAATAAAAGAAAATAAGTTTCCCATGTGATATGTGGTCTAGTTGTTGGGAAAATTTACAAATATGAATTTCGACTTTATTTCCAAAATCTCTCTAGAATTTAGTAAAATGGGCATAACTTTTGCATACGAACTCGGATTAAAAAGTTTTTATATGAAAAATCATCTACTCGAAAAGTTAACAATAGTAATCGAAAGTTTTTGTTGTGGATCTCAATAATCAAGAATGAGCAAAGAGTGAGCTCCCCCTCAACATGATACCATAGATACTAAAACATGAGGAGGGCTCCCCCTCCAAGTGATACCAATACAACCAAATCTCATACACAAGATAATCAAGAATTAAACTTCATATAGATTCACCAAATCTCAGTCTCGACAAACTCATAACATAGGTTCCATACAAGCTAAAACATAATCATGGCAATAAGTTCGATTACATAATGAGATAGAAAAGCATGCATATAAAGCCTACTCCCCCTTGGCATCAAATATCCAAAAATAAAGAAGGGGGGAAACATAACAGCATCAGAGATCATCTTCATCATCATCATGAGCACCACTGCCACCAGCCTCGTCGAAGAAATCAGCCCACTCAGGACCCGAGGGGAAACCCAAGTCGGAAGGGGGCTCTTCAGGAAGACGCTCATCGTCACTCACATCATACACTCCGGAGTCTCTCAGACGAGCCTTCAGAGCATTCTTGGAAGTTACCATGCGAGTGACAACATCGTGATGTTGGGAGCAATGGAAGGTGAACATCTTCATCATGGCAGAGTGAGCCTTCCCAAGAAAACGAGAAATGCGCCCAAAAGGTGCAGAACTGGAAGGAGAACGGGCATCATGAGAAGGAACACTAGCTGCGGTGCGACGAGCAGTAGCAATAGGAGGAGGAACACGATCAGCCGCCATGTGAGCTTGAATGACCCATCGCTCATGCACGTGAGTGCGGACAATGGGAAAAGAAGCGACGCTCTCGATAAAGGCCTGAATAAAGGGGGCATGAGGAAAAGCCCTCTTGTCCTGGAAGCTAGCAAGGCGGATCTCATGCCATAGAAAGTGTGGAACGTTTATCTTCCCTTTGGGAGATGCAAAGAGGCGATGCATGAGATCAATGCAATAGCTGCTGCATGAGCCTTTGTCACCCATCTTAGGATAGATGGTGCGGATGACACACCGATAGATGATGTTGAAAGGAAAGCGCCAAATGGAGACTTGGTTCAGACCCTTTTGTTTTTCAATGTCAGACAGGGTTGATATAGGTTTAAGGAGATCCGCACAGACCTCAATGCCCTTGGGCCTATGGTTGGGATCATCCTTGTGGATTTTGAACCCGGTGTCAGGAAATCCAAGGGCAGTGACAAACTGGGCATAAGATGCTGTGAGTGAGCCTACAACTAAGTCCGGACGTCCGACAGTCATCGGACGACCGGCCACTGTGAATATGTGAGGCTACGAACCAGTACACAGGACATGGACGTCGGAGACGGGCCAGACATCCGGAGCCCGGACGACCGTAGAGTCCGGAAATCCGTAAATACGGTTCTGTTGTGAAAGTACCGGACGTCCGAGCACTAGTAGAAAAGAGGGCTTTGGTCCAGGTCGGGTTAGCCCATTAGTCCCAGTTCAGTCTAGAACCGGGACTAATGGGGGCATTAGTCCCGGTTCGTGCGCCTAGGGGCCACGTGGGCCATTTGTCCTAGTTCGTCTGGACCTTTTAGTCCCAGTTATTGCCACGTACCGGGACTAAAGGGTGCGATGCCCATTAGTCCCGGTTCGTGGCACCAACCGGGACTAAAAGGTTAGACCTTTAGTCCCGGTTCGAGCCACCAACCGGGACTAATGGGGTTTGAGGCATTAGTACCGGTTCATGACACGAACCGGTACTAAAGGTCCCATTTTCAAACTCCACCCCCCGCCCCTTGGGTCGCCTTTTCAGTTTTAAAAAAAATAAAAGAAAATGATAAAAATGTCAAAAAAAAGAAAATAAGTTTCCCATGTGATATGTGGTCTAGTTGTTGGGAAAATTTACAAATATGAATTTCGACTTTATTTGCAAAATCTCTCTAGAATTTAGTAAAATGGGCATAACTTTTGCATATGAACTCGGATTAAAAAGTTTTTTATATGAAAAATCATCTACTCGAAAAGTTAACAATAGTAATCGAAAGTATTTGTTGTGGAGCTCAATAATCTAGAATGAGCAAAGAGTGAGCTCCCCCTCAACATGATACCATAGATACTAAAACATGAGGAGGGCTCCCCCTCCAAGTGATACCAATACAACCAAATCTCATACACAAGATAATCAAGAATTAAACTTCATATAGATTCACCAAATCTCAGTCTCGACAAACTCATAACATAGGTTCCATACAAGCTAAAACATAATCATGGCAATAAGTTCGATTACATAATGAGCTAGAAAAGCATGCATATAAAGCCTACTCCCCCTTGGCATCAAATATCCAAAAATAAAGAAGGGGGGAAACATAACAGCATCAGAGATCATCCTCATCATCATGATGAGCACCACTGCCACCAGCCTCGTCGAAGAAATCAGCCCACTCAGGACCCGAGGGGAAACCAAAGTCGGAAGGGGGCTCTTCAGGAAGACGCTCATCGTCACTCACATCATACACTCCGGAGTCTCTCAGACGAGCCTTCAGAGCATTCTTGGAAGTTATCATGCGAGTGACAACATCGTGATGTTGGGAGCAATGGAAGGTGAACATCTTCATCATGGCAGAGTGAGCCTTCCCAAGAAAATGAGAAATGCGCCCAAAAGGTGCAGAATGGAAGGAGAACGGGCATCATGAGATCAAATGACTAATCTGGATTTATAGATTTATTGATACGGAAAATTGATTTCTTTACATTTAACATGTTAATTCTATATACTAAATATTGAAGTAGTATTCATAGATTTAGTAAATTGGGAAATCTTTTCATTATCTAATTCCACTTCAGAGCATATTTAATAGTGAAACGTGACTAGCGACTCTCAGGACATCCTATAGATGCAAATGTTAATCCTTATACATTTCAGGATATTAGGCCATCATTGAGTTTCATAACAATCTAAATCAACTAAATAAACAATCTATTAACATTAATGAAAATAATGACCTGCTATTAAAGAAGAAAGAACTGCATTGATTAGTAACCCAGCTAATTTTAATCTTTAATTTAATATTTTGCATTACTGCTATATTTAAACACTGAATTTATAAAGTGAGATTACATATAGTCGGGATCTTTAAATTTTCACATAATTTTATCAAATATGGTAATTCATTATTTTTAGACTATGCAACTAGTAAATTTGCGAATCTAAAATATTTGTTTCAAAAACCAGATTCAACTACAGAGCCAAAACTCCTAACTGTCGCCAACTAGTTAGTGCGTTATCTGGTATCTATTGTCATGCGTATGCTCTCCTATCAAAGTCCAAATTTAGATTTTATAACTTTAGCAAATTTCAAGTACTTATTTTTGATAAAGTTACAAATATCTAAATTTAATAGCAATTTTTCGACTTTAATTATTTCATCATAAATTCAAGATCAAAACTAATATTTGTTACAAGTTTCCATTTATTTCACTCACAGTAAATACTAAGTCTAGAATGTTCATACCAGTTACTAAACAACAATTTCGTTTATCATTGTATAGACAAGTAATATCATGAAACAGATCAGTATGAGAAGCAAGAATACTCACTATTGTGTATTGCGTGAACGCCATGCGATGAATGCTGCTGACCTAGGCCAGCTGGGACAGTGACTGACTCGTTGGATCCGTGGCGACCACTGTTTGGATATTCATTAAAGCATCACTTGGTGAGTGTTCAAATGTGATTACAATAGCATCACTGGCAGACCGCAGCGAAACTCGACGTGGAGATTACTGACTCCCTAGCGGGCTGGCCAGGGATTAAGAGTCGTCAGAATGAGGTTACAGGTGAATTAGGGGCTAATTAGTTCGTTGTCTTCATTTAAAGTAATAGTTTGACTTCAATTGTAATTAATAGTGTTTTCAATCAAGACTATTGCATTCAACTAATTGCACGCTATGAATTACATTATTGCTATCAATACTTGCATTTAACTTCTTAAGGTTAGACCGACAGCCGAAATGACATGTAATATTGAAGTTCAGGCTAAAGCTCCGTTTATTACATTGTGCGACTCTCACCTTGGACCTGATCGAGGAGTATAATCGTGACCCACCGGTGGGATTTGCATGGTCGGCTGCACGCCTCGATGGTGCGTTGGCACCTGCCGCTATTGCATCCGTTGCAGCTGGAGCGTCATAGTTGTAACACTCACATTTTGTAGGACAGAAACCATTGTGTTTAGACGGTGTATCACACATGATTGAAATGCAAAATCGTATGGGATGGGTTCATTCATCGCACATGATTTCGAGGATAAAAACATCTGTGTTCGGACCCCGTGTGACACACGATTGAAAACACACATCATGTGGGATGAGGTCATTCAGCACACATGATCCAATGCGGGCAGTGTGTCGGTTACTCCACCCATCGCACACGTTGTCTACAACAGAATAATGTCTGGTGTTTCGTCCGCACCGCATGCTCACTTTGGGGAATCATGTGTGTTGTAGGTGGTCATTGCACACACACCTTGTACGGAACCATGTGCAACACAATGCAATGCTATGCGAGGGTAACATATTCGTCGGTCCAGTCAACATGGTCCGAGGGGTCAGTTTGGCTGGTACGTTGGGGTTGCAGCCCCGGAATTTTGGCACAGGACCGGAGGTTGTTTCATGTAGCAATAGCTACAAGATGCCTAGTAGTCTGGCACCGCGGCTCGAGAGTGGGTGGGGGATGTCGAAGCGGCGGCTCCAAAGTTGGGTGTGTGTGTTTGTTGCGATTGTTGCCCAGGGTCGTGTGGTTGACGAGGCATTGTTGCTTGTGCGGTTTTTGACCTAGTTTTCCTTATAATGTGGGCTACTTTGTAGGTTTTTATCTGGTTTCCCTCAGAAACTTGATCAATTCTCTTCTTGATGCAATGCCGGAGTTCTTGGCTCTCTGAAGAGGTTCTGCCAAATAAATGTTCTAGGATTGGCAGGACTAAGAGATGTTTTTATTGCATATTCAGACTATACGGATTAGAAGAGAAAATTATGCAATTTAATTAGGGAGGAAGTGTCACTTGTCGACGGGTCCAAATCTCATCTTTGAGACCGACATGGATCACTGGATGATTTGTTTCCTATCAATAGATAACAAGTTTTACAACTAGTAACAAACATCCAAAAAAAATGAATTCTTAATTTTCATCTTATGTCACAACTCTACGAAAAGTACATGAATTGTTAGATGAAACTTAGTAGATTTGGAAACAACAAATAACCTTCCCAAAAATGAATTTGTGAGAAACAGAAATAGCAATTTGACAAGGTCATTACAGAAGGTCATATGCTGACAAGATGCCGAGTACCTTATAAAATTACATGTGATTCCCGCAGAAAAAGAAAAGAAGCATATGATAAAAGAAAAAAAGATAGTCGAACACAAAGCATCATATTCCCAGCTTGCTGACCTACACGATTTCCTTTACTACAACGTCGATCGCATCATATATATATGCGTACCATTCTCTTTGCGCGTGTTACATGCGTTAAGGATAATCGTACGATCGCGGTGACCGACTGGCGAGCAAAATAATGGGACAGGGTGCGTGCAATGATGGCCTAGCAGCATGCACATATACAAGCATCTGGATGGCTATCTTTCGCTGCCAAAGCACTGGTTTGGCATCTTGTTGCTTTGCTTTGAGGATCGTGATCGACATCTGATCCGGCTCTCTTTCATTTGCGTTGCTTTGCTTTGTTCTGCGTTGGTTTGGTCGGGCCTGGTTTCTGGGACACAGAGCGCGTATTTTCATGAAACATTATTCAGATACGGCTATATGTGGCCAAATCCTATTTAACACTTCCGGCATCAAAATGTCGACGACGCGCATGATGCAGTGCTAGAATGAGCCTGGTCCATTTCACAGTTCCTTTTCTGTTTTTTCCTGGTTCCTTTGGGTTCTTTTGGGGTGGTTTTTTTGTTCCTTCCGGATGTTTTATTTCTTACCATTTCTAATTATTATTTTTAGTTTGTTTGTGATGTTTTCCTTTTTATCGAATCATACAAACACATATTTATACGTGCATGCACTCTTTTTTTCATACACGTGAGTTTTAATAAATTTTTATAGAAAATAAATTTTAAACACGATATGAACAATTCATTGAATATAGGTGAACATTTATATTGTGGATACTTGCAGATGTTTCTGTAATATGTGGATTTCTCTTGAACATGTTTTCCTAATATTTTAAATACCCCTACATGTTTTTGACATTTATTTTAACAAACATTTTGCAAGACGCAAAAAAAGAAAGTTTACTGGGGCAGCATGTGACCCAATCCATATAGGCGAGGCTGTAGACGTTTGCTCATCTATTGACAAATAAGGCGAAATCACTAGCTAAGGAGTGCTCGTTGCAAAGGTCACTCCCAACTTCCCAGGTTGCGACAAGTGGCGCGCTGCATGTGCACCACTTGTCGCAACCTGGGAGTTTTCCCTTTTTTCGCAGATTTGTTTATTCAAAATGTTTTATCTCTTAAACCGTGAGCCCAAATCTGGAATCGTTTTCACTGTTGGATTTCTCGCGTCGAGATCTTCAAAACTAGATCCCATGTTGATAGGCTTCAACGAACTTTTTTCACAAAAAAAAACCGGACGAAAAAAACGAACCGGAAGCATGGGGTTTTTCACTTTCTGAAAGAGGCACACCCGTGCCTCTGCGAAATCACAACCGTAAGGAAAAAAAGAAGAGAAAAAGTGTCTTTTTTTCGCTTCAGGGGAGGCACGGCCGTGCCTCTGGCGAAAGCACAACCATGCCTCTCGCGGAGCAAAACCGTGCCTCTCGCGAAAGAAAAATAAACATAAAACACGTTTTTTCCGTTTTCGAGCCACAGCCGTGCCTCTCGTGAAAGCACAATCGTGCCTCTCACGGAAGCAAAACTGTGCCTCTCTCGAAAAGAAAAAAAAACAGAAAACGCATTTTTTTTTCTGTTCCCGAGAGGCACGTCCGTTCCTCTCGCGAAAGTACAACCGTGCCTCTCTGGAAAGCAAAACTGTGCCTCTCGCGGAAGGAAAAAAAAGAAAACACGTTTTTTTCTGTTTCCAAGAGTCATGGCCATGAATCCCGCGAAAGCAAAACCGTTGCGAAATAATAAAAAAAGAAACGCATTTTTTGTGAATTTTTTTTGTTTGATTTTTTTGTTCCAAAAGTTAAGAAAGACCAGTGGAAAACCGAAACTTCGAAAAAACACGTTTAGAAAGCCGAACTCATGCGGAATAAAAATCCGGAGGGAGCGTGCAGAGCGCGATACGTGGCCTACGGCTGAGAGCGCGCCAAGTGGCGCTGATCATTGTGAGCCTTCCGAAGGAGCGCTTGTTAACTAGTTGCCCAAATAAGGCAGCTAGGATATGCTGACAAATCCTATTGTCCGCTCGCTGCAGGGAATAGGCAAGCAAACGTGTAGTACTGGGCCAGGCCCATTTACATTTTCCTTACGTTCCTTTATTTCTTCTCTCTTATTGATGTTATTTGTATGTATTTTTTGTTTGCAATTGCTCTTCACCTTATAAAAAAAATTGTACCATTTTCATCCTTTTCTTGTCTTTTATTGTTTTCTGATACGTTTTTGTTCTAATTACTTATTTAAGGAAAATATGTGACCGTGTTTTCAAAGTATATGAATATCTATCATAGATCACAACATCCACCTAAAATGATTGTTCCTGTTGAGCGGCGTCGTCGTCCTGGTCCCGAACTTCACGACCCTCTTTCCCGACGCCGTCGCCCTCACCACCACGGCCGCGTACCTCATCTCCGACGCTGCGGCCCTCGTCCCCGAGCCCTCCCGGTGAACCCTACTTCCTCCTCTTTGTTATGCTTGCAAAAATATTTGCTGTCCAAATACTTCACAACTTAGGAAATTAAAATTGTTATGCCATTTGATGTTATTTTTATACTGAAATCAGAAAGAATGTTCGTATTGCCCAGTTGATGAATTTGCAGAAAGCAAGATAAATGGGTCAGTGAGTGAGTTATGATCATATAGCAACAACACTATTTTTTGTCACTTTATTGACTAAAGTCATCAAGAAAAGAACAATGAAACTTAATGCAAAGCATAAGCAGAGTAACATCGGGCACTTTCTTGTATATCTGAGCTGCGTTGGAGAATTCACAGTACGGTACTCTCAAATGAAACAAGTTTCAGAAAATAAATCTGAAACAAAATTCATAATAGTATGAAGAAAACTGGACGCACAATATTTCTAACAGAGTTTGTTGAAGCAGTTAAGAGATATCAGGGAAGGTGGACGGCGTTGGTCGCTTTCAAACTAAATTTGCACGCTGTGAAATTTATCATTCACCCCTTTGTGAAACACAACAAAAGTTACATAAATTATTCACACCAACATCAATTAAATATCTACAATCAATTAGGGGAATCAAGAAAACAAACGGGAAGTATTGACAATCATAGGACACACACGCGTGCACCCGTCGACCTTTCACGTCGCCTAGCTAGATGCTGGCCGGCTGATTCTGATCGGTGCACCGCACGTCGACTGCAGCCGTACTGTCGTCGTCCTTGTCCTCACCGCCGCCGATGGCGATGGGCGAGCAGTAGTAGACGACAATCTCCTTGGGCTTGTACTTGCTGGAGTAGATCTCGACGGTGCGGGTGCCGGTGAGCACAATCATGGCGTCGTCGAGGCTGGTGCCGTTGGCCAACAGCTTGAAATAGTACCCTTGCTCAGGAACAATCATGAATGTACTAATCGCAACTGTGATGTCCACACTCGACTGCGGCCCCAAGGCCACGCCTGGCAAATTGAGGGTGAGGAAAGAGTCCGACGACATGTTGCTCTTGAGCTTGGCGACGATGCCGGTGTAGTAGATGGTGACCCGGCCGCTGGGGTTGATGGCCCGGACGGTGAGCGAGAAGGTGAGGTTGTCGCCGTTGACGACGGCTCTGAAAGGCCGGGACGACGGCTTGTCGCCTCCCACGACGGAGACGGAGACGGAGCCTCCAACGACCCCGAGATAGAGCTCTGCTGGGCGGAGCACCACGGTGATGGCGTACACGATGACCGTCACGATGAGCACGGTCACCGCCGCGGCCACCACGTAGCGCGCCGCGTCGAGGCACCGGAAGATTGATTTCTCGTCGCCGTCGTCGAGGGCATCGTCTGCCGTCGGCGACATGCGTAGGAGTCTTGGATTACCTGCTTTCTCCGTCGGCGCAGCTTCGGCGTGTACGCATCTACACGGACGAATATATAGCAAGCCTTGCACCATATTTACATGGGCTCTAATAGACGGACCGACACGTATTCCTACATGGCATCGCGAGCCACCGCACGCAAAGTAAGCACATGCGATGATGCATGTATGGGCCACCCACCTCTAGTAGTAATTTTTTCACACTCATGCAAATGCGCATACACTCATCGTTATGAACGTACACATCACACCTTATCTCTATAAGCATCTTTGAGAGATTGAGCCGGCACGTTATCTTGAGATTGACAAAGTCGTCACAAATGTCTTTATAGTCGACGGAAATGTTGTCTCTCAATGAACGCACATCGCAGAAAGGCCTGGAATAAATCTAAGAAAATGCGAGTACCAGTTTAAAGTCCAGAACTTGAACTTTGGTGGACTGAGGGTACCACCGTGAGGTTATCATTGTTCTCCTAACCATTCAACTATGTGATGTGGTTCAAAGTAGTACTTTTTTTTCAAAGGACACCTCTTTCTGGAAAAGCCATGCCGTAAAAATATAAGGGCACTGTAAAAAAAAGGGATATTTTTTACAGAGAAAGGGCTCGTTTGATTTAAGCGCTCCACCGTGAACAAGGCCACCACGATATTAGACATGTGAGCGCGATTCGACTCTGAGTGTAACGAGTGAGAGACACACACAGAGATCTGCAGAGCGAACAAAAAGAAGTGCTTTGCTTAAGTAGGACACTAGCGTGCAACGCACTTTATTCGAATTCGTGCATGCACGCAGTAGCTACAAGGCGTGCACCGGCCGGCCGGCCAGCCACCGTGCACGCAGCAGCTACAAGATGCATACCAACCCTACCACCAACACCAAGGCTACGGCCGATGAGACCAAATTTTGGACTCCCAGGAACTACATCCTGGCATCGCTCGGCGGGACACTCACCGTCACGGCCATCATCATCATCGTCTCCGTCGTCCTCAGCCCCGCCCACATCAGCTTCTCCATCGTCTACGCCTCAAGGAGCGATCCCAGAGCCATCAAGGGTGGCACCCAGCAGATCCCGTACCTAAATCTCACCATCACTGCCACGAACGGCAGCCGGAAGCGCGCGGCGGTGCGGTACCGGAGCGTCTTCGTCGACCTGAAGAACAGCACGAGCGCGGCCGGGCGGAACACGATGCACGCTAAGGTCTACGCCGCGCCACCAACGGACGACTACCTGCGCCCGGGCACGGGGCCAGCAATCTTCAATGCGTCGGTCGGCGTACTGGCCACCGGCACGTCAGGGTTGTTCGTCAGCCGCCGGCTGAACGGGACCGGGTTCACGGTGGTGGTTTCGGCGTCGGTGCGGTTCCGAGTCGGCAGGCTCCGCACGAGGGTGTACGACATCAAGGTCTCCTGCCCTCGCGTCTTCTTCCCGGTAGAAGGGTCATCCAACGTCACCGCGGCGCCAATCAATTGCACTGCTTAATGACATTTTGCTTTTGGTGGCTTTATGTTAATGTGCACGTTTCATCTGGTGCAAGTGCGTGTATGTGGTATTCTTTTCTTGATTTTCCTTAGGGTCTGCTATTCTTTGGTTGTTTTGTTTCCATTTCCTGAGATGTTTAGGAGATACACAAGTAGTAGATGTGTACTTTGGCATTTCTTCTTGTGTGCTCCAGGTATTTTGTAATCGTGACGATCTATGAATTCACGTGTTAGTAATGAAATAGGTTTGTAACGCTGGTTTGAAGTTACTGTGCATAATCAAACTTTAATGTTTCGATTAATTCATGAAATGAAAATACTATTGTGTTCTAAGTTAATACAGTATGTTTCATAGTTTTCTAGCTACCTTTAGTAATTAGTAACAACGGATGATGTTTGATGAAGACATGTATCGTCTTTTTACAAACCATGTGGAGGATATATTTTATGTCCTTAGAGAACTATTCTTCTTTGATTAATTCCTTAAGGTACATGTTCTGTTATGACAAAATCTTCTTTATTAGTTGTTTTGGGCCGTATTCAACAACTATTCCTTTGTTATGATGGATATGATATTTTTTTGCCATGTGTATATGCACCACTTCCAAAAAGGCATTTTCTTGCAACACGTCAGCATCACATGCGTAGAACGTCTACCGAATTCAAAACTCGACGAATGATTACCGAACCTGTCAGGGAAGGCAGACATGATATGCCACGCGTCAGCATCACATGTATAGAACGTCTACCGAGTTCAAAACTCGACGAATGATTGACGAGTACCTGTCAGGGGAGGCAAGCACGATATGCCACACTTCAGTTACACATGCATATAACATCTACCGAGTTAAAAACTCGGCAAAGGTTGCCGAGTCCCTGTAAGGAGGAACTCTGACAAACACAATATGCAATGCGTCAGCACCACACGCGTCGAACGTATGCTGAGTTGAAACTTGGCAAACCTGAGCACCATGTGTCATCGCAGTTAACGGCCTGTCCTGTCAACCAGCCCTTGTTTGCTGAATTCTCTCAAACATGTACTCAATAATTGTCATTTTTCCTATTTGCCAAGTTCCGGATAATAAGAACTCGGCAGTGTTATTGATTGTCGACCCAGCCCAGCCAAGTCCCCTACACCGAGGGCCAAACTCGGCAAACGCACCATCAAGTTGTTTTTCCACTTTGCCAAATCCCTAGAAACTCGGACAAAGAAGGTGATTCTGGTAGTGAGAAGCCTTGGAGAAAACCGGACGAATGGCGAGCGCCAGCGAAGCTCGTGCCAGGAATGAACTAGAGCCAGGGATGACATGGCAGTTGCATTGCGAGTGGAGGGGAGTCCTAGTGTTTAGCGTTTCAAGGGGAGGATGGTAGCCAGTGCGTGAGAAGAACATCAGGTGTGCTGTTTAAATGGATGGTCGGGGCGGCGACAGCACATCGATGGGCGGCCATAAGGGGAGAGCGGGACAACGAGAAGCCCATGGAAGCACCGACATCTCCTCCTCGGTGATGGGGCTGGCTGAGGGCTTCTCCTCCTCAATGAAGATCTTCTCCTCGACGGCTTGCTCCTTGTCGTCTATCACTGGCTCGGGGGCCGTTGCCGCTTCAACCTTCTCATTGGCGATGACTGCGTCAGTGGGCAACTCCGGCGCCGGCACAGCTGCTGGCTCCTCCTTGCTGGCCTCTTCCTCCACACCTTCTTTTGTGTCTGATCAGTCGCAACCTCCGTAAACAAACGCGGCATCCATGTCATTGTGGCCAGGAAGAAATAATTGAGAGCTACCAAATGCTGGTTAATTTATGGTGAATATGTTTTTGTCACCTGATCAGTGGAGGAGACGGTGGTGTCAGGTGCAACCTTGGGTGTCTGCTGGGCGGGGCCCTCATGGACCTGAGGGGCCTTGCCCTCGACGGTCTTGCACTTGCTGGCGCACACCCCCATGGCTACTGGTATGAATCCCGGCTGTTGTCTTCCGCGGTTGCGGCCACCGAGAGACAGTGGCGGGGTCTATTGGACGGAGGCGTCTGTCGCCATCATCAAGGACAATTGGAACACGGGAGACCGTCGCCGCTTGGGTTTCATGAAGGCCACCGCTGAGGTGACGCCGGCATACACAACTGGTGTCTTGCCTGGTTCAGTGCAGGCCATCGTCCACCCCTGCCTCGGCTAAAGCACCCCCTTTTGTCACCCCGATGACCGGCCTAGCCAGACATAGGGAAGATACGGAGGAAGAGTATACCTGTAGGGCTCACAACAGTCTGACGAGCGGACTGCCGGACATGGGAAAGAGAAAGGGATCCGCCACAGCCGGCCATAGACTAGTATAGTTTATTCGTGTTATGGGAATGGAGCTTTGTGCGGCCGACTGTAGACTAGTGTAGTGTATAGGTGTCATGAAAATGGAGCTCCGTGCGGCCGGACGTGCATTTAGTTTTACCTAGTTTAGTTAAAATATGTCCAAAATGTAATGAATTTCATCCGATTTATATGAATTCCTCTGTGTTGAAATTCATATAGTCTGTTGAAAAGGTGTTTGAAATGTATGTGGGTAGTGTTGTATAGCGGCCTCCCACATCCTGTCCACGGACCGATCCCTTTTTGTCCGCGGACAGACACAAGAGGAAATTTGCGGGTTACCGTTGAACATGCCCTTAGCTTAACAGAAAGTGATCCTATAATGTATCATGACCACGGAGGCACCCGTTGGCTCCTGCCTTGGCCTTTCACCTGGGAGATTGTATATTTGATCCCACCCGCTCCACTGTTTTTTCCTTTTTGTCTCTGAATTTCCGGCGGATGTAGAATATAGTTGCTTCACCCAAGCGCGTCGCTTACCTGATGAACTGTATAATTGTAATTTGGCCCAACTACTCTCTGTTTGACCTTTCTCTTTTTCTTTAATTCAAGCAGGTCAAATACTTTTTAAATATTCATATGTTTCAAACCCTAACTCTAAATCTAACATGACAAATACTTCCTCCGTCCGAAAATACTTGTCATCAAAATAAATAAAAGGGGATGTATCTAGAACTAAAATACATCTAGATACATCCCTTTTATTCATTTTGATGACAAGTATTTCCGGACGGAGGGAGTATAATAATCCCTTAGAAAAATGTGTAGATGAGCATGTTAATATCTTGCATGTTAATCATTTTTACAATTATGTGTCGGGTGCAACCATAATTAATACCTTCTTTATATGGGGTATTTTAGAAATGCATAGTATATATGTGGGGTAAAAACAATCTCCCATTGCAATGCATGGTCATGTTTGCTAGTAAAAAAAAAGCAATGTCTACTGGTTCACCATCAACCGAGCGAACGAAGCGGGGCGACCGAGCAGGCAAGCAGCTCGCATGTTAGGCCGGCCCATGAGAATGGGGTGCTTAAGCACTGGTTCGATAACCATTTTTCTAAACTTACTGGCACGATAACTGGCGCAAAGGCTTTCAATGATTCGAATGTAAGAAAATTCTGGACAACCTATCAATAGGAAGATCTCAAACTGTTCATGGACAATATTAATACAAATAAAATGTTCTCAATCTGCTTAGAAATAAACAACTTAATCAAAAGAGAAAAATGCAAGCAAGCAAGCAAGCAATGCAATATGAAAAACGCACACGGAGCAAAGACATCATACTACTTTTCCGGGCGGGTTATTCCAGTGTGGGTGGTCAAGGCCCAAAGCACGGTGATGAACTCGCCGCCCTGCACCAGCACACTCTCGTGCCCCATCACACGCTCCTCGTCGCTCGACGGCGCCAGGTACACGAGGAGCTCCGTCCACACGTCGGCAAGCAGCTTCCACGTCTGCTCCCGCTGGGTGTCGCCGTCCCCCGTAGGTTCCTCCCTCAGCATGTTCCCTAGCTTTGTGCCATTGTGGACCACCTTGCCGTCCTCCCAGGCGGCCGTCGCCTCTCTCTTGGGGGCCGCCATGACCTTGTCGACCCTCGAGCGCCAACACAAGAGGTAGTAGGGGGCGCATTTGAGAGTGGCCTTGAGCTCCTCCTTGGCGGCCTCGAAGACGCGCTCTGACTTTTCCTGGTTGTTCGGGAGTAGTTCCGGGTGGACGGCCACCAGGTAGGCACAGTACTTGGACAGCCTCGTCGCCACCATGTGGTAGTGGGAAACCTTGCTCTGCTTTCCCTTGTCAGGAGAGTACTTGGCCTCCATGATGGTGGTGGCAACGTGCCAGGTGAGGATGACCTCCGCGAGGCTATCGCTCCGACACGCCGGCAAGAGGTCTTCTCTATTCACAAGAACAGAGCTTCCATTGTTGAGATCAGTGCCATCATGGATGTGCTTCACAAGCGATTCCATGATGGCGTGTTTGGCGCCTTTTGGCACGGGTGCCGTCTCCAGCACCAGAGAGAACATGGATGGCAGGCCGAGGACGAGCGGCCACCGGAGGTTCAGCAGTGAGAACTGCTTGAAGCCAAGGACGGGCTGGCTCAACTTTTTGCGTAACCATAGGATGCGATGAACAAAGCTTGTGAACATCTGGCTTTTACGCCATGACTGCTTTGTCACATAGCTATGGATCAGTGATACCATGAACCAGTTTGAGAGGAGGAAGACGATGAACTCCCACATCTCCTCGTAGAAAAAGATGGCCAGGAGGAGGAAGGTGATGGCGAAGTCCACCGTCGTGAAGAAGGCCGACGGATTGGAGATGGACTTGACAAGGAGGCACATGGTGGTGTTTACGATGCCCGACTTTATGGCGAAGTTGTCCGTGGTGATGCTGGCGAAGGCGAAGCCCGCGTCGCCGAAGCCACAAAGGACGACTGTCATGACGCACAGGCCCAGCACCACCACAGGAAGCAGGAAGTAGTTGGCGAGTAAGAAGAAAGGGCTCGCGAGGACGACGGGGATGACGGAGTGGTAGTACTCGCACAGGAAGTTCACCTCGTCGTTCATCATCTGGAATATCTCCGCCGCCGCCTTCTCTGACCGGTCATGGTAGACGCCGTCGAAGAGTAGGTCACGGCACTCACGAGTCTCTTCCTTGGTCACCGGCGGCAGGTGTTCGAACCTCCTCCGTAGCAGCTTGAAGAGCGCGAAGGAGAGGCACAGCCGCCTGAGTCGCAGCCGTAGGCGTTCCTCGAGGTTGGAATAGGCATGATCCCAGATTTTTCCAACTGTGAGAACGGTGTCGTTGGGGGATATATCCTTCAGTTTGTAGCCGTCAGCAGTTGGTTCTATAACCAGGTCTTCTTCACCCATGACGATGAACTTGCACCTCTTCAACATGGCCTCGCCGCCACCACCTTGGTTATTTCCGGCAGCCGCCCGGTGATCAACGTCCTCAACGTCGAGGACATGGGTGGACGGTGAATGGTGCTGTTGGTGATCTTGCTGATCCTGTTGTTGGAATATAAAAATGTGAAGGGCGAGCATTAAAAAGCACGTGCATAATAAGATGTTTTAGATATTTCAACCTATGGACTGTAAATGGTGAACAAATTTCACAATAGAAATGTGTCTACATACATCCGATTTAGAAAAAAAAATTAAAACATCTTGTAATAGTGAACGGAGTGAGTAGTAGTAATATTGTGAGTACCTGTAGCTGTGGTGGTCGACCTGGCTGCAGTATTTGTGACATGTAGGAGGTGATGAGACGTGTGTTCTTGCCATGTGCGTAGGATCGCTTGCCGACCTCGGTGAAGGCGATCCTCTGCACCACCTTGGTGGCACAGAGCACCCAAAAGATGCCGAACACGGCCTTGCGACCGACTCTCTTGAGGTTGAAGAAGACGAGGCTGCCGAGCCAGACAACGCGGCCGGCACGCTGGATGGTGCCGGAGTAGCCGCGCATGCGGATCTCGTCCACCTTCTTGCGGAGGAGCTCCACGAGGAGCATCCAGAGGAGGATCAAGCCGGCCTGCAGCGAGAGGTCTGGCTCGTCGCGGCGGCCAACCCCGGCGGCGGCGGCCACCTTGCCGGCGTTCTTGGCCTCGGAGAAGAGGTAGGACATGACGGGGAGGAAGAGGGAGAGCAAGGAGGAGAGGAAGAGCCGGACCTTGGGGTCGAGGATGGCGCTGACGTCTGAGAAGCGGCTGAAGAGGTTGAGGTTGAAGAAGATGCCGGCGAGGGCGAACATGATGACGGAGGCGGCCACCATGGACGACTCATTGCTCGTGTCGGTGTAGGAGTCTGTGACGTTGCGCACGTACTTGTCGACGCTGGCGGACGTGTTGGCGTCGCAGAAGCGATGCAAGAGATAGTCGCCGGTAGAGTTGGGCGCGAAGCTGATCATGGCGTTTCAATCTTAATTGTCTACGTGCATACGTACGTAGCATGCATGCAGCTAAGTTTTTGTACTACGAGTAGTTGGCTGGCGCAATGCAAAAGCTGGTGACCTTGCATTGCATGCACGCCAGAATACTTCTGACGGGCATCGCGTGCTCGAATGGCAAGGGTTCTGATTCGTTCGATCGCGCTCCATCGAAAGCTAGAGATCATTGCTTGCCGTTGCTCCTTATTCCATAGCATACCTGCTTTCGTCTCTCCCACGATAACACTTTCTTTTTTCCCTTTAAGATGGAGATGGAGCCGATGATGCAAATGTGGGAATGGCTACGTCCAGATCGGCATGGAAATATTTAATCAGTCTTGCCAAGTCTTAGTCCACTTAGACTTGAATATGTCTTAGTCGATGCATGCTACGTACTTCATCCGTTCCTAAATATAAGTCTTTGTAGAGATTTCACTAGGTGGACTACATACGGAACAAAATGAATGAATCTATACTTAAAATACATCTATATACATCTGTACGTAGTTCATAGTGAAATTCTTACAAAGGTTTATTTTTAGAAACGGTAGGAGTATATTCATGAGATTTTATGTTAAAATCTACGAGGAAATTTCGATTTTTCTTTTCTTTCTTACATGTTCTCTCACTTAGCCGTGAGACCTAGACACACCTATATTTAATAGGTGAACGTGTGGCACTAGCTGCAGCTAGTGGTGCGGCTGCATCCGGCACATCGCCGGATAAGATGGCCAACAATACGTTCACTCGGGAATGTCCTTCAACATTTTCCGAGGAAATTTCACTAATAGCCAACATTTGAGTTTCAGTAACAAAAATCATACAATAGAACAACTAATCAGTAAAAAACAAATTGCTTCAATTAATCACTTAATGAGAAATATGACTTGCAGGTCCCAAGGGCCTAGTTGCTAAAGGAACGCTTGGATTGAGCCTAGTCAAGCCGAGCTCAGCTCTAGGATTTTTTTTATTTTACAATATTCAAAGTTTCAACAATACTGTTTGCAAATCTGTCTTTTTTGCGAGAAAAAACAAAAACCTTTAGAAATTTAATAAACCCGGACTGAGGAATTACATGATAGTCCAAACAGGGTCTTTTGAAATCTTTTTATTTTCTTTGAGTCAAAATATTTAGATTGATAATTTGTAATTACCATATATTTATACAATAAAATTTAATGGCGACGGAGACTATGGTAGAATTTTTCACAAAATATAGGAATATATGGTCATTGGTTTGGTGGGTCCGCTGTTAGATCTATGTAACCTACCCGTCATTGTGCGAACCTACATTATGTAGCTTCAAAATAGAAATCTCATGTATTTTCCAATCAACCGCGTCACATACAAACCAACTATGTTCTCGAAAGTCCTCTTCTTATTTCATTGGTGTGTTGGTCTTGGTCAAAAATAAATCATGCTCCAAAATGCTACTCCCTCCAATCCATAATAAGCGTCACAGTTTTGAACTAATGTTGAGCTAACCTTAGTTCAAAGTTGCAGCACTTATTTTCGATAAGAGGGAGTACCAAAATCAAACGTTTTAAAGCACAATCTTTTCAGACCTCTACGAATGTGATTTCATCGCAAAAAATTTGCACGCATATGAAACACACATCAATATTTGCTTACCAAGTTTTTCCTACTTTTTTATTTTACTCTTCACCCGAGTTGAAATGAGCTCAAGCTAAGAAACTTCAGGTCCCTATGTTCTACTACACATACAACTCTTTCTTTTGATCATTGTTATTAGAACCAAGTAAGTATCCAATGGAGAACGATGATTCACATGTATGAAAAGCAAGAGAAGCTCAACTCAGTTTGTGGATTGGCGTTGAAGCGGCCAGGCATGAATGTATGTGAGCCTGCCATACTGACTGCATAGTGGGAAACTAGCCGCTGGCGACATGTGGGACGACTCTTCATAGTTGGGCTATACCCACCATACACACTTGGTTTATACATTGGCTAAAAGTTATCATAATTTAGAAGCTCAGTTCAACATGTGTGTTGCATTTTAATAATTAGATCTACAAAGAAACCAAGAAAACCAACCTGAGCCATACAACCGTCGGGCACAACAAGTGTCGTAGGAGGAGGCTTCCATCTGGGTGTACTCACTCCTAGCAGGGGCGGGCCCAGGATTTTAAGAGTCTGTATTCAAAATTTAAAAGGGTAATTATGTTTTGAAACCTCAAGTTTCGGAGTGCTAATTTTTATAAGTAATGTTTGTTGTTACAAATTCATAATTCAAAAAGATTCTTGAATTGCAAATTCACACCGCAAATTGCAAACAATATTAATGTATTAGACTAGTTCATAACTTCTAAAATCTCAATTTCTTTTGTTTAAACAACACATGAATTCACTGCTAAGTGCAAATAAATCTGAAATGTCAATATGCTGAAATAGAAAGCCAATTAGACAATAACTTACTGTTGTTGTTGTTTGTATGTGTGGGGGTGTGGACGCTGCCTAGCAAGCAGAATGTGGCCGACTATCTATCCTGATCCGGAGTGCTGAGATATAAAATTCCGGACTCAAACGCCCATGCCGGATGCGAGATGTCTGCGTCGCACCGCCGCCCACCGGCACGCGGCCACGACCGCACCTGCCCCTGCCGTTGTGCACCTCTGCCATGGCTGGATGCGCCGCTGCGCGTGGTGGCGTAGGAGGATGAGGTGCGATCAGAATTGGGGACTTGGGGAGGCGGTGCGACGGTTCGTTTCATCAATCGAGTTCACATCACGGTGCAATGACGTAGCCTGCAGCTATTTTTGAATGGACTGCGAGCGTGGGAAGAGTTACTACCGTATTGGGCTACTGGGCCATGTGGGGTGGGAAAGAGGGAACCAGGACACCGAAAACGTGGGCAGGCTTGTTACACTAGTAGAAAAAGGGTCTAATGTTCAGTTCATTAGTCCCGGTTTGTATTTGAGCCGACATTAATGTGATCATTAGTGTTGGTTCCAACGGCTAGGCGGGCAGCACTAATTAGTACCGGTTGTGGTGAACCTTTAGTACCGGTTCGTGCCACGAACCGGTACTAAGGAGGCGGTGGCAGGCTGTTGGCGGGCTGGGCCCCACTAACACCTTTAGTACCGGTTCATGCCACAAATCGGTACTAAAGTTTTTTAGTAGATTCGCCGTGCAGCGGTTTTTAGTCCCACCTCGCTCCGCTAACAGGGTTTTTATCACCTTAAATATGTTACTTCTCAAACTATCACAACCACTTGGTTTTCATTGAACTCTATGTGTAGGATCTGTGACCGCAAAACCGGGGAAGATTCCTATTGATAATTCAGATTCTACACAAAAAAGATCATTGATGATCAATGTATTTTTGATGTATA
Source organism: Aegilops longissima (assembly GCA_021605205.1). NCBI lineage: Eukaryota > Viridiplantae > Streptophyta > Magnoliopsida > Poales > Poaceae > Aegilops > Aegilops longissima. The sequence goes on from CM038682.1 coordinate 24,231,893, forward strand.
TTTTTACATGTTTACACGGACGAAAACTCATCTGTTCACCGGCACTTCATTTTTTTAATCTTATTACAACACCAGTTTTTTTTGTTTCAGTATGCACCATTCAAAGCCACGTCATCAACTTTCAACCCTTTCTTACATCATTTGCTATTTTTCATGCATTTACTGATTTGTTTAGAGAGCTAAATGACCCTAAAATTGAAAAGCACTACAAATGAACTCTGAAACTTGGCATGGTATCATACTTTCACCTACATAGCATGCGCAAAAAACGAGACAAGGATACGGCAAAAGCTTGATGCACTTTGTGTACAAACTGTACAATCTCTTTCGAAGTATCAGGGTTTTGGATGAAAACTCATCTCTTACACAGGCACTTCAAAATTTTAACAACTTATTGCAACTCTGGACCTTTTTTGCATTCAGTATGCACCATTCAAAGCCACGTCATCAACTTTCAACCCTTTCTGACATAATTTGCTATTTTTCATTCATTTACTGATTTGTTTAGAAAGCTAAATGACTGTGAAATTGATAAGCACTACAAAATAAACTATGAAAAGGTTGAAACTTGGCATGGTATCATCATTTCACCCACATAGCACGCGCAAAAAACTAGAGAGTGTTACGGCAAAAACTTGATGCACTTCGTGTACAAACTGGACAATCTCTTTCGAAGTATCAGGGTTTCAGACGAAACTCATCTGTTACACCGGCACTTCAAAATTTTATTAACTTATTACATCTCTGGACTTTTTTAGAGAGGAGCTCGAAGGAGCAACCGCGGCTGGGTTTATAAACCAGTGCGGCTGCCCTTCGCGCGGCGAGGTGGGACTAAACTTTGTGCACCGCGGAACGGGAGCGCACCCTCTTTAGTATCGGTTCTTGGCTCCAACCAGTACTAAAGGGCGGGTCTTTAGTACCGGGTTGAGCCACGACCTGGCACTAAAGAGGGTGCGCTTCCCGCCGCTCGGGCTGCCAAATTTGACTCTTAGTACCGGTTGTTGGCTCGAACTGGTACTAAAGGACTCTCCTATATATGCAGCACTTACGAAATTTTTAGTTAGTTCCATCTGCTTCATCGCGCCCGCCCCGCGCACTTCGCCGCCTCAGCCTGTCGCCGCCCGTCGTCAGGCGCCCGTCGCCGCCCCAGCCCGTAGTCCCCATCGTTCGCCACCCCGCGTCGCCGCCCCGGCTAGCCCGTCCCGGCCTGTACGTCGTCGCCGCCCCGGCCCGTCCCCGTCACCTCCCACCGCCGGCCGTCGCCCCGCTGTAAGATCGACTGCGCTCCCCGGCCGGCCCCCTGCCGCTCGCCGGCAGACTCTGTACACACACGCACACAAGTAAACACACACACAGTACACACACACAGACAGATTTTTCTTAATGACATTTTTTCTATTTTCTGTTTTTTAGTTTATTATACTTTTAGTTTATATAAATGTTAGATATATATATATATATATATATATATATATATATATATATATATATATATATGTTACATAAGATATTAATGTCAAATGTTAGATGAATTAGATAGAAATATATGTTAGATATTAATGTCAATGTTAGATGAATTAGATGAATTGGCTAGATATTAATGTTAGATGAGTTACGTCTTTATAATTTTAGTTATAGATGAATTAGATATATATTAATGTTAGATGATATTATATATATATATATATATATATATATATATATATATATATATATATATGTATAAATATATTAAATTTAGGTATATGAGATTTGATCATCTAATTAAAATTTTACTATATAGAATTAGCTACTTTATTATAGTAAGAACTAGTTTATTTTTAGTAAGTGCTTAGTTGAATTAGCTAGTTGAATTAGTTGGACTAGTTGAATTAATAGAACTAGTAAGTGTTTAATGTTTCATCTATGAACATATATAGGAAATGTCGTCTGACGACGAAAATGATTTCATTATGTGCGAATACTGCGAAAACCAGCGCGGCCTGTTGACAGAAATTTCCTAGTTGATGATAGGCGCTTCAGCATCAAGCTGGATGAGACCTTCGAAGTGGATACAGTAAGTCACAACGCAAGTCTTTTTTCGTAATTAAGATTGACTTATGCTTCATTTGCTTCAACTTATAATTTTAAATTTTCACTATTCTACTAGCGTATCCCCTGCCATGCAAGAATTTTTGTCTTGGATAAGATAGGTTTCAGTCCTAACAAAACTATGGAGGTAAAGAGAGTTTACTTGAAGACCGAGCATGGTTATACCTTCAACGTCAAATTATACAATGCAGACACTTACACCTATTTTGAATGCAAAACTTGATGAGCACTATGCAAGGCTTATGCATTTGAGCCTGATATGTTTATCACCTTTGATATTCGTCCCGAAGATAATATTGAAGGTAATAAAGACATTTGGGTCGATGTGCAGACGCCTCCACTTCTATCATTATGTGAGCTTCTCAACCATATTTATGTCTTCGATATTGTTTTATTTAAAAATAGTTGACAACTAATTTCTATTGACAGCTTATTTCCATTCAAGCAAACATGTCCGGCTTGATAGACAGGACCGTCCACTGTCCCGGGGCTGAATTAAACTGCGAGGAGATAAGTCATTATGTTTCGTGGCTTGAGGATCCTGATGCTGTCAAGAGAAATTATTTTCGTGGACTTTCAAATCTTAGTACTCAAAACGTGCGACCAATAGTGTTTGTATTGAACTACGGTCACATCTATTTAGGAAAGATGGTAAGGTTTTTACTATTTGTCCTCAGTGCATCTTTTGCATACATTATTTTTCAAGCTAAACTTCATTGCTAAGTAATGTTACTATACGATGTTCTTCAACAGGGACTCCCGATGACAGATGTGCCTCAGTGGATCGGTACTAAAGGTCGCATGTCAATGGTTAGCTTGCGGCCAAGACATCCTACATTGCACATGAGTGCATTCAGGATTTCTACAACCGAGGAATGCTTAATAGTGAAAGACTGGAGAAAAATTCACTAGTGCAGAACCTGGCTTTAGCGCCGATTCGTAAGGGCCTTTAGTGCCGTTCCACAACCGGCACTAGGCACTAAAGAGTGGGGACTAAAGGTCCCTCCCCCTTAGTACTGGTTCATTACGAACCGGCGCTAAAGTACCACCACGTGGCACGAGCCAGGCCTGGGTGCATGTAGGACATTAGTACCGGTTGGTAACACCAACTGGTACTAAATGTTTGGGGTGTTTTGGCTTTATTTTTTATTTTTCCTTTAATTTTGTGTTTTCAATTTAATATAGTGATTGTTTTACATTATAATGAGTTGTTAAATCATTAGGTGAAAGTACCGCAGAGTAGTTTCGACTGGATGCATGTGGATCCTAGCTAAGTGATCAAGTATATGCCATATCCATATTATACTTGATCACCTCTGATCAAGTATAATATGGATATGGCATATACTTGATCACTTAGCTAGGATCCATCCAGCTGAAACTAATCTGCGGTTTCTTTCATAAATGATATAATAACTCATCAGCATCATCATATTAATATAAAACCTCTTGCATCATATCATCAACAACAGTATACTAGCTAGCTAAAAATCATCATAGTCGTCATTACCACTATTTAATCATCATAGTCATTACCGCTATCTAATCACCACCAACACTAGCTTAAACAAGAAAGATTCACTTGTACCAGAAGCAAAGATATCATCGAGTTCAACATGGTCATGATATTATAAGCGTTTATAACACCACAAAAGCAAACCACTCTTTGAGATTAAGTTCAGGACGAAGAACATGGAAATGAGAGGACAAGTACTAAGAGCATGAACTAGCTAAATCACTCCTCCTGCTCTCTCTCAGGTAAAATAGCATAGAACATGTATAGCTCTCCTGATTCATCATACTGGAGCATGCAGATGAACCTGTCCCCTAATCGTGGGCTGCGCTTCTCATTGCTGCCCCCTAGTACTTCTCTGGGATCGTTAACAATTTTTCTCCAATCTTTCACTATTAAGCATTCATCGCTTTTAGAAATCCTGGATGCACTCATGTGCAATGTAGGATATATTGGCCGTAAGCTAACCATTGACATGCGACCTTTAGTATCGATCCAATGAGGAACAACTGTCATCGGGAGTCCCTGTTGAAGAACATCGTATAGTAACTAATATACTTTGCAATGAAATTTTAGCATGGTTTACTTGAAGACCAAGCATGGTTATACCTTCAACATCAAATTATAGAATGCAGACACCTACACCTATTTTGAATACAAAACTTGGCAAGCACTATGCAAGGCTTGTGCATTTGAGCCTGATATGTTTATCACCTTTGATATTCGTCCCGAAGATAATATTGAAGGTAATAGAGACATTTGGGTTGATGTGCAGACGCCTCCAGTTCTACCATTATGTGATTTTCTCAACCATATTTATGTCTTCGATATTGTTTATTCAAAAATAGTTGACAACTAATTTCTATTGACAGCTTATTTCCATTCAAGCAAACATGTCCGGCGCTTGATAGACATGACCGTCCACTGTCCCGAGGCTGAACTAAACTGCGAGAAGATAAGTCATTATGTTTCATGGCTTGAGGATCTTGATGCTGTCAAGAGAAATTATTTTTGTGGACTTTCAAATCTTAGTACTCAAAACGTGCGACCAATAGTGTTCGTATTGAACTACGGTCACATCTATTTAGGAAAGATGGTAAGATTTTTACTATTTGTCCTTAGTGCATCTTTTGCATACATTATTTTTCAAGCTAAACTTCATTGCTAAGTAATGTTACTATACACTGTTCTTCAACAGGGACTCCTGATAAATGCCTCAGTGGATCGGTACTAAAGGTCGCATGTCAATGGTTAGCTTACGGCCAAGACATCCTACATTGCACATGAGTGCATTCAGGATTTCTACAACCGAGGAATGCTTAATAGTGAAAGACTGGAGCAAAATTGTGAACGATCGCAGAGAAGTACTAGGGGCAGCAATCAGAAGCGCATCCCACGATTAGGAGACAGGTTCATCTGCATGCTCCAATATGATGAATCAGGAGAGATATACATGTTCTATGCTATTTTACCTGAGAGAGAGCAGCAGGAGTGATTAGCTATGGTTCATGCTCTTAGTACTTGTCCTCTCATGTCCGTGTTCTTCGTCCTGAAATTAATCTCAAAGAGTGATTTGCTTTTGTGGTCTTATGAACGCTTATAATCTCATGACCATGTTGAACTCGATGATATCTTTGCTTCTAGTACAAGTGAATGTTTTTTAAGCTAGTGTTGGTGGTGATTAGATAGCGGTAATGACTATGATGATTAAATAGTGGTAATGACGACTATGATGATTATTATAGCTAGCTAGTATACTGTTGTTGGTGATGATATGATGCAAGCGTTTTTAAATTAATATGATGATGATGATGATGATGATGAGTTATTATATCATTTTTGAAAGAAACCGCATATTAGTTTCAACTGGATGGATCCTAGCTAAGTGATCAAGTATATGCCATATCCATATTACTTTGATCACTTAATTAGGGCGTCCTAAGTGATCAAGTAATATGGATATGGCATATACTTGATCACTTAGCTAGGACATATGCATCCAGTTGAAACTAATCTGCGGTACTTTCACCTAATGATTTAACAACTCATTATACTATAAAAACAATCTCTAAATTAAATTGAAAACGCAAAATTAAAGGAAAAATAAAAATTAAAACCAAAACCCCCCCAAACATGTAGTACCGGTTGGTCTTACCAACCGGTACTAAAGGTCTCCCCGCACCCGGCCCTGGCTCGTACCACGTGGTGGCACTTTAGTGGCGGTTCGTGCCGAACCGGTACTAAGGGGGGGGGGGACCTTTAGTCCCCACCCTTTAGTGCCGGTTGCAGAACCGGCACTAAAGGCCCTTACGAACCGGTGCTAAATCCCGGTTCTGCACTAGTGTTAGCCTCACATATTGTCTCAATTTCCTTCTTTTTTTCATACATGTACGTAAATATACACTATATATATGAAATATTTTGACAAAAATAATGAGTATTCAACTGAATACCCATGAATTGAAGTGGGCCCGCCCATGACTCCTAGCACCTGTCGTGTGTGGAGACACTGAAAAGTAACATCGTGCCTTTTTTAACTTCATATTTTCTTAATATTCACTCTTTTTCCAACTATATTGAATCTTAGGTCTAGCCAACTGTAGTATAATAGGCAAGCATCATGTAGTGTCATTTAAGCATTAAGATGATGTTGCACTTCAATTAAAGATGAGAGAGGTGATAGCGGTATCATGCTGTGATACAACATCATAGCGCACAAAACATTGAAACTTAATGGCAAATAGGTCTTTTACACAAATTCACACTGGGATTATACAAATAAATAAATTATATGGTACCATTACACTAGATTATGATGCTGCGCAATCGGAAGATACAAAGTAAGGTGGTACCATGCAGTATGATACTAGCCAGTAGCCACTAGCAACAACTTGTATATCAAGGAGGAGTTAAAATGAGATGTTTATGCTTCACGTGTTGGCTCATCGTGCTTCAGTTTCCTAGCACGGATGTAATATGAAAATATAATTACAAGTCAAGAGGCATTATATTTTGAAATGGATGAAGTATGGTCTGGCTTCTACGGGGGCATATAACATGCATTAACACACTTGATATGTGCTAGTATAGTATAGTATATATACTGGAACTAGATTACAAAAAGGGGCATATCTAAAATTCATAAAAAAAATCTTGAAATTCAAGATGTAAGGATAATATACAGCTACATGCCATATAATTTCAACTCCAAATCCAACCAACAACTTGATTAGAAAAGAGCCAATCCATGTTGTGAGTAGCACCATATTGAAATCAGAAGTGAGCGTTATCATGATGGCAATGTTTATGATTGTTATTTGGAGTTGTGTATTTAATTTGACCTGAAAAGCTGTCACACAGTGCACTGAAAAGTGTAACATACTACTCCCTTGAACTACTAAACGTCTTATATTTAGTTACAGAGGTATTATATACTACATGTAATTGCTGCAAGAAAAATTAAGGACTCCCTAATACTGAATTAGGAAATTTAGCCCGAAACTCAGTTTAGCCTCACTAGCAAACCTAACAGACGGTGGGCTTTTATTCCTCATTTCACCAAAGGAAAGGTAAATTTTCCTCAAAAAAAAAAAAACCAAAGGAAAGGTAAAAGGCAGCAAACCATCAAGGCTACTGACAATAGTACCGAGCAAAAATATTGTCACCTTCAAGGATAGTTCCAGGAGATCAGGGCATATGAATCCTTGATTAGCAAGTTCAGAAAGATGGGAATATTGTGGCCTTATGATGTTCTAGAGAAAAGCAGGACAGTTGGCACGGATGCATGGGTAAATGGCCATACCACGCGAATTTTGATCTCCACAAAAGGGATGGACACATACACACACGCGAGGTATATATACTTGTGGACCGCTTATGCATCACTTAAATGAAAAGTTTTCATTTTCAGTCAGATGGATAGGAAACGGACGGCCTGACAATCTTAACGAAAAAGGGTTCTCCCGCTTTGTATTACAAAGAAACCATCCGAGACAACCAATGATAGACGCTGGGGCGAAAACAGCACAGTCACGCCCAAAAGAAATGAAAGAGAAAATACAAAAGAAACAAATGCCGATAACGGAGGATCGACAAAAACGGCGAATCCTCACGACCGTTGTGTCCAGAAGATCACCCACCAAGCTCCGAGATTTCGAAGCGCCGGTACCAATCAACACCTCCAAGAAGGGATGCGATGATGGCGACACTGCTGCCAAGGGTTTCCCCCGGTACGCGGCGAGGACAGAGGAAGGGTAGCCCGACGCCCTCCAGGAAGATCCGGCGGAACCCTCAGGCGCCACCGCGTCGGTGTCGGCCAAGCCAACAGGGATTTCTCCCGATCCCAACCTTCACCTCAGGCACTCCGTAGCTCGCCACCAAACCGACCACCACCCTGCGCCAACACGGTCATGAAGTTTCCCACGCTGTCTCACTACGGCACCATGAAGTATGGCCTGCACAACGAAGAAGAGGAGCCGAGACTAGGGCAGCAGCACCGTCGGCACGCGGGAGGGCTCCACCTCCACCGTCCTCGACGGTAGCCGATCGGACGCAATGGCAGGAGCCTACCAAGCCCGTGGCCCCACAGGACCGGCCGGGCGCTCAAAGGCCAGGACACCTCCCGCCTTCGCGCTACAGCCGACACGTTGTCGGCGTCGCCGCCCCTGTCCAAGCCACTCCCCCGCCTCCCTGCACAGAGAGCGTCGAGGTCGCGCCGGAGCCGGCCGCAAGGACCTAGATGGGGCCCTACGGATCCAGATCTGGGCCGGGGTCGCGCCACCGACCGTCCAGCACCACCGGACCGCCCAGCCGCCAAGTGGAGGCACCACCCCTGCGCGTGCCGCCGGCCGCCGCCACCAGGACGGAAGACCGCCACCGGCCGAGCACAACTGCCGCCTCATCCCCGCCCCGGGAAGGAGGAGCACGCGCAGGAACAGGAGGACCCGCCGCCGCCGACACCACCTGGCCAGATCCGAGGGCGACCGCCGGCGGCGGGGGGAGAAAGGAAGGTGGGGGTGGTGGTGGACGAGGGGAAAGGGAGCGTTCGCCGCCCCGGCCGCCTCCCGGGGAGACGGCGGAGGCGGCGGGACGGGGAGGAGGGGAGAGGGGGGGCGGAGCGGGCCAGGGCGCTCGCGCCGGGCGGCCGACGGAGGCGGGAAGCGGCTGGGGCGCCACCGGCGGCGGGGGAAACCCTAGCGGGAGGAGGGGTCAGGGCCTTGAGCCCCCGACAATCTTCTTCTACCTGACAACATATTTTTTTTCACTATTCATCTTTTTTCCTCCTAATGCCCTGCCACCAGCGCCGGCTTGACTGCAGCACCCCCCACACACACACACTCTATGGGAGGCGGTGCTTTGATGGGCTGCTCGTTGTTCCGCTCTCCCCTTGTGGCCGCCCATTGATGTGCTGTCGCAGCCCCGACCATCCCTTAATTTAAATCCCCACATGTATATATCCACCACTTCCAAAAAGGCATAACAGAACATGTACCTTAAGGAATTAATCAAGGAAGAATAGTTCTCTAAGGACATAAAATATATCCTCCACATCGTTTGTAAAAAGACGATACATGTCTTCATCAAACATCATCCGTTGTTACTAATTACTAAAGGTAGCTAGAAAACTATGAAACATACTGTATTAACTTAGAACACAATAGTATTTTCATTTCATGAATTAATCGAAACATTAAAGTTTGATTATGCACTTAGTAACTTCAAACCAGCTTTACAAACCTATTTCTTTACTAACACACGTATTATTCATAGATCGTCACGATTACAAAATACCTGGAGCACACAAGAAGAAATGCCAAAGTACACATCTACTACTTGTGTATCTCCTAAACGTCTCAGGAAATGGAACCAAAACAACCAAAGAATAGCAGACCCTAAGGAAAATCAAGAAAGAATACCACACACACGCACTTACACCAGATGAAACGTGCACACATTAACATAAGCCTCCAAAAGCAAAATGTCATTAAGCAGTGCAGTTGATTGGCGGCGCGGTGACGTTGGATGACCCTTCTACCGGGAAGAAGACGCGAGGGCAGGAGACCTTGATGTCGTACACCCTCGTGCGGAGCCTGCCGACTCGGAACCGCACCGACGCCGACACCACCACCGTGAACCCGGTCCCGTTCAGCCGGCGGCTGACAAACAACCCAGACGTGCCGGTGGCCAGAACGCCGACCGACGCATTGAAGATTGCTGGCGCCGTGCCCGGCCGCAGGTAGTCGTCCGTTGGAGGCGCGGCATAGACCTTAGCATGCATCGTGTTCCGCCCGGCCGCGCTCGTGCTGTTCTTCAGGTCGACGAAGACGCTCCGGTACCGCACCGCCGCGCGCTTCCGGCTGCCGTTCGTGGCGGTGATGGTGAGATTTAGGTACGGGATCTGCTGGGTGCCACCCTTGATGGCTCTGGGATCGCTCCTTGAGGCGTGGACGATGGAGAAGCTGATGTGGGCGGGGCCGAGGATGACGGAGACGATGATGATGATGGCCGTGACGGCGAGTGTCCCGCCGAGCGCTGCCAGGATGTAGTTCCTGGGAGTCCAAAATTTGGTCTCATCGGCCGTAACCTTGGTGTTGATTGTAGGGGTGGTATGCATCTTGTAGCTGCTGCGTGCACGGTGGCTGGCCTTGTAGCTGCTGCGTGCATGCACGAATTCGAATAAAGTACGTTGCAGGCTAGGGTCCTAATTAAGCAAAGCACTTCTTTTTGTTCGCTCTGCAGATCTCTGTGTGTGTCTCTTACTCGTTACGCTCAGCGTCGAATCGCGCTCACATGTCTAATATCGTGGTGGCCTTGTTCACGGTGGAGGGCTTACAACAAGTTGGACTTTTGACTTTAGTTTCTCATATTTGCTTGCCGTCTGGAGGATGCATGTCTAATTGTGCATTTCTCATACTTTTATGTTGCTTTCCACTATTTTTGAGGGGTATGTTGCTTTCTATTTGATGGATGGTGTAATTCGAATGGTTGATGACTTTGTTAATTTAAACTAAACCAAACGAGTCTTTTCTTATAAAAATATCCCCTTATTTTTTATGGTGCCCTTTTTATTTTCATGGCATGACTTTTTCATAAAGTATTACTAGAGGTGCCCTGTAAAAGAAAAGTACTATTTCGAATCAAAACCTGTAGTTGAATGGTTTGAAGGACAGTTATATCTTCACTGTGGTATTTTCAACCCACTAGGGTTCAAGTCCTAAACTTGACACTGTCGCTCATATTTTCTTAAATTTAGTTCAGGTCTTTTCATGATGTGCGCTTAGTGATTGACGATGTTACCATCGACTACAAAGACATCTGTGACGACTTTGTCAATCCTAAAATAATGTTTCAGCTTAGTCTATCAGAGATGCTCATAAACATAGGATGTACGTATTTGCGTTTATACGTACAACTGTATGGGCGTCAGCGTCTAATTCGTATTAAAAAAAAGTCCTACTAGAGGTGGGTGGCCCATACATGCATGGATCGCATGTGCGTACATTGCGTGTAGCATGGACATCGGTGGCTCACGATGCCACAGAGGAGTCGTGTCGGTCCGTCTATTAGAGCCGATGTAAGTGTAAAGGCATCTCCCAGCGATTCACAAATTTTATTTCGCATTCGTTCGTAGATAAAGAATCAGTCCATGCACACAGAAACGGAAGGCCGTCGTCCAACACTATCCGCATACATCCGCCAACAAGTCAAACTAATCGGACGAAATTCGTTTAAACATGACCGATTTACATATAAACATGTTGGAGTTCATTACATTTACATCAATTAAGCGGTGCTCCTTCGGCTCTGGAGATATAATTAATACACCTAATCTACGATCCAGTGCCCGTTTCCCGTGTCCGGTCATGAGCCCCGAGAACTAAAGCTTTGTCTTCTCCAGTTCTGCCTCAGCCCTCTCCAGCTCTGCCTCCGTAATCTTTACCTTCGTAGCCGCGGGAACTGAAATTGTCCGCCTCTCGGAACTGCTCCTCCCACACCATATCCATTTAATGGGCACGAGCCTCACCGATAGTCATGGTGCAATGCACAGCCGAGGGTGGCACCGAGGAGGAGGAGGGTGGCGCCGGTTCGCCTTTTGCCACGTCCTCCATTGGCACATCGTCGTCCTTGGGCTGCCTGCCGGCCAGCCAGTCGGCAGCAAAGGTGGCCATCTCCTTATTAGAGACCAGAGTTAGCCCGTCCCAGAGAGCTATGGCGCGGGACGAATCCATGGTGGCAGTGATGCAGAGAGGGATCAGAGGTGGATGACTGCAGCTATGCCTAGGCAGCGGTTTCTATAGAAATGGTGGGTGGCATAGCGACGGACGGGTGGCGCTGGAGTAGCCGCCTCGGCAACGCGTGTAATTATTGTGGACGGCATACGGACGGGTGGACATCGTGTCATTTGAACGGGGAACAGACACCTGTACCGGGAAGCGGCGCGAGCGGTGCTCTCTCGGCCGGCGTGCCGCTTCAATGCCGGTGCCAGTGAGCAGTGACGTCAGCTCTGGTCGGGCATGAATATGGTCACTGACGCTCTAGAGCGGTGTTGACCGTCTGGGACGGGAAAAGCGCGGGGGCGATGGAGGGAGTTTGGGTGGGCCAGTGTGGCCAGAAGCGGGCGTGGGTGCTGTCCGGACGCGCGCAAAGCCTTATGTTTGTCTCCGATTTACAGGAGAAGGTACATCTGAACAACACTGTGGACGAGATACATGATCGTGTTGGATGGCTTTCAATGTCCGGAAAGCATGGTTCAAACGTAGCATTGGAGATGCCTAAGGCTTGCTATATATTCGTGACGTAGATGCTATGCGTACACGCACATGCTAGTTAGCTAGCCAGCGGCGACGGAGAAAGCAGGTAATAATCCAAGACAAGCACGGATGGCGCCGGTGGCAGACGATGCCCTCGACGGCGGCGACGAGAAATCAATCTTCCGGTGCCTCGACGCGGCACGCTACGTGGTGGCCGCGGCGGTGACCGTCCTCATCGTGACGGTCATCGTGTACGCCATCTCCGTGGTGCTCCGCCCAGCGGAGCTCTATCTCGGGGTCGTGGGAGGCTCCGTCTCCGTCGTGGGAGGCTACAAGCCGTCGTCCCGGCCTTTCAGAGCCGTTGTCAACGGCGACAATCTCACCTTCTCGTTGACCGTTCGGGCCATCAACCCCAGCGGCCGCGTCACCATCTACTACACCGGCATCGTCGCCAAGCTCAAGAGCAACATGTCGTCGGACTCTTTCCTCACCCTCAATTTGCCACGCGTGGCCTTGGGGTACTATTTCAAGCTCAAGGCCATGATTGTTCCTGGGCAAGGGTACTATTTCAAGCTGTTGGCCAACGGCACCAGCCTCGACGACGCCATGATTGTGCTCACCGGCACCCGCACCGTTGAGATTTACTCCAGCAAGTACAAGCCCAAGGAGACTGTCGTCTACTACTGCTCGCCCATCGCCATCGGCGGCGGTGACGACAAGGAGGACGACGGTACGGCTGCAGTCGACGTGCGGTGCATGGATCAGAATCAGCCGGCCAGCATCTAGCTAGCTAGGCGACGTGAAATTAAGGTCGACGTATGCGCGCGTGCGTGTGTGTCCAATGATTGTCAATACTTCCCGTTTGTTTTCTTGATTCACTTGATTGATTGATTGTAGATATTTAATCAATAATGCTACGTCTACGAATGGACTACGAAGACCTACGTAACCTTCCAAACAAATCCTCTTGCCCCTCTGATTTTCACCGGGGGTGAGCCCCAACTGCTAATTCTGGCCCAATTAATCTTCTCCACATCAGCTTTTACGTAAAACTCTTACGTTACTTTTCGTAGGTGTAGCATTGTCCATATTTAATTGATGTTGGTGTGAATGATTGATGTAACTTTTGTTGTCTTTCAAAGGGGTGAATGATAAATTTCAGAGCCTGCAAATTTAATTTGAAAACGACCAACGCCGTCTACCTTCCTTTTTCCCTGACATCTCTTAACTGCTTCAACAAACCCTGTTAGAAATATTGTGCGGCTAGTTTTTCTTCACTAGTCGACAACCCGTGCTTCCGCACGGGCTGCTTCCGCACGGGCTAGTGATTTTAAAATTACATCAATAGGAAAAAATTGAAGACTTTTGCCGTGTGAAGAAAGCACAGAATCATGCGTGGTTATTATACATGAAGGAATCAAAGAATGGTAATTTTTTTTCTCTTCAAGTTGAAGGGCACGAATCATTGAAATTATTGTCTATGGATCAGCATCATACTGATCAGATCAAAATATGTAGAGTCCGACATATGTATATGTACATACACAACTCGAGATATGTGGCCATATGGTGTGAAAGGGCAATATGCATGAATTCTAGTTCATATATGCGTTCGGAGATCATGCATGTAAAGAACACGGGATAAATTGATGGGTAGATGAGGAAGTGACGTATCCATGAAAAACATGCTTAGGGTCAACATCGATACACATGAAGCTTTTTTCTCGTCTCTTGTCTGTCCGTCCTTCCACCTCATCGGTCCATGCAAGGCCACTCGGAAATTCTATTTCTTCCGGCCACCGGTTCTCTTCCTGTAGAGATGATCCTTTTCTGTGATTAGTGTTGAAGCCTATGACGCAAAACTCCACTTGTGCTACCGCCGCTGCTCACCAGTAACAACTGATGTATTTCAATCAAAGACGTCGAACATCATATATGTGCATACTTGATTGGTCCATACAGAGCATGAATATTCTACTCAGACATCTCCATTGCATCATGTTGTTACTGTGGCCGGCCGACCAACAGCGTAGTAGCTCCCCATGATGAGTAAACCTCGACGGCAGATGCGTGAACATCCTGATGTAAATTTGGTATGATCTCATAGACCTAAAGAATACAGAATTTCAAAGTGCTCCAGAGTGTGCGCCTAAGGAGAGAACGGCACGACCAAAATCTCCTCTTGGGGCCATTGAAGAACAGGAGGGGACACCCTGGCCGTCTAGGGGGGGGGGCTCAATATTTTCCGCATTGAATCTTCTCTTGGAGCCATGGAAGAAAAGGAGATACGGCAGCCAAATTTTCTCCGATCGAATCTCCTATTGGAGCCATGGAACAATAGGACGGTGAGATATTGAGTAGTTGTGTCGAGAGGAGACACAGGAAAACTAAGTTTGGGCCTACAGTTGAAAGAGAGGACTCATGGCTTCTTGAAAAAGAAAGAGTTGTCGTAGGAGATTGGAGCAATACGTGGGTTTTTTCTTTTTCGTTGAACACCTGAAGGTTTTTTTTACGGGGAGTAATACTGAAGTTTTTTTTCTTTGAACACGTTTAGGTTTTTTTGAATCAACTGACCATACGTATAGGTTAGTAGTCAGGTTAAGTCCTTGTCACGTGTATGTTAGTCTTTTTTTATTCACCAGAAGAGTAACACAAATCGTGAGGTTAAGATTGATTGATTATAGAGATCAATGGTGTAATTAATTTTAATGATGTGGATTAATATGGAAACTCGTATGGTGCCTCCAATTAGTAAATATAAGATACTATTATGAATTTTGTTTCAGATTTATTTTCTGGAACTTGTTACATTTGACAGTACCGTACTGTCAATTCTCCAATACAGCACAGATATACAAGAAAGTTTCCGATGTTACTCTGCTTATACTTTGCATTAAATTTCATTGTTCTTTTCCTGATAACTTTAGTCAATAAAGTGACAAAAAAAGTATTATTGCTATATGATCATAAGTGCACTCGCTGACCCATTTATCTTGCTTGCTGCAAATTCATCAACTGGGCAATGCTAATATTCTTTCTGATTTCAGTATAAACATAACATCAAATGGCATAACAATTTTAATTTCCTAAGTTGTGAAGTATGTTGACATCAAATTTTTTTGCAAGCATAACAAAGAGGAGGAAGTAGCTAGGGTTCACCGGGAGGGCTCAGGGACGAGGGCCTCAGCGTCGGAGATGAGGTACGCGGCGGCGGTGGTGAGGGCGACGGCGTCGGGAAAGAGGGTAGTTCGGGGCCAGGACAACGACGACGCTCAACGGGAACAATCATTTTAGATGGCTGTTGTGATCTATGATAGATATTCATATAGTATGAAAACATGGTCACATATTTTCCTTAAAAATAAAAAAGTAAATTAGAACAAAAACGTACCAGAAAACAATAAAAGACAAGAAAAAATATGAAAATGGTACAAAAAGTTTTTTATAAGGTGAAGAGCAATTGCAAAGAAAAATACATACAAATAACATCAATAAAAGAGAAAAGAAATAAAGAAACGTAAGGAAAAATGTAAATGGGCCTGGTCCTGTACTACACGTTTGCTTGCATATTCCCTGCAACAAGCGGAGAATCAAAATCACTAGTTAAGGAGTACTCGTTGCAAAGATCCATCCCACCTTCCCAGGTTGTGACAAGCAGCGCCACTTGTCACAACCTGGGAGTTTTCCCTTTTTTCATAGATTCGTTTATTCAAAATGTTTTATCTTTTAAACCATGCGTCCAAATCATGAACCATTTTCATCGTTGGATTCCTCGCGTCGAGATCTTCAAAATTTGGACCGAAAGAGGCACACCCGTGCCTCTCGCGAATTCCACGGAAAAAAACGGACGAAAAAACCGAACCGGGAGCACGGATTTTTTTTTCCTTTCCGAAAGAGGCACACCCGTGCCTCTCGCGAATTCACAACCGTGCCTCTCACGGAAGCAAAACCGTGCCTCTCACAAAAGGATAAAAAGAAGAGAAAACGCGGTTTTTTTCGTTTCCGAGGAGACACGGCCGTGCCTCTCGCGAAAGCACAACCATGCCTCTCGCGGAAGCAAAACCGTGCCTCTCGCGAAAAAAAATAGAAAGCGCTTTTTTTCGTTGCCGAGAGGCCATGCCTCTCGTGAAAGCACAACCATGCCTCTCGCGGAAGCAAAACCGTGCCTCTCTCGGAAGAAAAAAAATAGAAAACACATTTTTTTTCCGTTTCCGAGAGGCACGACCCTGCCTCTCGCGAAAGCACAACCGTGCCACTCTCGGAAGCAAAACTGTGCCTCTCGCGGAAGGAAAAAAACAGAAAACGCGTTTTTCTTCCGTTTCCGAGAGGCACGGCCGTGACTCTCGCGAAAGCAAAACCGTGTCTCTCGCGGAAGCAAAACCATGACTCTCGCGAAAGATAAAAAAGAAAATGTGTTTTTTCGTGCAAAATCTTTTTTTAAAATTTTTTAGTTCCAAAAGTTAAGGAAGACGGGTAGAAAACCGAAACGTCGAAAAAACCGAAAAAATGTTTAAAAAGCAGAAAACGCGTGCGGAAAAATAAAAAGAATCCGGAGGGAGCGCCCAGAACGCGACACGTGGCAGAGGGCTGAGAGCGCGCCAAGTGGCCTTGATTGTTGTGAGCCTCCCGAAGGAGTGCTCGTTAACTAGTTGCTCTCGCGGAGAATAGGATTTGTCGGCATATCCTATATGGATTGGGTCACATGCGGCCCAATAAACTTTATTTTTTTACGTCTTGTAAAATGTTTGTTAAAAATAAATGTAAAAAACATGGAGTATTTAAAATATTAGGAAAACATGTTCAAGAGAAATCCACATATTGCAGAAACATCCGCAAGTATCCACAGTATATATTCAATGAATTGTTCATATCGTGTTTAAAATTTGTTTTGTCTAAAAAATTTATTAGAAATCACGTGTTTGAAAATAAATGTGCATGCAGGTATAAATATGTGTTTGTATGATTCGATAAAAAGGAAAACATCACAAACAAACTAAAAATAATAATTAGAAATGGTAAGAAATAAAACATCCGGAAGGAACAAAAAAACCACCCCAAAAGAACCCAAAGGAACCAGGCAAAAACCGAAAAGGAACTGTGAAATGGACCAGGCTCATTCTAGCACTGCATTGTGCGCGTTGTCGACATTTTGATGCCGTAAGTGTTAAATAGGATTTGGCCACATATAGCCGTATCTGAATAATGTTTCATGAAAATACGCGCTCTGTGTCCCAGAAACCAGGCCCTACCAAAGCAAAGCAAATGAAAGAGAGCCGGATCAGATGTCGATCACGATCCTCAAAGCAAAGCAACAAGATGCCAAACCAGTGCTTTGGCAGCGAAAGCTGGCTACCCATCAAGATGCCAAACCAGAGCCGGATCAGTGAAAGGAATGGGAAAATGTTTGTACATGTGCATGGTGCTACGCCATCATTGCACGCACGCACCCTGTCTCATTATTTTGCTCGCCGGTCGGTCACCACGATCGTACGATTATCCTTAACGCATGTAACACGCGCAAAGAGAACGGTACATATATATATATATATGCATCCTACTACCGGGTGTAGCTACACCCATTTTTCTTATACTACCATGTGGTAGTATATACTCTACTTTATTATTTTTAGTATGTTTATATACTATATCTAAGATACTTCAAAGTGAGTTATATGAAAAAAAAGCAAGTGAGCTCATGGTTTTATTGTATTTGTGAAATACGTACATATTTGTACGTGAAATAAAGTATATATATATATACACGATACGATTCACGTTGAAGTAAAGGAAACATTTATAATTTACTTAATGTGCTCAGATATGTAATTAAGATATACTTAATATCACTTATAGTAAATTCAGTATAGATTTATTAATATAGATAATATATTCTATAGTATTTTAGTTAGTATATATGATATTTATTAATTAAGTTTATATTACTAATTAATGAGATATTACTATAATTACTATAATATGATAAAATATATATTAAGTAAGTTTATATATTTAATATATAATTAATAATATAATTAATTATTGATGAAATTATATTTAGGAATTTACATTATGAATTTATATTAATTAGTGAATAATATGAAGTAAAGATTTTTGTAAATCCGTTATAGTGAGTAATTAGTTCGAGTAATTAATAGGAATATTTAAGTTTTAAGCATCTTGATTAAGAATATTCCCTATTAAATGTTCAATAATTCAAATTTTATGACTAGTATCTATTATAAGATTTCAGGATAACTATTTAGCTCATAGGATTTGATATTCAAAACTCATTATGAATTAGTTACTTTTTCATAGACTCATATTTTAATGCATTGTTAGCTAACTTGCTAAATTGTTAGCTATGAGTTCATCACATATGAGATTGTCAAGTTTAATAGAAGATGTAGATTCAGTACCATTGCCATCATATTGGATTCTATCGACTCAAATGAATTTCATTGATAATCTTGACCTGTCTGTGCCTTATTCCTAAAGTCCGATATGAAGGCACTAAGCTGGGTGATGTACCTTAGAGTAACTAATTGATTGTTAAAGTTGATCTTCAAGAATTATTTCGATTTAAATCCTTGTATAATGCATTGGTGTTAACTTAGTAGTCATTAATTTGTTTTCTTTAGGATCTATGGTAGTTAATTAATTTTCTGTACTTACTCAAGATTGAGTTATTAACTACTATCATCTAATAAGTCTTATAAATATTGCATTACAATTTACTTCAATAGTACAAGCATTTTACTATCAAATAACATCCATCATTAATATATAGCTTGTATCATACACAATCTACTAGTGAAAACTAGAACTAGTACCTCGTTACGTCAGATTTATGCTCAAAACCTGACAGCTATAAGCGGCTAAATGCATGAGTACTCGTTAAACAGAATATTAAGTAACAACGTCAGGCAACCTGATTAGCCATTATGATGTACGCTTATGTCACCATTCAATGTGGTGGTTATTTCCTATATTTCTGGATACTTCAATTTTCTCATTACGCATTTTCTGGTTAGAAATTGTCCCTTGTGAATAACAGGTACGACTTGATCTATCCTATTGATTAGTATATGCTAGAGTATTTAATACTGTTGTACATCTATGCAGAAATTTGATTGACATATTATCTAGCATCATATGAATGAATCCTCATATATTGATACCAAATATGTAAGACATAGTCTACATCACTATAGATCTTTACTGAATAACCTCATTTGTATTCTATTCATAATATGATTTCATAACTATTATTTTCATATTTTATCTCAAATAAGAGCCCTGCCCAAAGCCGCGAGTGCCACCCTCGACAGACGCCACCTGCGACCCAAGCAAGTCCGGCACCTATGCTCCTTCCCCTGCAGCTCGCCCGTCTGCCGCCAGCTCGCCCTCACGCCAACGGCTGCACGGCGCCGCAACACGGCCAGTGCAGATGCAGCGTCCAGTACCCGACGGGTCAGCCACCTCCGGCACCTACATCTCCGACGTGCTAACAATCACCCCCACCCCCGCCGGCACGGTCAGCAGCTTCCGCTTCGGGTGCAGCCACGCCCTGCAGCGCCCCGAGCTCTTCAGCAACACAACCGCCGGGATCATGTCGCTCGGCCGGGGCGCGCAGTAGCTCTCCACTAGTAGAAAAGGGAGCAATGGTCCAGACCCGGTCAGCCCATTAGTCCCGGTTCAATGCAGAACCGGGACCAATGGGGGCATTGGACCCGGTTCGATAGCCCCGGGGCTCGGCCGGGCCACGTGGGCCATTGGTCCCGGTTCGTCTGGACCTTTTGGTCCCGGTTGGTGGGACGAACCGGGACCAATGGGCCTCGCTCCTGTCCCACCATCATTGGTCCCGATTTGTGGGACGAACCGGGATCAAAGGCTGCCCTTTAGTCCCGGTTCAAGTCACCAACCGGGACCAATTAGTTGCCTATATATACCCCTCGCCCGCGAGCAGAGCACTCCCAGTGCTTTGTTTTTCATGGCCGGCGAGGGGAGAGCTTTGTGGTGCTCTAGCTCACCTCCTATGCACACGAGGTGTTCGATGGAATGCCTGAGCCACACTACTTAAGCTTTCTCCTCTTCAAGCTCGACCTCCAAGCTCCATTTTCCTTAATATTTGTCTAGGTTTAGCGGTCCGTCACGTCCCGTCCCCATCTTCACCGCCGTCGATCGCTCGCGCCGATCTCGTCGCCGGCACCACCGTGGTGAGCCTCTTGTTCTTATCTTCTTTCTGGAAAAAAAATCTTACTTGTATGTTTATATAGATACTTGTATAATTTTCTTACTTTTATTATTGCATCTTATATAGTGCTATGGTTTTGGTATCCGCCCCCGTCGGCCCTCATCCTGTCTATGATTCGGATGTGGTATATATTATCTTTTCATAACTATTGGTTCATTTATTGTTTATGACAATTATGCCGACCAACGTGACATAGATTTTATTTATCTAGGAGGTTGTTGAACCGGAAATTCCAACCGACCCTATTGTCGAGAGGTTAAATTTAGTCGAAGAAGAAAACAATTTGTTGAAGGAAAAAATTAGAAAAATTGAGGAGGAGAAGATGATATTGGAGTTGCATGTTGCGGATGTCATCGATGATCACAAGATCAAGATGGATGCAATGCGCTTGAAGATTAGAAAAATTAGAAAATATGCCATTCATACCGAGGCTTGGTATCATTATGTCGTTGGATCAGTTGTTACATTGGTTGCGATTATGATCGCATTTGTTTTCGCATTGAAATGGTTTACATAGTTTCAGTGTATGGTTTAATTAATTTAGATGCTCTGCAGAGCTTTATATTGTTAGATGAGAACTATGTATGTACTTTGGTTTTACTGTGATGATGAACTTCTATTAATTTGATCACTTAATTATCTATTCATGATGTTCTGTAATGATTTTTGACACACTTAATTATATCTAATGCACGTAGATGAACCAGCAATGGATGTACAGTTCAAGACACACCTCCGAGTACATTAAGGGCGTGCATGATTTTCTCGAAGTGGCTGAGGCAAACAAGCAGAATGGTTTTATGTGTTGTCCATGCCCTATATGTGGGAATACGAACTCTTACTCTGACCGGAAAATCCTCCACACCCACCTGCTTTACAAGGGTTTCATGCCACACTATAATGTTTGGACGAGGCATGGAGAAATAGGGGTTATGATGGAAGACGGCGAAGAAGAAGAGTACGATGACAACTATGTGCCCCCTGAATACAGTGATGCTACTGAACATCAAGAGAAACCAGACGATGTGCACGATGATGCTGCAATGGGCAAAGCTGCTGAAGATCAAGAGGAACCAGACGATGTGTCCGATGATGATGATCTCCGCCGGGTCATTGTCGATGCAAGGACGCAATGCGAAAGTCAAAAGGAGAAGCTGAAGTTCGATCGCATGTTAGAGGACCACAAAAAAGGGTTGTACCCCAATTGCGAAGATGGCAACACAAAGCTCGGTACCGTACTGGAATTGCTGCAGTGGAAGGCAGAGAATGCTGTGCCTGGCAAAGGATTTGAGAAGCTACTGAAAATATTGAAGAAGAAGCTTCCAAAGGATAACGAATTGCCCGACAGTACATAGGCAGCAAAGAAGGTCGTATGCCTCTAGGATTGGAGGTGCAGAAGATAAATGCATGCCCTAATGACTGCATCCTCTACCGCGGTGCGTACAAGGATCTGAACGCTTGCCCGGTATGCGGTGCATTACGGTATAAGATCAGACGAGATGACCCTGGTGATGTTGACAGCGAGCCCCCCAGGAAGAGGGTTCCTGCGAAGGTGATGTGGTATGCTCCTATAATACCATGGTTGAAACGTCTGTTCAGAAACGGAGAGCATGCCAAGTTGATGCGATGGCACAGTGAGGACCGTAAGAAAGGCGGGAAGTTGAGAGCACCGGCTGACGGGTGTGATGGAGAAAAATCGAGAGAAAGTACTGGGATGAGTTTGCAAGTGAGCCAAGGAACGTATGGTTTGCTTTAAGCGTGGATGGCATTAATCCTTTAGGGGAGCAGAGCAGCAATCACAGCACCTGGCCCATGACTCTATGTATGTATAACCTTCTTCCTTGGATGTGCATGAAGCGGAAGTTCATTATGATGCCAGTTCTCATCCAAGGCCCTAAGCAACCCGGCAACGACATTGATGTGTACCTAAGGCCATTAGTTGAAGAACTTTTGCAGCTGTGGAATGGAAACGGTGTACGTACGTGGGATGAGCACAAACAGGAGGAATTTAACCTAAAGGCGTTGCTGTTCGTGACCATCAACGATTGGCCTGCTCTCAGTAACCTTTCAGGACAGACAAACAAGAGATACCACGCATGCACGCACTGTTTACTTGACACCGATAGTATATACCTGGCAAGCTGCAGGAAGAATGTGTACCTAGGCCATCATCGATTTCTTCCGACCAACCATCACTGTCGAAAGAAAGGCAAGCATTTCAAAGGCGAGGCAGATCACCGGAAGAAGCCCGCCATGCGTACCGGTGATCACGTACTTGCTATGGTCAATGATTTACACGTAAGCTTTGGAAAGGGTCCCGCCGGACTAGCTGTTCCGAATGACGCTGAGAATCACGCACCCATGTGGAAGAAGAAATCTATATTTTGGGACCTACCCTACTGGAAAGACCTAGAGGTCCGCTCTTCGATCGACGTGATGCTCGTAACGAAGAACCTTTACGTGAACCTGCTAGGCTTCTGTTGGGGAACGTAGTAATTTCAAAAAATTTCCTACGCACACGCAAGACCATGGTGATGGCATAGCAACGAGAGGGGAGAGTGTGTCCACGCCCTCGTGAACCGAAAGCGGGCGTTATAACAACGCGGTTGATGTAGTCGTGCGTCTTCACGATCCGACCGATCCAAGCACCGAGCGACGGCACCTCCGAGTTCTGCACACGTTCAGCTCGATGGCGATCCCGGACTCCGATCCAGCAAAGTGTCGGGATGAGTTCCGTCAAACGACGGCGTGGTGGCGATGATGATGCTCCACCGACGCAGGGCTTCGCCTAAGCTCGCGACGATATGACTTCTCCGGCGCGGGGCTTCGCCTAAGCTCATGACGATATGACCGAAGTGGAATATGGTGGAGGGGGCACCGACACGGCTAAGGAACGATCCGTAGATCAACTTGTGTGTCCATGGGGTGCCCCTGCCCCGTATATAAAGGAGTGGAGGAGGGAGGCCGGCCCTCTCTGGCGCGCCCTAGGGGAGTCCTACTCCCACGGGAGTAGGATTCCCCTTTCCTAGTCCAACTAGGAACCCTTCCATGTAGTAGGAGTAGGAGAGAAGGAAGGGAAGAGAAAGGAGAAGGAAGGAAGGGCGCCCCCCTCCCTAGTCCAATTCGGACTAGTCCAAGGGAGGGTGCGGCCACCCTTTGGCCCTTTCTCTCCTTTCCCGTATGGCCCAAAGAGGCCCAATACGAATTCCCGTAACTCTCCGGTACTCGAAAAATACCGAATCACTCGGAACCTTTCCGAACTCGAATATAGTCGTCCAATATATCGATCTTTACGTCTCGACCATTTCGAGACTCCTCGTCATGTCCCGGTCTCATCCGGGACTCGAACTCCTTGGTACATCAAAACTCATAAACTCATAATATAACTGTCATCGAAACCTTAAGCGTGCGGACCCTACGGGTTCGAGAACTATGTAGACATGACCTAGAACTATTCTTGGTCAATAACCAATAGCGGGACCTGGATGCCCATATTGGCTCCTACATATTCTACGAAGATCTTTATCGGTCAAACCGCATAACAACATACGTTGTTCCCTTTGTCATCGGTATGTTACTTGCCCGAGATTCGATCGTCGGTATCTAATACCTAGTTCAATCTCGTTACCGGCAAGTCTCTTTACTCGTTCCGTAATGCATCATCCCGTAACCAACTCATTGGTCACATTGCTTGCAAGGCTTATAATGATGTGCATTACCGAGAGGGCCCAGAGATACCTCTCCGACAATCGGAGTGACAAAACCTAATCTCGAAATACGCCAACCCAACATGTACCTTTGGAGACACCTGTAGTACTCCTTTATAATCACCCAGTTACGTTGTGACGTTTGGTAGCACCCAAAGTGTTCCGTTCCTCCGGTAAACGGGAGTTGCATAATCTCATAGTTACAGGAACATGTATAAGTCATGAAGAAAGCAATAGCAACATACTAAACGATCAAGTGCTAGGCTAACTGAATGGGTCATGTCAATCAGATCATTCTCCTAATGATGTGATCCCGTTAATCAAATGACAACTCATGTCTATGGTTAGGAAACATAACCATCTTTGATTAACGAGCTAGTCAAGTAGAGGCATACTAGTGACACTCTGTTTGTCTATGTATTCACACATGTATTATGTTTCCGGTTAATACAATTCTAGCATGAATAATAAACATTTATCATGATATAAGGAAATAAATAATAACTTTATTATTGCCTCTAGGGCATATTTCCTTCAGTCTCCCACTTGCACTAGAGTCAATAATCTAGTTCACATCGCCATGTGATTTAACATCAATAGTTCACATCTATATGTGGTTAACACCCATAATTCACATCGACATGTGACCAACGCCCAAAGGGTTTACTAGAGTCAGTAATCTAGTTCACATCGCTATGTGATTAACACCCAAAGAGTACTAAGGTGTGATCATGTTTTGCTTGTGAGATAATTTTAGTCAGCAGGTCTGTCACATTCAGAGCCGTAAGTATTTTGCAAATTTCTATGTCTACAATGCTCTTGCGGAGCTACTCTAGCTAATTGCTCCCACTTTCAATATGTATCCAGATTGAGACTCGAGTCATCTAGATTAGTGTTAAAACTTGCATCGGCGTAACCCTTTACTTACCGAACCTTTTTCACTTCCATAATCGAGAAACATATCCTTATTCTACTAAGGATAATTTTGACCGATGTCCATTGATCTACTCCTAGATCACTATTGCACTCCCTTGCCAAGCTTAGTGGTAGGGTATGCAATAGATCTGGTACACAACATGACATACTTTATAGAACCTATGGCTGATGCATAGGGAATGACTTTCATTCTTTTTCTATCTTCTGCCGTGGTCGGGTTTTGAGTCTTACTCAATCTTGCACCTTGTAACACAGGCAAGAACTCTTTCTTTGACTGTTCCATTTTGAACTACTTCAAAATCTTGTCAAGGTATGTATTCATTGAAAAACTTATCAAGCGTCTTGATCTATCTCTATAGATCTTGATGCTCAATATGTAAGCAGCTTCACCGAGGTCCTTCTTTGAAAAACTCCTTTTAAATACTCCTTTATGCTTTGCAGAATAATTCTACATCATTTCCGATCAACAATATGTCATTCACATATACTTATCAGAAATGTTGTAGTGCTCCCACTCACTTTCTTGTAAATACAGGCTTCTCCAAAAGTCTGTATAAAACCATATGCTTTGATCACACTATCAAAGCGTTTATTCCAACTCCGAGATGCTTGCACCAGTCCATAGATGGATTGCTGAAGCTTGCACATTTTGTTAGCTCCTTTAGGATTGACAAAACCTTCTGGTTGCATCATATGCAACTCTTCTTTAATGAATCCATTAAGGAATGCTGTTTTGACATCCATTTGCCAGATTTCATAAAATGTGGCAATTGCTAACATGATTCGGACAGACTTAAGCATCGTTACGAGTGAGAAAATCTCATCGTATTCAACACATTGAACTTGTCGAAAACCTTTTGCAACAAGTCGAGCTTTGTAGATAGTAACACTACTATCAGTGTCCGTCTTCCTCTTGAAGATCCATTTATTTAACATGGCTTGCTGATCATCGAGCAAGTCAATCAAAGTCCATACTTTGTTCTCATACATGGATCCTATCTCAGATTTCATGGCCTCAAGCCATTTCGCTGAATCTGGGCTCATCATCGCTTCCTCATAGTCCGTAGGTTCATCATGGTCTAGTAACATGACTTCCAGAACATGATTACCGTACCACTCTGGTGCGGATTTTACTCTGGAAGACCTACGAGGTTTGGCAGCAACTTGATCTGAAGTTTTATGATCATCATCGTTAACTTCCTCACTAATTGGTGTAGGAATCACTGGAACTGATTTCTGTGATGAACTACTTTCCAATAAGGGAGAAGGTACAATTACCTCATCAAGTTCTACTTTCCTCCCACTCACTTCTTTCGAGAGAAACTTCTTCTCTAGAAAGGATCCATCTTAGCAACGAAAAAACTTGCCTTCGGATCTGTGATAGAAGGTGTACCCAATAGTCACCTTTGGGTATTCTATGAAGACGCACTTCTCCGATTTGGGTTAGAGCTTATCAGGTGAAAACTTTTTCACATAAGCATCACAACTCCAAACTTTAAGAAACGACAGCTTAGGTTTCTTGCTAAACCATAGTTCATACGGTGTCATCTCAGCGGATTTTAGATGGTGCCCTATTAAGCGTGAATGCAGCTGTCTCTAATGCATAACCCCAAAACGATAGTGGTAAATCGGTAAGATACATCATAGATCGCACCATATCCAATAAAGTGCGGTTATGACGTTCGGACACACCATTTTGCTGTGGTGTTCCAGGTGGCGTGAGTAGTGAAACTATTTCACATTGTTATAACTGAAGGCCAAACTCGCAACTCAAATATTTTTCCTCTGCGATCATATCGTAGAAACTTTTATTTTCTTGTTACGATGATTCTTCACTTCACTCTGTAATTCTTTGAACTTTTCAAATGTTTCAGACTTGTGTTTCATCAAGTAGATATACCCATATCTGCTCAAATCATCTTGTGAAGGTCAGAAAATAACGATACTTGCCACGAGCATCAACACTCATTGGATCGCATACATCGGTATGTATTCTTTCCAATAAGTTAGTAGCTTGTTCCATTGTTCCGGAGAACGGAGTTTTAGTCATCTTGCCCAAAAGGCACGGTTCACAAGCATCAAATGATTCATAACCAAGTGATTCCGAAAATCCATCTTTATGGAGTTTCTTCATGCGCTTTACACCGATATGACCCAAACGGCAGTGCCACAAATAAATTGCACTATCATTATTAACTTTGCATCTTTTGGCATCTATATTTTGAATATGTGTATCACTACGATCGAGATCCAACAAACTATTTTCATTGGGTGTATTACCATTGAAGGTTTTATTCATTTAAACAGAACAACAATTATTCTCTGATTTTAAATGAATAACTGTATTGCAATGAACATGATCAAATCATATTCATGCTCAACGCAAACGCCAAATAACATTTATTTAGGTTTATCACTAATCTCGAAAGTATAGGGAGTGTGCGATGATGATCATATCAATCTTGGAACTACTTCCAACACTCATCGTCACTTTCCCTTTAATTTGTCTCTGTTCATTCTGCAACTCCCGTTTCGAGTTACTAATCTTAGCAACTGAACTAGTACCAAATACTGAGGGGTTGCTATGAACACTAGTAAAGTACACATCAATAACATGTATATCAAATATACCTTTGTTTACTTTGCCATCCTTTCTTATCCACCAAACACTTGGGGTAGTTCCGCTTCCAGTGAACAATCCTTTTGCAGTAGAAGCACTTAGTCTCAGGCTTAGGACCAGACTTGGGTTTCTTCACTTGAGCAGCAACTTGCTTGCCGTTCTTCTTGAAGTTCCCCTTCTTCCTTTTGCCCTTTTCTTGAAACTAGTGATCTTGTCAACCATCAACACTTGATGCTCTTTCTTGATTTCTACCTTCGTCGATTTCAACATCACGAAGAGCTTGGGAATCGTTCTCGTCATCCCTTGCATACTATAGTTCATCACGAGGTTCTACTAACTTAGTGATGGTGACTAGAGAATTCTGTCAATCACTATCTTATCTGGAAGATTAACTCCCACTTGATTCAAGTGATTGAAGTACCCAGACAATCTGAGCACATGCTCACTAGTTGAGCGATTCTCCTTCATCCTTTAGCTATAGAACTTGTTGGAGACTTCATATCTCTCAACTCGGGTATTTGCTTGAAATATTAACTTCAACTCTTGGAACATCTCATATGGTCCATGACGTTCAAAACGTCTTTGAAGTCCCGATTCTAAGCCGTTAAGCATGGTGCACTAAACTATCAAGTAGTCATCATATTGAGCTAGCCAAACGTTCATAACGTCTGCATCTGCTCCTGCAATAGGTCTGTCACCTAGCGGTGCATTAAGGACATAATTCTTCTGTGCAGCAATGAGGATAAACCTCAGATCACGGATCAAATCCGCATTATTGCTACTAACATCTTTCAACACAATTTTCTCTAGGAACATATCAAAACAAACATATAAAAGCATAGGGAAGCAACAACGCGAGCTATTGATCTACAACATAATTTGCAAAATACTACCAAGATTAAGTTCATGATAAATTAAAGTTCAATTAATCACATTACTTAAGAACTCCCACTTAGATAGACATCCCTCTAGTCATCTAAGTGATCACGTGATCCAAATCAACTAAACCATAACCGATCATCACGTGAGATGGAGTAGTTTTCAATGGTGAACATCACTATGTTGATCATATCTACTATATGATTCACGCTCGACCTTCGGTCTCCGTGTTCGAGGCCATATCTGCATATGCTAGGCTCGTCAAGTTTAACCTGAGTATTCGCGTGTGCAAAACTGGCTTGCACCCGTTGTAGATGGACGAGAGCTTATCACACCGATCATCACGTGGTGTCCGGGCACGACGAACTTTGGCGGTGCATACTCAGGAGAACACTTCTTGATAATTAGTGAGAGATCATCTTAAAATGCTACCGTCAATCAAAGCAAGATAAGATGCATAAAAGATAAACATCACATGCAATCAAAATATGTGACATGATATGGCCATCATCATCTTGTGCCTTTGATCTCCATCTCCAAAGCATCGTCATGATTTCCATCGTCACCGGCATGACACCATGATCTCCATCATCTTGATCTATATCAATGTGTCGTCACATGGTCGTCTCACCAACTATTGCTCTTGCAACTATTGCTATCGCATAGCGATAAAGTAAGCAATTATTTAGCGCTTGCATCTTATGCAATGAAGAGACAACCATAAGGCTTCTGCCAGTTGCCGATAACTTCAACAAAACATGATCATCTCATACAACAACTTATATCTCATCACGTCTTGACCATATCACATCACAACATGCCCTGCAAAAACAAGTTAGACGTCCTCTACTTTGTTGTTGCAAGTTTTACGTGGCTGCTACGGGCTTAGCAAGAACCGTTCTTACCTACGCATCAAAACCACAACGATAGTTTGTCAAGTTGGTGCTGTTTTAACCTTCGCAAGGACCGGGCGTAGCCACACTCGGTTCAACTAAAGTTGGAGAAACTGACACCCGCTAGTCACCTGTGTGCAAAGCACGGCGGTAAAACCAGTCTCGCGTAAGCGTACGCGTAATGTCGGTCCGGGCCGCTTCATCCAACAATACCGCCGAACCAAAGTATGACATGCTGGTAAGCAGTATGACTTATATCGCCCACAACTCACTTGTGTTCTACTCGTGCATATGACATCAACGCATAAAACCAGGCTCGGATGCCACTGTTGGGGAACGTAGTAATTTCAAAAAATTCCTACGCACACGCAAGACCATGGTGATGGCATAGCAACGAGAGGGGAGAGTGTGTGTCCACGTACCCTCGTAGACCGAAAGCGGAAGCGTTATAACAACGCGGTTGATGTAGTCGTACGTCTTCACGATCCGACCGATCCAAGCACCGAACGTACGGCACCTCCGAGTTCTGCACACGTTCAGCTCGATGGCGATCCCGGACTCGATCCAGCAAAGTGTCGGGATGAGTTCCGTCAAGACGACGGCGTGGTGGCGATGATGATGCTCCACCGGCGCAGGGCTTCGCCTAAGCTCGCGACGATATGACTTCTCCGGCGCGGGGCTTCGCCTAAGCTCGCGACGATATGACGAAGTGGAATATGGTGGAGGGGGGCACCGCACACGGCTAAGGAACGATCCGTAGATCAACTTGTGTGTCCATGGGGTGCCCCCTGCCCCCGTATATAAAGGAGTGGAGGAGGGGAGGGCCGGCCCTCTCTATGGCGCGCCCTAGGGGAGTCCTACTCCCACGGGAGTAGGATTCCCCTTTCCTAGTCCAACTAGGAACCCTTCCATGTAGTAGGAGTAGGAGAGAAGGAAAGGGAAGAGAAAGGAGAAGGAAGGAAGGTCGCCCCCCCCTAGTCCAATTCGGACTAGTCCAAGGGGAGGGGTGCGGCCACCCTTTTGGCCCTTTCTCTCCTTTCCCGTATGGCCCAAAGAGGCCCAATACGAATTCCCGTAACTCTCCGGTACTCCGAAAAATACCCGAATCACTCGGAACCTTTCCGAACTCCGAATATAGTCGTCCAATATATCGATCTTTACGTCTCGACCATTTCGAGACTCCTCGTCATGTCCCCGATCTCATCCGGGACTCCGAACTCCTTCGGTACATCAAAACTCATAAACTCATAATATAACTGTCATCGAAACCTTAAGCGTGCGGACCCTACGGGTTCGAGAACTATGTAGACATGACCTAGAACTATTCTTGGTCAATAACCAATAGCGGGACCTGGATGCCCATATTGGCTCCTACATATTCTACGAAGATCTTTATCGGTCAAACCGCATAACAACATACGTTGTTCCCTTTGTCATCGGTATGTTACTTGCCGAGATTCGATCGTCGGTATCTAATACCTAGTTCAATCTCGTTACGGCAAGTCTCTTTACTCGTTCCGTAATGCATCATCCGTAACCAACTCATTGGTCACATTGCTTGCAAGGCTTATAATGATGTGCATTACCGAGAGGGCCAGAGATACCTCTCCGACAATCGGAGTGACAAAACCTAATCTCAAATCGCCAACCCAACATGTACCTTTGGAGACACCTGTAGTACTCCTTTATAATCACCCGATTACGTTGTGGACGTTTGGTAGCACCAAAGTGTTCCGTTCCTCCGTGGCAGGAGTTGCATAATCTCATAGTTACAGGAATATGTATAAGTCATGAAGAAAGCAATAGCAACATACTAAGCGATCAAGTGCTAGGCTAACTGAATGGGTCATGTCAATCAGATCATTCTCCTAATGATGTGATCCCGTTAATCAAATGACAACTCATGTCTATGGTTAGGAAACATAACCATCTTTGATTAACGAGCTAGTCAAGTAGAGGCATACTAGTGACACTCTGTTTGTCTATGTATTCACACATGTATTATGTTTCCGGTTAATACAATTCTAGCATGAATAATAAACATTTATCATGATATAAGGAAATAAATAATAACTTTATTATTGCCTCTAGGGCATATTTCCTTCAGCTTCTTGGGCGTGTATGGGAAGACAAAAGATATACCTGAGGCACGAGAGGACCTGCAACGCTTGCACGAAAAAGAGGGCATGCCTCCGAAGCAGTATGAAGGTCCTACCAGCTACGCTCTTACGAAAGAAGAGAAAGAAATCTTCTTTGAATGCCTGCTCAGTATGAAGGTCCCGACTGGCTTCTCATCGAATATAAAGGGAATAATAAATATGCCAGATAAAAATTTCCAGAACCTAAAGTCTCATGACTGCCACGTGATTATGACGCAACTGCTTCCGGTTGCATTGAGGGGGCTTCTACCGGAAAACGTCCGATTAGCCATTGTGAAGCTATGTGCATTCCTCAATGCAATCTCTCAGAAGGTGATCGATCCAGAAATCATACCAAGGCTAAGGAGTGATGTGGTGCAATGTCTTGTCAGTTTCGAGCTGGTGTTCCCACCATCCTTCTTCAATATCATGACGCACGTCCTAATTCATCTAGTTGACGAGATTGTCATTCTGGGCCCCATATTTCTACACAATATGTACCCCTTTGAGAGGTTCACAGTCCTAAAGAAATATGTCCGTAACCGCGCTAGGCCAGAAGGAAGCATCTCCATGGCCCATCAAACAGAGGATGTCATCGGGTTTTGTGTTGACTTCATTCCTGGCCTTAAGAAGATAGGTCTCCCTAAATCGCGGTATGAGGGAAGACTGACTGGAAAAGGCACGCTTGGAAGGGACTCAATAATATGCAGGGACAGATATTCTTGGTCTCAAGCACACTACACAGTTCTGAGAACTCTACCTTGGTGACCCGTATGTCGATGAACACAAGAACAGTCTGCGCTCCAAACACCCGGAGCAGTGCGACGACTGGATTACATGTGAACACATCAGGACTTTCAGCAGTTGGTTGAAAGCACGTATCAGAGGTGACAACACTGTTTGTGATGAGTTGTACTTGTTGTCCAGGGGACCATCTTTGACTGTATTGATTTGGAAAGGATACGAGATAAATGGGAATACATTTTACACGATTGACCAAGATCAAAGGAGCACCATCCAAAACAGCGGTGTCCGCTTTGATGCAACAACCGAGAGGGGAAAGGACACATATTATGGTTACATAGTGGACATATGGGAACTTGACTACGACCATGATTTTAAGGACCCTTTGTTTAAGTGCAAATGGGTTAATCTGTCAGGAGGCGGGGTACAGGTAGACCCACAGTACGGAATGACAACAGTGGATCTGAAAAATCTTGGGTACACTGACGAACCGTTCATCCTAGCCAATGATGTGGCACAGGTTATCTATGTGAAGGACATGTCTACCAGACCGAGAAAGAGAAAAGATAAGGAAGCGAATACATCATACGATGAGCCAAAGCACCACATAGTTCTTTCAGGAAAAAGGGACATCGTGGGAGTGGAGGACAAGACAAACATGTCTGAAGATTATGAAAAGTTTCATGAAATTCCTTCCTTCAATGTCAAGGCTGACCCCAGCATCCTGATAAACGATGAAGGTTATCCATGGTTACGACGCAATAAGCAAATGACACAAGCGAAGAAAAAGTGAAGACTTTCTCCCGCAACTATTATGATGATACCATGCCAACTTTGTAACTGACGAGTATGATACCATGCCAACTTTCAACTTTTTTTATAGTTCATTTGAAATGCTTTAATGTCTTATGGTTCGGCCCTCGTAATAATTAAAAATAGCAACAATAAGTTTTTTGTTGTAAGTAGACACAAAATAAAATAAATAAAGCAAGAAAGGAAACAAAAAACAAAAAAGTGTTTTCAAATTTGAAAACTAATAGCACTAACAGAAAGTTTATAATTTTCCTAAAACTAAAAGCAAAAAGAATTGAAAAATAAAGCAAAAACAAAAGAAAATAAATAATGCAGAAATCAAAACAAAAAAACAACAATAAGTATTTTGTTGTAAGTAGAAACAAAATAAAATAAATAAAGCAAGAAAGAAAACAAAAAAAAAGTGTTTTCAAATTTGAAAAGTAATGGCACTAACAGAAAGTTTAAAATTTCCAAAACTAAAAGCAAAAAGAATTAAAAATAAAGCAAAAACAAAAGAAAATAAATAATGCAGAAAACAAAACAAAAAATGGAAAAAAATAAAAAAGCAACAATAAGTAAAGAAAACAAAAAACAAAAAAATGCCTCTCCACTGGGCCCCACGGCTGAATACGACATGAAACCCTACTATGGGCTAGGATTCAGGCCCTTGAGAGGCCTGAAGGCCCATCGAGCACAGCAATAGCAAGTAGGCCCGAAGCCTGCGGTGGAGAGGAGCTCGAGAGGGTGCGGCGGTGGGGCTTATAAACCACTCGCGCCCTCTCAACTAGCGAGTGGGACTAAACTTTGGCCCCGACGCGGGCAGCACAGGGGCCTTTGGTCCCGGTTGGTGGCACCAACCGGGACTAAAGGGGGCATTGGTACCGGTTCGTGGCACCAACCGGTACCAAAGGCCGCCGCTTCCCGCCCTTTGGGCTGCGAAAAAGAGGCCTTTGGTCCCGGTTGGTGGCACCAACCGGGACTAAAGGATGCATTAGTCCGGTTGGTTTCACGAACCGGGACCAATGGCTTTGCTATATAAGCAAACACTTTGCAAAAATTCAGAATCTCATCGCCAGTTGCCCCCGACGACGCCGACCCTCCTCAACGCCGCCAGGCTGCTCCACCTCGCCGTCGCCGCCGCCGCCGCCGCCAAGGCCGCCGCCCCAACCCAGCGCCGTCCTCGTCGCGGCCTCCCGAGCCAGCGTCGTCCTCGTCGCCCGGCTTCCCGAGCCAGCGCCCGTCCGCCCTCGCCGCCACGAGCCCCTGCCCGTCGTCCGCCCCAGCGTCGGCGCCTCGCCCCCCCGTCGCCATCGTCATCTAGCCGCCCCCGCTGTGAGCCGCCGCGCTGCACCGGCTCTATTTTTTTTTCATTTTTATTAGTTTAATTTTTTTGTTCATATATATATATATATAATGTATATGTGTATGTATGTGGCTATGTGTATGTAGATGTTCAAAATGTATAAAAAAATTGTTCAGAGCATGTTTTTCTTCATATATGTATATTTTGTTCATACGTGTATTAATGTTTTCGTATATGCAAAAGATAGATTTTTAGAAAAGTTAGGGTTTTTTTTTTCTGTTCATAGATTTTTGGTGATATTAATTATTGTAGAATATGCAAATGTTTGTATATTCATATGAACAATGCATTAGGCAAAACCTTAGTTTTTTTTCGAAATTTTCTATTTGAACATTTTTTTTAAAACAAGCAATACTAAAAGAATGAGAGGAAAAAGGAAAATAAGAAGAGGAAGAAAGGAGAAGAAGAGGAGAGGAAGAAGAGGAGAAATAAATAAAAAGAGGAAATAAGAAGAAAAAGAAGAGTAGAAGAAGAAGAAAGGAATAGAGGAGAAAGAAGAAACTTCAACACGAGGGGGGGGGGTACCGATACCCCCTCTCCGATAACATTATTTTCCCATGTATATGCATGTCGCGTCGTTGTCGATATAACCCCCTCGAGATAACTTCGACATGAGGGGCGGTCGATATATATACCCCCTCTCGACCGTGATAACTTATACAACGACAGCACCCCCCTCGGCCCTCTCGCTCGACCAAAACTCTCGAGGACACCCAAACCCTAGAGAGAAAACGATGTTGGTCTCCTACCCCCTCCCGCCGCGCCCCTACCCGACAAATTAACTCTCTCGAGGCCACCCAAATTAACCCTTGAAGCGTTGTGTCGAGGCGACCCCAAACCCTAGAGAAGCAGCGTGGAGGCCACTAACATGATTCCTTATTGTGATTAGCTAGCTAGTTCTACGTTTGCCACTAATATATATATCCATCTGTACCATGTTTGAATAATAATTGACATGTTGTAAATATTTGCAGAAACTATGGAGCACTCCCGAGACGAAGAAACAGAAGCGATGTTGGGGCACATAATCGCACAAGGAAATGATGAAGTTGCGTCATTTCTCAACGACACCGATGGTCCCGAAGGACTGGGTGAAGAAGAGGGCTATGTTCATGATGGCTTCGACCCATTAATGCCGGTACAAGAAGAGGACTATGTTCATGATGGCTCTGGTGACACAATGGAGGTACAAGAAGGAGACCGTGCTGACTGCTCCGGTGACCGAACCGAGTCCGGCCAGGTATATATATATATTAGTTAAGCCCGTGCTGACTAGTTAATTGATGCATCCATTGTTTTAGTATATTTACACATATTAATTACTCTCGTCTTTCTTCCTTATAATTTCTAGCCCTCCGGATCGAGCACAACTTCGGTAAGGAGACGAGGCCCGAAGAAAAAGTTGAGCTCGGATGAAAAGTTTGAGATCATAGAAATCGCGCCGACGGCGAACCGATTGAACCCATCGGGACAAGGAAGGCATTTTCTGCTCAGTCACGGGGTTCTTGTTAGGGACAAGATCCCGATCAGCATCCATCAATGGTATAAGCCTAAGGAGGAAGACCCTGAGGTGTCTTATGTCAATGATATGCAGAAAGAAGATCTTTGGACTCAGCTGAAGGCAAATTTCACCCTACCGCCACAGGAGGATCCGGAGAAGCCAGTTAAAGAGCAAATAATCAAGTCTTGTGCTCTTAAGAAGATGGCAACCCTAATGAGGAGGTGGAGGAAAGAGCTGAACCAGTTTGTCGAGAAAGAAAAGACACCAGAATTCATCGGCAAATATGAGAAGATCAAAGATCACTGGCCAGCATTTGTGGCCCACAAGACATCGGAAAAGAGTAAGAAGATGTCGGCGACAAACAAGCAAAATGCTGCGAAGAAGAAGCTTCACCATCGCACGGGGTCAGGTGGCTACCTCAAAGCCCGGCCTAAGTGGTCCAAGGCTGAGCATGATCTGCTTGAAAAAGGGATCGAACCAGAGACAATGTACTGGCCAGACAGTTGCCGGACTTGCTTCTTCGGGGCTGGCGGAACCTTGGACCCTGTAACAGGGAAGTGCTAGTGGACGGACGAGCAACTGCAAATACCAGTCAAGAACCTTCAACACTATATCGATGCAGCGCAGCAAGGGATGCTCCTTCCAAACAGGGAGAAGGACGAGCTCACAATGGCCCTTGGGAATCCTGAGCACCCTGGACGGACACGAGGCACGCCAGGCTCCATTCCGTGGAAGGTTGGTTTTCCGGACGCAGGGGGTTACAAAACCCACGAGAGGAGGAAGAAACTGGAGCAGGACCAACTGCAGGCGCTGCACGAAAGGGTAATGGGGCTAGAGGAACGAGAAGAGGAACGAGAAGCAGCAGATCGCAGCAAACGACCTGCCGAAGCTTCCCCCGAGGCTACCCCGCCATCTCAGCGGAGAAGCAGCGTGGCTTCCGGCGAGTCAGGGCACTCCGCCTCCTCCACCGCCTCCTCCTCCGGTGAGTGGCGATCGGGAAGCGTGGCGGCACTCCGCCTCCTTCTCCGGCGTGGCGGCACTCCGCCTCCTTCTCCGCCTGCGCCGGCGCGCCCGAGCAGCCAGCCTCCTCCTTCTCCGCCTCGTCAGCAAGGGCGGAAGAGACCCGCCGCCGCTCCGGCTGCTCCGGCGCGTCGTAGTCCTTCTCCTCCGCCTTGTAAGCAAGCAAAGAAGACATCCGCTCCGTCTGCTCTGCCAGCGTCTAGCAGTACAGCCAAAGGCGGGAGGAAATACAGATTCGGTCCTTGTCTGAAGACTCCAGAGAAGTTACCGTACGAGAGGACCGAGGAGGAAAACACGAAGATCGCGCAGACCGAAGTGGATGACTAGTTTGTAGGGTTGAAAGCAAAGAGACATCCACCTCCGGAGGAGAAGGTAGATCCGGTGAAAGCGAAGCGCACTCTGGCTGCCCTGAGGAAACCGGCAAAGTCTCCGCCGAGAACCAACTATGAGCGCATTACTGAACAGACATATCTCCAAGCGGAGCGGTCGGGAAGTACTGTCAGACATCAAAGAGCAAAAGAACGAGCAGCTGCGAAAAAAATTGACCAGCTCGGCGAACAAGCAAACCAATCATTCCCCCCGCTCAATGTGTCTAGCGGCAACGTCGTCGCTAATGTTCCGGGGATGGTGGCCGGTTATGGCAATCTACAAGATTACCTGCCTGACGATGCACTTCCTGAATACATGAAGGTGGAAGAACACAGATACGAGTATGGGAAGCCTATCGTCAAAGATGAAAAATCTCTAACAACGATGATGCGAAGATTCCATACTTGGTACATGAAAACCTGCAGAGAGTCTGGGGGACTAATAGTTTGTATCTGCACATTAAAGAGGAGCACGACCTCGTTGGAACTGATCTGTTGTGTGTTCCACTTCAGGAGTTCTTCGCGTTCTTCAATCAAAAGGCCCTCGATAAATTAACGGTCTTTTGCTACTGCCTGTAAGTACTATTTCTGTCATTAAGTCTCTATATATAGCTCGCCTCTTTCATTGCATGTATTTATAATTAATTATCCTCAATATATTATGCAGATTGAAGATCGTCGAGTGCAAAAAAAATGAAATCTATGATATTGGGTACATTAACACAAATATCATAGATGTATTTCTGGTTGAAAAGCACGTCAAAGAGGCCGAGGACAACTTGCTACAATCGTTGATCAAAAATCAAAACAAAGATACCATACTCTTTCCTTACAACGGCAAGTGAGTGTTACTGATCGTTTGCATATTTGGTTTCCCTTATTACTCGAGCGAGGCTATAGTAATGTAATTGATGAGTTATGCATGCGTGCTTAGGTACCACTATATTCTTCTGGAGATTAAGCTTGAACGTGGACTAGTAACCGTCTTAGACTCGAGACGGAAAGATCCCAGCACCTATGCGGACATGACTGAAATGCTCAGCAAGTAAGTTCAATCGATCATTATCGCACCATAGCGGCAACTTTTTGTTCATTTAATAATTATTTTCTTTGTCTTGCAGGGTTTGGAAACAGTTCACCGCAAAAGCTCCGGGACTACCGAAGGAGCTGCAATATACATACCCGAAAGTAAGTACTACTGGCTAGCTAGTTGTGCGCATCTCCCGTTGATTCTATAGCTATACTTTCATCAATGCCATTTATAATGCTTCATTATCAGTTTGATTGACCTCTATTTCTCGTAAAGTGCTTGTGGCAGGAATAAGGGAATGATTTCTGTGGATACTTCGTGTGCAAGTTCATCTACAACGTGACTTTGAAAAATAAGCGGGGCTACTCTCAAAGACAATATGAAGTGCGTAAGAAATTAATAATATTCACAATTTCATTTTATTACACCATCATTTCTGTTGAGTTTCATTCATATATATGTATTAATTAACCCCCTTCTTCAAATTAGACGTGGCAGATGCGGAATGAACTCCTAGAACCAGATCGCATTAAAGCAATTCAAGAGGAATTGGCGGGATTCTTTCTTGACCACGTCATCAATAAAGCCGGAGAATACCATGTGGAAGTTGATTTCAAATGCTAGGGAATTGTAATTGAGAGATCTTATATATTGTACATGTATGTAGCCAGTAGCGTCGGACGTACATGATACGAAAACTTGTTGTTCGACCAATCTCTCGGAGAAGGAGAGGTAGATCGATCATTTCTCTCGGTATGCATGACGAACTTCTGTACTCGATGGTTCCCTTCATTTTATTACTAGCTAGCGTGTCGAGGGCTATATGTATATAGTACGTAGCGTCGACCAAGCACGGAAATAAGAGAGGACACTTCTCTCTATTAATTAGCTAGCTAACACAATATATGAAACACCTAAATTAAGCCCCAAAACCCCCAACCCCCCCCCCCCCCTTCAAAAAAAACAAAAACCCCAGCCACTGGAATGCTGACGCGTGGATGCCTTTTGTGTTGGGGAATGTAGCAGAAATTCAAAATTTTCCTACGTGTCACCAAGATCTATCTAAGGAGAAACCAGCAACGAGGGGAAGGAGAGTGCATCTACATACCCTTGTAGATCGCTAAGCGGAAGCGTTCAAGAGAACGGGGTTGAAGGAGTCGTACTCGTCGTGATCCAAATCACCGGAGATCCTAGTGCCGAACGGACGGCACCTCCGCGTTCAACACACGTACAGCCCGGGGACGTCTCCTCCTTCTTGATCCAGCAAGGGGAGAGGAGAAGTTGAGGGAGAACTCCGACAGCACGACGGCATGGTGGTGATGGAGCTCGTGGTTCTCCGGCAGGTCTTCGCCAAGCACTACGGAGGAGGAGGAGGTGTTGGAGGAGGGAGAGGGCTGCGCCAGGGGCAAGGGTGCGGCTGCCCTCTCTCTCTCTCACTATATATAGGGGGAAGGGAGGAGGGGGAGGCGCCCTAGGGTTCCCTAGGGGAGGGGCGGCAGCCATAGGGGAAACCCTAGATGGGTTTTGGCGCCCCACCCCTAGGAAACTTGCCCCCAAGCCGGGAGGGTGGCTGCCCTAGGGTGGCGCCGCCACCTCTCCAGTTACGTGAGATGGGGTGGGAGGCGCTCAGCCCCTTAGTGGGCTGATGTGCCCTCTCCCTTGGCCCATAAGGCCCCCCAAAGCTTGTCGGGGCCTCCGAAACCCCTTTCGGACACGCTGGTCATCACCTGGTACCCCCGGAACAATTCCGGACTCCAATACCCTTCGTCCAATATATCGATATTCACCTCCGAACCATTTCGGAGCTCCTCGTCATGTCCGGGATCTCATCCGGGACTCCTAACAACCTTCGGTAACCACATACTATTTCCCATAACAACTCTAGCGTCACCGAACCTTAAGTGTGTAGACCCTACGGGTTCGGGAACCATGCAGACATGACCGAGACGTTCTCCGGTCAATAACCAACAGCGGGATCTGGATACCCATGTTGGCTCCCACATGTTCCACGATGATCTCATCGGATGAACCACGATGTCAAGGATTCAAGCAATCCCGTATGCAATTCCCTTTGTCTAGCGGTATTGTACTTGCTCGAGATTCGATCGTCGGTATGCCGATACCTTGTTCAATCTCGTTACCGGCAAGTCTCTTTACTCGTTCCGTAACACATCATCCCGTGATCAACCCCTTGATCACATTGTGCACATTATGATGATGTCCTACCGAGTGGGCCAGAGATACCTCTCCGTCACACGGAGTGACAAATCCAGTCTCGATTCGTGCCAACCCAACATACACTTTCGGAGATACCCGTAGTGCACCTTTATAGCCACCCAGTTACGTTGTGACATTTGGTACACCCAAAGCATTCCTACGGTATCCGGGAGTTGCACAATCTCATGGTCTAAGGAAATGATACTTAACATTAGAAAAGCTTTAGCATACGAACTACACGATCTTTGTGCTAGGCTTAGGATTGGGTCTTGTCCATCACATCATTCTCCTAATGATGTGATCCCGTTATCAACGACATCCAATGTCCATGGTCAGGAAACCGTAACCATCTATTGATCAATGAGCTAGTCAACTAGAGGCTTACTAGGGACATGGTGTTGTCTATGTACCCACACATGTATCTGAGTTTCCTATCAATACAATTATAGCATGGATAATAAACGATTATCATGAACAAGGAAATATAATAATAATAACTAATTTATTATTGCCTCGAGGGCATATTTCCAACAGTCTCCCACTTGCACTAGAGTCAATAATCTAGTTCACATCGCCATGTGATTAACACTCACAGGTCACATTGCCATGTGACCAAAATCCAAAGAGTTTACTAGTGTCACTAAACTAATTCACATCATCATGTGATTAAGACTCAATGAGTTCTGGGGTTTGA
Organism: Aegilops longissima; assembly: GCA_021605205.1. Lineage (NCBI taxonomy): Eukaryota > Viridiplantae > Streptophyta > Magnoliopsida > Poales > Poaceae > Aegilops > Aegilops longissima. Next base: position 24,273,406 of record CM038682.1, read on the forward strand.
TCATGTTTTGCTTGTGAGAGAGGTTTTAGTCAACGGGTCTGCAACATTCAGATCCGTATGCACTTCGCAAATCTCTAGGTCATATTGTAAATGCTGCTTCCACGCTCCACTTGAAGCTATTCCAAATGGTTTCTCCACTATACGTATCCGGTTTGCTACTCAGAGTCACTCGGATAGGTGTTAAAGCTTGCATCGACGTAACCCTTTACGCCAAACTCTTTATCACCTCCATAATCGAGAAACATGTCCTTATTTACTCCAAGGACAATTTTGACCGCTGTCCAATGATCCATTCCTGGATCATTCTTGTACCCCTTGACTGACTCATGGCAAGGCACACTTCCGGTGCGGTACACAGCATAGCATACTATAGAGCCTACGTCTGAAGCATAGGGGACGACCTTCATCCTTTCTCTCTCTTCTGCCGTGGCCCAGCTTTAACTCTTAACTTCATACCTTACAACTCAGGCAAGAACTCCTTCTTTGACTGATCCATCTTGAACACCTTCAAGATCATGTCAAGGTATGTGCTCATTTGAAAGTACCATTTAGCGTTTTTTGATCTATCCTCATAGATCTTGATGCTCAATGTTCAAGCAGCTTAATCCAGGTTTTTTATTGAAAAACACTTTTTCAAATAACCCTATATGCTTTCCATCATTTCTGATCAACAATATGTCAACAACATATACTCATCAGAAATTCTATAGTGCTCCCACTCACTTCTTTGGAAATACAAGTTTCTCATAAACTTTGTATAAACCCAAAATCTTTGATCATCTCATCAAAGCGCACATTCCAACTCCGAGATGCTTACTCCAGTCCTTAGAAGGATTGCTGGAGCTTTGCATACTTGTTAGCATCTTTCAGGAATGTCAAAACCTTTCTGGTTGTATCACATACAACCATTCCTCAAGAAAATTGTCGAGGAAACAATGTTTTGACATCCTATCAGCAAGATTTCATAAATAATGCAGTAACTGCTAATCCAATTCCAACAGACTCTTAACATCGCTATGAGTGAGAAAGCCTCACCGTAGTCAACTCCTTGAATCTTGTCGGAAAACATCTTAATGACAAGTCGAGCTTTCTTAATGGTGATACTTACCATCATTGTTTGTCTTCCTTTTAAAATCCATCTGTACCCAATAGCCTTACGACCATCAAGCAGTTCTTCCAAAGTCTACACTTTGTTTTCATACATGGATCCTCTCTCGGATTTTATGGCCTCGAGCCATTTGTCGGAATCCGGGCCCACCATCGCTTCTCCATAGCTCGTAGGTTCATTGTTGTCTAGCAACATGACCTTCAAGACATGATTACTGTACCACTCTGAAGTAGTACGCATCCTTGTCACCCTACGAGGTTCGGTAGTGACTTGATCCGAAGTTTCATGATCACCATCATCAACTTCCACTTCAATTGATGTAGGTGCCACAGGAACAACTTCCTGTGCCCTGCTACATACTGGTTGAAGTGATGGTTCAATAACCTCATCAAGTCTCCACCATCCTCCCACTCAATTCTTTCGAGAGAAACTTTTTCTCGAGAAAGGACCCGTTTCTAGAAACAATCACTTTTGCTTCCGGGTCTGAAATAGGAGGTGTACCCAACTGTTTTTGGGTGTCCTATGAAGATGCATTTATCCGCTTTGGGTTCGAGCTTATCAACCTGAAACTTTTTCACATAAGCGTCGCAGCCCCAAGCTTTCAAGAAACAACAGCTTAGGTTTCTCCAAACCATAGTTCATACGGTGTCATCTCAACGGAATTACGTGGTGCCCTATTAAAGTGAGTGCGGTTGTCTCTAATGCCTAACCTATGAACGATAGTGGTAATTCGATAAGAGACATCATGGTACGCACCATATCTAATCGGTTTCAACTATGATGTTCGGACACACCATCACACTATGGTGTTCCAGGCGGTATTAATTGTGAAACAATTTCCACAATGTCTTAATTGCGTGCCAAAGCTCGTAACTCAGATACTCATCTCTATGATCATATCATAGACATTTTATCCTCTTGTCACAATGATTTTCAACTTCACTCTGAAATTACTTGAACCATTCAATAATTCAGACTTGTGTTTCATCAAGTAAATACACTCAGTATCTACTTAAATCATCCGTGAAGTAAGAACATAATGATATTCGTTGCATGCCTCAGCACTCATTGGACTGCACACATCAAAATGTGTTACTTCCAACAAGTTGCTATCTTGTTCCATCTTACTGAAACTGAGGCTTTTCAGTCATCTTGCCCATGTTGTGTGATTTGCATATCTCAAGTGATTCAAAATCAAGTGAGTCCAAACGATCCATTTGCATGGAGTTTCTTCATGCATATACACCAATAGACATGGTTCACATGTCTCAAACTTCTCAAAAACGAGTGAGTCCAAAGATCCATCAACATGGAGCTTCTTCATGCGTTTTATACCAATATGACTTACATGGTAGTGCCACAAGTAAGTGGTACCATCATTACTATCTTATATCTTTTGGCATGAAAATGTGCATTACTGTGATCGAGATTCAATAAACCATTCCTTTAGGTGCAAGACCATTGAAGGTATCATTCAAATAAATAGAGTAACTATTATTCTCCTTAAATGAATAACCGTATTGCGATAGACATAATCCAATCATGTCTATGCTCAACGCAAACACCAAATGACAATTATTCTGGTTTAATACTAATCTTGATGGTAGAGGGAGCGTGCGATGTTTGATCACATCAAACTTGGAAACACTTCCAACACATATCGTCAGCTCACCTTTAGCTAGTCTCCGTTTATTCCGTAGCCTTTATTTCGAGTTACTAACACTTAGCAACCGAACCGGTATCTAATACCCTGGTGCTACTAGGAAAGTACACATTACCATAATGTATATCCAATATACTTCTATCGACCTTGCCAGCCTTCTCATCTACCAAGTATCTAGGGTAGTTCTGCTTCAGTGTCCGTTCCCTCATTACAGAAGCACTTAGTCTCGGGTTTGGGTTTAACCTTGGGTTTCTTCACTAGAGTAGCAACTGATTTGCCGTTTCATGAAGTATCCCTTCTTGCCCTTGCCCTTCTTGAAACAAGTGGTTTCATTAACCATCAACAATTGATGCTCCTTCTTGACTTCTACTTTCGCGGTGTCAAACATCGCGGATATTTCAAGGATCATCTATCCCTGATATGTTATAGTTCATCACGAAGCTCTAGCAGCTTGGTGGCAATGACTTTGGAGAAACATCACTATCTCATCAGGAAGATCAACTCCGACTCGATTCAAGTGATTGTTGCACTCAGACAATCTGAGCACAAGCTCAACGATTGAGCTTTTCTCCCTTAGTTTGCAGGCTAAGAAAATCGTCGGAGGTCTTATACCTCTTGACGTGGGCACGAGCCCGAAATCCCAATTTCAGCCCTCGAAACATCTCATATGTTCCACGACGTTTCGAAAAACGTCTTTGGTGCCTCAACTCTAAACCGTTTAACCGAACTATCACGCAGTTATCAAAACGTGTATGTCCGATGTTCGCAACATCCACAGACGACGTTTGGGGTTCAGCACACTGAGCGGTGCATTAAGGACATAAGCTTTCTTCTGTCCGTATAATCGCTATTGTCAAGTTTCAACTATATTTTCTCTAGGAACATATCTAAAACAGTGGAACTAAGGTGCGAGCTTACGACATAATTTGCAAAGATCTTTTGACTATGTTCAGGATAATTAAGTTCATCTCATAAACTCCCACTCAGATAGACATCCCTCTAGTCATCTAAGTGATTACATGATCCGAGTCAACTAGGCCGTGTCTGATCATCACGTGAGACGGACTAGTCATCATCGGTGAACATCTTCATGTTGATCGTATCCTTCATATGACTCATGCTCGACCTTTCGGTCTCTTGTGTTTCGAGGCCATGTCTGTACATGCTAGGCTCGTCAAGTTAACCTAAGTGTTTCGCGTGTGTAAATCTGGCTTACACCCGTTGTATGTGAACGTAAGAATCTATCACACCCGATCATCACGTGGTGCTTCGAAACAACGAACTTTCGCAACGGTGCACAGTTAGGGGGAACACTTTCTTGAAATTTTAATGAGGGATCATCTTATTTACTACCGTCATTCTAAGCAAATAAGATGCATAAACATGATAAACATCACATGCAATCAAATAGTGACATGATATGGACAATATCATTTTGCTCCTTTTGATCTCCATCTTCGGGGCTCCATGATCATCATCGTCACCGGCATGACACCATGATCTCCATCATCATGATCTCCATCATCGTGTCTTCATGAAGTTGTCTCGCCAACTATTACTTCTACCACTATGGCTAACGGTTTAGCAATAAAGTAAAGTAATTACATGGCGTTGTTCAATAGCACGCAGGTCATACAATAAATTAAGACAACTCCTATGGCTCCTGCCGGTTGTCATACTCATCGACATGCAAGTCGTGATTCCTATTACAAGAACATGATCAAGCTCATACATCACATATCATTCATCACATTCTTTTTGGCCATATCACATCACATAGCATACGCTGCAAAAACAAGTTAGACGTCCTCTAATTGTTGTTTGCATGTTTTACGTGGCTGCTTTGGGTTTCTAGCAAGAACGTTTCTTACCTACGCAAAACCACAACGTGATATGCCAATTGCTATTTACCCTTCATAAGGACCCTTTTCATCGAATCCGTTCCGACTAAAGTGGGAGAGACTGGCACCCGCTAGCCACCTTATGCAACAAGTGCATGTCAGTCGGTGGAACCTGTCTCACGTAAGTGTACGTGTAAGGTCGGTCCGGGCCGCTTCAGCCCACAATACCGTCGAAACAAGATTGGACTAGTAACGGTAAGCATATTGAACAAAATCAACGCCCACAACTACTTTGTGTTCTACTCGTGCAAAGAATCTACGCAATAGACCTAGCTCATGATGCCACTGTTGGGGAACGTAGCAGAAATTCAAAATTTTCCTACGTGTCACCAAGATCTATCTAAGGAGAAACCAACAACGAGGGGAAGGAGAGTGCATCTACATACCCTTGTAGATCGCTAAGCGGAAGCGTTCAAGATAATGGGGTTGAAGGAGTCGTATTCGTCGCGATCCAAATCACCGGAGATCCTAGTGCCGAACGGACGGCACCTCCGCGTTCAACACACGTACAGCCCGGGGACGTCTCCTCCTTCTTGATCCAGCAAGGGGAGAGGAGAAGTTGAGGGAGAACTCCGACAGCACGACGGCATGGTGGTGATGGAGCTCGTGGTTCTCCGGCAGGGCTTCGCCAAGCACTACGGAGGAGGAGGAGGTGTTGGAGGAGGAGAGGGCTGCGCCCAGGGCAAGCGCGGCTGCCTCTCTCTCTCTCTCTCACTATATATAGGGGAAGGGAGGAGGGAGGTGCCTAGGGTTCCCTAGGGGAGGCGGCGGCCATAGGGGAAACCCTAGATGGGTTTGGCGCCCCACCCCTAGGAAACTTGCCCCCAAGCCGGGAGGGTGGCTGCCCTAGGGTGGCGCCCCCACCTCTCCAGTTACGTGAGATGGGGTGGGAGGCGCTCAGCCCCTTAGTGGGCTGATGTGCCCTCTCCCCTTGGCCCATAAGGCCCCCCAAAGCTCGTCGGGGCCGCCGAAACCCCTTTCGGACACGCTAGTCATCACCTGGTACCCCCGGAACAATTCCGGACTCCAATACCCTTCGTCCAATATACCGATATTCACCTCCGAACCATTCCGGAGCTCCTCGTCATGTTCGGGATCTCATCCGGGACTCCGAACAACCTTCGGTAACCACATACTATTTCCCATAACAACTCTAGCGTCACCGAACCTTAAGTGTGTAGACCCGACGGGTTCGGGAACCATGCAGACATGACCGAGACGTTCTCCGGTCAATAACCAACAGCGGGATCTGGATACCCATGTTGGCTCCCACATGTTCCACGATGATCTCATCGGATGAACCACGATGTCAAGGATTCAAGCAATCCCGTATGCAATTCCCTTTGTCTAGCGGTATTATACTTGCCCGAGATTCGATCGTCAGTATGCCGATACCTTGTTCAATCTCGTTACCGGCAAGTCTCTTTACTCGTTCCGTAACACATCATCCCGTGATCAACCCCTTGATTACATTGTGCACATTATGATGATGTCCTACCGAGTGGGCCCAGAGATACCTCTCCGTCTCACGGAGTGACAAATCCCAGTCTCGATTCGTGCCAACCCAACATACACTTTCGGAGATACCCGTAGTGCACCTTTATAGCCACCCAGTTACGTTGTGACATTTGGTACACCCAAAGCATTCCTACGGTATCCGGGAGTTGCACAATCTCATGGTCTAAGGAAATGATACTTAACATTAGAAAAGCTTTAGCATACGAACTACGATCTTTGTGCTAGGCTTAGGATTGGGTCTTGTCCATCACATCATTCTCCTAATGATGTGATCCCGTTATCAACGACATCCAATGTCCATGGTCAGGAAACCGTAACCATCTATTGATCAATGAGCTAGTCAACTAGAGGCTTACTAGGGACATGGTGTTGTCTATGTACCCACACATGTATCTGAGTTTCCTATCAATACAATTATAGCATGGATAATAAACGATTATTATGAACAAGAAAATATAATAATAATAAATAATTTATTATTGCCTCTAGGGCATATTTTCAACATTTTGGTCTCGGTTGGTGCCGCCAACCGGGACCAAAGGCCCCCCTGCCTGGGCTCGGCGCACCGGCCACGTGGAGGACCATCTGTCCCGGTTTGTGTTAGAACCGGGACTAAAGGAGGGAGGTATTAGTAACCACCCATTAGTCCCGGTTCATGAACCGGGACTAAAGGCCCTTACGAACCGGGACTAATAGGTGTTTTTCTACTAGTGCTCGTCGCAGACAAAGGGAACCTACGGCCACGTCTTCTCCTACTGCGTCCCGCCAACGGCGAGCCAACGCGGCTTCTTCACCCTTGGCGTACCGAGGATCGCTGCCTCCAGGTCAGTGAAAAAAATAGCATGCTACAGCGTCCTTAACAATTTCCCGATAATAAATCGATGTATAATGTCCCGCTAATAGCAATGCTATAGCGCGCTAATAGCGTCTTTTAAGTGCCACACTATTTTGTGATAGTACTCTATTTTTTACATTGCTCCAGGTACGTGGTTACCCCCATGCTCAAGAGCAAGATGGCCCCGTCCATGTACCTCGTGCGCCTGCAGGCTATCACCGTCGCCGGGCAGCTGGTCACTGTTCCGCCCATGGTCTTTGCCCCCGGCGCGGTCATGGACTCCCGCACCGTCATCATGCGCCTCCAGCCCACGGCGTACCGCGCGCTGCGCGACGCCTTCAGGGCCCAGATGAGCGCGTACCGCGTCGCCCCGCCCAAGGGCCAGCTAGACACCTGCTACGACTTCACCGGCGTCCGCACCCTGAGGCTGCCCAAGATCTCGCTGGTGTTCGACAGCCGGAGCAACGGCGGCGCTGCCGTGGAGCTTGACCCGTCGGGGGTGCTGTTCAACAGCTGCCTCGCATTCGCATCCACCGGAGGTGGCGACGGCTCCACCGGGATCATCGGCTACGTTCAGCAGCGTACAATCGAGGTGCTCTTCAACGTCGGCGGCAGCGCCGTCGGGTTCCGCCGTGACGCGTGCTCGATCCATGGGCTAGCTGCTTAACCCTACATTTATCTACCGCCGTTTGAGCTGCACTGGGGGCATATCGACAAAATAAGCCCATCCGATTCTTGTTTTGTTTGCTGTATCTCCATTTGACAAGTATTTTGTGTGCTATATCTTTGTGTGAAATGAAGCTTAATATTTATTTACTGGACTGTTTTATATTTAGTCCTTGTTCCGACTGTTGTATCCGACTGTTGTACGCTATGACCATCCTGAAATGATCAAGTATTGTGCACCATGTATGACACAGTATAAAATAATCATGCTCATCTTTCATACTTTGACCCCTTTTTTTTACATTTGTTGACTGGATATCAGTTCAAATTGCAGCAAAGATTATCATGGGTGACCACACTATTTGTTGAATATTGGAGCAATTTTTCATTGAAATTAATTCAGACATGGGATTGATAAATCATGATGAACAGGATAAACATGATGTTCGAACAAACAAACATACTACACATGCAATCTGGTATGTACGATACCATAACTGGATCAACTGATTGTATAAAATATTGAGAAACAAGCCCTAAGAGAAGGGATATGGAAATGTACGGCGGGGTGGAAGAAGAGGCGTTTCCAATCGCAGCACCATCACCGAGTGTCATGTTGTGGAGGAGGTCATCGATTTCGGAAATCGTTGGGAAAATAGTAGCGTGTAGCCACGTTGGAGAAGAGTCCAGCTGTTGCACAAGAGCAGTCTCCACAAACCTAATCGTCCATCTAACATACAAGATCTCAAGAGGTGGGGTTTTAGAGGCCTGATGTCTCAATTTGTCACGCTGCATGCTGAGAAGCGAGATGGGAAAGCGGTAGGCGGCTCAAGGCTCGGGAATGAGGTAGACACATAGGAGATGAAGTGGCGGCTTCTATGGGAAGCACTAAAACGGAGACGAAGGGAAACAACCAAATAATTGTTCAGTTCCATTTTTCATTAGTGCAAAAATCGTTTCAACTTTTATTTTCCTGCATGAAAAAAAAGAAGACAACGCGTACATGCGGCTTAAATTCTAGTTCGATCACGCCACACGTCGCACGGGCAAGGCGGGCAGCGGAGGAGGATTATGCGTGTATGTGTCCTCTTCTCAAACTCTTTTTTTAGAACTCTTAGTGTTGTGTGTAACAACCCATCTTATATGCTGTCTACCACACCCTCCACTAGCGGGTTGAGACTAACCTTTTCACACTCTCATTGTCAAGCATGAATGTCCAATATGGGCCTATGGATTTTCTAGGAATTGTTGAAAATGTCAAAATAGGCTAAAGATCAATAATTCCAACACTATTTCTCGACATCTTTTTTTAATCTTATATTTCTGCATCCATGCTATGTGACATTGTTGCCTTTAGTTTCAAACAAGAATTTGCAAGAACAACTAAAAATACTCAACATAGCAAGAAAGTTGATTATCCTTAGTCCTTACAAAATGTCTCGAGAGGATGATTGATCATACAATGTACTCTATTCATGGTTCCGACATGAAGTGAGCAATGTTATTGCTACATATTAATTGTACAGCAATCTTACAAACTTGGAGGTGTGGCGCAATTCCAAATAATCTACAACCTTGTAAGAAATCAGCTACGCTTATTTTTGAACGGGGGATTGTAGAACTTTTAAATAGAAATATGATTTATCTTTCAATATATTATCATGCTCGGATATTGAGTTCATGTCTACGCTGGTAGCTACGCACGCATCGTTCATCCCCAACAAGTGGCACTTATTCCCAGGGCAGAGGAAAATATTATCCAGAGAAAGAAATGCAAACCGCCGTCCAAAAATAGTTGAATTAGATTTGTTTAGATATGGGTGTATCGAACATTAAATTGTGTCTATACGTCCATATCTAGATAAATATGAGTCAACTAATTCGGGACAGAGGGAGCACTATTTTTTACCTCCCTCCATTAGATCTAATTAGTGTTGTTGCATACAAACATTTACGTACAAAATTTCTAATGCTTTTGAAACGAGGTTGTGATTTATAAACTGTTCAGTATTTTTAGCTCCTTGCGATGACATTTTTCAATATTTCTGGCCCGTTGCAATGCACACATAATTATGGTCTATGGATGTGGGTGTAACTTTTATTATTTCTGATGTTCGTTGTACTGTCATGATTAATAACGAATAGGTCAGAAGTTTCTCGTAAAGAAATTGATCCTATCAAGAAAAATGTCAGAGAATCTTTCTTTTATGATTGTCAACGAATGGGTCTATCTAGGGCACGCGTAAGTTACTCAATTAAGCTAGAAAGAAAAAATAAAAAAATAAAAAAATGCTTGTATGAATCTTAGCGTAAAATCAATGACATAGGATTTAGATATGCAATACTTAGAGCACATCTAGATGTGGTTTAACAAAACTGTCAAAGAGTCTATTCAATCGTAACTAACCGTAAGTTTTTTGCGGGTTGCGAGATACCCTTACTCCATCCGCAGGACGCACAAACCGTGATGGAGCCACTCAAGAAAGAGAGGTTTTCCTGTACTAATGGCACAATCAATTGAGCATGCGACCAGCTCGTCTGGCATCGTGTTGCTTTGCGTGCCCCTGACCCACGTACTCCACATCTGATCCGCGCGGCCTCCGCTTTCGTTTTTGTTTGCCGGTATGGCTCGTTTATCTGGTGCACAAAAGGCACATAAAAAACGTCTCATACTTGACAGCCAAGACAGATGTGCTCTTTCGGCCATTGAAGATAATAGATCGATGCTTTAAAAAGGAGCTGTCGATGCTTCATGATTAAGGTGGGATTCGATCTCTGTTTGGTTGTGCCACCTGCTAAGAAGCTTTCAAGAAAGCCTATGACCCGACAAATTATACAGGGTAATAAAGATAGCATTGGTGCACAACCTATCCGTGAACAGGACAGAATGATTTTGCTCCTTTTTTCGATGGGGCCTAGAAAAGGAATTGGCTGATGTATCTTTTCTATTGCTCTTTATATTTTTTTGTACATATACATTTTAGTAGAAAATTATCGTAGAGAACGCATCCGTTGCTAGTACACCTTCGCTCGTACGATGGGCACCCACCCGCTAGGGTTTTCTATACCTCCTGCCGGCACCGCAACCTGTCTTTTTCACAAATATGTAAAGCTTGGATATATTTTATTGATAGAAGGAATGAAATAAGCACAAAGAGTTGGTACAACACATGAGACGAACGCAAGAAGATGTGAACATGGTGCTTAGAGTAGAGGGACAAGGGATGCTCGGCCTAAACACGCGATACAACACAGCTAAACACACGAAGCTTCGATGTAGAAGGGCAGGCCATACCAGCAGGAAGTCCAACATCGTCAAAGTTGACACTAGGGATGCTGCGAGCGACAAGATAGCACCTTCATGAAGGAAAACGACCCGAGATGCAGTCGCCATTCGATCCGAAGAACCGGGCCTAGTGTTTCCCCTGAGCTCGAAGACGGGCGCAGGAGGAGGCCATTGCAGCACCTACAAGAACAAAACGAAACGCAACAACAGGTGTTGCCGCTGCCCACACCGGCAAGCCGGACAATGATTTCTCTTTGGCTATAGCCTGAGCGATCCCAATGCCGCCAGGTCCCAAATTGAAGATAAGGAGTGTGCCGCTAGTCGAAATCACAACGATGACAATCGGGATGGTGAGGCTGCACCTGCCGCTGGTCTGCTTCATCTCTTGTGGCCTTATGTCCACGCGGTGGATCCAGCCTTGCTGGCGGGAGGGCTTCATTTATTAATGGTTTTTTTAGTTTGTTAAAGGGTTTATATCCTACTCAAAGAAATAAGGTGGCAGCGGCTCTCTGGAGATGGATTAAGATTCTCCCCGCTTAGCACCATCTCAGTGGTGCTTCTAGCATCGTTGAAGGGCGTGTGGAGGTTTGTCTCCGGTGGATCTCACATGATTCGGTCATCGTTTGTCTTCGATCGATCCATGTGGATCCGGTTTTCGTTCATCTGTGTCCATGTGTCTATAGGTTGGATCCTTCTGATATACGCTTCACTTTATCGTCGGGGGTTGCTGTTCTGGTGGGCTGGTTTTGTAGAGGCTTAGCAAGATGACTTCTGCTCACTACAGTGTTTGCCGCAGCAAGGTTTACCCGGCTCCGATGAGGGAGGGGCGATGACGCGGGCATGCCTTCTGCTTGCTACAATGTTTGTAGTCGTCGCTAGATGATCCATGGACTTGAATATAGTTTTTACTTCTCATCATCTTTGTACTAACTTGACCATTGATAAATAGATCGTATGTTTTCTCCGCAAAAATGAAGTAGAAAAATGCCATACAACAATTATTCTACGTCTCGGGGTAAAAAAAAGATAGGATAACATGAAGATTAAGATTATAAACCCTGTTTGTGCGGACCTCTGCCACGACCAAGTCGTCCAACCAGATCGAGCAAACCATGCGACGTTACTCACTTGTATGTGTAGATACATTGGCTGCACTGCAATTGAGCCGTAGGGACGAACCACACGAGGGAACCATGCGAAGGATAAATTAGTACATCAAACATGTTGTTCACGTGCTACATGATCTGTACTTTCGGGTCTGTGCATCTAGTGATAATCCCGTGGTCTAAAAATACAACGATTTCTGGTTTACATTGCAAAAACCACCCATGTACTCCGGTAGTCTAGTGTATGTAGCCTATATGTATGTTTTCAGAGTTCAGGCCTCCAGCAATATTATACTCTCTCTATTCCATGATGTAGGACGTTTTTTGACATTAGTGTAGTGTCAAAAAGTATGTTACGTTATAGGACGGAGGGAGTAGCATACAACTTTTCACAGCCAGTTACATTTGTGGTGTGTATCCTTATAAACATACTGATAATATTTGAGATAGAACTAGACGACCTCGTGCATCGCCGATGCCAGGGGAATAATTGGAACAAACACAACTCATAACGGCTAGCTAATCCCATTAGTTACAACATCAATAAACAACCGCAAGTGCCGGATAAAGCCTTCTACTTGGAATATGAGACTGAAAATGTATATTGATAATTGTCTGACTGAGGAACGAGCTTTAGGATCCGCAGCCATAAACTTGGATTAGTATGAACTCAGCGTGAGAGCTATATCATGCTTATAGCGACACGAAAGGAGCTCTCGCATGAAGCGTCCGCAGTTATGGACCAGCCCATTCTTATGTTTAGCTCACTCGGCTGATGTATTTGGTCCTCGTTGTCGCTGTTGCTGCGTTCGGTTGTCGCTCGACTGGTCCAATTTTATCCTTTTTTGTCCTTTTCTTTTTTCATATAGTTTTCTTTGTTTCTTCACCGGATTTAGGGTTTTTTCCTCTATTTTTATTTATTCCTTCACCAGTTTTCCTCACTTCTTTATCAGTTTTCACTGGTTTTTTTCCTTCTTTTTCTATGTCTTTCTTTGGTTTTCTTTGTTTCTTTCTCAATTTTAATTGTTTCCATTTTTTTGCATTGGTTTTCATTTGTTTTCGTTTCATTTTTTGGTTTTATTTTTTGGTTTTCCTTGATTTTCCTCGTTTTCATTTTATCTATGTTGTTTTCATTGTTTCTGCTATTTTGGCAATGGTTTTCTTCCGGTTTTATTTTCCTTTTTATTTTTCTTTGGTTTCCTTCTCGGTTCTGTTTGTTTTAATTGTTTCTTTTAATTGGTTTTCTTCTTTCTTGTTTGTTTCTTTGTCGGTTTTCTCTACTACTATAAATTCTCAGTTGGTGTGCCTACCCTCCATCATTTTAGACCATCGGTTCTCCATCCAACGCACAGGAGACAACCTCGCTTCAGTTATGCGGAAACATATACTTATTGTTGGAGTTGTGTCGAATATTGTGTACAAGGTAAATTACAGTTGGACTTGTAGTTGTATTGTGTTTACAGGGTACGGAGTCATGTCCTAATAGGACACTTGTATTCCAGGCCTCTCATATATAGCAGGGTAGACACAAGATGTAACCTATGCCAACATAATAGCACCGGAACGCAGGGGAAGCCGGCGGCATGTGCGGTGTCTGTAGGCGACTGGTGCGGTATTGTAGCGGTGTCACGGGGAGGAGCGCCCGTAGTCAGGCCCCGGGGATGTTGCCATATTGGTGAACCTCGTTAAAAAAACCCGGTGTCGTGCTCGTGTGATTGCTTGGTCCTTGGAGGATTGGCCATCTTCGTCCCTCGATTGGACGCCATCTGTCGGAAATTGAAAATTGCTCTGGACTAACATTAAATAAAAGAGACACCTACAAATGCACTCACCATAGAGACCAAAATAACCACTCGCTTTTTTAAATAAAATATAAAAATCTCTGCAGGAACATTGGTTGGAGCATCACTCCATGCAACACATGCTTACAATTTATCACCACTGGGATAGGGTTAGAGAAAACGGACCATGCCACCGAACAAAATCAAAAGAAGATGCTCGTTGCACAAAGATTGTCGAACAGGAGAGAGAAGGTGGACCATTGCTTCGGTGGTGGAGAAGACCTTCTGGAGGCTAAAGGTTGGAGGAACAAGTGAGGAAAGTTGTGTCGTTGGCTGGCTGCCTCGTCAAACATTTGACCCTTGATTCGATGGACCCCCTTAACTAATACTTCTTCCATTCCGAAATTACTTGTTGTAGAAACGGATGTATCTAGAAATTAAATATATCTAGATGCATTCATTTCTGTCACAAGTAATTCAGGACAAAGGGAGTAATACATACATGTTCAGAGTTCACTATGGATGATCCTTCATAATCAATCTAGAAGCTCCTGTAAAGCGCGGGGATCCTATACGGCGCGTACCTCGCCCGCGAGCGCCGTGGCGCGTACCCCCGCCTCGCCCGTGCTGTTTCTATGGCACGGCTCATTTCACGGTTTAACCCCAACCGGTTTTGGGAAGGTTCTAGAACCTTCCCTGTACCGGGTTTTTATGTTTTTCTTTCGGTTTTTATTTTTCTTTTTTCGTTTTTTCTTTTCCTTTGTCTGTTTTCTTTTCATTTTTTTCTTTACTTTTATGTTTTCATTTTTGTTCTTGTTTTTCAATTTCCGAAAATCTATTAATTGGCGATTTGTTTCTAAAATCGTATTTCTTTTAATGATGAACATTTTTTCCAAAATTGTGGTTTTATTTTTACTAAATTGTTACTCTTAAATCATGATTTTTTTGAAACTGTGAACATTTTTTGAAAACTCACGAACATTTTTTCCGAAATCATGAACAATTTTTTTTAGAAATTTGTGAACATTCTCTTAAGTCATGAACATGTTTTTCAAATCATGAACATTTTTCTGAAATAATGAGCATTTTAAAATTAAAGACTATTTTTTCAAAATCTTGAACATTTTTTTCAAATTCGTGCACACTTTTAGAATTAGCGAACATTTTTTTGAATCGTTAAACTTTTTTTTGCAAATTCATGAACATTTTTTTGAATCATGAGCATTTTTTCCAAATTCATGAACATTCTTCGAATTAGTGAACATTTGTTTGCTTTTTTTAATTATGAACATTTTTTTAATTTTGTGAACAATTTTTTTACAAATTCGTGAACAGTTTTTGAATTCTAGAGCATTTTTCTGTAATCATGATTTACTTATTTTGTGAACAATTTTCAATTTCACGAACATTTTTTTGAAACCATGAACATTTTTTTAATTTGTGAACAGTTTTTGCCAAATTCATGAACAATTTTTGAATTACCGAGCATCTTTTTGGAAATCATGATTTTTTTGAAATCATGATTGTTTCATTCGAAATTAGCAACTTTTCTAAAATTTAGGACATTTTGATATCCTGAATTATTGAAAAACGAAAAAATAAAAAAGGAAAAGAGAAGAAAAAGGAAACATCCGCAAAAAAAAACCGACGACATCCCGGCCACACATGGGCTGGCCCATAAGGGGAGCGGGGGGTGCGCGCCCGCTTCCTTCGCAGCTCCCTGTTAAGCCCTACGCGCTGGACATCGAGCAATTGTGCACCCTACGAACGTTTGGTTGACCTGGCCCAGCTGCATGTCTCATGCTTGTTTTTTTATTTTGGCCAGGCCATGTGCTGTACAGCAGGGACGAATCCAAGGGGGACGCAGGCGTGCGTCCGGATCTCGAACCACTTTCGCCGTTGGATTCCTCATGTCGAGATCTTCAAAACTAGATCCAATGTTGATATGTTTTGACGAAAAAAAAATCACGAAAAAACCGGATGAAAAAACTGAACCGGAAACACGGGTTTTTTCCCTTTTCGAAAGAGGCACGCCCATGCCTCTGACGAAATCACAACCGTGCCTCTCGCGGAAGCAAAACCGTGCCTCTCGCGAAAGAAAGAAAAACACGTTTTTCGCTTTCTGAAAGAGGCACGTACGTGCCTCTCGCGGAAGCACAACCGTGCCTCTCGTGAAAGAAAAAAAACAGAAAACACGTGAGAATTCTAGCATGAAATTTTGGCAGCATAACACATTGGATAGAAATTTGAGGAGCATTGAAACAATGGTACTATATATCACATAATATTGTTGCAAGGAGAGATACAACAACTTGAAACAATGATACTACCTACCTACCTACCTACTCCAATGCATCCATCCTACCAACAAAACACAACAATTCTCAAAACAAGTAACTAATCTCGACAAATGAGAACCAACGACTCCATCCATCATCGTGGCCTCGGGCTTCACCATCAACTCAGTCTTGCATAGCTAGTCATTCTTCTACATCCTGAGCTTCTTCCTTCTACTCAACACTTGCATAGCGATGCCAACAAAGCTTTTGACGCATCATCGCACAAGCACCTGCACATCAATACAGTTCGGTAAACATCAGTACTAGTGCATCTTCCATATGTATGATATAACGTCGACAGGACATCAGCAGCAGTAGACATCATATTAATCAGCAAGTTATGTTTTATTACACGACAATCCACTTTCCCAATCTGTCCTCGAGTGAAAACTGTGGGCAATCTACATAAGAAACATGGCTAGCCCTGGATTATATATTCATCAAAATACCTACTGAACACTCTCATGGTCAGAATAACACCTAACCTTTGTATGAAAAGGACTTTTAATGACAAACTGAAACATTGACATATCCAGATAGTTGAAAGAGGGTAGAAATGACACGGTGCCGTCTAACCAATGCATCCAGGAATCTCCATCCCTGGGCCTTCGTAAACATAAAATCAAAATGACAACTTTTGACTGGTATTGCACATGGAGCGATAGTGGTGCGTAACAAGAAAGACTTTCTTAGAACAATTTCCATAAAGCAAACAAAATAGACATAGTCTTATCCAAACGTATTTAATTATACATGCAAAACGAGTCTATATGCTGAGAGCTAGGGATTAGTGAATTTGATGCACAAATCAACACCACATAATATACCCAATACTTGCACTAGTGATCATCGTTGTATAGTGATTGATATAACTGGACTCTTTGTGAAAGATCCTCATGACGAATGATCTCAATTCAAATAGAGATCTCTTACTCTCATAGTCTTACCCATTGAGCATCAAGCTATGTAGTGGTTGTTAAATACATGAAAAACAAAATATTTAAAAGTGAAACATAGCCAAGAAGCTATTGACTGTTTCTTGCACATATTTCTTTTAAGCTTTCCAATTTTAATCTTAAAGAGAAGAACACAGGTTCCAGACAAGAGTTTTTTAGTATTAATATAAACATCCATCTCATCGACTCCCTAGCAAGGTTAATACAATCTAAAGAGAATCAAACCGGGAAGGACATGAGGCGGGCCGCACCTTAGGAGTTGGCGCGGGCGACAACTATAGGGAGTTGGGCATCGAGGTTGGAGTGGTAGTCGCGGAAGAAGCCAAGGATGGGGGCCTGCGTCCTTTGGAGGTCGACGACAACGAGGAGCACAGGCATGGTTACTTGGTCCCGCTTTCTGGAAAAAAAATCAAATCAAGGCAAGGAATTCAGTAAACATAACAAGGAAGAAACATATATGCAAGTATGATATGATCGTTTCCCATATAATTCGCAAGGCACAAAAGTAGCTATTCTACTAAGCAGACTAACATCTAGCCGGTCGACTAGCTAGCTAGTTCAAATAAGAGAGGTCAAACAAACCACATAACAGGTCACAGAACCATTCTAAAACTAAACATAATCTGGTTTCGCAAAAGCAAATATGGTGTTCCGGGTCCAACTAGGCACGCAGTTCCATAGTCTACTAGAAAATTGAGAGTCTGCCATGAATAAAACAAACATGATTCTCAACAGGAGCAAAAACCTGTTACCAACTAAGGTACATGCTTCCAATCGAAAAACCCAAGTCTCCAAAAGCATGACAATACACCATCACTGAATCAACCCCAGATCGATGGCCGGAGACACACAAAGGGAAAAGAAGGTAGATGCTCATAGCAAAATAAACAACTTTGGTCCAGAAAACAAGCACGGAAATCATCACTAGCAAAGTTCCACACTTTTACAAGTTTCCCTTAAGTGACACCTTACTCTAAGTCTCTAGCAACGAACAAACCCACCGATGGGCATGGATCTACAAGTAAAGATTAACCATGGCTCGGCCGTTGACACATGAGAGAGAGTAGATCATAGGGCCATGCTTACCTAGTCCACCAGAGGCGCGGGCAGGGGAGGCTGGCGAGGAGCTTCTGGCAGCCAAACAAAATGGAGCTCATTATTATAGAGAATTGGCCCGTTTACTATATGACTCTAACTACAATCAACAATACTTTATCTACCTTATTAATGGATCCTTTATCACCACCTTTCTCCAAGGCAATGATATCTGGTGTATCCAGTGTGATGGTTATTTTTTTCATCCCTTGTCTGAGTAAACAGCATGCATACCTATGAAAACGAGCATCATAGGATTTTAATAAGTTCATAAAACTGAACAAATATCGCTATAAGCATAAAAAAGAACTTATACGACAGGTGGTATACCCGATGTTGATGGCGGTCTCCATCTTCTCGCACGTCAGCACCCATATCTTGATGCCAGCTTTAGCAAGTTTGTCGATGCAGTCAGGTACCTAGAAATAGGGAAATTAGCATGTGCAAACCAAAAAGAAGAAGTCCCAGTCAAATCCAAACGGAAGAAGATTTACTCACCCCCTTTTGTAGCTTGTCCTCAACGGTGGCGGCACCAACAAGAATCAAATCCCTCTCTAGCAAATCTGCAGCCTCATCAATCAGTTCATCTCGATCAGCACTGATAGAGTTCTTAGCTGCAATGAACTTCCTTTCGATTATATGATATGAATTCAACAAGTAGAGATCTCTTACTCTCATGGTTTTACCCATGGAGCACCAAGCTATGTACTGGTTGTTAATTACATGAAAAAGAAAATCTTTAATTGTGAAACATAGCCAAGAAGCTATCGACCGTTTCTTGCGCATGTTTCTTTTGGTCTTTTCAATTTAAATCTTAAAGAGAAGAACACATGATTATGGCTAAGTGTTAGCATTTCAGAAAGCACTACAGAATGTACATCGTCAGAGCTTGAAAACTGTAAATTTGATTATTTGGTCATGAGAGAAGCAACAATAATAATCATTTACTGCTATTTTAACAATATCATGACCGTCCTACAGGATGGTATCAAGGAAACGGTTACATCATAGCACCAAACACTTCAACTTCACCCATCTAAAGTAATTTCAACTACATAATCCATTTGTAATCCAGAAAACAAGCTCACAAATCATCACTAGCAAAGATCCACTTTTACAAGTTTCCACTAAGTGCCACCGACTGCATGTCTAAAAGGCAACAAAAAGACCCACCGACAAGGATGGATCTACAAGTAAAGGTTAACCATGGCTCGATGGCGTTGGCACATGAGAGAGAGCAGACCAGAGGATCTTACATAGTCGGCTAGAGGCGCAGGTAGGGGAGGCCGACAAGGAGCTTCTGGCAGCCAAACATGTTGGGGACGGCGCAGTCTACGCTCTTGAGGTACGGCCAGGAGCAACCAAGGCTGGTCTGAGCTGCTGCGACTAGGGTTCTCCGCTAGACGCGTGTGTACACCTGCGTGAGGAAGGAAGTCTATCTCAGGCACTCGGCACAAGCATTCTTGAAGCAGCAGCAACAGTGGGAATGAAAGATAATTACACTCGAGTTGTAATTAAATTTAAGCCAACAAAAAATAAAGACAAGCATCTGACCATAAAAATCTCATATGACCTAAGTAACAGCAGGTGACACATATAAACGTGCATAACATGAAGTGATGCAGCAATTTTCACGCACTTACTTATTTAAAGCATCAATTTGACTTTAATAATTTAGTACATTTCCTACTGTCAGGGAGACCTTGCACAATTGCTGATGATATTCATTCGCAAAGACTAAGAGTAACCCAGTTTAGTGTTTCACAAACCTAATAGAACCAGAGAAGGGAATAACTTAATAGAGCAGGGCAATAGTTGTACAAGAGTAGGAGGCAATATAACAACTTAACACATGGTTCGAATATTATAATTAGCAAAGCGAAACATTATTTTGGTGCCCCGGGAAATCTGTCTCAGGCTCTCGCACAAGCATTCTTGAAGCAGCACAAACAATAGAAATGAAATGTAATTACACTTGAGTTATAATTTAAGACAGGGAAAAAATGAAGACAAGCATGTCACCATAAAAAGTTCACATGACTTTTACACACTTAACAATTAAAAACACCGTACTAAAAGTACTCAAGATTTAAGTTCTAAATCTTTATTAGTAATTTAGTTTATGATGTCATACCTAGAAATTTTTGCATGGAGTATCTAAAGGAAAAATGATGTGAATATTACCCTATAATTGTTATACTCATCCTTCACATTGAGCTTATCCTCCTTTCTTGCCATCCGCACATTCACTCTGTTGCTCGATGCAACATCAGCCACCCCGACTCCGGTGGCGGCGTGAAAGGAGGGTCGTGCTCCATCGCTTCAGCTTCAGCTTATGCGCCGGACTGCAACACACACAACAACAGAGTCATAGAACTAGCGAAAGAGGCAAATCGTAAATAAATCCAAACATCGAGACAAGATTAAATGCAAGGGGTCATAAGTTGGAGAAAAATACACCCTCCGTTCACTTCTATAAGACGTTGTAGACATTTCAGACATTGCTTAAAACGGTTAAGTCTTGGCTGTCTGAAACGTCTTCTAAAAATGAACGGAGGGAGTATAAAATTTGCCATCTTACTAGGAAACATAAATTGCAATCTTTGTTTCTCTCCAATTTAATAGGAGATCTAGTAAGTCTGGTATAAGAAGTTGTCTAACTGTTTTGGACAGTAGCATGTACTGGAATTCCCATCATTCTGTCCAATTTAAACAAGGATCTAGCATCCAGCCTGCCAGCAAACATAGAACATAATAAGCCAAGCAACATCTAAATTGGTAGTAAGTTCATTTTTTGTTTATGATTATCGTCTTCATAACATCAAAATTGATATAGACAGATTATGATATATAGAGGTCTCGTTTATGTCAAATATATGTCAGTACATCATAACACATTAAACAACTCTTACGGCTAAGTGGATAAGTTACAGCTAAGTCAAACAAAAACCAAGAGAAAAGAAACGTATCGAAAGGGTCATGTGACTTCACCCTTCAGACGGCAACTTAGGAGGTTCATGATCTGAGCAATTTTCGATATGCTCATACCATGCAAATTATAGTGAATACAGCAAAATAGATCCGTATATAAGCAGGTGTCTCTAAATGACCAACATCTATGAAATTCGCCACGCACTTGTTAATAAGACCAGAGAAGGGGACAACTTCAGACAGCAAGGCTCTAACTGTACAAGAGTATAGGGGACAATATAATAACTCAACACAAGGATTGGATAGTACTTAACCAAGTGAGACATTATTTAGTGCTCCAGGAAACAAGCATTCTTGATGCAGCAGGAACAATAGAAATGGAAGAAAATTACATATTGAGTTGTAATCTAAACCAAGGAAGAAATGAAGACGAGCATGTGGCCATAAAAAGCCCATAGGGCTGAATGAACATTGGGTCACACACACAAACATGTATGACAGAGAGATGCAACATTTTTACGCACTTATTCATTTAAAGCATCAATCGGACTTGAATAATATAGTATATTTCTATTTCACAATGACCTTGCACAACTGCAACTAATATTCAGTATCAAAGATTTGACCCAGTTCCATTGGCATTTCACAAAGATCTACAGATTGTACATCGTCACAGCTTGATAGATACCCAGTTCCACCCCGGACGACGCAATGCTGGATAGATACCCCGTGGATGACATCACGGATAACACTAACTGCGAGCTACACGTCAAAATGAAGAACATATCCATGAAGGTGGCGGACGCCGTTGCTTTTACAAATCCCCCCAAGGCAACCTTCCATTGCAACCCGATTCCAGCGGGCTATGCTCGTGTCTTGGTTGATGAGGTGGTGGACCCATATTCGGAGCTACAGCTTGACATTCCTGGAGGTGACGACGAGCACTTTCTCGGAGAGGCCAAACATCGTATCATCCTATGGAAAAAGGATTGCATCATCTTTCGAAGGCCACCGACACCGCGTCAGCCGACTCCTCGTCGAAGTCCGCCACCGAGTCAGCAGACTCCCGCTCCTGCAAGTCCACCAAGTCCGGCAAAGTGTCAGGCCACTCCTCCTCCAAGTCCGCAAAGTGTCAGCCCTCCTCCTCCTCCAAGTCCGCCACAGCGTCGGGACGTCCCTCCTCCTCCAAGTCCGCACAACCTCAGGCCACTCCTCCTCCAAGTCCGCAAAGTGTCAGCCTCCTCCTCCTCCAAGTCCGCCACAGCGTCAGACGTCCACTCCTCCTCCAAGTCCGGCACAACCTCAGGCCACTCCTCCTCCAAGTCCGGCACAGCTTCAGGCCACTCCTCCTCATCCAACTCAGCCCCGTCAGCCGTCTCCGCCGCGTCAGCAATCGCAGAAGAGACACCCGCAGCTATGGTGCGTAGCGGTACGAGTCGAGGTAGTACAGGAAGTACAGGCGGAGGCAAGCGATATAAATATGGTCCAAGCCTCACGCCTCTTCCGCAGAGGCCTTATGACAGGTCCGAGGAGGAAAACGCGGTCATATCAAAGGCCCAGGTGGAAGCCCATTTTGCACCGAAACCGGCACCGCCGCCAAGGGAGAAAGTGCCTGAGGAAATGATTGACCACTTCATTCGTATGGCTCAACCACCAGCTCCCAAGCCTGTTGACACAGACTATGAGCGCCACATCAGGAAGTTAAATCGAGCACGTCTACGTAAGGAGGCGAGCTCGGGATCGAGCAAACAACAAGCAGCTGTCAAAAAATGCGGGAAAACCATTCCCAGCTGGGAGAACAGGCGGCGCAATCGATCCCCTCGCTTGTTGTGCCAACAACACGTGACAGTACGCGCGCCCAATATTATTGTGGGCAAACAGTTTACGTTCCAGAGGTGGGCAATGTAGTAATAACCAAGGACCATATAATGCAGGCTGAAGTTCTCAACATCACTGTTGGACAACTCCCCGAGATCGAGCCCATGCATGTGCTTACAGAGGATGAAATAAAACGGAAATATGTCCGGGGCCAACCTTTGGTCGAGCCAGACAAGGTCAAGAACCTTCCAACGAGAATGTATGAATTGCATCAATGGTACATGAACATTACCAAGATTTCCAATCGATTGTCCCTCATGGTGAATGTTAAGGAGGAGCATTACTTCCATGAGAAAGCTCTGTCCGTTGAGTATTCTGAACTGTTTCAGTTATACAATCAAGACGCACTCGACAAATCTATCGTCAGTTGCTATTGTCTGTAAGTGGTTTCTTTCTGTAATTTAAGTCTCAAGCTAGCTGTAGTGATCCTTTTGATCAATCATTACCTGTAATTATCCTCACTATATTCTTTTCTGTGGTATTATGCAGGATTAAGATGTATGAAATGAGAAAAGGTGGACGCTTTGGCATTGGGTTCATTGACCCAAACACCGTTAATGAATACACATGGCTAATAAATCCACATCATCAAAAGGCCGTAGAGGACAACATGCCAGAGTTCTTGAAGCGCCTCAAATACAATGAAAATATACTACTTCCTTACAACTTCCAGTGAGTCACACTGTCTTGTACTAGCTAGCTACATGTTTTTGCTTACATATGCTCGCTTAATTAAGACATGCAAACGTGTGTGCATGCAGATTTCACTGGATCTTGTGTATCATTAAAGTTGGCCTTGAACAGTTGAAATACTGGACTCACTACTCAAAGCAAATACTGACTATAACATCTTGTTTGGGATAGTCAACAGGTAATTTCAATCATTATTAACTATATATCTCGGCCTATTTAGTTCGTCATTTCATGATATGAACTATTTAATAAACTGTTTATTCATTTTCTTTGTCGGCGGGCAGGACTTGGGCAAGGTTCATCAGCGTCACGGAAGGCGAATGGAAAAAAAGCTTAAATGGTTTCGACCCAAGGTAAGTAATTAAGTAGTACTAGCTAGCTAGCTAGCTGCCATCTCTTTAATTATCATGCTTGATTAATTATTATCTGATCAAATTCCATTCTCGTAAAGGCCCTGAAGCAGGCGTAGGGGACTGATCTATGTGCATTCTGCGTTTGCGAGAACATTCGCATGATGGCGTCCGAAAGGAGCAGATCTCAAAGACAGGAATGGGTACGCTTGTCAGAACATTATTCACAATTTTACACCATTATCGATATCTAGTCACACAACTAATACACATGCATATTGATCTCCTTCTTAACAGTTCACAGAGGTGCGGGACAAGCTCCTAGAAACGGAGCGTAGAAGCACTTCAAGAGGAAATAGCGGATTTTTGCTCAACCAGGTCATAAATCCGAAGGAGAATACTATTACCGCTACCGCCCCATGAAAACCACTTTCAATTGTCATCGTGTTCAAGGCACCAATTAGGCTAATGCCACTGGCTCCGAAGGCAACATGCATATGTAAGAGAAATTGTATATAGCTATACATGTATGTATGTGTGAATTAATTAACATGGTGGTTTGTGAGACATTGATGATATATATAACGTGTACAATGTGTAGTATCGTAAAATACCAGCAAACGAAAAAGAATTAAAATGAAAACACAAAATTAAATGAAAAAGAAATCATAAAACTAAAAACCCCCCAAACCTTATAGTACCGGTTGGTCTTACCAACCGGTACTAAAACTCGAGCCCCGGAGCTGGCTCGTGCCACGTGGTTGCCTTTTAGCACCGGTTCGTGCTGAACCGGTACTAAGGGGGGGGGGGCCTTTAGTGCCCACACTTTAGTGCCGGTTATGGAACCGGCACTAAAGGGCCTTACAAACCGGTGCTATTGCCCGGTTCTGCACTAGTGTGTTTGGAAGTTTGACTAAAAATTTCTTGTGTAATAGTTTTGCTCATTGTATAGTAATTAGCAAGGACACGACAATTTAATGCTGATTTAACTAGATTCTGCTTCGCTTCATCTAAACTCCTTTTACCAAAATTTCCAACATATTCCCACTAATCAGGGAAACTTGTGCACCAACATATTTGTAAAGGGTTGTCTAAACGTCGGTTACCTAAAATTGTAGAAATGTTTCCGTCACTTTTTTCTAGTCTTTGGACCGGCATCCAACGCCATTTTTTTCACTTGGCATGGTTTACCAAGGACCAGTTCTTTTGGGGCTTATGAATTTTTGTGGAAATAAGTTGCCCCCTCCCCAACTTTATCTAGAAGCCAACTCTAAAATTTAATTTCCGAAGCATACTAATTAAGGGTTAACTCGAAGACTTATGAAATAAAATTTTAGACTGGGCTTCTAGAATAAGCTGAGAAGGGAGCAACGTACTTCCACAGCTAGCCATAAGCCCAAAAGAGCCCTCAGTTGTTGCCGCTTATTCTTTCATCAAAGATTAATCTATAGTTGGGGCTGGGCCAGTCTAAGAACTATTCGACCCATATGAAATCTTGAAATATATTAACATAATGGTTGAAAGAAACAATAAACACAAATGATGCTACAAAACAAAATTACAAGAGTTTTGCTACGGTACACCCCCTTACAAGTTCGCATGAATCTTAAAGTTAGTTAAAAGGCTATCACCATATTAGCTTGCAGATCAAACATATTGAATATACTGATTTGGATACAAAAGACTATGCTATCCTTTTTTATTGAATGTGTACCTTCGAATCTGCACATTTAATCTGCCCTGAAATCCATAAACTTTTCTCAGGGGTGTACCGAAGCAACATTTAAAAAACCATCTTCAAAAGAGATAAAAATAAAAATTAAATAAATACCGAAACACAAGTTATTTATAATAGATAGTATGGATTGGTTTTACACGAGTAGGAATAGGAAAATAAAATAAAATAAATCATGCTAAAATTCCAAACACTTTGCAATGAACTTGCGCTAACTCGTAGCATCCAAGATTAAGTGGTGTAAACTAGTGCCTCTCGCAAAAAGAAGAGTAGTACAATTTTTTAACAATAGTATGATTATATTCCGATAATGCATTATGAAATGACTATATAAATAATTAAGATCCATTAAAACTTAAGGCAGCTCCTGCAGATGATGAACTGTACAAGATGCAAGACCGTATGTTAAACTAATCATGCACCACCATGGTTTATGAGGATGGATAGCGATCCAAAATGACAAAACCAATTTCACTAATTACATAGGAAATCAGACTTTTCTGACATGTAGGGAGAGCTAGGTAACCTAGGATTGAGGAAGAGCCGACGCCGGCAAAGATACCTTAGGTCCTCTCGCATTTGCAGGGCCGGCCCTAGGCCATGGCAGCGAGTGCGACGGCTTAGGGCCCATCCAGAGCAGGGGCGACACTTTTCTGTATGCATGTGAATATTATAAATATAAATGTACTACTCTGCAAAAGGTAGCCTGCCCGGCCCAATAGAAAATAGGCAGCCACACACTATTTCTTTGGCGTCCCTATATATGGCTACACGCCAGACAGAGGGAACTATGGCTGAAGGGAGGCGCGAGTTAGTGCAAGTTCATATTGAATAGACAGAGGGAACTGTTGCTGGCCCAGGCGTGCAGGAGCCACAACATCGTTTTTTCTGTTTTGTTTTTTTCACATTTATTGTTTTAGTTTTTTTCTTTATTTTTTCACTTTTGTTTATACTTCCAAATATTTTAAATAAATATATTACAAAAACCACTCTACCTAAAACATTTGAAACTTGTTGACGAGGCATTCGAAAAACTATTAAATGTGTATGGAGAAAATGTGTATCACGTATACAAACAAAAACGGAATATGTATGAAATATTTTGATCATATATTTAAAAATGTTAATAAAGCATTTGAAAATTTTGGAACAAGTATTTGAAAAAATTCATCAAGAATTTAAAACATTATTAAATGTGTATAAAAATGTTGACCATGTATTAAAAATGATGAACATTTTTATCATGTATATAAAATTTTAATCAAGCATTTAATCTTTTCATGTGTATAAAGAAAGTTGAACATGTCTTCAAAAATGATGAAATTTGTAATCATGAATATAAAAAATGTTAATCAAGAATTTGCAAAATGTTGAACAAGTATTTGAAAATTGTTAATCAACCATTTGAATTTGTTTTAAATGATTATAGTAAATTTTTGATCATGTGTTAAAAAGAGTTAGTCTTATATTTAAAAAATTAATCAAGAAATTAAAAATTAAAAGTGTGCACAGAGAAAATGTTCATGATATATTAAAATTTTAATAATATTGTATTTAAAAATGTAAATCAAGAATTTGAAAATGTGTATAAAAATGTTGACCATGTATTAAAAAATATTAAATTTGTATAGGAAATATGTTAAATGTGTATTAGAAAAATGTTAGTGACATATCCGGAAAATATATAGTGAAAAGAAAAATAAGATAAGAAAAAATAAAAAATAAAAAGACAAAAGAAAAAATAAAAAAATAAAAAAGATAAAAATGAGAAAGAAAGAAACAAAACCGAAGAAAAAAGGAAAACCCAGTGAAAAACGAGAAAGACATAAAAAAAACCAAAGAAAAATAGCAAAAAGGAAAGAAAAAGAAAAAACCAATGAACACAGGGAAAACTGGTAGAAAAACGAAACAAAACAAAACAAAAACCTGAGAAAGGAAGAAGAAACGGTGGAAAACCTGCTTATTTCAGCTTAAATAGTACCACCCTGCTACTTCATCACAGACTCGAGGCAAGCCCAGTGGCTAGCAGCGCTTGTAATGAACCAGTAGACCAGGGTTCCAATCACACACACACACACACACGCTCTCTTCACTATTTCTTTTACATGCCCGTTACATAGCCACTTCATGCGAGAGATCCTTCCGTCGCGTGTGAAACGAGATATAGCTCTCATGCTATTCCTTTTCCGAATAGAGTGGCAAGTCTCGCATGAACACTCCCATCTCTATTTTCGTGCTTCATCCTTCTCCCAGAAACCCCGCTATCGCTTGTTTTCTCGCTCTCCATCTTCCTCTTCCCTAATTCACCAAGCTAATTAATGAAAATCATACGCTACAACCCGGTGGGCACGAATGAATATTATTGGACCAAATTCCTTGGCCCTTGTCTATTTGTTTTATTATGATGAGCTGATCATGATTCATTTGTCTTTTTGTATGACACTTCCAGTCGGGTGGTTTATGTTGTGTGATGCGTTGCTTCTCTTCGGATTATTGATAGCTTGAGCGTGGGATTTCTTCCAATTTACTCCAGAGCTCAGGAGGATTCTATAATTCAGGTTATATTTCATGTTCCTTAAAAACATTTACCTGGTTGTAAGAAAAGGAAAAGAAATACTCAAAAGATGCTATGCATAAGTTCGTGAATCCTGCTGTGTCAGGTGTCCGCAAAACATTGACTTGATGGATTTATTTATTGGGTGTGTCTAGGGCATATCTAGATGTACTCTAGTTATTACACATCTAAGTGAGTGAATTAAGCATAGAGAGAGAGAAAAGAAAAACAAAATATCTACACGAATCTCATCATAAGATCAATGACATAAGACTTAGATGTGTAATACTTATAGCACATCTAGATGTGCTTTAGCAAAACTGTTACTTTTTTGTTTGCAAAATTTTTCAAACATACGGGCCTTAAGGAATTCTTGAAAGTATATGTCAGCTGACAAGGGACTAAATGGTCCCACTAATTATTGGCTTGCCAAATAAAATAATAATACTTTTTGTAAGTCAAGTGCGGATTTAATCTGTAGTTAAAGTCTATATTTTTACATAGAATCACATTAACATTAAAATGATATAAAAATAACGGTGACTGCGTATTAATATTCACTAAAATTTATTCTCACCAATCGTATGAAGTATGCCCCATTGCAACGTACGGGCAATTACTTAATCCACTTAAACATATGTATGGCCGGTGCCGTACATGCCAAAGAGATGGCAAAATATTTGCCTCATCGATTAACTAACAGAGGAGATATGTACATACCCGCAAAAAAAATTGCCTCGTCGATTAACTAAACAAAGGAGATATATATGTACATACCCGCAAAAAAACTAAAAGATAAATAAAGAGGAGATATGTACATACATTGCCGTTGCATATGCGACCGGCATTTACGTTGTCCTGTCCGGCGAAACAAAACAAAAACCAGCCACCGCCGCGCGCCCTGTCGGTAATAAGGTGATGTAGGCAGGCTGTAAGACATTAAATATTATATTTTTGCTTACTTGGAAGAGAGAGAAGAGAAGAGAGAAGAGAAGCGGGCTACTACCTCCGTCCGGGTTTTTAGGTCCGGCCGACCGAGACACCAGGACCAAGGCAACTGCATGCATGTGTTTAAGGCAGTAATTAAGTGCGCCGATTTATGTGACTGCATGAACGTGTTTAACTGTAATTGGCCAGATACCCTGTCGGCCATAACTGCCTCGCGCATGCACGGGCTGGCCTCAGGCGCGCATGCAGGCATCCTCCCCGTGCGTGGATTGCGGCTGCCTGGCCAATGGGATAGATGAATGCGCCATTGATTGTGCATGGGAAATATCAAGCGGCCTTCAATTAACGGACGTGCTTTCGTTGCTCAGGGGACTAAAAATCCCGGACGGAGGTAGTACTAGTTAACAGCCGGCTGCAGCACGTGCTCCTAGGTACTTTGTGAGAGAGTGGGGTGGGTCATGTATCAACAAAGTAGTACATATTTATATCTAGCTATTGTACTTGTTGGCTATAAGCTTGACTATATGTGACATGGCAACATCATATAGCCAGCAGCTGGCTATATTATTAACCATGCTCTTATCTACAGCTCTACGCATATGTCCAGGTGCTAGCTAATGTACTACTCCCTCCGTTCCTAAATAATTGTCTTTCTAGAGATTTCAACAAATGACTACATATGGAGTAAAATGAGTGAATTTATAATTTAAAACATGTCTACATACATCCGTATGTTGTAGTTTATTTGAGATGGCTAGAAAGACAAATATTTGGAAACGGAGGGAATAGTACGTAGACACAGCTAGGGTGGAACCGTTGAAACCTTCACCTGTCTAACTGTCTTCCGTTTTAAATACAGTAGCAATGATCGCATGCTATTTCTAACTAGCTGGCGAGGTGATGGAGTCGATGTATAACGTGAATGTGTGGTCGCCTCCCCGCTCTTCTTCCTCGACGTGAACACCGGCGTCGACGAAGGCAGCCGTCGCCGACGGCACTTACGGCTGGGCACCTGCTTCATGTGCAAGCGATACATCGCCTCCGACCGCCACCTCTTCATGTACAGGGGGGACGCGGCGTTCTGCAGCGAGGACTACAGGCAGGAGCAGGTGGACATGGACGGTGCTCTGGCCGGCGTGGAGCATGACGCCACCGCGCGCTGTTCGGGTCGTCGTCCTCGCAGGCGGTGCCGGCCGCCACGGACCCGATATCCCGCGGCCCGCCGGCCGCCACGGACCCGATATGGCGATATTCACGGGATAGCGCGCCGAGACCGTGTTAGAATAAATCCGAGGCATACCGTGGATCATCCGAGGACCAAGCAATTACACGAGCACGACATCGAGATTTGTTAACGAGGTTCACCGATATGGCTACATTCCTGGGGCCTGACTATGGGCGCTCCTCCTCATGATACCGCTACAATACCGCACCCGGCCGCCGTGGACACCGGCACATGCCGCCGGCTTCCCCTGCGTTCCGGTGCTATTATGTTGGCATAGGTTACATCGTGTGTCTACCCTCGCTATATATGAGAGGCCTAGGATACAAGTGTCCTACTAGGACACGACTCAATATCCTATATAAACACAATACTACTCAGAGTCCAACTGCAGCCTACCGTGTACACTATATTCGACACAACTCTAACAAACCAATATTGTCCATTGTGAATAGAACGTTGTGAACACACGACACTCCACGCACGACTTCTGGACGATTCTGCACATCCAACCGTCAAATTATTGAATGAAGTGCAGCATGGCCATCTATCATCAATCGTGCATGAATCCTCCATGGAGCATCGGCTGTGAAGAAGTTTCATACTCCCTCCGTTCCTAAATACTTGTCTTTCTAGAGATTTCAAATGATCACCACATACGGATGTATATAGACATATTTTAGAGTGTAGATTCACTCATTTTGTTTCGTATGTCGTCACCATTTAAAACCTCTAGAAAGACAAGTATTTAGGAACGGAGGGAGTACTTTCGTTGTTGATATTTTCTACCTGTCTTGGGTGGTCCGTGTGATTCGGAGAGGTGGCATTTGAGAGTTTGTATACTCATATCTTTGCACTCCCTCCGAATCCATATTCATTGTCACTGATTGATTTAGTACAATTAATATGGTTTGGATAGAGTGTAAATTTTATGTAAAATGTATTGATATATAAAACCAAGGAAACGAAGACCTAATTGCACCACAAAAAGGAGCGTGGCGACCAAGGTTGTCAGAATCACGATTTAGAATCCGATCGGAGCTTCGATTGTAGGATCGTAAGTCGTTGAATCTTCACTATCAGGATCATAGGAATGCAGATCCTAAGAACTAAAATCGTAAAATCATAGGGGTTAGTTTGGATCGTAAAGTCATAGATCGTATAACAGATTCGCAATTCTGACAACCTTGGTGGCGACTATCACAGTTATAGCGAGCCCTATGCGACTCTCGCCTCGAGGTTTTTTCTTGTTGAGTTGTTACCGGGCAGCCCGTTTCTTCTATCTGTATTGTATCTTGGCTAGCAAATTAGGTGACGCTCGCTCGATGTATCGTTGGTTGATGTTTTTTTTTCCTTATTGTTTGTTGGTTTGTTGGTCTTGTTTTCATGTTTTTTTCTTCTTTCCTTTATTTTTTTGTGCTTTTCCGTACGGTTTTCCTTGGATGTTTTCCTCTCTTTTTTTGTTCATGGTTTTATTCGGTTTTCAACGGTTATTTCCTTTTTTATTTCATCAGTTTTCTTTGGTCTTTTTTTCTTCGTTATACTACGCCTTTTTGTTTCTTTATCTGCTTTCTATTATTTTCCTTTGTTTCCATTTTCTTGTTTCTTCGGTTTTATTGTATTCTTTTTCAGTTTTATTGTTATAGGGTTTTCTTTTGTTTCTTTCTTATTTTTCTTCAGGGGTTTTTCAACACAAGTTTACATTTTCATACACATTCAGTACATTTTTAATAAATGTTTAACAGTTTTCAAATGCATGATTAACATTTTGCTAAATACATGTTTTGATGCCTATTTTCATTTCATACACATTTTACCTTTTTGTATACATCTGAAACAATTTTATACACATAATTAAAATTTTAAATACATAACTAACAGTTTTTAAAATATGTTTTTTATGTTTAGTTTTTACATACACCATGTATATTTTTCTAAATGTTATTTTTGAAAATATATGGTCAACATTTTTTCCATATTTTATGTATTCATGTCTAGTTTTTCCTTACACGCTGTACATATTTCATTTACATTAGAAACATGTATTTATACATGTTTAACATTTTAAAATTCATGATTAACATATTTTATTTTATGTTTTGATGTCTACCTTTTCATACACATTGTACATTTTACATACACCATGTACAATTTTGTACACAACAGGAAAAACATTATACATGTTTAACATTTTAAATACATGATTGACATTGTTTTCACATTTAGGTTTTTATATCTACATTTTTCATACACTTTTCGTACAAATCAGAATTTTTTTCTATACACGTTTAACTTCAAATGTATGATTAATATTTTTTGAAAATTTTATATAAAGTGAATTTTAAAAATCTATATTTTTAGAATTTTGAAAATATAAACAAATTACAAAAAAAATGGCTTCAGTGTGCTCAGTGTGAAATTGAGTGCTGTGTTCTTCCGTGTCATGTTTGTGTTTGGTATTGTCCTAGTCTGTTGCTCTGCTGTGGGTGTGAGGGGGTTCGCTCTATGTAAAACCTAATCTGCTCTCATGTGCGTGGTGGCTGCGTTTCGGTTCTAAAAAGTAATTGGTTTCATTAATGATATTCGGGGAGCGATCCCTTTTGATAAAAAAGGGGAACTGGCTATAGGTTAGATGACTGAATTCTAATTTAGCATCGGTCACTTTTTCCTAGCATGCAACTGGCGGTGCCCGCAGGAAAACTCTGTGGGTTCATTTGTAAGCTGTGGGGTAAAAAAAAATTTGCGTGGTGGGGTCAATTTTTTCTAGTTACAAGGACTAATGCTCTGTGTCTGCTCTCCTGTGCGTGGTGGCTGCGTTTCGGTTGTAAAAAGTACTCCCTCCGTCCCATAATGTAAGACGTTTTTTGACACTACACTAGAATCAAAAAGCGTCTTACATTATGGAACGGAGGGAGTAGTTGGTTTCATTAATGAATTCTAATTTAGCATCAGTCACTTTTTCCTAGCAAGCCTGAATTTAATTAGGAGATGGATATAAGAACCTGCATGCATGCATGTAATGGCGCCATGGCCTATAGCTACCTACAGGGTAGTCAATAGGAGTGTTTTTCTTTTTTTTGTAATGTTGGCAGGAGATCCGCCAAATTCATTGATCAGAAGAAGCATTACAGGAACACTTTCAAGGAAGAAAGCATAGCGAAAAGGCTAGTGCAAAAAGTAAAGAAAAAAAGAGAGCAATGGGCACCACCACAGACCCAAACACCACCAACAAGTCGTGCACACCATCGGATAACCATCGTCGGGTCTCCAAGGTGACGCCTTCAAGAAGTAATGTCGAGGACACTACCGTCACCTGATTTGGCCTAGCCAAATCTTAGGTTTTCACCTAAAGACCACAAGTCATGGGGTACGAAGATCAAACAAGCTCCACAATGATACCTCCAAGGAGGAAGACAACAATCGTAGACGTAGTTACCATCGGCACTGACTAGGTCAATGCAGGATTTTCATTCGGAGCCGAGTCTTCCATGAGTCTTCCACCAACCATCCTGGATCCGAGACCTTCCAATGCCACCGGACAGAGAGAGGCCAAGCACACACTACCAGGAACAGACTAGTCATCGCCGCACGGAGGAACTCGGCGAACACATGCCAACCCGGTTGGACCGCCCTGCCACACGTAGGTCCTACCCGAGCCACGCTAGATCGGGCCATCCCTTGCCTCTGTGTGCAGAACTGGGCGAGGATCCGCACCGCAGCGCACAAAAAGAGTAGAGTTAGAACTGGAACTGGCCGGCCTGCACTGCCGCACACCGAACTGGCAAACACCAAGCCAAGAATGACCGCCTCGCACCGCTGGGCGCAAGGACAGGACCATCCGAGCTGGATCTTTTTTTTTTTGCGGGTGAAAAATGTATTACTCAACTCGAGAAGTTCATACAGTCAATCGTAGCTAATTCCGTAGCAACCAAAGGCCCAGAACCAATCCAAGTCATGGTCCTACCTTCTAAACCAGCAAACTTAGCTAACTAGCACTAACCTTATTTTGGCTACGAACGATATGAGTAATACATGATTCACGAATAGACATAAGATATCTAATCTCCTTGATAACCGATGCATAGATTGATCTATCCACCTCTTTTGCCTGGATCATCTTCACTGCAATAAGAGAGTCCATCTCGATTGCAACTGGAAGCTCAGTTCTCTGGATAGCCAATGACAGACCCTCCATAAGCGCACATAGTTCAGCTTCGAGGGATTCGCGACAAGAGAAAAGTTGCCTGCATGACGAGGAAATAAATAGCACCTTTATCATCTCTCAAAACCATACAGGCACCTGCTAAACCATCGTCCGCAAATGAGCCATCAGTACATAAATTTACCCAACCAACAATTGGAGCTCTCCATGTAAGTACAGTACTTATGAACACATGTGGTCTATTGGTGCCTGTATCATATGTGATGATTGATTTCCCCTTGCTTTTATCTGAAGAAAGATCTGTCTTAATGCCAAATAAGGGAGTCAAGGTAACTCACCGAGAGACGACTAGAAGCTTCCATGGGCGGTGGAGGTTTATTATGTACCACCTCATTCTGAATATACCAAGCCCTCCATAACAACATGAGAAGCATAGAACGTTCAATTTCTGGAAGAGGTTCTAACGCGTGTAGAAGCCACTCTTTCCCAGTATTGAGCATTGTAGAAATACTTGGCAATATCCAAACTCCAGCCATTGTATCCCATAGTACACGTAGGCAAAGGGCTTCAGTTTCAGTGGCACATATAGGACAAAGTTCACTAGTCTCAATTCCACGAACATATTTATTCTTCCAGGTTGGCAATGAACCAGTAGCAACTCATCATGCAAAGTTGCGAATTGTTGGGAGAACATCCGAGCTGGATCTGGTCTGCCTAAACCCTCCTCCGCACCACTAATGTTGTGCGGCGCCGCTACTGCACAGAGCTAGATGAGAACACACTTGGAGGAGGGCCCACCAGCATCCGCCGACTCCACCGCCACCAGTGTGCCCTCGGGCTGCTAGATAAGGCCACTGGCATCCACGGAGCTGGACGAGAACACACTTCAGTTCTTGTCGTCATCTAGTCTATATGAATCTGGATGTAATTTTTATTATTTCTGATGTTTGTTGTAATACAATGATTGGAGACGTATAGATTGGAAGTTTTCTTAAAAAAAGGATTGGTTTGTATTTTTTTTTAAAGGGAGATGTCAGTTCTTAGTCGCTCGTCCTTATGATTTTCCGTTTGTAATTTCTCCATCCCCCAAATACCATGCCGATGCGGCGCGCTCTCGGCCTCACCCGCGCCGCCATGCCGCCGGCGGCGCCGGCTCCCGCCCGCGCCTTCTCCGCGGCCGGGCCGTCCGCCAAAACCACCGTGCAGCTCGCCCACCTCGCGCACCTCCCGTCCTCGCTCCCGCCGCCGTCGCACTGCACCGTCACCCCGCCCGTCCAGCCCTGGCCGCGCCGCCTCACCCCCCGGAGCTTCTCCCGCCTCCTCCTCCGCCTCCCGACCCCCCAGCTCGCCGTGCTCGCCTTCCGCCACGCGCTCTTCCGCGCCACGCCCCCCCTGCCCCCCTCCATCCCCGTCTTCGCCGCGGTGCTCTCCCGCCTCGCCGGCGCGCCCCCGGACCTCCTGCCGCCGGTCCTCTCCGCGCTCCGCGCCGCCCGCCTCCCGGCCTTCTCCGACCGCGCCTTCCTGCCCCTCCTCCGCGCGCTGCCGCCGCTCCCCTCCCTCCGCCTCTTCCTCTCCCTCCCGTCCTTCAACTCCCACCCCTCCGTGCGCTCCTTCAACGCCCTCCTCCACTCCCTCGTCGCCGCGCGCCGCCTCCGCCTCGCCGCCGCCCTCTTCCGCGCCGCGCCCACCAAGCTCTACATCACGCCCGACCTCGTCTCCTGCAACATCCTGCTCAAGGGGCTCGTCGGCGTGCGCGACCTCGACGCTGCCCTCATGGTACTCGACGAAATGCCCGGGTTGGGGATCGTCCCTGATGTGGTCACCTACACGACGGTTCTCTCCGCGTACTGTGCCAAGGAGGATCTCAAGGGCGCGCAGAAGCTATTTGATGATATAATTGCCGGTGGGCGTGTGCCGGATGTTACGATGTACACGGTGCTCATCGATGGGTACTGCCGGACCGGGAAGATACAGGATGCAGCTAGGATTATGGACGAGATGGAGGCCGCTGGGGTGCAGCCGAATGAGGTTACGTATTCAGTCGTGATTGAGGCATGCTATAAGGAGGGGAAATCTGCCGAGGCGTGCAATCTAATGGGCGAGATGCTTGGGGCAGGGTACACGCCAGACACACCACTGGCTGCTAAGGTGGTCGATGTGCTGTGCCAGGACGGAAAGGCAGACGAAGCACACCGAATGTGGAGATGGATGGTGAAGAAGAATGTCCCACCAGATAACACAATCACGAATACATTGATCTACTGGTTATGCAAGAGTGGAATGGTTCGGGAGGCAAGGAAGCTGTTTGATGAGCTCGAGAAGGGGTACAAGCCAAGCGTACTGACCTATAACTCGCTTATTTCCGGATTATGTGAAAATGGGGAGTTACAAGAGGCTGGGCAGGTGTGGGATGACATGGTTGAACGGAGGTACGAGCCAAATTCCATGACTTACGAGGCCTTTATCAAGGGATTTTGCAAAATTGGGAAGCCAAATGAAGGAGCCATGGTATTTACTGAGATGGTGACCAAAGGGTGTACCCCAAGTAAGGTTCTTTACCAAGTTTTGGTTGATAGCCTTTCCGAGCCAATACACGACGATATTGTTGGCAAAATTGTTCAAACTGCTGCCTCGAGTGGTCGGGATTTCTTGGATGTTGATTCTTGGGAAATCTTTATCAGGAGAGTGTTAGATACCAAGAGTGATACTTGGAACAAGCATCTCAATTCCGTGCTAGATACATAACCATGAGGTGTGGTGTTCAGACAGGTTGAAAGCCCAAAACTGACCATTTTATTCCGAATAAATTTCTCAAGGAAGTTGATGCTTTGGTGGAATATGTCTTCCACTGTAACAACTTCTGTGAAAACGTCTTCCACTGTAACTAACACGGTCAGTAGCACATTGATCTATTGGTTGTGCAAGAATGGAATGGTTGTGAAGGTGACGAGGCTGTTTGATGCACTCATGGAGGGGTCCATACCAAGCTTGTTGATTTACAGCTCACGTAATTTCAGATTATGTGAAAACAGGGAGTTACAGGAGGCTTGGGTCATGTGAAAACTGTTCAGATTACCATTGCAAGAACAATGTTAGAGAATATTTGAGGCAAGGGAGCTGCTAATTGTTAGCAACAAAACTTTCTGGATGAATAGTGTAGAGTTAAATGGTGTTCTTGGTTGCTGAACTCAAACCCCATTGTTACTCTGTATTCAGTTCTCATTTGCCTTGTCATTGCCTCTGCAACTCAGATCTTCCTGGGACATTGTATGCGCTCATCCCCATGGTCACTGGTGTAGACTGCTGGGCTGTGGTCATGGAAGGGAAAGACAATGGAGAGGAAGATGGCGATGATTCTGACGACCATTTAGAGTTATCCCTGACGGTATTGTTGTTGATGATGATATGAGTGTATTCCTCTTAGTTTTGTGAAATATATGTGATAAAAAAGGACCCTGTTGATCAGAAGCACGTATATGATTCTACTCCCTGCCAGCAGCTCAGCTCTTGCTCCAACCTGATGAATTGCTTTTGTAAACTCAATGTCATAGAAGCTTCCCACAGATTCACCATCTCAACTACAGGAGAACTGGTAAAACATCTTTGTTCCCCATTTGTACCCTGATCAACATAATCTACAATTTTTCAGACTGAAACTGTCAACAGCTAGAGTTCTGCTCACTAAACTACCTGCATTTGCAGCAGTAGGACGTTTTAATTTCTGTTATCCAAAAGGATGCCCTTAACTTGGATCCAGGACACATCCTAATCCCTAGTAGAATCATAAGAAGTAAACCATATGTTGAGGGACTAAAAAGTACTCCCTCCGATCCATAGTAATGTCATGGTTAAAGAGTAGGACGTTTCGTTCAAATTAACTCAATTTTGATATGTTGTTTATTCATTTATCAAGCTTCCTGAGAGCTAGTGTAATTTTTTGTTGGTAAGTAAGTACAGATGTGATTCTGCTTCACATCCTGGGTACAAGTCCGTCAGGACTGTCCCAACTGAATTATTTTTAACTGAACTTTGTCGGCAGAGCGAGTCATGTCCATCACCTCTGTCCTCTGGCTCCGAAAGTCTGATGCCTGCTCAAGGGCACATGGACTGTCCAGCAGCGGCTCCACAGCGGCAGTTCATGTCCGACAGGAATCGCTCAAAAGCCGACCATGACGAGCCACCGTTGATCCAGGCCATGGCGGCGCCTTTCTGGTGAACAGACACTCGCTCCTGGAGTTCCCTGCCTGTGTCGGACTCCATCACAAGCCTAACCTTAGCCTCCACCTCGTCGGTCTGGACCAGCCCCTGCTGCCACCCAACCATGTCCACCGCGATCCTCAGATCATCCACCATGAGCACCTTGTTCATCCTGTGCTCCGCGTACAGCGGCCAGCCCAACATCGGCACGCCAGCCATGAATCCCTGCCTGATTAACAGAAAGGGAAGAAGGAACCATTTTGATGATCTTATCTGCTGCATGACAAGTGACATTGCAATTTAGACTGTTTAGCACAAATGATTCGTTCAGTCGACGACATAGCTCTGGATTCAGCAAAAAGAACTTCTTTTGTGCATTTTTGGGAAGAAGGCGATACTTTTATGCCACATGACTTCGTTAAGCCCAGAAGATACATCAAACATACATCACAGATTATGGAAAAAGTTTTCTATGTCATAATTTAACAAAAAAAAAGGAAACAATCTCTATCACAAGAAAACAGTAGTCATATAGTGACAGGTTGTGATACTGCATAGTGAGCACGAAATTGCAATCATAAAGTTATTTGTCCTGCTGCATAGCATGCAAGAAATCGCTGTTTTGAAGTCGTGACTTGCAAGTCATGTACCACCTGCTTTTACTAGATTCCAAATAGTCAAGCTGGAATGGTTAGTTGCTTTGGCAACAAAGAAATCTATTACCACTAAATTTCTTTTTTGCACAGTTACTACTAGAATTTTCGTCATGATTCTTTCTGGAACTTTGAACAGTACAGAGAAAACCTATCTTAATGAATAGGTAGTGCTCCCGACAGGTTTTCTGAAGACAATGAAATAACACCAATTTCTCATCTCTGAATGAATGGTTTGAAAATAAACATTTATTATTTACATTGATCCCTTCATGCTCGTTGGCACTTTCCAATTTCTGCAAACAGGGAGTACCAGACATGAGGAAATGGTCACGTATACACTGGGCACCCCTCAACAAATATACCTTTAGCAGTGGGGCAAGAAGCCAGGGGGCATCCATCCAAGTCATTGCCCCACCAGTTCAAACTGATGTTCTCCAAGCCTAGGCACAAGTAAATCAAAACTGCCATGAACGCCAGACCTGCATCTAGTGCACCCGAGAGCAGGTAATTGTGTCGCTCCCACCAGTCACGCCGATACCTATAGACCACATAGCCTGACAAAAACCCAACAAATATCCATGTGATGTAGTTGACCGCAGTGGCCGGTGGCATCTGCCCGGTGGAACCAATCAACACGGGCATGTTGATAAGCAAGATCCAGTTCTGGCCTGGGAATGCCTTGTGCGCAAACCAGACGAGGAGTGGGGCAATGGCTCCCCCCAAGAAGAACCAGTTCACTGCCGAGTAAGTTCCCAAGTCCCCGAATATTCTGCGTGGGCTAATGAGACCCCATATGACTGATGCGTCGTAGAACACATGATCGCCAGGGCAGGTCCAAGGGCTGCCTGCTGGGAGGAGCTCGGTGTCGCAGATGTTGGGGATTGAGTCCATCAGCCACCATGCTGTTCCAAGGTACACAAATGCCGCAATCAGAGTTCCCACCACCTGCCATGTTTCAAGAAGTTGCTTAGTAACACAATACAACAGGAGTACTTGTCCAGTAGAAATGACAGAGATTCTTGCCTGAGCCATGAACATGGTCCTTGGGGGAATCTTCATGTAGTGGCCCAACTTAAAATCTTGCAGAAACGTCAGAGCCTGGCTCATGCTGATGTAGCCGTAAACCTTGAAGCACATATTCGCGACGGGCCGTCCAGGGTACAAGTACCCCATGATGTACTCTGTGATGATGTTCAATCCTGGAGTCTGCAT
This sequence comes from Aegilops longissima, assembly GCA_021605205.1. Taxonomy (NCBI): domain Eukaryota; kingdom Viridiplantae; phylum Streptophyta; class Magnoliopsida; order Poales; family Poaceae; genus Aegilops; species Aegilops longissima. Next base: position 24,314,198 of record CM038682.1, read on the forward strand.
ACAACAAAAGATTTCAATGCTGGGAACTGGTGCTGTAGAATTGTATGAGCAAGTCGTCAGAATCCGTACCTGGTTCGTAGTTGCTGTAATAATTCCGATCGGGAGGGTAAAGAAAAAGGCAATGGCACATGCCAGTAGTACACCCCACCAGGGCAGCTGGAGTTGCTCGATGTAGTATTCGCAAGCAAATACAGTTACAGCAATATTAGCAATAAGGATGCAGATGAACCACCACTCCGGGACCTGCTTATATCTCCTCATAAGCTTTGTATGTACATCCACCCTCTTCTCTTTAAAAGCTGATTTGCTTAATTGCCAAATTTCACTGCACAAAAGCACCATGATCCTTAGCTGCTGCAGTTCTGTAATTCTGCGAAACTGATTGACTATTTTTTTTTGCAGAATTTTACCTTCCGTGGAAGAGGAGGACATGGACGATCGTCGCGGTTAGGGATGCAAAACCAACACCATAAGTGACAGCGAAGAAGGTGCTGAGGTACAATGGACCGTTCTTCTCATAGGCCTTGGTGTCGAAATGGAACTGGGAGTCCACGATGCTCGTGATGTTGTACTTCTGCCCGGACTCGGTGAAGAGCCCATCAGAGAAGATGGGAAAGTTCCGTGCCTTGTAGAAGTTGAACCAGTACGCGATGGGCGTGATCACGTACATGATGATGAAGAATCCTGCGGCGACGTTGGCGGTGGCGAACCAGGGGCTGGCGAGGGGGCTCCCGAGGTAGGAGGAGACGGAGGCCCAGTCCAGGCCGATGGAGCCGATGCCGAGGCCGTAGAGGCCCGAGCCGAGCTGCTGGGCGAACACGGAGTTGGGGAAGACCCAGCAGATCCAGGAGAGGGAGGTGAGCATCTGGAACAGGTATCCCGGGAAGATGTAGTAGACGAAGCTGCAGACGAAGGCCACCAGGAAGAACTGGCTGCGCGTGAAGCCGCCTTTGCTCCGCACCTCCTTCTCGTGGAGCGCCCTGGTCGGAATTTCCAGGAGTCGTTTCAGAGAATGGTACGAATTCGAATGCGCAGGTTTGTTGTGTTTTAGATTTTGGAGATGATACAAGGTCTTTTTTGCTGCCATGCTCAGGAAAAATAAACTGGTTGACGGCAATTTTCCGCATGCTCGATCTGATCTTCATCTTATTCTTGGTGTGCCTGTTAATTAGCTCGCCGCCTTTCCCTGAGAGAGACAAATGGAATGGAATTTCTCTCCAGTTCTCTACATGCTACTGTATTTTACTGAAGAGAAGGACATCTGTTCATGATCATTTCTCTCCTACCATCCTGCGGCGCATGTCGAATAGCTCAGTGTCTTTCTCCTTGGGACTGAGTGACACAGGAGATGAAACTCCTCTCCTATTTTGTTTGTACTACATTTTTATGTTGCTGAAAGGAAGATATCAAACTTATATGATCATCAGCCGTCTCATCAGCCAGCAAGTTCTCTCAGACTTCGAATGTGTAAGTTGGTTGCCTCTATGGTTGCATATAACTGAAGCCAGCCAGCCGCTGGAAAAGCTACAGATCCAGCTTGGTGAAATGATGTGGTTTCTTTTCATCGATTTTGTTTTCGCCATTTCTTGGGATTCTGCTCGAGGGTCCTGTCATATATTAATGCCCCTCATTTCTTTTCATTGATTTTCATTTTGTCAATGAGAGGCAGACGAGCCAACAATTTCATGATATACTTTGATTCAAGCCAAGGCCAGATCTGACGTGCCACGACACATGACAGATTGACAGATTGCCAACCAGCTACTGGTCTTGCTCAAAAAATAAAGAAAAATGAAGCTGGCCTATGACAAAAATTATCTGGGCAATTATCTTCTTAGTGAGTAGGCGGAGCTTGAAAAAAAAAAACCCAACCTGTTTGTCAGCTTGGTCAAACGAACTTGATCTCACTATCTCAGTTACGTACTTATTTTTTGTGTTGGCTGCTGGCCATTTCTTAATTGGAGGCAGACCGGCCAACAGTTTTTTGTGGCCCTTGATTTCATCATGATCTGGTTTGTTGCAAGCCAAGGCCATATCCGACGTGTCATGATCCATGACCGGTAGACGGCCAGCTACTGCTCTTGCTCACAAAAATCAAAGAAAGCTCCTACTTGCTTACATAGTTAACACGCAATGCTGATCGCAAGCAGTAGCCAGCACGTCATGAAACGTATGTTTTTTTATACTATAAAAAATAAATTGTAAACAATCCTGGCTTGTGATTAGATTCAAGCAGTCAACCTTCTAACAAGTACGTACAAGATGAGACTGCTAATCGAGTGATTAAGATGTGTAATAATGCAAGTAGTAATAAGTAATGAGTAGTGGTTGCAAGCAACTACGTACTGTAATCATGTTGCTTGCCGGAGGGATCGAGATGGGATGATGAAGAAGCGTGTGTGTGTGCGTACCTGAAGAGGGATACCTGCACGAGGTTGGACGGCCACCACATGGCCGCCGGCTCGACGAGGTACCGCCGGAAGATCCCCGCCCACCCGAACCCGAGCACCTGCGTGGTGAGCACCACGAGGAGGGAGACGAGGAAGGTGAGGTTCTTGCCGTAGAAGACGCGGACGGCGGTGACCACGTGGATGGCGTAGACGGTGCCGGCGCCGGCGTTGGCGAAGATGGTGATCAGCACGTGCTCCTTCACGTTGAACGGCCCCGGGTTGAGGGTGAATTCCCAGCGCGTGCCGCGGAGGAAGGCCCGCTCGGGGAGCGCCGCGGCCATGAGGCGGCCGAGCGGCACCACAGCGATCTGGGCCGAGATGGCGGTGATGGTGAGCGGCTCCTTGCGGTACCAGAAGAACTGGTTGAGGAAGGAGAGCACGGCGCAGGACGCCATGCCGAGCACCCACATCCGGAAGGTGAGGACCGGGGTGTCCGGGTCGTCGCCCACCGGCACCGTCAGTGCCACCTGCTCGATTGGCGAGTTCTCCGACTCCTCCTCCTCCTCATCGGGCTCCGGCGAGCTCCGCGACGTCGACGGCACTGCATGGAGAGGACAGACCGGTTAAACGGCCAGCAGCAGGAGCCGGAGCAGAGGTCTGCCGTGTACGTGTGCATCGAAGCAGAGAAGACGAGCTTACGGAGCGGGGAGGTGATGCCGTCGCCATGGCCGCGGTGCCGGAGCTCCTCCTCCTCCTCGTCCTCTTCTCGGTGGGGCTGGGAGGAGGACGCCATGGCCGGATAGCTCTAGCTGAGCCAGCGTACGACGGTCTACCTGCCTGGGCCTCGCTCTCCTGCTTGTTGGGTCCTCGACCTCCTCTCCTCCTTCAGCTGTCCCCGCATTGGATTAAATTGCTCTGCGTTTTTTCGTGAAAGGGACGTCTGTACAACAAATATTGATCAATGGCAGTGCCGTGGACATTAACAATTACTAGCTAGTTGCAACGATGACGACGAGATCTGAAACGCAGATGCACGCATCGACACGTTCTTCCATCAATGGTCAACTGCTCTAGGGCAAGTATTGGTGATTAGCAGCAACCGTCCATGGGTGTCTGATAGTATTTGTTCCAAGAGTATGCATGCATGAATTGGGGAATCAGGTGGTTGAACTTGATTGTGTACTCACAGGATGGAGTCATCGTACCACAGACCACGTTCCCGGCCAGGTTCATCGCTGAACCCAGCGTGCGGCGTCGCCTCAATCGACATGTATATCTGCCTGTGTTTTTTTCTTTTCAGGTTTTGCTATTTGTAAGTTGTCTAAAATTGAATCCGGCATCAGTAAATTTTGCACAACATTGAGTCGACCATGGGTACATTGTGTTGCCGGTGGAGGGGAGCCTCGAATGAGTCGGAGACAGTGATGGCGGGAATGGTTCCGGCGTCACCAACAGAGAAGAGCCTGATGGTTGATGGTGTGGGTGCCGAAGGTTCGCCGGCGTAAGAGAAGGAGGGGGAGAGGAGGGGGGGGTCGAGGGATGGCCGGGACGATTGACGAGGTGTCTCTAAAAGACGACAACGACACCAGCTATGGGTGGCTTGATACATTTGTCCATGTAGGTTTTACGAGAATAGCCCATGCTAAATTGTGTTCGTCTGACCAAATTTTGTCTCATCTTAAATGTTTGCCCAATCTTGGTGCAACATACTTTACGAATGGGCTTTTCTTGTGAAACCTATATGGTGCGCAACTAACTTTTGTGTGTGAGCCCGAGCGGCGTGTCAAGGATGGTAACTTCTTGTTCTTCTCTTCGAGTTCTTTGCTTGCACGAAATGCTAATCATTTTGGGAAGGACACAATACGGTAATCATTTTCCTTTTCTGGCGAGGACACAAAATGATGATCCAAAGATAGAAGAAACAAAATTCCAAGGGCTGGGTCGGGGCAGAACGATACTTTCCGAGCTATATATGCACTCCAAGCGTGCGTGCAGAGACGACGACACGCGTAAAATTCACGTGTGAACATCAGCTGGAGTCTCCGATTCTTTTCAGACAAAGAAACTTTTTTGTTTGTCAATTTGAGATAAAAAAAATCAAATGTTTTTTTATTTAACGATTCCAGTTAATAAAATCATAGATGAGGTAGAGTTCCATAACTTCTTCCAGCCAAATCATCAGTTCCTTAGCCAATTAGAGTCACACATTTTGCATCAGAAAAAGGAAATTCGGCAAGATAAGTAGATGGAGCCGTCGGTTTGCTAGAGCGCGAGCAAGAATATGCGGTTTTGGACGGTTCCTTCCTCCTTTGCCAGCAGGGAGAGAGGGAATCGCGAAGGAGCAGCATACATTGACGTTGCAAGTTGCAACATGGCCTCGAATCTGTCGGGTAGCAATCAACGTATGCCTGGTCCTATTCTAGCAGATATGAGATGCTAGATCCAAAGCAATCGAGAGCCACTCGATGCACGGTCGCTGGTTAGTTGGATCGTAGGGCGCAGGGATGTCAAGATTGAAAAACTGGTTGAGGAAGGAGAGCACGGTGCAGCGCAGGACGCCATGCCGAGGACCCACATCCGGAAGGTGAGAGCATCTACAACCCGGACTTGCAAATCCAGCCCCTCAAACGCATGTGAACATGATCAGATGCATCCGTTAACATTGACCGGTCAAGTCTTAAATTAGCCACTCTGCATCCGCCTCTCTTATATTTCAACCCCTAAATCCATACAAAGCATGCAAAAAGAAATCCTACGTACTACACTACTACTCTTCGTCGTCGGAGATGTCCACAATGACGGTGCCGGGCACCAGCTGGACGAGCGGGTAGGAGGGCTCCGGCTCATCCTCCTCCTGCTCGACCACATCCATGTAGGTCAGCATCTCCGCTTCCTCCGCAGCTTGCCGCGCCTCCATCTCCTGCCGGCGACGGCGTCTGGCCTCCGTAGCCGATTCCGACCGAAGAGAATCGACGATGGCCTGTTGCTCAGCCTGCAGATCCGCATCGCTAGCGTCCCCCACATCCTCCTCCTCCGACTCATCCTCCTCCTCCTTCTTCTCCTCCTCCTCCTCCTCCTCCTCCTCCTCCAACTCCTCCTCTAGATCCACTACATTCGGAGGTAGCCCCGTGTCGATCCGGGCTTCACGCCTAGCCCGGATCTGCTCAAGGAGCTCGAGCCGGCACTCCCGCGTCAGAAATGGCTCGCTCCTCACCCGGCGGCGTGGTGACATGTCTACTAGGCGGATAGATGGAGTAAAAAGTGTTGGAATTTGCTAGTGGGCTTTTGGCCCAAAGCCCAACTAAATTTCTGAAATTCTCTTGGCCCATTCATGCACACATGTGAGTGGAGTGAGTGAGGCTAAAGTTTAGTCCCACCTCATAAGTTGAGAGAGAGTTGCACCTCTTTATAAGGTGAGCTCTCCTACCACTTGTATGAGCATGAGAAGAGGAGACCTACACGCGCGCTCCTCCTCCTCGCTCGCCTCGCCACGACGCGCCGCGCCGCGCCGCGCCGCGCCGCGGGTTGCGGTATTGAGCCGAGCCGAGGATAGAGCTATGCACGTTGTCTATATTTTTGCTGCTTGGGAAAAATTAATGAGTCATTAATTAATAATTAACGGACGCGTTAATTACTGAACCGTTTCCGATTCTTTTGGATCGTGACGACTCGGACGTGGGGTTTACTCCCACGACCTACCCGGCCCGCACTATATAGTAAGGCAGACGTCTACCCTAGCCGCCACCGCTTCGTATGGTTTCTCACCACCGTTCCAGTCCATTGCGCCGCCGATCAAGTCTTCTCCATCCTTCCTTTCGGCGTGCACCGAGAGAAGGGACAGCAGGCCTCCGGAACCCCGCCTCTCGTGATCCTGTACGGGAGAGGGGCGATCAGGTTTTTGGGGCGCTTTTCGCGTGACTGCTGGCAGCGACGACTTCGCGAACGACGACTTCTTCCCCGATCTCGGCAACCTCATCCTCGACGACATGGGCGACAACGTCAACGCCGGCGGTGCTGCTCCCGCTGCACTGTACGTGATTCTATCTTTCCTGTTCGAGATCGTGGTAGAATTCATGTTTCTAGTATGTGCCCTAGATGTGATCTGTTCATCTGCTATGCTAGTTCGCATGATTAGTTCAATCTCTGCTACTGTAGTCATGATTTATTTTCTGTTTATTCGGATTAAATCTCGTAGTAATTTGCTCATATTTTCAACAATCCAAAAACCTGAATTTAGGCAATTTACTCCGAGTGGTTTTGCTGCGCATCTGAAGCCGCCTGCCTTTAAGGGGGCGCAATATAAGAGGTGGCGCACGAGAGCAGTCTACTGGTTGCAGACCATGGGCTGCTATGACGCCACTAAGGGCAAGCCTGAGGGCGATCTTAATCCAGCACAACTGGAAGCTTTTGAGAAGATCGATACTCTCTTTAAAGGCGCTCTTCTGGGTGTTCTTGATGATTCTATTGTGGATTCGTATATGTCGTTTGACAACGGCAAGGACATGTGGGCTGCGCTGGAGGCCAAGTTTGGTGCCTCGGATGCCGGTAGCGAGTTGTATGTCATGGAGCAATTCTATGACTACAAGATGACTGATGAGCGCTCTGTTGTACAGCAGGCTCATGAGATACTGATCGCTTCAAAAGAACTTGAGCACTTCAAGTGTGTGTTGCGGACAAATTTGTTGCGGAGGCATTATTGCCAAGCTTCCACCTTCGTGGAACAATTTTGCTACTTCCCTGAAACACAAGAGACAGGAGTTTTCCGTTGCGGATCTCATTGGTACTCTTGATGTTGAAGAGAAGGCGAGAGCAAAGGACACACGTGCTCGAGTTGCCGAGGGAGCTTCTAGTGCCCACATGGTACAGAAGAAGAACTTCCAGCCCAATAAGTTCAAAAACAACAAGAACAAAACTCAGGGGAAAGGCAAGTTTGATACAAAGAACAAGCCATCACATTCTACCAACTTCAAGAAGAATTCTCATAAGAAGGGGAAGGGACTTTGCCATGTCTGCGGTGATCCTAATCACTGGGCTCCGAAGTGTCCTAACCGCTTTGAGGAGCGCGAACATGAGAAGGGCGGCAAGTCCGCTAATGTTGTCATCGGTGATACTGATATGAAGGAATCAGGGTACGGTATTTTTCCTACCATCCTTTCAGTATTTCAATCCCCTGATTGGTTAATTGACACCGGTGCCAATGTACATGTTTGTGCTGACGCCTCCATGTTTTCTTCTTACTAGGCCACAGGGACTTCTCCCGTGCTGATGGGGAACGGGTCATATGCCATCGTTTGAGGTGTTGGTACGGTCGATCTGAAGTTTACTTCGGGGAAGACCGTGCGTCTGAAGAACGTTCATCATGTGCCGTCCATCAATAAAAATCTCGTTAGCGGTTCCCGTCTATGTCGAGATGGTTTTAAGTTGGTTTTTGAGTCCAATAAAGTTGTAATTTTCAAGTGTGGACAATTTGTTGGAAAAGGCTATGAGTGCGGAGGCTTGTTCCGCCTATCTTTGTCAGATATTTGCACTAAAGTTATTAATAATGTTTGCCACAATAATGAGTCAGATATTTGGCATGCACGACTTTGTCATATTAACTTTGGTTGCATGACGCGGCTAGCCAATATGAATTTAATTCCGCAAATCTCTACTGTCAAAGGCTCTAAGTGCCAAGTATGTGTGCAAGCTAAACAACCTCGCAAGTCCCATAAGACTGCAGAGGCAAGAGACTTGGCACCACTAGAGCTTATACATTCTGATCTTTGTGAGATAAATGGCGTGTTGACAAAAGGTGGAAAGAGATATTTCATGACGTTGATTGATGACTCCACTAGATATTGTTATATGTATCTTCTGAAATCAAAAGATGAGGCTTTAACTTTCTTCAAAAACTATAAAGCTGAGGCAGAGAACCAACTTGATCGAAAAATTAAACGGCTTAGGTCCGATCGTGGTGGAGAGTATTTTTCCAATGAATTTGAATTTCTGATGAGTATATGTTGTTGACATATTGTTGATCAGAAATGATGTAGAATTTCTGGAAAGCATACAAGGTTATTTAAAAGGTGTTTTTCAAGTGAAAACCTGGATTAAGCTGCTTAAACATTGAGCATCAAGATCTATGAGAATAGATCGAAAACGCTAAATGATACTTTCAAATGAGCACATACCTTGACATGATCTTGAAGGTGTTCAAGATGGATCAGTCAAAGAAGGAGTTCTTGCCTGAGATGTAAGGTATGAAGTTAAGACTTAAAGCTCGACCACGGCAGAAAGAGAGAAAGGACGAAGGTCGTCCCCTATGCTTTAGACGTAGGCTCTATAGTATGCTATGCTGTGTACCGCACCGGAAGTGTGCCTTGCCATGAGTCAGTCAAGGGGTACAAGAATGATCCAGGAATGGGGATCATTGGACAGCGGTCAAAATTGTCCTTGGAGTAAATAAGGACATGTTTCTCGATTATGGAGGTGATAAAGAGTTCGGCGTAAAGGGTTACGTCGATGCAAGCTTCGAAACCTATCCGAATGACTCTGAATAGCAAACCGGATACGTATAGTGGAGCAACCATTTGGAATAGTTTCAAATGGAGCGTGGAAGCAGCATTTATAATATGACCTAGAAATTTGCAAAGCACACACGGATCTGAAAGGTTCAGATCCGTTGACTAAAACCTCTCTCATAAGCAAAACATGATCAAACCCCAGAACTCATTGAGTCTTACTCACATGATGATGTGAACTAGTTTAATGACACTAGTAAACTCTTTGGATGTTGGTCACATGGCGATGTGACCTGTGAGTGTTAATCACATGGCGATGGGAACTAGATTATTGACTCTAGTGCAAGTGGGAGACTGTTGGAAATATGCCCTAGAGGCAATAATAAATTAGTTATTATTATATTTCCTTGTTCATGATAATCGTTTATTATCCATGCTATTATTGCATTGATAGGAAACTCAGATACATGTGTGGGTATATAGACAACACCATGTCCCTAGTAAGCCTCTAGTTGACTAGCTCGTTAATCAATAGATGGTTGCGGTTTCCTGACCATGGACATTGGATGTCATTGATAACGGGATCACATCATTAGGAGAATGATGTGATGGGCAAGACCCAATCCTAAGCCTAGCACAGATCGTGTAGTTCGTATGCTAAAGCTTTTCTAAAATGTCAAGTATCATTTCCTTAGACCATGAGATTGTGCAACTCCCGGATACCGTAGGAATGCTTTGGGTGTACCAAACGTCACAACGTAACTGGGTGGCTATAAAGGTGCATTACAGGTATCTCCGAAAGTGTCTGTTGGGTTGGCACGAATCGAGACTGGGATTTGTCACTCCGTGTGACGGAGAGGTATCTATGGGCCCACTCGGTAGGACATCATCATAATGTGCACAATGTGATCAAGGAGTTGATCACGGGATGATGTGTTATGGAACGAGTAAAGAGACTTGCCGGTAACGAGATTGAACAAGGTATCGGATACCGACGATCGAATCTCGGGCAAGTATAATACCGCTAGACAAAGGGAATTGTATACGGGATTGATTGAGTCCTTGACATCGTGGTTCATCCGATGAGATCATCGTGGAACATGTGGGAGCCAACATGGGTATCCAGATCCGCTGTTGGTTATTGACCGGAGAACGTCTCGGTCATATGCGCATGGTTCCCGAACCCGTAGGGTCTACACATAAGGTTCGATGATGCTAGGGTTATAAAGGAAGTTTGTATGTGGTTACCGAATGTTGTTTGAGTCCCGGATGAGATCCCAAGGCGTCACGAGGAGTTCCGGAATGGTCCGGAGGTAAAGAATTATATATGGGAAGTCCTGTTTTGGTCACCGGAAAAGTTTCGGGTTTTATCGGTAATGTACCGGGACCACCGGGAGGGTCCCGGGGGTCCACCAAGTGGGGCCACCATCCTCGGAGGGCTGCATGGGCCAAGTGTGGGAGGGTACCAGCCCTAGGTGGGCTGGTGCGCCCCCCCAAGAGGCCCATGTGCCAAGAGATAAGGGAAAGGGAGAGTCCTAAAAGGGGAAGGCACCTCCTAGGTGCCTTAGGAAGATTGGACTCCTCCCTGGCCGCACCCTTCCTTGGAGGAAGGGCCAAGGCTGCGCCTCCCCCCTCTCCCTTGCCCCTATATATAGTGGAGGGGAGGGAGGGCAGCCACACCCGAGTCCCTGGCGCCTCCCTCCCTCCTGTGACACCTCCTCCTCTCCCGCAGGTGCTTGGCGAAGCCCTGCAGGATTGCCACGCTCCAGAAACCAGCAACGAGGGGAAGGAGAGTGCATCTACATACCCTTGTAGATCGCTAAGCGGAAGCGTTCAAGTGAACGGGGTTGATGGAGTCGTACTCGTCGTGATTCAAATCACCGATGATCCTAGTGCCGAACGGACGGCACCTCCGCGTTCAACACACGTTCAGCCCGGTGACATCTCCCATGCCTTGATCCAGCAAGGAGAGAGGGAAAGGTTGAGGAAGACTCCATCCAGCAGCAGCACAACGGCGTGGTGGTGGTGGTGGAGGAGCGTGGCAATCCTGCAGGGCAAGCTTATGTCCTTAATGCACCGCTCAGTGTGCTGAACCCCAAACGTCGTCTGTGGATGTTGCGAACATCAGACATACACGTTTTGATAACTACGTGATAGTTCAGTTAAATCGTTTAGAGTAGAGGCACCAAAGACATTTCTCGAAACATATAAGATGTTTCGAGGGCTGAAATTGGGATTTCAGGCTTGTGCCCACGTCAAAAGGTATAAGACCTCCGACGATTTTCTTAGCCTGCAAACTAAGGGAGAAAAGCTCAATCGTTGAGCTTGTGCTCAGATTGTCTGAGTGCAACAATCACTTGAATCGAGTGGGAGTTGATCTTCCAGATGAGATAGTGATGTCTCTCCAAAGTCATTGCCACCAAGCTGCTAGAGCTTCGTGATGAACTATAACATATCAGGGATAGATGATCCTTGAGGTATTCGCGATGTTTGACACCGCGAAAGAAGAAATCAAGAAGGAGCATCAATTGTTGATGGTTGGTGAAACCACTAGTTTCAAGAAGGGCAAGGGCAAGAAAGGATACTTCATGAAACGGCAAATCAGCTGCTGCTCTAGTGAAGAAACCCAAGGTTGAACCCAAACCCGAGACTAAGTGCTTCTGTAATAAGGGGGAACAGCCACTGGAGCAGCATTACCCTAGATACTTGGTAGATGAGAAGGCTGGCAAGGTCGATAGAAGTATATTGGATATACATTATGTTAATGTGTACTTTACTCCTAGTAGCACCAGGGTATTAAGATACCGGTTCGGTTGCTAAGTGTTAGTAACTCGAAATAAAAGAGCTACGGAATAAACGGAGACTAGCTAAAGGTGAGCTGACGATATGTGTTGGAAGTGTTTCCAAGTTTGATGTGATCAAACATCGCACGCTCCCTCTACCATCAAGATTAGAATTAAACCTGAATAATTGTCATTTGGTGTTTGCGTTGAGCATAGACATGATTGGATTATGTCTATCGCAATACGGTTATTCATTTAAGGAGAATAATGGTTACTCTATTTGAATAATACCTTCAATGGTCTTGCACCTAAAGGAATAGTTTATTAAATCTCGATCGTAGTGATACACATTTTCATGCCAAAAGATATAAGATAGTAATGATAGTACCACCTGCTTGTGGCACTGCCATTTGAGTCATATTGGTATAGAACGCATGAAGAAGCTCCATGTTGATGGATCTTTGGACTCACTCATTTTTGAAAAGTTTGAGACATGCGAACCATGTCTATTGGTGTATATGCATGAAGAAACTCCATGCAAATGGACCGTTTGGACTCACTTGATTTTGAATCACTTGAGACATGCAAATCATACCACATGGGCAAGATGACTAAAAGCCTCGTTTTTCAGTGAAATGGAACAAGAAAGCAACTTGTTGGAAGTAATACATTTTGATGTGTGCAGTCCAATGAATGCTTGAGGCACTTGATGGATATCGTTATGTTCTTACTTCACAGATGATTTGAGTAGATACTGAGTATATTTACTTGATGAAACACAAGTCTGAATTATTGAAAGGTTCAAGTAATTTCAGAGTGAAGTTGGAGATCTTCGTGACAAGAGGATAAAATGTCTGTGATGTGATCATAGAGATGAATATCTGAGTTGCGAGTTTGGCACACAATTGAGACATTGTGGAAATTGTTTCACAACTAATACCGCCTGGAACACCATAGTGTGATGGTGTGTCCGAACATCATAGTTGCACCCTATTAGATATGGTGCGTACCATGATGTCTCTTATCGAATTACCACTATCGTTCATGGGTAAGGCATTAGAGACAACCGCACTCACTTTAATAGGGCACCACGTAATTCCGTTGAGACGACACCGTTTGAACTATGGTTTGGAGAAACCTAAGTTGTCGTTTCTTAAAGGTTTGGGGCTGCGACGCTTATGTGAAAAAGTTTCAGGTTGATAAGCTCGAACCCAAAGCGGATAAAATGCATCTTCATAGGACACCCAAAACGGTTGGGTATACCTCCTAATTCAGATCCGAAAGCAATAGGGATTGTTTCTAGAAACGGGTCCTTTCTCGAGGAAAAGTTTCTCTCGAAAGAATTGAGTGGGAGGATGGTGGAGACTTGATGAGGTTATTGAACCATCACTTCAACTAGTGTGCAGCAGGGCACAGGAAGTTGTTCCGGTGGCGCCTACACCAATGAAGAAGAAGCTTATGATAGTGATCATGAAGCTTCAGATCAAGTCACTACCGAACCTCGTAGGACGACAAGGACGCGTACTGCTTCGGAGTGGTACGGTGATCCTGTCTTGAATGTCATGTTGCTAGACAACAATGAACCTACGAGCTATGGAGAAGCAATGGTGGGCCCATATTCCAACAAATGGTTAGAAGCCATGAAATCTGAGATAGGATCCATGTATCAGAACAAAGCATGGACTTTGGTGGACTTGCCCGATAGGCAAGCCATTGAGATAAATGGATCTTTAAGAAGAAGACGGACGTGGATGGTAATGTCACCGTCTATGAAGCTCGACTTGTGGCGAAGAGTTTTTCACAAGTTCAAGGAGTTGACTACGATGAGATTTTCTCATCCGTAGCGATGCTTAAGTCCGTCGGAATCATGTTAGCATTAGCTGCATTTATGAAATTTGGCAGATGGATGTCAAAACGAGTTTCCTTACCAGTCTTCATAAGGAAAGGTTGTATGTGATACAATCAGAAAGTTTTGTCGATCCTAAGGATGCTAAAAGGTATGCTGGCTCCAGCGATCCTTCTAAGGACTAGAGTAAGCATCTCGGAGTTGGAATGTGCGCTTTGATGAGATGATCAAAGATTTTGGGTTTATACAAAGTTTATGAGAAACTTGTATTTCCAAAGAAGTGAGTGGGAGCACTATAGAATTTCTGATGAGTATATGTCGTTGACATATTGATGATCAGAAATGATGTAGAATTTTCTGTAAAGCATATAGGGTTATTTGAAAAGTGTTTTTCAAGTGAAAACCTGGATTAAGCTACTTAAACATTGAGCATGAAGATCTATGAGGATAGATCAAAACCGCTTAATGGTACTTTCAAATGAGCATATACCTTGACATGATCTTGAAGGTGTTCAAGATGGATCAGTCAAAGAAGGAGTTCTTGACTGAGATGTAAGGTATGAAGTTAAGACTTAAAGCTCGACCACGGCAGAAAAGAGAGAAAGGACGAAGGTCGTCCCCTATGCTTTAGACGTAGGCTCTATAGTATGCTATGCTGTGTACCGCACTGGAAGTGTGCCTTGCCATGAGTCAGTCAAGGGGTACAAGAATGATTCAGGAATGGGGATCATTGGAAAGCGGTCAAAATTGTCCTTGGAGTAAATAAGGACATGTTTCTTAATTATGGAGGTGATAAAGAGTTCGGCGTAAAGGGTTACGTCGATGCAAGCTTTGACACCTATCCGAATGACTCTGAATAGCAAACCGGATATGTATAGTGGAGCAACCATTTGGAATAGTTTCAAATGGAGCGTGGAAGCAGCATTTATAATATGACCTAGAAATTTGCAAAGCACACACGGCGATGTGAACTAGATTATTGACTCTAGTGCAAGTGGGAGACTGTTGGAAATATGCCCTAGAGGCAATAATAAATTAGTTATTATTATATTTCCTTGTTCATGATAATCGTTTATTATCCATGCTATAATTGTATTGATAGGAAACTCAGATACATGTGTGAGTATATAGACAACACCATGTCCCTAGTAAGCCTCTAGTTGACTAGCTCGTTAATCAATAGATGGTTACGGTTTCCTGACCATGGACATTGGATGTCATTGATAGCGGGATCACATCATTAGGAGAATGATGTGATGGACAAGACAATCCTAAGCCTAGCACGGATCGTGTAGTGCGTATGCTAAAGCTTTTCTAAAATGTCAAGTATCATTTCCTTAGACCATGAGATTGTGCAACTCCGGATACCGTAGGAATGCTTTGGGTGTACCAAGCGTCCTGGCGTATGGCTGGGTGGCTATAAAGGTGCATTACGGTATCTCGAAAGTATGCATTGGGTTGGCACGAATCGAGGCTGGGATTTGTCACTCCGTGTGACGGAGAGGTATCTCTGGGCCCACTCGGTAGGACATCATCATAATGTGCACAATGTGATCATGGAGTTGATCACGGGATGATGTGTTATGGAGCAGTAAAGAGACTTGCGGTAGCGAGATTGAACAAGGTATCGGATATCGACGATCGAATCTCGGGCAAGTACAATACCGCTAGACAAAGGGAATTGTATACGGGATTGATTGAGTCCTTGACATCGTGGTTCATCCGATGAGATCATCGTGGAACATGTAGGAGCCAACATGGGTATCCAGATCCGCTGTTGGTTATTGACCGGAGAACGTCTCGGTCATGTCTACATGGTTCCCGAACCCGTAGGGTCTACACATAAGGTTCGATGGCGCTAGGGTTATAAAGGAAGTTTGTATGTGGTTACGAATGTTGTTGAGTCCGGATGAGATCCCGGATGTCACGAGGAGTTCGGAATGGTCGGAGGTAAAGAATTATATATGGGAAGTCTGTTTTGGTCACGGAAAAGTTTGGGTTTTATCGGTAATGTCTGGGACCACCGGGAGGTCCGGGGTCCACCAAGTGGGGCCACCATCCTCGGAGGGCTGCATGGGCCAAGTGTGGGAGGGACCAGCCCTAGGTGGGCTGGTGCGCCCCAAGAGGCCCATGTGCCAAGAGATAAGGAAGGGAGAGTCCTAAAGGGAAGGCACCTCCTAGGTGCCTTAGGGAGGATGGACTCCTCCCTGGCCGCACCCTTCCTTGGAGGAAGGGCCAAGGCTGCGCCTCCCCCCTCTCCTACCACTGTTGGGGAACGTAGCAGAAATTCAAAATTTTCCTACGTGTCACCAAGATCTATCTTTGGAGAAACCAGCAGCGAGGGAAGGAGAGTGCATCTACATACCCTTGTAGATCGCTAAGCGAAGCGTTCAAGTGAGCGGGGTTGATGGAGTCGTACTCGCCGTGATTCAAATCACCGATGATCCTAGTGCCGAGCAGACGGCACCTCCGCGTTCAACACACGTACAGCCCGGTGGCGCCTCCCATGCCTTGATCCAGCAAGGAGAGAGGGAGAGGTTGAGGAAGACTCCATCTAGCAGCAGCACAACAGGCGTGGTGGTGGTGGAGGCGTGGTAATCCTGCAGGCTTCGCCAAGCACCTCTTTGGAGAGGAGGAGGTGTCACGGGAGGAGGGAGGCACGGGGACTCAGGTGTGGCTGCCCTCCTCCCTCCACTATATATAGGGGCAAGGGAGAGGGGGGCGCAGCCTTGGCCCTTCCTCCAAGGAAGGGTGCGGCCAGGAGGAGTCCATCCTCCCTAAGGCACCTAGGAGGTGCCTTCCCTTTAGGACTCTCCTTTCCCTTATCTCTTGGCACATGGGCCTCTTGGGGCGCACCAGCCCACACCGGGCTGGTCCCTCCCACACTTGGCCCATGCAGCCCTCCGAGGATGGTGGCCCCACTTGGTGGACCCAGGACCCTCCGGTGGTCCCAGACATTACCGATAAAACCCAAACTTTTCCGGTGACCAAAACAGGACTTCCCATATATAATTCTTTACCTCCGAACCATTCCGGAACTCCTCGTGATGTCCGGGATCTCATCCGGGACTCCAAAAAACATTCGGTAACCACATACAAACTTCATTTATAACCCTAGCGCCATCGAACCTTATGTGTAGACCCTACGGGTTCGGGAACCTATGCGATATGACCGAGACGTTCTCCGGTCAATAACCAACAGCGGATCTGGATACCCATGTTGGCTCCTACATGTTCCACGATGATCTCATCGGATGAACCACGATGTCAAGGACTCAATCAATCCCGTATACAATTCCCTTTGTCTAGCGGTATTGTACTTGCCCGAGATTCGATCGTCGATATCCGATACCTTGTTCAATCTCGATAAGTCTCTTTACTCGCTCCATAACACATCATCCCGTGATCAACTCCATGATCACATTGTGCACATTATGATGATGTCCTACCGAGTGGGCCAGAGATACCTCTCCGTCACACGGAGTGACAAATCCCAGTCTCGATTCGTGCCAACCCAATGCACACTTTCGGAGATACCTGTAATGCACCTTTATAGCCACTCGCCATTGCCAGACGCTTTGGTACACCCAAAGCATTCCTACGGTATCCGGAGTTGCACAATCTCATGGTCTAAGGAAATGATACTTGACATTTAGAAAAGCTTTAGCATACTACTACACGATCTGTGCTAGGCTTAGGATTGTCTTGTCCATCACATCATTCTCCTAATGATGTGATCCCGCTATCAATGACATCCAATTAATGTCCATGGTCAGGAAACCGTAACCATCTATTGATTAACGAGCTAGTCAACTAGAGGCTTACTAGGGACATGGTGTTGTTTATGTACCCACACATGTATTTGAGTTTCCTATCAATACAATTTTAGCATGGATAATAAACGATTATCATGAACAAGCCAAATGAGCATATTTTTGACATGATCTTGAAGGTAAAATTAAGATGGATCACCAAAGAAGGAGTTCTTGACCGAGATGTAAGGTATGAAGTTAAGACTCTAAAGCTCAACACTCAGAAAAGAGAGAAAGGACGAAGCACTCCGTCTGCCTGTTTAGACGTAGGCTCTATAGTATGCTATGCGTCATGGTACCGTGACTGGAAGTGTGCCTTGCCATGAGTCAAGGGGTACAAGAATGATTCTAGAATGGGGATCATTGGAAAGCGGTCAAAATTGTCCCTGGAGTAAATAAAGACGTGTTCTAATTATGGAGGTGATAAAGAGTTCATGGAAAGCGTACGCATTGATGCAAGTTTGGACACCTATCCCAATGACTCAATAGCAAACCGATATATGTATAGTGGAGCAACCATTTGGAATAGTTTCAAATGGAAACAGCATTTATAATATGACCTAAGAAATTATAAAGACACGGGCGAGCGTGAACTAGATTATTGAGTCCGGATCTCATCCGGACTCCAAAAACATTCGTAACCACATACAAACTTCATTTATAACCCTAGCGCCATCGAACCTTATGTGTAGACCCTACGGTTCGGGAACTATGCGCATATGACCGAGACGCTTCTCCGTCAATAACCAACAGCGGATCTGGATACCCATGTTGGCTCCTACATGTTCCACGATGATCTCATCGGATGAACCACGATGTCAAGGACTCAATCAATCCCGTATACAATTCCCTTTGTCTAGCGGTATTGTACTTGCCCGAGATTCGATCGTCGATATCCGATACCTTGTTCAATCTCGCTATCGCAAGTCTCTTTACTCGCTCCATAACACATCATCCCGTGATCAACTCCATGATCACATTGTGCACATTATGATGATGTCCTACCGAGTGGGCCCAGAGATACCTCTCCGTCACACGGAGTGACAAATCCCAGCCTCGATTCGTGCCAACCCAATGCACACTTTCGAGATACCTGTAATGCACCTTTATAGCCACTCAGCCACGCCAGACGCTTTGGTACACCCAAAGCATTCCTACGGTATCTGGGAGTTGCACAATCTCATGGTCTAAGGAAATGATACTTGACATTTAGAAAAGCTTTAGCATACGAACTACACGATCTGTGCTAGGCTTAGGATTGGGTCTTGTCCATCACATCATTCTCCTAATGATGTGATCCCGTTATCAATGACATCCAATTAATGTCCATGGTCAGGAAACCGTAACCATCTATTGATTAACGAGCTAGTCAACTAGAGGCTTACTAGGGACATGGTGTTGTTTATGTACCCACACATGTATTTGAGTTTCCTATCAATACAATTTTAGCATGGATAATAAACGATTATCATGAACAAGGAAATATAATAATAACTAATTTATTATTGCCTCTAGGGCATATTTCCAACAGTCTCCCACTTGCGCTAGAGTCAATAATCTAGTTCACATCGCCATGTGATCAACACTGATAGGTCACATCGCCATGTGACCAACATCCAAAGAGTTTGCTAGTGTCTTAAACTAGTTCACATCACCATGTGATTAAGTCTCAATGAGTTCTTGGGTTTGATCATGTTTTGCTTGTAAGAGAAGTTTTAGTTAACGGGTCTGCAACATTCAGATCCGTATGTACTCCGCAAATCTCTAAGTCATATTGTAAATGTTGCTTCTACGCTCCACTTGAAGCTATTCCAAATGGTTGCTCCACTATACGTATCCGGTTTGCTACTCAGAGTCACTCGGATAGGTGTTAAAGCTAGCATCGACGTAACCCTTTACGCCGAACTCTTTATCACCTCCATAATCGAGAAACATGTCCTTATTTACTCCAAGGACAATTTTGATGTTGTCCAATGATCCCCATTCCTGGATCATTCTTGTACCCTTGATCGACTCATGGCAAGGCACACTTCCAAATGCGGTACACAACATAGCATACTATAGAGCCTACGTCTAAAGCATAGGGGACGACCTTCGCCCTTTCTCTCTTTTCTGCCGTGGTCGAGCTTTAAGTCTTAACTTCATACCTTACAACTCAGGCAAGAACTCCTTCTTTGACTAATCCATCTTGAACACCTTCAAGATCATGTCAAGGTATGTGCTCATTTGAAAGTACTTATTAAGCGTTTTTTATCTATCCTTATAGATCTTGATGCTCAACGTTCAAGTAGCTTAATCCAGGTTTTCCATTGAAAAACACTTTTCAAATAACCCTATATGCTTTTCAAGAAATTCTACATCATTTCTGATCAACAATATGTCAACAACATATACTTATCAGAAATTCTATAGTGCTCCCACTCACTTCTTTGGAAATATAAGTTTCTTATAAACTTTGTATAAACCCAAAATCTTTGATCATCTCATCAAAGCGTACATTCCAACTCCGAGATGCTTACTCCAGTCCTTAGAAGGATTGCTGGAGCTTTGCATACTTGTTAGCGTCTTTCAGGATTTGTCAAAACCTTCTAATTGTATTACATACAACCTTTCCTCAAGGAAATCGTCGAGGAAACAATGTTTTTTGACATCCTATCTGCAAGATTTCATAAATAATGCAGTAACTGCTAATCCAATTCCAACAGACCCTTAGCATCGCTACGAGTGAGAAAGCCTCACCGTAGTCAACTCCTTGAACTTGTCGGAAAATATCTTAACGACAAGTCGAGCTTTCTTAATGGTAATTCTTACCATCATTGTCTGTCTTCCTTTTAAAATCCATCCGTACCCAATGGCCTTACGGCCATCAAGTATTTCTTCCAAAGTCATGGATCCATTCTCGGATTTTATGGCCTCGAGCCATTCGTCGGAATCCGGGCCCACCATCGCTTCTCCATAGCTCGTAGGTTCATTGTTGTCTAGCAACATGACCTCTGAGATAGGATTGCGTACCACTCTGAAGTAGTACGCGTCCTTGTCGACCTACGAGGTCCGGTAGTGACTTGATCCGAAGCATCATGATCACTATCATCAGCTTCCACTTCAATTGGTGTAGGTGCCACATGAACAACTTCCTGTGCCCTGCTACACACTAGTTGAAGTGATGGTTTAATAACCTCATTAAGTCTCCACCATCCTCCCACTCAATTCTTTCGAGAGAAACTTTTCCTCGAGAAAGGACCCGTTTCTAGAAACAATCCCTATTGCTTTCGGATCTGAATTAGGAGGTATACCCAACCGTTTTGGGTGTCCTGTGAAGATGCATTTCATCCGCTTTGGGTTCGAGCTTATCAACCTGAAACTTTTCACATAAGCGTCGCAGCCCCAAACCTTTAAGAAACGACAACTTAGGTTTCTCCAAACCATAGTTCAAACGGTGTCGTTTCAACGGAATTATGTGGTGCCCTATTAAAGTGAGTGCGGTTGTCTCTAATGCCTAACCCATGAACGATAGTGGTAATTCAATAAGAGACATCATGGTACGCACCATATCCAATAGGGTGCAACTATGATGTTCGGACACACCATCACACTATGGTGTTCCACGCGGTATTAATTGTGAAACAATTTCCACGGTGTCTTAATTGCGTGCCAAAGCTCGTAACTCAGATACTCATCTCTACGATCATATCATAGACATTTTATCCTCTTGTCACAATGATCTTTAACTTCAGTCTGAAATTACTTGAACCATTCAATAATTCAGACTTTGTGTTTCATCAAGTAAATATACTCAACATCTACTCGAATCATTTGTGAAGTCAGAACATAACTATATTCACTGCATGCCTCAGCACTCATTGGACTGCACACATCAAAATGCGTTACTTCCAACAGGTTGCTACCTTGTTCCATCTTACTGAAACCGAGGCTTTTCAGTCATCTTGCCCATGTGGTATGATTTGCATATCTCAAGTGATTCAAAATCAAGTGAGTCCAAACGATCCATCTGCATGGAGTTTCTTCATGCGTATACACCAATAGACATGGTTTGCATGTCTCAAACTTTTCAAAACGAGTGAGTCCAAAGATCCATCAACATGGAGCTTCTTCATGCGTTTTATACCAATATGACTTACATGGCAGTGCCACAAGTACGTGGTACTATCATTACTATCTTATATATTTTGGCATTAAAATGTGTATCACTACGATCGAGATTCAATAAACCATTCCTTTTAGGTGCTAGACCATTGAAGGTATTATTCAAATTAACAGAGTAACCATTATTCTCCTTAAATGAATAATCAGATTATGCATGCATATAATCCAATCATGTCTATGCTCAACGCAAAACACCAAATAACAATTATTTAGGTTTAACACCAATCTCGATGGTAGAGGGAGCGTGCGATGCTTGATCATATCAACCTTGGAAACACTTCCAACACGATCGCAGTTCACCTTTAGTTAGTCTCCGCTTATTCCGTAGCTTTTGTTTCGAGTTACTAACACTTAGCAACCGAACCGTATCTAATACCCTGGTGCTACTAGGAGTACTAGTAAAGTACACATTAACATAATGTATATCCAATATACTTCTATCGACCTTGCCAACCTTCTTATCTACCAAGTATCTAGGGTAATTCTGCTCCAGTGGCTGTTCCCTTATTACGAAGCACTTAGTCTCGGGTTTGGGTTCAACCTTGGGTTTCTTCCTTTGGAGCAGCAACTGATTTGCCGCTTCATGAAGTGTCCTTCTTGCCCTTGCCCTTCTTGAAACTAGTGGTTTCACCAACCATCAACAATTGATGCTCCTTCTTGATTTCTACTTTCATGTGTCAAACATCGTGAATACCTCAAGGATCATCATATCTATCCCTGACATGTTATAGTTCATCACGAAGCTCTAGCAGCTTGGTGGCAATGACTTTGGAGAAACATCACTATCTCATCTGGAAGATCAACTCCCACTTGATTCAAGTGATTGTTGCACTCAGACAATCTGAGCACAAGCTCAACGATTGAGCTTTTCTCCCTTAGTTTGCAGGCTAAGAAAATCGTCGGAGGTCTTATACCTCTTGACGTGGGCACGAGCCTGAAATCCCAATTTCAGCCCTCGAAACATCTCATATGTTCCGCGACGTTTCGAAATCGTCTTTGGTGCGTCAACTCTAAACCGTTTAACTGAACTATCACGTAGTTATCAAAACGTGTATGTCCGATGTTCGTAACATCCACAAACGACGTTTGGGGTTCAGCACACTGAGCGGTGCATTAAGGACATAAGCTTTCTATTGTCCGCATAATCGCTACTGTCAACTTTCAACTATATTTTTCTAGGAACATATCTAAACAGTGGAACTAAAGCGCGAGCTTACGACATAATTTGCAAAGATCTTTTGACTATGTTCAGGATAATTAAGTTCATCTCATGAACTCCCACTCAGATAGACATCCCTCTAGTCATCTAAGTGATTACATGATCCGAGTCAACTAGGCCGTGTCCGATCATCACGTGAGACGGACTAGTCATCATCGGTGAACATCTTCATGTTGATCGTATCTACTATACGACTCATGCTCAACCTTTTAAACGGCTTAGGTCCGATCGTGGTGGAGAGTATTTTTCCAATCAATTTGATCTGTTTTGTGCGGAACATGGTATAATCCATGAGAGGACGCCTCCCTACTCACCTCAGTCTAATGGGGTGGCCGAAAGAAAGAACCGAACTCTAACTGATTTGGTTAACGCCATGTTAGACACATCGGGTCTTTCCAAGGAATGGTGGGGGGAGGCGCTAATGACCGCGTGTCATGTCCTAAACCGAGTTCCCACAAAGCATAAGACCATGACTCCATTTGAGGAATGGGAAAGGAAAAGGTTGAAACTCTCTTACCTACGTTCTTGGGGTTGTTTGGTGAAAGTCAATATACCAATTCCCAAGAAGCGCAAGCTTGGACCAAAAACCGTGGATTGTGTTCTTCTGGGCTATGCTTTTCATAGCATTGGCTATAGATTTTTGATAATAAAATCTGAGGTATCCGACATGCATGTTGGTACGATTATGGAGTCTAATGATGCCACTTTCTTTGAGGACATATTTCCTATGAAGGATATGTCAAGCTCATCAAATCAGGAGATACCTATTCCATCTAGTGAGGAACTCACTGTAATTCCTGAACCCACCATTGCGATGGAACACGTTGAGAATCCTCTTGAGGGTAACAATGAAAATCCTGTAAGGAGTAAGAGACAGAGGACTGCAAAGTCCTTTGGTGATGATTTCATTGTGTACCTTGTGGATGACACACCAGGACTATTTGAAGCCTATGCATCTCGATGCGACTCTTTGGAAGGAAGCTGTTAAATGGCGAGATGGATTCCATCTTAGCTAACGGGACTGGGAGATCCTTGACCGTCCTTATGGGTGCAAACCTGTAGGATGTAAGTGGGTGTTCAAGAAGAAGCTTAGACCTGATGGTACGATTGAAAAGTACAAGGCACGGCTTGTGGCTAAGGGTTATACCCAGAAAGAAGGTGAAGACTTCTTTGATACTTACTCACCCATGGCTAGACTGACCACAATTCGGGTGCTACTATCACTGGCTGCCTCACATGGTCTTCTCGTTCATCAAATGGACGTTAAGACGGCTTTCCTCAATGGAGAGTTGAAGGAGGAAATTTACATGGATCAGCCAGATGGTTTTGTAGTACCTGGTCAAGAAGGAAAGGTGTGCAAGTTATTAAAGTCTTTATATGGCCTTAAGCAAGCTCCTAAGGAGTGGCATGAGAAGTTCTAAAGAACATTAACTGCTGCCGGCTTTGTAGTAAATGATGGTGACAAGTGTGTGTACTATCGCCATGGTGGGGGCGAAGGTGTTATTCTTTGTCTGTATGTCGACGACATATTGATCTTTGGAACCAAACTTGATTTAATCAAGGAGGTTAAGGATTTCTTATCTCGCTGTTTTGAGATGAAGGATCTAGGAGTAGCTGATGTTATCTTAAACATCAAGCTGTTGAGAGATGAGAATGGTGGGATCACACTGCTTCAGTCTCACTATGTGGAAAAGGTTTTGAGTCGTTTTGGGTATAGCGACTGCACGCCTTCTCCAACTCCATATGATGCTAGTGTGTTGCTTCGAAAGAATCGACGAATTGCTAGAGATCAAGCGAGGTATTCTCAGATTATTGGCTCGCTTATGTATTTGGCGAGTGCCACGAGGCTGACATCTCTTTTGCTGTGAGCAAGCTGAGTCGGTTTGTGTCAAAACCGGAGATGATCATTGGCGTGCGCTTGAGAGAGTTATGCGCTACTTGAAGGGCGCTGCGAGCTATGGGATTCACTACACGGGTATCCAAAGGGTTTGGAGGGTTATAGTGACTCGAACTGGATATCGATCTTGATGAGATTAAGGCCACAAGTGGTTATGTTTTTACACTTGGTGGTGGCGCTGTTTCTGGAAGTCTTGCAAGCAGACCATCTTAACGAGGTCAACTATGGAAGCAGAACTCATAGCATTAGAACACGCCACTGTTGAAGCGAGTGGCCGTGAGCTATTGATGGACTTACCTATGGTTGAAAAACCAATACCCCCTATCCTGATGAACTGTGATAATCAAACTGTGATCGTCAAGATCAACAGTTCTAAGGACAATATGAAGTCCTCAAGGCATGTGAAGAGGAGATTAAAATCTGTTAGGAAACTGAGGAACTCCGGAGTTATTACGTTGGATTATATCCAAACGTCGAAAAACTTGGCAGATCCCTTCACAAAGGGTCTATCACGTAATGTGATAGATAATGCATCGATGGAGATGGGTTTGAGACCCACCGCATGAGTTGTCCATAGTGGTAACCCACTCTATGTGATCGGAGATCCCGTGAAGTAGAAGTGGGAGACAAGCTGTTGGTCAGCTGAGAGGAGAGTATCCTTATTTTAATTATCCCACTCCGTGAAGATGCAATACTCTCCTGATCTGCATGGCAGGTTGATATCTATCTTAATGTGTTCCAAGTGGCTTATTTGAGTAAGCAGAGATGTTGTCCTGCAGAGCATCTCCTGAGGAACACACCTATATGAATTTGACTGTTAACGTCGCAGTCTGTGAGAAGTGGGTGCTCTCTAATAAATTCATGAAAGGCCCTGGAGTACGACGTATACGCTCCACCCGCGGGGAAGCCTTGCGGCAGCCCAGTACCGGTCAAGAATTTGTGTGAAACTAGTCTTGCAGAAAAACTTGTAGTTCAAGGCATAGTCCACTATTCAAGTTGTGATCTAGTGTAGTATAAATCTCTAAGTGGAAGTTCAACTTCACAGTCTCCACTAAGCACCGGTATATAAACAATGTTTTGGGACCAAATGGTGAAATGTGCCAATGAGACTTTGTGGGGAATTGTTGGAATTTGCTAGTGGGCTTTTGGCCCAAAGCCCAACTAAATTTCTGAAATTCTCTTGGCCCATTCATGCACACATGTGAGTGGAGTGAGTGAGGCTAAAGTTTAGTCCCACCTCATAAGTTGAGAGAGAGTTGCACCTCTTTATAAGGTGAGCTCTCCTACCACTTGTATGAGCATGAGAAGAGGAGACCTACACGCGCGCTCCTCCTCCTCGCTCGCCTCGCCACGACGCGCCGCGCCGCGCCGCGGGTTGCGGTATTGAGCCGAGCCGAGGATAGAGCTATGCACGTTGTCTATATTTTTGCTGCTCGGGAAAAATTAATGAGTCATTAATTAATAATTAACGGACGCGTTAATTACTGAACCGTTCGATTCTTTTGGATCGTGGCGACTCGGACGTGGGGTTTACTCCCACGACCTACCAACCCGCACTATATAGTAAGGCAGACGTCTACCCTAGCCGCCGCCGCCGTATGGTTTCTCACCACCGTTCCAGTCCATTGCGCCGCCGATCAAGTCTTCTCCATCCTTCCTTTCGGCGTGCACGGGAGAAGGGACAGCAGGCCTCGGAACCCGCCTCTCGTGATCCTGTCACGGGAGAGGCGATCAGGTTTTGGGGGCGCTTTTCGCGCGATGCTGGCAGCGACGACCCATGACAGCGACTTCTTCCCGATCTCGGCAACCTCATCCTCGGCGACATGGGCGACAACGTCAACGCCGGCGGTGCTGCTCCCGCTGCACCGTACGTGATTCTATCTTTCCTGTTCGAGATCGTGGTAGAATTCATGTTTCTAGTATGTGCCCTAGATGTGATCTGTTCATCTGCTATGCTAGTTCGCATGATTAGTTCAATCTCTGCTACTGTAGTCATGATTTATTTTCTGTTTATTCGGATTAAATCTCGTAGTAATTTGCTCATATTTTCAACAAAAAGTGGTGGCGGTGGCGGACAGACCGGAGGAAAATGTGGATGGATGATAGGGTTTCGATGCCACTGGTGGACTTAAAAAAGCTGGGCTAGGCACTAGGCAGCTTGTCAGAGCTGCGCCACGCGATGCCACCGGATCGACGAAGGAGACGAGCTTCGGACCGCCGCGTTTCAGGGCGTTTCTGGCTGGGACCCCTTCGCCAGTCCTACGTGGCGGGCGTGCCCGGGCGCTCCATATCTGCCCTATATTTGGGCTGGATATGAGGGGTGCCGGCCAACCCAGCCGTTTGAGGTCCATTTGAGGCGTCCGTTTGGATCGAAAAATCATGACCAGGCGGCCCACCCAAACGCTTGAGGAGGGTTTGGAGCGCCCGGCTATAGATGGTTTGAGGACGGGAGTGTCCGGGTCGTCGCCCACGGGCACCGTCAGCGCCACCTGCTCAATCGGCGAGTTCTCCTCCTCATCCTCGTCCGGCGAGCTCCGCGACGTCGACGGCACTGCATGGGATGGGGAGCAGAGATGCCGATCAAATGGCCAACACCATCAGCGGCGGGAGCAGAGGTGCGTGCGTGGAGGGAGCATAGGTGCGTACGGAGAGGGGAGATGATGCCGTCGCCATGGCCGCGGTGCCGGAGCTCCTCATGCTCCTCCTCCTCCTCCGCTTCTTGGTGGGACTGGGAGGAGGACGCCATGGCCGGATAGGTCAAGCTAGCTGGGGAGCTAGCGGACGACGGTCTACCTGCCTGGGCCTGGCTGTCCTTGGGTCCTCTACCTCCTCCTCTCCTTCAGCTGTCCCGATGGGCCTGACGGTTCTGCGTTTTTGTGTGAAAGGGACGTCTGTACAGACAAATATCGATCAATGGTAGTGCCGTGGACATTAACAATTATAGTAGTTAGTTGAAACGAGGAGCACGATGAGATCTGAAGCGCGGCGCACGCATCGACACGATCCATCCATGGTCAGCTGCCTGAGGGCAGGGATTAGTAATTAGCAGCAACCATGGGCGGACAGTGTATATCACTATGTGTCGTGGCTAATATTTTTATTCCATGCATGAATGATCGATGCATGAATCTCATTGCCAAGGCGAATCAGGTGGTTGACTCATTTGTGCACTGACAGGAGCCGTACGTCATACCACTGGCCACGTTCCCGGCCGGCCAGGTTCATCTCGGTGAACCCATCATGTGGTGTGGCCGTGGAGTAGCCTCAGCCGAGATGTTCCTTTTGTTCTTCGCAATTGCTATTTGTAAGCTGCCTGAAAATGAGTTCGGCGTCGGCCAATTCTGCGCAGCACGGGTCAAGCCGGAGATAGGGCCGACGAGGATGTTCGTGGCGTCACTGATGAAGGAGAGTTGGAGTGTTGATGGGTGCGAGCGCGGAGGGTTCACCAGCGGCGGAAAAGAGGAGGCTTTAGAGGGACTAGTCGTCAACCCGTGCGTAGCGTGTATTTTGTATGGATTATTTTGTTTGAATCCAAAAGTTCATTTACATTATACATGGTGCTATATCGTATTTTCATTTACGAATTTTGCAAGTTCACACATAAAAGATGAGATGCCGTATTGTTAAAAATATATGTGAAAATTTGTCTATATATGCAACATATGGTTAACTGTTCAAATTGACTATTGTATATTTATAATGTGAGTGTATATCATATTTACTATCAAAGATGGGAAATAAATATTTTACTTCACTCACCAGAGGTACATATATATTCAGACTCACGTTTTAGTAAACCACACGTTTAATACGACTAAAGCCTAACTATTAAAAGCCAAACATATAAAGATATATGCATTAGCATTTTAGTCAGCAGTAATCTCAATAAAAAAACTCAGCGAGAACTATTTTTTATTTACGTTATGGTACAATTTAATTCAGTACATAGAATAATGCTACTGCTGTGAATAAGAGACCGAGATCTCATGTGACATAGAAATATATTATACAGAAATTGCATAAACCAATCCAGCCCACTTAAAATTGTTATCTAGCCTAACTAATTGTGACGTACAATTAATAATAGAGATAATTTTGTATTTTGATCGTCAGTATAAATGCTACCAGATTCAAATAGATTTAAATAGAAATGGAAATTAAAATTTGACTTGAGTACATTATCAAGATGAATATCAAGCAATAAAAATTGCATGAAACCATCCGTTTTATCATCATCACTAAATAAACTTAAAGAGGTGTAGCCGCGGTTCATCAGTGAAGCCATCATGTGGTGTAGCCGCGGATCGAGTAGCCTCAATTGAGATGTTCCTTTTGTTCTTCGCAATTACTATTTGTAAGCTGACTGAAAATGAGTTCGGCGTCGGTCAATTCTGCGAAGCACGGGTCGAGCTGGAGACGGGGCCGACGAGGATGGCTGCGGCGTCACCGATGGAGGAGAGCTGAAGTGTTGATGGGTGCGGGTGCGGAGGGTTCACCGGCGGCGAAGAAGAGGAGGCTTTAGAGGGATGGTCAGGACGATGGTGGTGGCCCTGGAAGGCGGGACGACAAGTGGCACTAGCCCTGGAACTGGAAGGCAAAATACGATGGTCCGGCTAGTGGCAGAGGGCCGGGCGACAGTGGAGGTGGCGTTGCCAGCAACGGGGAAGACATGAGCCAGAAAAAAATTCAGGCAACTTACAAATAGCCGGTCCTTCTTTTTCGAGATGCTGCATCAAAGAGGGAATGCTGCACCACAACGGAGAGGATGCTATTACTGGCGCGCACAAACGTGTGCAAAGAGGGAATTCTGCTGAGCCGTTGGTTCCTTTGAGAGGGGGTGTACGTGATATCCCAGTTTAATATGAATGACAGACAACTCATATCAACGAGGTGCATCTTTTTCTTCTTCTTGTGAGCCCATCCGAAAGAGATCTTAAAGTTAAGTGTGCTTGGCAAAGTGCGCAGAAAAGAATAGTGTTGGTCCGTGAGGCCAGTCTACATCCCAAACGCAACGGCCAGGAACCAGTGGGTTTGGCCGGAGCGTTATAATACGTGTCGAGGATGATAGCTTCTTGTTCTTCTCACACAAGGAAAATTCATGTGTGAACATGAGGAAGAGTCTCGGATTCCTTTTCAACAAAAGAAAACACTGGTCTTAACTATTCTTGTCACTAAAACCATAGATCAATTTCTATGGCCTAGTAGAGTTCCACAGGTTCAAGTCACATCGTCAATTTTTAGCCTATTAATTTGAGTCGCACATGATACACCTGGAGATAAGACAGATGGAGCTGTCGGTTTACTTGGAATCTCAATGAATATGCGGCTCCTGATCACCATCGCCAGCAGGGCGACAGGGAATCTGAGCCTAGGTAGGCAGCGGGTAGCCAATCGCCAAGGAATGGTACCGGCGTTGCGACATCTTCTTTCACAGTCGTCCTATTCTGGCAGATATGACATGCTAGATCCAAAACCAACGAAGGCCACTCGATGGACGGCGAGATGGCTCGTTAGTTGGATCGTAGGGCGCAGGGATGTCGAGATGAAAAATTAAACGGTGATATTATCAGCTCGTGGCATATGCTTCACTCACGATGGTCAGCTGCTCGAGGGCAAGGATTAGTAATTATTAGCAGCAACCATGCCCGGATGATGTGTCTTGTCGTCATTCATGCATATATTTCTATTCCATATATGCATGAATGATGAATCTCATTGACCAGGGGGGATCAGGTGTGGTTGAGTTAGTTTGTGTACTGACAGGACGGAGCCATCTCCGCCACGGGCCACGTTCCCGGCCAGGTTCACTGGTGAAAATCATGTGGGGTACGGTAGCCTCACTCCAGATGTATATCTGCCTGTTTTTTTCCCCGCAATTGCTCTTCGTAAGTTGTCTGAAAATAAGTTCCGCGTCGGTCAATTCCGCGCAACACTGAGCTAACGACGGGGAAGTTGTGTCGCCTGTGGAGGGGAGCCTGGAGCAAGCTGAGGATGGGGACGACAAGGATGACTGCAACATCACTGGTCGAGGAAAGTCTGAAGGTTCATCGGTGCGGGTGCTGCGAGGGAGAAGAGGGAGGGGGGTTAGAGGGATGATCAAGGCGATGGAGGAGGTGGCTATGGAAGGCGGGACGTTAGAGACAACAGCCGCGGGTGACGGGATACGATGGTTCCGCTACTAGAGGAGGGCGGGTCGATAGTGGAGAACAGGAGGTGAAGATGGTGGCAATGGGGTAGACATGAAGACCTCTACCAAAAAAAGAGGGTAACTTATAAATAGCCAGTCCCTCTTTTTCGAAATTGTTATGAGTCATCCGTGGTGTGTTATTTTTAATGTTTATTTAGGTTGTGTTTTTTTCACACCGGGGAAAATAATGGCAAATAAATTTGTCTAACCAAAAGTTGTCTTTTCTTAACTATTTCTGGATATAAAATAAGTTTGGCGCAAAAGAATTTACGCATGGCCTTTTCTCGTGAAACCTGGCACTTTTGTGTGTGAGTCTGTATGTACGTGTCAATGTCTCAAGGATGGTAGCTTCTTGTTCTGCTCTACGAGTTCTTTGCTTCCACGAAATGCTAATCATTTTTCCTGCAAAAAAAAAAAGAAATGCTAATCATTTTTTCATTTGTTGCCAAGGACATGAAATAATAATGTTTTTTTCTTTTTGGCGAGAACATGAAATGATAATACAAAGATAGACGAAACCAGAATCCAAGGCGGAATGCTACTTTCCGAGCTATGTATACACTCCAAGCGTGCACATAGAGGCGGCGACACGCATAAAATTCACGTGTCAACATCAGGTGGAGTCGCGTACTAACCTGTGGTTGGATGGTTATGACGACACTGGGTTCAAATCTAGGAGCTCGCATTTTTCTTGATTTATTTCAAGATTTCTGACAATCCGTGTTTAGTGGGAGGAGACGTTTCCGTAGACAACGTGGATGATATGTCGGCTCAGTACTCTCGGAAATGCTCATATAGGTACGGTATGCATGTGTGTTCATAATGATGATGTACGTACGTATATATGAGCACCTAGAAAAACACATCAGGTGGAGTCTGTGATTCTTTTTCAGGAAAACATTGATTTTGATGCTTCCATTCACTGAACGCGTACATCAGGTAGAGAGAGTTCCATAGCTTCAAGTCACACCATCGGTTTCTAACCTAGTAGTCACACATTTTGCACCAGGAGAAGAAAATTGGTGAATATAAAACAGTTGGAGCTGTCGGTTGGCTAGAGTGAATATTCCCAATGAATATGCAGTTTTGTACGGTTCCTCCTTTGCCAGCAGGGCGAAAGGGAATCTGAGGCAGGCAGCCAGCGCGTGGCCAATCGCCAAGGACCAGCATCAGCGTTGCAACATTTTTTTTGAAACGGAGGCAAAAGATTTGTCTCATATATTAAATAAAGAGGAAAGAGTTTGTTACAACACACACCCAGAATACGGCATGACAATTATTCTTGCAATAGAAAAGACTCTAGCTTCTTTGCCCCGGTGGTGATCCAAAGGTTTGTCCCGGTGGTGTGGTGCTACGCTGCATGTTGTGGGCTTTATTAATTTAAAGCCGGACGCATCTGGCGTCTTCGTTCTATAAAAAAAAGGTTTGCCTCGTTGATGATGGTGTTGAGTAGAGTTGGCGGAGGCGCGCTCTTATGCCGGAACACTCTTGCGTTTCTCTCATTCCAAATGACCCACAACAAAAGCATGGTGATCGAGGCCTTCGCTTTTCGGTTGGTGGTGCCCACGGTGCTCATGCTCACCCACCATGTCTTGACTGAGTCGAAGGAGCTCCACGTCGATGTGTCCATGTCGTGTATGAGAAATTCCTGAATAACCAAATTCCAAAGCTTCAACGTGAAGCAGCATCTGAAGAATAGATGTGTTCTACATTCTTGCACTCCCGTGCACAAGGGGCAAGGGCCACAATTTGGCCAACCCGCTTAGCCAGTCTATCGGCGGTCCAAATTCTATCTTGCAGTGCGAGCCAAGCAAAGAACTTGACCTTCGGTGGGGCCCAAAGGCTTCCAAACCATTTGGTCCATGGGGGAGAGGACCAAACCCAAAAATTGTGCCTTGTAAGCAGAGGCCGCAGAGTAATGCCCAGAGTCCGAGTGTTTCCATACTATGTCGTCCTCAGCAAGCTCATCAAGATGCACCTCATGCAGAAGCATCCAAAGGGTGAAGAATACGACATGATAATTATTCTCGCAATAGAAAAGACCCTACCTTCTTTGCCCCGGTGGTGATCCAAAGGTTTGCCCCGGTGGTGTGGTGCTACGCTGCCTGTTGTGGGCTTTATTAATTTAAAGCCAGACGCATCTGGCGTCTTCGTTCTATAAAAAAAAGGTTTGCCTCGTCGATGATGGTGTTGAGTAGAGTTGGCGGAGGCGCGCTCTTATGCCGGAACACTCTTGCGTTTCTCTCATTCCAAATGACCCACGACAAAAGCATGGTGATCGAGGCCTTCGCTTTTCGGTTGGTGGTGCCCACGGTGCTCATGCTCACCCACCATGTCTTGACTGAGTCGAAGGAGCTCCACGTCGATGTGTCCATGTCGTGTATGAGAAATTTCTGAATAACCAAATTCCAAAGCCTCAACGTGAAGCGGCATCTGAAGAATAGATGTGTTCTACATTCTTGCACTCCCGTGCACAAGGGGCAAGGGCCACAATTTGGCCAACCCGCTTAGCCAGTCTATCGGCGGTCCAAATTCTATCTTGCAGTGCGAGCCAAGCAAAGAACTTGACCTTCGGTGGGGCTCAAAGGCTTCCAAACCATTTGGTCCATGGGGTAGAGGACCAAACCCAAAAATTGTGCCCTGTAAGCAGAGGCCGCAGAGTAATGCCTAGAGTCCGAGTGTTTCCATACTATGTCGTCCTCAGCAAGCTCATCAAGATGCACCTCATGCAGAAGCATCCAAAGGGTGAAGAATTGTGTTACATGTTCGGTGGAAACAACCGCAGGTGGCCTGATTTTGAGGATCCACACGTTTTCCTTGAGGGCCTCCCGTACCTTCCAATGTTTCCGCGATGAAGACTTGTAGATGAGAGGAGCAATGTCCTTGGGCTTGCGCCCAAGAAGCCAAGGGGATTCCCAGAAGGGTGTCTTCACCCCATTCCCGACCTTGATTGTGGTGCTAGCATAGAAGAAGTTGAGATCTTCCTCATCACATGGGTTACCTCTCCCAACCCACAATTTTGTTGGCTCTTTCCATTCATACCAAGGCCACCGCTGTCTCAAAGCCCGCGCGAACTTATTGGTGTTGAGGACTCCAAGCCCACCATAAGCAAGCGACCGACTGACAATGTCCCAATTGACCTTGCATTTTGCCCCGGTTGTCTTATCTGACCCAGACCATAGGAAGGCCCTCTCAAGCTTGTCGATGTTTTGAAGGATGGTGGGCTGTATGAAAAGCGGCGTGGAAACACTCAGACTCTGGGCATTACTCTGCGGCGTTGCAACATTTGAGTACGTCTTCCTTCAAAATCATCCAAATCTGGCAACGTTGACATGCTAGATTCAAGACCAACAACCAACGAGAGCCACTCGATGCACGGTGAGATAGCTGGTTAGTTGGATCGTAGGGCTCAGAGATATGAAGATGGAAATCGATCTGACGGTGATATTATTAGATCGTGGCATATGCTTCACTCATTTGACTTTCTATGTGCACCCTTGTGTATGGGCATGAGTTTGGTTGAGAGACCCATCTAGCTAATGAACACCTCTGCACATGGGCATCAACCTATGAATTCATGGTGGAAGGTGACCGCCCAAAGGCACATATGTAAAGAACCTAGGAAGATCTCCAACTGGCGGCTGATCTATGCGGTATCAGGGAAAGTCCCTCAGGAAAATGTGTGGAAGGGGCGGATAGACACATTTCCACCGGGGTGCACCTCACTTACATTGATGAATTTCAAAAAAGTGTTTGTGAACTTTTAAATTATTAACGAAACTGGAAACATGTTTATGAATTAAAAAATGTTTCCCAAATCTGAAAAAATGTCCACATATTTTAATAATGTTCATGAATTTGAAAAGGTTCACGAATTCTAAAAATGATCTTGAACTAAAAAATATTCAGAATTTGAAAATTTTCTCTGGAATATTAAAAAGGAAATAAAATGAAAAAAGAAAAGAAAGTGAGAAAGAAAAATAAAGTAACCGAAAAGAAAAACCACTAAACTTGTAGAGAACACAGAAATGACCCAAACCAAAGAAGAACCTTATAGTGTTCCTAAAACAAACTCTCAATGTTGTGACCCATATATATGGGTCAACCCATTATGAAAAGACACTTCCCCATGGCCAATCCTATACGCCGCCCGGGGGTGGCAAATAGATGAGGCGACGCCCACAGTGCGGCACCATTGGCCAGCCTAGTACTCCGTTTTCGCGTGCGGTTGTTTCATTTGCAGACACTACTTCTTCCGTTTCGTTTTCTGTCTGTCATTTTTTTGGTTTTTTGTCCTGGGTATTTTCGGTAGTTTGTTTTGGTTTATTCTTTTTCTCTTTTTCCATGTTTGGTTTTTTCCATGTCTTTCTTCCGGTTTTTATTTATTTTGTTTCTTTTTATCATTTTGTGTATTCTACAATCCATCATAAATTAAGAAAATGTTCACCACATATTAATAAAATTCAATGTGCATTAAAAAGTTCATTGTATATTAAGAAAATGTTCAACATATAATTAAAAATGTTCAATGTGTATTTAAAACTCGTCATCATATTTAAAAAAAAAAGCTTATCGTGTTAAGATGTTCATCATATATTACAAGAATTTCACCATGCATTAAGATAATGTTCTTTGTATATTAAGAAAATGTGCAGGGTATTTTACAAAATGTTTATTCAAAAATCGTTCAGCATATATTAAGAAAGTTCAGTCTATTTAAAAAACGTTCATAAATACGTGAATGCCCTTTCCTTCAAAAAAATAATGTTTTTTGAGAATTCTTAGAAGTAGAAACGCGAAAAAAAATGATTCGCTATAGCCAATCGAGCAACAGTACTTCTACAGAGAATACAGTGCTTGCAGTTGCTACAGTGTTGGGCTAGCCCAGTTGGATCACTCCCTGTGTGAGGCCGCATCAATTTGACGCGCACAGGCATCCTATAGGAGCTCTCCTTCCTGGAGCAACTTTTTTTTTTTAGGATTGCCAACACTTTATTGATCAATTTTAATGTTTATGGGGATACATGCTGGGTCATGAGAATGAATAACCCACAAATGGCGACCTTGATCAAGCATAGCAGAGTGTTTGGCAAGGTTGTGAGCTTCATAATTTCATGCTCTCCCTTTCGACTTGGTTTCTTTTTTCATCCAGCTATGGGCTAGCCGACCATGTTCGTAGTATAGACTTGGGTCGTCCCTTCAGCTTCAAAATCATGCTTGATATGATCCATGCTAGCCAAGATCCTATTTGGTGCTCCAGTCGCTGGTTCCTTCGTTACTCGTAAGTGGGGCACATTTTTTTTCTCTTTTTCATTGCATTTTATTTTGATTCTGTTTATTTTTCCTTTTTCTTTGGATTTTCTTTTTCTTTACTTTGTTCCCTTCAAATGCATGAACTTTTTATCAAATTTGAATCTGTTTCTCTAATTCCTCAAAGTTTCTTTCAAATTCATGAACTCTTTTCAAATGCGTAATTTTTTTTAATTGGTGAACATTTTTTAATCCACGAACTCTTTTCCAATCTGACAATATTTTTGAAATGCATGAACTTTTTCAATTGTGTGAACTTTTTCCAAACGCGTGAACTTTATTCAAATCTGTGAACTTTATTTCAACTGCATGAACTTCTTTCAAATTGATGAACGTTTTTCAAATCTTCAAACATTTTCAAATTGATGAATTTTTTACAAATTCCCAAACTTCTAAATTTTTTGAACCTTTTTCAAATTCATGGATGTTTTCCAGCTGTGGAACTTTATTCAAATTTTTGAACCTTATTTCAAATTTGTGAAGTTAATAAAATTCATGAAATTATTTCGCATTCACAAACTTTTCAAATGTGTGATACTTGTTCAAATACATGAACTTTTCCAAATGCGTGAACATTATGCAATCTATCTTGAAGTTTTTCAATGCCTGAACTTTTTCAAATTTACCTAACAGTTTTTGAAATCCGTGAACAAATGTTTAATATAGTGAACATTTTATGAATTCACTAACCTTTGCAAATTCATGAAATTTTGAAATTCATGAACATTTTCTAGCTTATGATTTTTTAGATTCCCCCTTTTTATTAATTCCTTTATATTTTTTCAAACCCACGAACATTTGTTCTGTTTCACCAAATTTTTAAATACCGAAAAATAATCGTTCTGGTTTTTTCTTCCAGGACTTAAAAATTTCTATAGAGCGAGCGAAACAAAAACAATCTGTAGACGACGGTGTGAGTTGTTAGCGAGTGACACGTGCGAGCGATGGAACTGGCGAGTCATTGCATGGCCCATGTCCGTGCGCCCCTATGCGCTGCAGCAACAAACTGATGCTTAACGCGTCGAATGGGCGTTCTCCCATACTAGCTAGTGGGCTTGATCATTTTTATCTGTTTATTTATCCTTCTATGGTATTGATGAGGTGAATGGTTTCATTCGCGGTGTTATTTTTTTCTTTTGGGGTTGTTCTGTTTCTTCTCCGGTTTTTCTAGTCTTTCTGTTTCTCTTTCTTTTTACAATGGTTTTCCTCATTTCTTTCTTGGTTTTCAATACATTGTCTTTTCTTTTTACATTTTTTTCACACTGGTTTTGCTTCTTTCTTTCTCGGTTTGTACTGATTACTTTCTTTCTTTCACTGTTCTTTTCGGTTTTCTTTGTTTTATTTTTTGTCCATTTTCACTGATTTTTTACACACGTATGCCTTTTTTCAATGCACAATATAAATTTTTAGTGTACACGTGAAACATTGCTTTGATACACATTGAATATGTCTAAAATACATGATGTACAATTTTATTTTAATACATGTTTTGAACCCTTTTTGAATACAGGGTCAACATTTTTCAAATACATGTTGAAATGTTCAATTGTAACAAACATTTTCTAGAACTGTGCAAACATTTTTGACATTGTATAAACATTTTATTAAATGCCACACACATTTTTAAACACATGAACATTTCTTTAAATGTCATGCACCACTTTTAAATGGTAAGAAATCTTTTTATACTACACAAACATATTTTTACATTGTATAAACATTTTCTAAAATTTTCACATACATTGTTTTTAAATGTTGGCACATTTTTTCATGCCAAGACCTTTCTTATAACTCTATGAACTTTTTTTTATTGTGTTGACATTTTTATAGTGTGTTTAACTTTTTTAAGATTTATGGGTTTACTTTAAAAATATATATATAAACATTAGCATGATGTTAGTGCGACGGGGCGAGCCCATTTTGTGCTCACGCGTGCTGGCGAGGGTGAAGCACTGCTGCTGTGTTGGGCGGGGGGGCACTACGGCTCCTCTTGACAGGAGGCTACCCTACATCGCTCTATAAGCGAGACATAGGCATGACCTATGTAGTGTGCTTCCGTGGAGGATACCCATCCGGTCTGTGCCATCCACTGCAATTTTTTCAAAGTAAGATATGGTTTATTTTTTCTTGATTTCTCATGCAGCTTGGTCCTCATCTGTTTTTCTGATTGATATCGATCTATTTCCACTTGTACCCCCAAAGTGTCAGTGCAGCAAAGCTTTCTCTAGGGAAGGAGTTGCACCGATTGGGGCAATGAAAAACTGTAGGACCTGCTACTTGTAACACTACCATCTCAACCAATAAGAAGGAGCAATTGTTCCCTGCCTGCTCTAACAACCAGGTTTTCTAGATTTTTCTTCTTTCACCAGCCCCCTCTCCTGGTCAATTTCCATTAATTAAGGGATTCTTCGGTTCAGGTGGATTTGAAGGTGATTGAGAGGGATTAAATCCCCTACAAGTCAAAATCCCTCCAATCCTCTCCAATCCCCTTGGGAGGAGAAGAAAGCCTAAAGCCTAAAGAGAATACCATGTTCATACAACAAAAAGAAAATAGAAAACAAACTGGAAATAATATTGAATATATTTAGTTGAGGGTGTGCAGTCCGAATCTCGAAGGCAAGGAACAGCTGATTCCTAGCCGGTAGGCAACATGCATGGTATAAATTGTACCTTGTACTTCCATTTTTACACCTTATTCCCTAGAACTGAAACTCAAGCTAATCATGCATGTAGTGGCACGACAAGTGATCCCCACATCACTAAATTGTTCTC
This sequence comes from Aegilops longissima, assembly GCA_021605205.1. Taxonomy (NCBI): domain Eukaryota; kingdom Viridiplantae; phylum Streptophyta; class Magnoliopsida; order Poales; family Poaceae; genus Aegilops; species Aegilops longissima. The sequence continues at coordinate 24,353,078 of CM038682.1, forward strand.
TATCGTTCTCATAAGTCCATCGTCATCACGTACTAGGAAGAGAAATCAAGGAAAAATTCCCTAGGCCGATCCACAAACTTCGTCCTATTTGAAAAATATGAGAAAAATCTATACTACATTGCATAAGCAAGAACATAAGCTATATACTATTGTGGCAGTAGGTTTTTGCCCCATAGTGACTGTTAAGATAATGTACACTTGCAGCGGGTTTCCTTCTAGTTGCCCCAATTCAATACCCCATCTTCCCTCCCCTTTTATGTTTTTTTTCGAAAAGGAGGTTGAAACCCATGGCCTCTGCATCAATGTGATGCACTGTATATTTAACTTAAGACTTTGTATTTCCATTAGGCAATCTATGATAAAGGGTAGGCCTGGTTAAAAAAACTTGGTTTGAATCCATTTTTGTGACTGATATACCTTTTCATGCGTATCCTTAAAGAGTAGGTGCAACAAGCTTTGTGCAGCCAAAGAGTTGTAGGAGAGCATCAACCTTGACGAAGTCGTGTCTCAATGATTTGTTGTCAATGGCCTCATCCTCACCGATTGGGGAAATGATAACTATAGGATCCGCTACTTGTTCAGTGTCATGATCCTGCTCATTGTCCAAGGAAGCGCCATGACAATGATCACCCAGCGGAACACTACCATCTTGGCCAACAAGAAGGAGCATGTCTTCCCTACCTACTCTGATAACCTGTTGGACAATCATGATGCTGGTCTTCCAGTTTTCTCTTGTGAAACTATCCCCCCTCCCTTCGGCACCTCTTGGTCGACTTCTGTTAAGGAAAACGTCATCGACCATAGTTCTTACAACAAGACAAACTAAATGGAAAACATGCGAAAAATAAAACTTAATACATTTAGTCGAGGGCGTGCAGTCTGAATCTCGAAGCAACCAGGCAGGGTTGATTCTTTGCCGGTAGGTAATGTACACTGTATAAATTACTTTCACGCAGTAAGAACAACAAATTAGCCAAAAACTTGGAAATGAGGCAAGTTTGTTTAGCAATTGTGAGTAGCTACCGTCATACCAACCCATATAGCAAATCTTCTAGAATTTGTTTTTCCATTCAAAATTGATATATTTCCATCGTACAATATAAATATATAGCAAAACTGCTGGACATGCTCTAAGAGAGATAAGTAAAGTGGCAACTGGGTAAATAAAGGGTATAGCCATAATAGTAGATAGTTGAGATAATGGTTGTGAAAGAGAATATGTCCATATATAGTACCTGTGACAAAAGAGCAGCAGTGCCATCATCACGACATCATATCACCGTTCTAGTTCTTGTTCTTGTTTTAAACTTTTGGTACCATGGCAGAAGTTAATACTTAGCCTTGCACTGCACAAGCAGGGGTGGAGCCAGAAAAATTGGCCATTGGGTTCGCTCATTGACTCGTCATAATAACTTGGTACTATTTATGTTTCAGACGTTAATTGCAAATGCATCACTCCCAGTTGTCCCTCATTGTAATCTTGAAAAGGTAGCAGCACAAACAGAAGGTCTTATGCACTTTGTCACCATACTCAAACCAATGATCATATTCCAATATGGATTAAATCTCTTTTGAGTATCTCCAATCTCTCTCTGCGGATAATCAAAATAAAGTGGTGGCCTATAAAGTTCCCTCGTTAAACATCTGTGTCTTGTCTCATCTTGCTTCTTAGGATTTCTTGTGCACTCCAAAATTCTCTTCCAATCAATGGGATCATAAGGCAAATCATCTAAATTAATTTATATGTGAATCAAAGCCTTTGGGAGACTACCTGCAGAGACATTTCATAGATTTGCTTACACCTAACGGCAAACCTTGACATGATTGTATCATTATCTGGATCTATTTCTTTTTGATAAATACCGTTCCATAGCCTAGATCAATCAAAGTCCATGCAAAAAACTGTCTGAAAAATAGGGCAATTTTTTTACAATCGTGTTAGGGTATTATGCATTCACAAGAGGTAGGAGACATGGCGGGTAACCTAATTACCTCAAATTTTGAGGTCTTGTCAATGTCGAATTGTCCATCTGCAGCGGTCGGCTCCCCACTGGCATCCGGCGGCCGAGCTATGCCGAGCTATGCCTCAGATGCGAGTTGAGAAAATGAACAGAGGAGAGTCCAGGCGTGCGGCGGCCGTGTGTACGTGACTAATCAATAGGGCCTGCTAATCAAGTCAAGGTGTTTAGGCCTATGTATGCGTACGCGAGTAAATAAATGACCAATCAAGACATTTGCTTGTGGGCTTTTGGGCCTTTCGCTTAGCTATCCACGACACAGTAGATGGGGTCAGCCTGGACTTTGTATTGGGTTCAGCCAAGCAAACACGCATGCCTATACACGTAGCAGAGAAAATAGTTGGGTTCACTTGAACCCAACAATTGTATGTTGGCTCCGCCCCTGTGCACGAGTTTATAGGTGTCTTTGTATATATGTTTTCGTCTTAAACTCATAATTTTGTACTTGCATTCTTGGCATGTTTCTTTGTGTTTTCTTCCTAACATGCTTTAAGGGGAAACAACGTCTTGGTGTAGCATTTCCAAACCTGGTCAAGATGTGGACATCTTGTTCCACGAAAACTAAAGTGGAAACTGGGTAATAAATGATAGCCATATATTGTACATGGTCGTTTTCTTTTTTCTTTCTTTTTGGGTTTTCATTCGGTTTTCCCTGATTAGCCGAGAATGTTAGGTTTTCGGGTCCGGTTTTCCTTATAAACTGGACCAACTCTCTTCTTCTCAATGAAATGTAGGAACCCCCTGCCCCTTTCGAGGTGTTCTTGAAAAAAAAATATTGTACATGGTGAAGATAATGGTTTTGAGAGTATGGCCATATATAGTATGTAACAACAATAATAATACATGTGACCAAAGTGCAGCAGCGCCACCACGACAGCCTATTACCCTTCTAATTATAGTTTTTTGCTTAAAATTTTAGTGTGACAAATCTGTAGTAACCTTGTAACACTTTTTTTTGACACAGTTCACTCGCCCCTACTTTTTCATATTGTGAAACTACTAGGGTTACAAATTCATAGTAAACTTGTAAAAAAATAGTAACCTTGTGTCACTTTCAATCACCTTCTTCTTTGTCACTTTCTACCACCTTCTTCTTCGGCTGGGATTGATAGCTAGGTAGGCAAGCACGTCCCTACTTTCCATAAGTGAAGCTACTAGGGTTACACAAGCTAGTACTAGACATATTTTAATTAGCATTGCACTGCACAAGTAAACCTTTGCATCTTATTATTTGTGAGCTTGCATTCCTGGCATGTTCTAATAGGGGAAACTACGTCCCGGTGTAGCATTTCCAAACCTGTCAAAATGTTGACATCTTGTTCCACTAAAAGATCAATATACTCGTAATGGCCACGTTTGGTGGCCTCCTGAGGTTCAAAGCTTAATCACAAAGCCATCTTTTTTGTTTCCATCATTAATTGTACCTTGCACTTCCATTTTTACACCTTGTTATAGCTTAGAACTGAAACTATAGCTAACCACATAGTGGCACGACAAATGATCCCCACATCAACTCTCTCTCTCTCTCTCTCTCTCTCTCTCTCTCTCTCTCTCTCATAAGCCTGTCACCGTCGTCACATACTAGAAAGAGAAATCAATGCAAGAACCTCTAGGCTGATCCACACACTTTGTCCTACCTGGAAAATATGAGAAAGCATATACTGTACTAATTCCATAAGGGCCTTTCTAATCGATCCCATAAAAAATAGATGAGTAAACCTTAGTGGAGTATATTTACTCCACTAAGTTTTGGCCAGACCTAGCCGATCCCCTATATTCAAGAAATCGTCCGATTAACCAGTTAACTTGCCGATTAATCCCTACTCCTAGGGTCACCAAGTAGCTGATAAACCGATAAATCGTCCGATTAATTGATTAAATGGCCGATTAGCTTGCCGATTAGCCTATTAATCCCCTACTCGCCAGCCAACCGAGCAGCTAACGGTTAACGATTTCCTCAACAATGCCCTATATATAATGGAGTAAACTTAAATTTGGCTCATACATTTCGTCAAACACTTGCTATGTGCCTCGGCGGTGAGTGACAACCATGGTGACTACATCAGCGGCGAGCAGCAGCAGCAGCAGAAGCACGCAGCTGGGTCATGAGATTTAAATTCGAAGAAAAGAAGAAGAATAGATCGATCGATGGATGGTGCAGTTGACTTGTACAAAACTTTTATAGTACACGCGCCTTGGCGTACACACCTATAGGGTGAACAGCGGTCGCATGATAACATTAAAAAGGTACTAATCTATCCTAATCAACATCCACATCGCTTCGCCTTTTTCTTGTAACGGAGGCAAAAGCCTTTCTCATCTCACTAATAATGGAGAAGGGGTAAACAAATCTCAAGGTTCAGAGATGTCCAAAACACCTCTCGCAAAAAGATAAACAAAAGACTAGTATCATGACATCAAAGAGCTCAAATGTTTTGCCCTTACGAGGACCCAATTATTCCTCGCCTCTGTCCTGATATTAGCAATGCTGGTCGTGAGCAAAATCGATTTATTTCAGAAGACGCGTGCATTTCTTTCGTTCCATAGCTTCCAGGTGACAAGCATAACGAGCAAGGCGATGGCCTTCCTCCTGTGACCGGGCGATAGGGTCGTCAAACTCCACCATGCATGGACCGAAGCCAAGTCTCCCCAATCCGCAATAACCAGCTCGGGCACATCAAACAAGCCATTGACACCCACAAGAAACAGGAACAAGCAATTTACAGCCGCCCAAACTTTGAAGGAGCATCAACACTTGAAGAAAATGTGCACAGCTGTTCCCTCCTACAAAGTTGGCATAGAGCACAATTCGGCCATCCCTGCCTTGCCGGCGACCAATAGTCCAGACCTATTCTTGATGAGAAGCCAGACAAAGAACTTACACTTGGGCGACGCCCAATTTCTCCAAACAGCCACGACCATGGTGGTCAAGACTACCCCCTCGTAGTGTGCCTTGTATGCAGATGCGGTCGAGTAGACACCTCTAGTAGAAAGGTTCTAGGTGATGTCATCCTTAGCACTGTCCTTGAGGTGCACAGTATGAAGCTGGGCCCAGAGAGTGGAGTTCTTCAATATATGTGACAACGAGACCATCACACATGTCAATCCAGAAGGTCCAAACAAGGTCATGCAATGCGCCGCGAGCAAGAGACGTTTTTCTTCTTTGAGATGCGGAAGATCGCAGGGGCAATGCCTCTGGGCTTTGCACTGTTGTGCCATGGGCAGTGCCAAAATTTTATTATGCGGCCGTCACTAGATGTGATAGTGGTTACTCCTAGAAAAGATTCACGCATACCGGTGCCATCACAGGCATCCTTCCATTCGTATCAAGGCTTCCACAGCGCATAGCAGCATCCAAATCGTAATTACGTTTTAGTGTACCCTTTCTAAATCTGCTCAAAATGTTGACATCTTGTTCCACTAAAGATAAACACAGTCATCATGGCACGTTTGGATGTCTCCACATGTTCAAAGCTTAATCACAAAGCTATCTTTTTCTTTTGTTTTCATTATTAATTGTACCTTGTACTTCCATTTTTACACCTTATTATTGCCTAGAAAGGAAACTGTTCTAAACACGGAGTGGCACGACAAGTGTTCCCCACATCACTAATTAATTCTGTCCCTTTTGCTCATAAGTCCATCATCGTCATCACGTACTAGAAAGAGAAATACGAGAAGCACTAGACCGGTCCATAAACTTTGTCCTATTTGAAAACTACGAGAAAACTATATACTACGTTGCTACCACACACTTTGCCCCGTTGATTTGAAATACGAGAAATAATTAGATTCTGACGGTGGATAGGATTGATTTTGAGGACTCGCAAAGTACTGACTCGAACAAGATTTTTGGAAGAGTTGGAAGAAACTGTGAAACATTACTGGATACCTGCAATGACCATTTCTTTGCTGTCTTATTCTCAGTGGCCACCTTTTACTACTCTGTTCTTCTTATTGTTGTAGTCTACCATACCGTTGCAGAGTAACTAGAACCTTACCAAAGTCTCGACTAGGAGGTTATCCTGAAATGGCCCAAACAAGAGATTAGACAATGACGCATTTTTATCTTTTTCAAACAACCACCTGTAGGCTATAGCACCGACTTATTTGTCCAACATCGCATCAACAAAATCTAAAGCTACTTTTCACAAAAAGGAAAGCAACAACTGATCGGCACTCGCACGTACGTTTGCCACAGCTTGGAGCTCACTGGAAAATCCACCAAGGCCCCAGGCCATAGCATCAGCTAGAAGGCCACACCGAGTTAGTCACTATGATAGCAATCCATGTAGCAAATCTGCCGGAGGTTGTTTTTAGTTCTAATTGATATTTTCCCATGGTACAATATAGTATATGGCAAAACTGATGGGCATGCTCTAAGAGAGATAAGTGAAGTGGTGACTGGGTAATAAATGATATAGCTATAGTGTGTAGATGGTAGAGATAATGGTTGTGAAAGAGAATATAACCATATATAGTGCGTCACAATAATAGTATATGTGACCAAACTGCAGCAGTGCCATAACAAAATCATGTCACCCTAGTCTAGTTCACGTCTAAAACTTATTTTTTTTTGCAAGTTAAATCTTTAGTTCCCATGTCCAAAAGGTTTGGATTCCGGATGTCAATAAATCTGATGGAGCACCGAGATTTAACGTTACCGTGGTAACTGAAAAATGTTGAGCGGTTAACGAACGATTTTTTTCAATGAATTTTGAATCCAATAAAATTCATTCAAATTAAAAAAATTCAGGATGTTTTTGCTCAGTATGGCGATTGCTCGCGGGCTACTGAGATATGCAGTTGTTGGGCTGTAACCAACTTTGCCACCCGCTAGCCAAAACCTTGCCTGTCATTTTCGTCACCTTCTTCTTCGGCTGGGATTGATGGGTAGGCACACACGTATCTACTTTCCACAAATGAAACTACTAGGTTTACACAAGTTAGTACTAAAGAAATTTTGACTAGCATTGCATTGCAGAAGTTTACATTTGCGTCTTAATTATGAGCTTGCATTCCTGGCATGTTTTAACAGTGGAAACTACGTCTTGGTGTAGCATTTCTAAATCTGGTCAAAATGTCCACATCTTGTTGCACTAAATATAAATGTACTCATCATGGCCACATTTACATCTTTTCCACGAAAGATAAATTGTTCCTTGTACTTCCATTTTTACACCTTATTATTGCCCAGAACTGAAACTCTAGTTAATCACATAGTGGAGCGACAAGTGATTCGCACATCACTAACTCGTTCTCTCTCTTTTGCTCATAAGCCATCATCGTCATCACATATACTAGAAAAAGAAATCAAGGCAAGAACCCTAGATCAATCCATGTACTTTGTCCTATCTGAAAAATATGAGAGAATCTATACTACATTGCATCAGCAAGAACATAACTATATACTACACTACTACCTCATACTTTGTCCGGTTGATTTGAAATATGAGAATCTTTTAGATTCCGACAAATAGGATTGATTTTGAAGATTCACATAGTACTCACTCAAACAGTTATATTCTTGCAGGGGTTAGGAGAATTGTGTGGTAAAATGTAATTAAATCGATCATGAGCACTATGAAACATTATAGGATACCTAATGACCATTTATTTCCTTCCTTTAGATGTCCACGTAATTCAATCTTTGTTTTCAATGACCACCTCTTACTACTCTGCTTTTTTCTCTAGTGCACTGCACCACGCTATTGACGAAAACTGAAACCTGTGCCAAATTCTTTACTACTAGGAGGGTATCCTAAAATGGCACATGCGAGAGATTAGACAACAACGCATTTTTTCTTCTTTCTCACTCCACAATGCTACTCGACAACAACCACCTATAGGATATAGCACCGTATAATTTGTCCATCATCGTGTCAGCAAAATCTAAAGCTACTTATTCTAAAAAAATACTTAAAAAAAGGAAAGTTGATGCATAGAATTGAAGATTAGCCGCTGTAAAATGCATAAGGATGACACGGGAAATAGTTGGATTCTTTGACTAATCATGAGAAATTCCTGCTTTAATTTTGATTAGTACGTGCAAGAAAACACTCGTACGCACGCACGTTTGCCACAGCTTGCAGCTCACTATAAAAGCCCCAAAGGTCCCCAGGCCATAACACCAGCTAGAAGCCACACCAGGTCAGTCAAAGACCAGACACCAGACCACTTCACTCCACGTCCAAATGGCGATGACTCTCGAAGAAGTGCTCTCCAAGCAGGCTGCCGACCTAGCCGCCATCTCGCCGGCGCCGGTGAGGAAGGCCGTCGATGCACTGGCGCGCAGCAGCCACGCCCGCGCTGCCGCCGATGCCCTGGTCTACCTCTCCGTGGGCACGACCTGCACGATGTTCGCGGCCGCCTTCCTCACCATCTTCGCGGACCTGGCCTGCGCCCGCGGCTGGGGCTGCACCCCGGCCTATGTCCTGTCCGAGATAGCAGACTATCTATCCACACCTGTCCTGCTTCTCCTGCCGCCGGCCCTCGTGCTCTTCTTCCTCCGCGCCGCCGGCTGCAGGACCAAGGTACGTGGCTACGTGGCTACGTGCTCGTCACTCACTCTGCTCCATGGTTCTGCTTCCCGTGATGCTGATGAATTCACTGTGGAATGTGGTAGGCAGCGGCGGACGCGGAGAGCCTCATCGTGAAGAATGACGAGGAGCCAACCCTTCTGTCGCCGTCGCCGCTGGCCTTGGCAATTCTTTGGCTTTTCATTGGGTCGGCGTCCATGGGAACCGTCTCTTTCCTTCTTTTCAAGTGTGGACATACAGAGATCTCCGACCTTCTCGGCTACGCGGCTCTCTTGTGCACGTTCATGTGGGAAGCCCTCGTCTATGTCCGCGCTGCAGTGGCGCTGTGGAGGATGAATCCCGGGCCAAGCAATAACATGGTGGCTGCAGAGTAGCCCTTGCGCGGGATCATCGACTTACTAAGGTAAGTGGCATTAATTAAGCTAAGCCGAACATCAACATCACACTTCCTCAAAATTAAGTATTGTAGCCGAACATCCAGTGCTTCTGTACCAACAAATTGGTAGAAGATGATGCGAGTATATGTTAAGTCAAGTACAGTAGTCTAGAATTTATTCGTTGGTTGGTTCTCCACGTTTGCTATCAACTGAAAGTGTAATTCTTGTCATCAGTTATCATAAAGGTCCAATGCTACTCTCTTGTAAACTGCCACGTGTTGGTTGAGATCATACAATAATATTTTTTTTCTTGATCCTAATTTTTTGCACTTGATCTTTCTCTCGTCTCAACTTGAAACACTATTGATCCTGATATAATTTCGTCGTTCACCGACCACTAATTCACTCCACACCCAGTTGGCAGAAGATGATGCAAGTAATGTTTAATTAAGTAGTGGAATATATGAGTTGGTTCTGCATGTTTGGTATCAACTGAAAGTATATAGTATAATTGTTGTCATCAGTCATCACCAAGCACCAATGCTACTCTTGTAGTACTAAACTGCCACACGATGGTAGAGATTGATATATAGGACAGTAATAATTCTTCTTCCTGATCTTATAAATTTTGTACTACTTTATAGTTTCGTTTTGCAGTAAACTGCAAATGACATTGATGTTGACACAATTTCGTCCTTTAATCGCCAGGTGCGCAGGATTTCAAGCCGGAAGCTGCAAGGTGATGGAGAGTGCTACGCAGTGCAGGAGCGCTGCTGTTTCCAACTTCCTTTGATGCTGTTCTGAATAAAGAGATGGGCATGCATGCCGCCGTGTGATGTGTAGTGATCTACTAGTACAGTACTAGTAGCTAGTAGCATGAAGCTTGCTCCAGTTGATGCTAGTTCAGCGCTGCGCTGATGCAGTGACTGCAGCGCTATGGTAGCTTTGGTTGGTGGTTACTCTGAACCGAACCTATATCTAACATAACGATTTGTGCCGCTGCTATTTACCAGTACGTGCCCATACATATGACTGGACGTACGATCTGAGGAAGGGCCATTCTATGTATGCAATAATAGCATTTTACCGCCTATAACCTGTCCGCGATTATAAATACTTAGCTTCGTTCCTTTGCTTCGTTTCGTTCGTTCGTCCCCTTGTCTAGTCTAGTTTATTTGTTCTATTCATTTTCCCTTTTTTCTTTATAATTTTTATATTTATAATTTTTGTGTTATTTATAAAAAGTATTACTTAAATTTAAAAAAATTATCACCACACATCTAAATCATGTTCATGAAGTGTAAAAAATATTCATGGGTTTTCTGTAGAATATTCGCAACTTTCAAAAAAGGTTCATGACATTTAAGAAAATATGGTAATTACATTTTATAATGTTCATGAAAATGTAAAAAACTGTTCATGTAATTAATGTTTGTATCACTTTAAAAGTTGTTCATGACATTTATAAAGTGCTTGAATGCTCATAAATATGTTTCATGAGATTTTGTTTGAAATGTAAAAACTAGTTCACATAATTTTAGAGAACTGTTCATAACATAAAATAAAACATTCGTGCCATTTAAAAATATCACAACACATTAAAGATGTTTGCAGTTTTTCTAGATGATGACATGATTTTTAAAATGTTCAACCATGTGTTTAAAAATATTCAGTGTTTATAAATGGTCAATATGTATTTGAAAAATGTTTAACATTTATTAGAAGAATGTTCAACGTATAAAAAAATGTTCAATATGTATTCAAATAAAGTTGACATGTTTGAAAAATGAAAAAAAGGAATGAAACGAAAAATAAAAACAGAATAGAAACAAACCTAAAGAAAGCTGAAAGGAAACCGATGAAAACCAATAGAGAAACACAAAGAAAAAAATAAAAATAAAGAAAACCAATAATAAAAACAAAGAAAACAAAAAAAATCTATGTGAAAGGTTTTAAAACCACCTAGTGTCAGTCTATAGAACCTTCCCAAAGTCGCTCTATTGGGCCGTCCCACTATATCAGTCACACAGACGAGCGCAGAGGTGAGACGGTACTACATGTCATAGTAACTAAGATATAGCACTGGCGATTGATTGCTGATGGAGCAGCGACAATGTCTATTGATGCCATAGAAAGCATTGAGATTGTGTTGATCTGGTATGCCTTTATCGGGTTTATTTTTCATTCTAGATTGAGGGGAGGCACCGAATTTATCAGTTGGTTCAAGTACGTAGTGGAATGTATCAGTTGGTTCTGCATGTTTGGTATCAACTGAAAGTATATAGTATAATTGTTGTCATCAGTCATCACCAAGCACCAAGGCTACTCTTGTAGTACTAAACTGCCACACGATGGTAGAGATTGATATATAGGACAGTAATAATTCTTCTTCCTGATCTTACAAATTTTGTACTACTTTATAGTTTCGTTTTGCAGTAAACTGCAAATGACATTGATGTTGACACAATTTCGTCCTTTAATTGCCAGGTGCGCAGGATTTCAAGCCGGAAGCTGCAAGGTGATGGAGAGTGCTACGCAGTGCAGGAGCGCTGCTGTTTCCAACTTCCTTTGATGCTGTTCTGAATAAAGAGATGGGCATGCATGCCGTGTGATGTGTAGTGATCTACTAGTACAGTACTAGTAGCTAGTAGCATGAAGCTTGCTTCAGTTGATGCTAGTTCAGCGCTGCGCTGATGCAGTGATTGTAGCGCTATGGTAGCTTTGGTTGGTGGTTACTCTGAACCGAACCTATATCTAACATAACGATTTGTGCCGCTGCTATTTACCAGTACGTGCCCATACATATGACTGGACGTACGATCTGAGGAAGGGCCATTCTATGTATGCAATAATAGCATTTTACCGCCTGTAACCTGTCCGCGATTATAAATAGCAGGAACGGGAAAGCAGCTCAAATTGCTGCCTTTTTTCCTTTTTATTTATGACCAAAGCTAAAATTGATTCCTGGTGGTTGTGGGTTTCACGTATCGTTTTCTGACAAGGAAGACGCCGCTGCACATAGCCTGCCAACTGCAGCAGCCGAATGGCAACTATCTGAGAGCGTGTCTATGTCTCGCTTGACATGAGACACATGTGCCGCTGCACATAGAACCTTCCCAAAGCCGCTCTATTGGGCCGTCCCACTATATCAGTCACACAGACGAGCGCAGAGATGAAACGGTACTACATGTCATAGTAACTAAGATATAGCACCGGCGATTGATTGCTGATGGAGCAGCGACAATGTCTATTGATGCCATAGAAAGCATTGAGATTGTGTTGATCTGGTATGCCTTTATCGGGTTTATTTTTCATTCTAGATTGAGGGGAGGCACCGAATTTATCGAGCTCTACCGGGCATCGGAACAGGGGAAAGGTCAACACTAGCCAAAACATTAGCCTAATAGAAAAATTACCAAGTTGTCTTTGTCGTAAGCTCTTAGCTGCACAATATTAACTACCAGATCAACTTAATACTACATCTTAAATTCTATAGGACGATGTCTTGCCAGTAGGTAACATGAGTGGTATAAATGACTTTCAGGTTGTAACACATGGGGCGATCGTCTCCTTGTGAGGTACACGAGGGGAGTGCAAGTAGGTGGCATCAGGTGGGCGGTTAATAAAGGAGTGAAGAGAAGATGAAAAAGCAGCAAAACCTTTTAAAAAAATGTCTACTCGGCAATTTTGATGACCAGTAATAGCAATCCATATAGCAAAGTTACATGTTGGACTCTGCTTTTCGTTCAAAAAATATGTATTTCCATCGTACAAACTTTATATAGCAAAGCTGTTGGTCATGAGATAAGCCAAGTAGCAGTTGCGTAATAAACGGTAGCCATAGTAGTAGATGGTGTAGTTAATGATTGTGAAAGATATTATGACCACATATAGTATGTCAAAATAATACATGTGACGAAAGTGCAGCAGGGCCATTACAACACATATCAACGTTCTAATTCTAGTTCTAATCTTTAGCTCCCTTGTGTCACTTTAGTGACCTTCTTCAAATGGGATCGATGGCTAGGCACACCCCTATTTTCCATAAACTAGACGAATACTATTACAAAAGTTAACACTTCTAACAACACTTAATTAGCATTGCACCGCACAAGTTTCTGGGTGTCTTGTATGGTTGCGTCTTAATCATGAACTTTCAATCGTGGAATGCTTTTAACAAGAGGAAACCACGTCCTAGTGTAGCATTTCTAAATCCGGTCGACATGTTAACATCTTGCTCCATTAACGATAAATACTCGCCATTGCCACTTTTGGGTGTCTCCAACGGTTCAAAGCTTAATAACAAAGGTAACCATTCATTGAACTTTATTTTGTTTCCGTCATCAGTTTTACCTTGAACTTCCAACCGAAACACAAGCTAATCACACAGTGGCATGACAAATGATCCCCACATCACTAATTAATCATTTCCCTTTTGCTCATAAGTCAATCATCTCGTCACACACTAGAAAGACAAATCAAGGCAAGAACCTCTAGGCCAATCCATGCACTTTGTCCAATTTTGAAAATAGGAGAAAAAATAAGATAGAACAGAAGTTGTATACTACACCGCTGCCACACACTTTGTCCCGTTGATTTGAAATACGAGAAAAACTTAGATTGCGATGGATAGGATTAGTTTTGACGATTCACAAAGTACACTAGTAGAAAGCAGGGTATATGTCCGGGCCAGATAAGCCCATTAGTCCCAGTTCGGCCACGAACCGGTACCCATGGGCCCATTGGTCCCGGTTCGTGAGGCCAGGGGCCTGCCGGGCCTCGTGGGGCCATTGGTCCCGGTTGGTGGCCTGAACCGGTACCAAAGGGTGGTCTTTAGGGCCAGGTCAAGCCACTAATCGGGACCAATGAACCAGCCAGGGGAGAGGGCTTTTGTCTGTAAAACATTAAAAGCAATTTTTTTCATAAAATAAATAAAAAAGGAAAAACAGAAAAGAAAATAAATAAGTAGAAACAAAATAAAATAAATAAGTAGAAACAGAAAAAACTTTAATAAATAAGTAGAAACAAAATAAACTTTAATAATGTAAAATAAATAAACTATAATAAAATAAATAAAAATAGCAACAGTAAGTAGAAACAAAATAAAATAAATAAAGGAAAAAGAATTTTCATAAAATAAATAAAAGAAGCAAAAACGAAAAGAAAATAAATAAGTAGGAACAAAATAAACTTTAATAAATAAGTAAAAACAAAATAAACTTTTATAGAACCTCTAGTATTATTGAAACTAAAATTATATAAAATTTATGCAACTAAAATTATCAAAGTATTTTCTGTTCAAAACATTAAAAGAAAAAGAATTTTCATAAAGAAATTTTTGTTAGAAACTTTAATAGAAAAAATTATCATAAAGAATTTTTATTAGAAACTAAAATAACAAAATATGTTTTTTAATATAATGATAAAACATAATAATATTAAATAGCAGGAAAAAGAATCACTCAAAAATCTATGTTTATAGTACAGTTATTCAAAAACTAGTGATTCACACAAATTTCAAAAAATTCAAATTTAAACTATTCAAATTGGAAAACAAATGGCACTAACAGAAAGTTTATAATGTTTATTACCTAAAAGCAAAAGGAACTAAAAATAAAGCAAAAAACAAAAGAAAAGAAATAATGCAAAAAACAGAAAAAAAAAACGTGAGAAAAATAAAAAAGCCACCTACTGGGCCACTAGGGCCTGAATACGACTAGAAACCCTACCATGGGCCAGGATTCATGCCCGCAGAAGGCCCAGTAGGCCCAACAGGCATAGCGGCGACAATTAGGCCCGTAAGCCTTCAATTGAGAGGAGTTCGAGAGGGGTGCGGCAGTGGGGCTTATAAACCACTGCGCGCCCCTCTCAACTAGCGAGGTGGGACTAAAGTTTTGGCCAAGGGCAGCACGAGGCCTTCGGTCCCGGTTGGTGGCACCCACCGGGACCAAAGGGGTGCGTTGGTACCGGTTCGTAACACCAACCGGGACCAATACCCCCCTTTAGTACCAGTTGGTGCCACCAACCGGGACGAAAGGCCTTTGCTTCCCGCCCTTCGGGCTGCTGAAAAAAGACTTTTAGTCCTAGTTGGTGGCACCAACCGGGACTAAAGGGGGGCATTTGTCCCGGTTCTAGGAACCAACCGGGACCAAAGCTCTGGCTATATAAGCAGGACTTGTGAAAATTTTCATTCAGTTCCTCATTCTCCCGCCGACGCTGCCCTCTCGCCCGTAGCCCGCGCCCGTCGCCGCCGCCGCCGCCGCGCCGCCCGACGCCATCGCCGCGCGCCACCCAGCGCCGTCGTCGTCACCTCACCGCGCCGCCCGATGCCGTCGCCGCCCTCTGCCCGACCTCGACGCCGCCGCCCTCTGTCGCGACCTCGCCGTCGCCGCCATCTGGCGCGCCTCGTCGTCGCCGTCCGATGAGCCCTCCTTCCCAGCGCCGCCCTCTGCCGCCGCCCCGGCCGGCCTGCTCTCTGTGGTGCTTTTTTTTTCATATGGATGTTGTATGTATATGTATATATATATGTGGATGTTGTATGTATATATGTATATATATGCAGATGCATGTATGATCCATGGATATGTATGCATTGATGTATGATTTTTTTGTTTATAGAATTGTGTTGCAAAAGTTACATTTAAGGTTAGTTGATTTAGTGCATTTTAGGTTATTAGTAAGTGCTTAGTAGTTGAACTAGTTGATTTAATAAAACTACCTTATTTTACTATAGAAGTAGTTTATTTTTAGTAAGTACTACTTTATTTTATTTATAGTAAGTGCTTACTAGTTGAACTAGTTGATTTAATAAAACTATTTTATTTTATTATAGAAGTAGTTTATTTTTAGTAAGTACTACTTTATTTTATTTATAGTAAGTGCTTAGTAGTTGAACTAGTTGATTTAATAAAAACTACTTTATTTTACTATAGAAGTAGTTTATTCTTAGCAAGAAAATTAATAGAACTAGTTTATTTTTTTAGCTCTTATTCCCGCATCCTCGTCGTCAACTCGGCGGAGGAGGCCTGCTTGATCAGAGGGGTCATGTCCGGGACTGGGCTCCGTCGGGCTGGTATTGGGAGGTGCTACCTTCCGGGGGGCGTAGGTTGGTGAGGAGCTAGTCCATCGTTGAGCCGATCCTTGTTTGGTGGCAGTCGCGTGGGCCAGTGATGGTGCCAAGGCTTCCAGACACCGCGGAGGTGGTACGTCACCATGTCAGCGAGGAGGACGAGCACGTCTGTTGCTACATGGTTGTGTTGGAGGGCAGGTTCGACAATACCTGGCAGGTTCTTCAGGGACCTCACTGGAGCCATGATCCTGTGATGGTTCCTTCTCTTTGGGTGTCCACCGCCCGCGCCGATACCTGTCGGGCGCTACGGTTCTAGCTATATTAGCGATGCTATATGTATGATAGTATTCGAGGTGTATTAGTGATAATATGGAACGATGTATGTGCTACCTCTTGAGCACTGTGTTGGATTTCCCCGAAGAGGAGAGAATGATGCAGCAAAGTAGCGTAAGTATTTCCCTCAGTTTTTGAGAACCAAGGTATCAATCCAGTAGGAGGCCACGCACAAGTCCCTCGTACCTGCACAAAACGATAGCTCCTCACAACCAACGCGATTGGAGGTTGTCAATCCCTTCACGGTCACTTACGAGAGTGAGATCTGATAGAGATGATAGATAATATTTTTGGTATTTTTGATATAGAGATGCAAAGTAAAAAAGTAAAAGGCAAAGTAAAAACAAAGCAAGTATTAAAGTGATGGAGATTGATATGATGAGAATAGACCCGGGGGCCATAGTTTTCATTAGTGGCTTCTCTCAAGAGCATAAGTATTCTACGGTGGGTGAACAAATTACTGTTGAGCAATTGACAGAATTGAGCATAGTTATGAGTATATCTAGGTATGATCATGTATATAGGCATCACGTCCGAAGACAAGTAGACCGAAACGATTCTGCATCTACTACTATTACTCCACTCATCGACTGCTATCCAGCATGCATCTAGAGTATTAAGTTAAAAACATAGTAACGCCTTAAGCAAGATGACATGATGTAGAGGAATAAATTCATGCAATATGATAAATAGCCCATCTTGTTATCCTCGATGGCAACAATACAATACGTGCCTTGCAACCCTTTCTGTCACTAGGTAAGGACACCGCAAGATCGAACCCAAAGCTAAGCACTTCTCCCATTGCAAGAACTACCAATCTAGTTGGCCAAACCAAACGGATAATTCGAAGAGACTTGCAAAGATAACCAATCATACATAAAAGAATTCAGAGAAGATTCAAATACTATTCATAGATAATCTGGATCATAAACCCACAATTCATCGGTCTGAACAAACACACCGCAAAAAGAAGATTACATCGAATAGATCTCCACGAGAGAGGGGGAGACCATTGTATTGAGATCCAAAAAGAGAGAACAAGCCATCTAGCTACTAGCTATGGACCTGAAGGTCTGAAGTAAACTACCCACACTTCATCGGAGGGGCTACGGTGTTGATGTAGAAGCCCTCCGTGGTGGATGCCCCCTCCGGCGGAGCTCCGAAACAGGCCCCAAGATGGGATCTCGTGGATACAGGAAGTTGCGGCGGTGGAATTAGGTTTTGGCTCCTGTTCTGATCGTTTGGGGGTACGTAGGTATATATAGGAGGAAGGAGTACCTCGGTGGAGCAACAGGGGCCCACGAGGCAGGGGGCGCGCCCTAGGGGGGGGGGCCCCACCCTCGTAACCGCCTCTGTTACTTCTTGGAGTAGGGTCCAAGTCTCCTGGATCACGTTCGGTGAGAAAATCACGTTCCCGAAGGTTTCATTCCGTTTGGACTCTGTTTGATATTCTGTTTCTTCGAAACACTTAAATAGGCAAAAAACAGCAATTCTGGGCTGGCCTCCGGTTAATAGGTTAGTCCCAAAAATAATATAAAAGTGGAAAATAAAGCCCAATATAGTCCAAAACAGTAGATAAAGTAGCATGGATCAATAAAAAATTATAGACACGTTGGAGACGTATCAGGCATCCCCAAGTTTAATTCCTGCTCATCCTCAAGTAGGTAAATGATAAAAAGAGAATTTTTGATGCGGAGTGATACTTTGGCATAATTTCAATGTAAATCTTCTTAATTGTGGTATGAATATTCAGATCCGAAAGATTCAAGACAAAAGTTCATATTGACATAAAAATTATAATACTTCAAGCATACTAACTAAGCAATTATGTCTTCTCAAAATAACATGGTTGTCGGTGTCAAAACCGGCGGATCTCGGGTAGGGGGTCCCGAACTGTGCGTCTAGGCGGATGGTAACAAGAGACAAGGGAAACGATGTTTTTACCCAGGTTCGGGCCCTCTCGATGGAGGTAATACCCTACTCCTGCTTGATTAATATTGATGATATGGGTAGTACAAGAGTAGATCTACCACGAGATCAAGGAGGCTAAACCCTAGAAGCTAGCCTATGGTATGATTGTTGTTCGTCCTACGGACTAAAACCCTCCGGTTTATATAGACACCGGATAGGTTAGGGTTACACAGAGTCAGTTACAATGGTAGGAGATCTACATATCCGTATCGCCAAGCTTGCCTTCCACGCCAAGGAAAGTCCCATCCGGACACGGGACAAAGTCTTCAATCTTGTATCTTCATAGTCTAGGAGTCCGGCCAACGGTAAGAGTTCGGCTATCCGGACACCCCCTAATCCGGGACTCCCTCAGTAGCCCCCAAACCAGGCTTCAATGATGATGAGTCCGACGCGTTGATTGTCTTCGGCATTGCGAGGCGGGTTCTTCTCCGAATTCCATATACTTGTCGTATAGTGTCCGGCTTCTGATAAATGATGCGCTCCTCGGCTTCTACGCCCAATAATGGCCATCTTCCACGTGTTTGAATGAATGCGAACAGCCAGGGTATTTTTACAATTACCCCCCTAGCCGCGCAAATGAGCCGCCTATAAAAGGGGCAAGGATCTAGATCTGAGTCACACCATCCCTCCTTTGCGAGCTTTCATCAGAGCGCCTCTGACCAAAGCCCATTCCATCATGGACAGTCGACGCGGCTCCTCTTCTCGCGCTCCCAGCCCTCAGCCAGGAAATTGGGAGAGATGCTCAGTTCCGCATAGCGAGCTAGTTATACTCCAGGCCAAGGGATTTCTCCCCCCGGCCTTCATGGTTCCGATTCGAGCCGGACTTGCCACCTACAAGGGCGGAAAGCAAGCGGAGAGCGTCCCCGATCCCTCTAAAGGAGAGCGGGTATGCTTCATCTCTTATCTAGTAAGAGGCCTCGGATTTCCCATCCATCCGTTTCTCCGGGGGCTCTTGGAGTTCTCTGACCTCCAATTGCACCACCTTACTCCTGCCTCCATCCTGCGCACATCGCAGCTTCGTGGCCCTTTGCGAACTATTCTTGGGCGTCGAGGCTCATTTCGGACTGTGGAAGAGAATATTCTTCCTAGTACCCCGTTCTCATGAGGGGTCAATATATCAAGTGGGCGGAGCGAGCTATGGCGCATCGCCGGGACGGATACCTATCCGGAACCCCAAAGAAAGCGTCCAAGACTGGCCTTGAATGGTTTTATATGGAGGGCGTCCGCCGCGGATCCTGTTCGGATCGGCCTTCCGAGTTCAACAATGCTCCTCTGAAGAAGCGCCTAAGCTGGCGCCCTCGGAGCCCCGGAGAGAAGATGACTGGGATGTCCGTTATTTGATGAGCGAATAAGGTTCTGGCTTATGCGGATTGACCATGACAGAGTCATGGCAATCTGCATTATGAGGAGTGCAGCCGCCCAATATAGGGGCCACCCCATGTGGGACTTCAACGGGGAGGACAATGCCACCCGTCATGGCCGCAAAGGGCCAGGATCGGTCACCGAACTGGTGAAGATCTTGTCTGCCATGTACAAAGGAGAGGAGGAGGATTTCCTCCGTGTCAACCCATTGAAGGAGTTTTCTTCGAATAATCCTCGAAGCTGGGTAAGCAAACATCTTTGTGACCTGTCCGATCCATGTTCCCGTAGTTAAATTATCTCATTTCATGGTTTTTGCGCAGGAACTGCGCCGGACTGTGGAGAAGATACACAGCCCGCCCCCACAACCCGAGGATCCGGAGCGGTCCCTCGATCCGACCTCCGAAGAGGATCCGGATATAACGGTGGAGTTGATCGACGGGGTGTTCTACCAACTTAGCATCGACAACGCTTTGGTAGCCATTACGGCCGATTACCCCGGAATACTTCCAGCCCCACAGGTAATCTGAGACCAAGATCCCAAAACCCTGATAATGACCCATCCGTGCTTATTTTTTATCACCGTATACCAATGGTGTTTCGCAGGGGGTTCCTTCGAGGCGGGAAGCCGAGCCTGCGGCGGCTGGCCAACAAGGGGCAGCGCGGCCCCGCAGGTTAAAAAGAAGTGCGGTCCGGATCAAAACTCCGCCGCAACGGTATAGCGTGTCACCATACTCCCCGGATTGATTCCTGGAAGGCGTACTAACGCTGATGCTCTTTTCAGGAAAAAGAGCGCTCGCCGGACTGAGTTCGGAGAGATTGCCAATCGAACCTTCACCGGCCAAGCTTCAAAGCCGGGTCCGGAGGCTGAGGCGAGCACGAGACGTGCGTCGGATGCTCCTCCGACAGAGGATGCCGGCAGGTTGTCCGCCACCAACTCCGAGGTGGAGAGCGCCTTGAATCACAGGCGTCGTCGGACAGTTCTTCGTGACGCATGTTTCTCCCAAGAGGCCTTGAATGCCTTTGATTCGGGAGATGCGCACCTCCGTGCCGCTCAAGATGGTCTAGCCAGAGCCACGGAGCAGTATGTAAAGGACATACGGGTAAGAAAATCTGACAGTTATATATGCCAGTAGCCCCCGAGACTTAAAATAGTTAGAATAACTGATTTAAGGATCATTTGTTATGCAGGATCTTACAGAAAAGAATACCCGACTGTCCCAGGAGCTTGAAGAGTGCAAGGCCCAACTTGAGGCCGCACTAGCCGCTACAGGGGGAGCTACAGAGGCCCCCTCTGGTAATATATGCTTTTAAAAATAAATAGTTTATAAAGTGCGGCGGGTGTGTAAATCTGACCAAAACATTGCAGATGGCGCCGGACTAGATCCGGACAAGCAACAGCTCTTACGCCAGTTAAAGGCCGGCGAGAGCGTGCTTATGAGGGTGCGGCAGGAGAAGAATAACCTCCAAGACGCCAACACCAAGCTGGGTGAGGAACTAAAGGACGTTCGTGCCCAGTTTTCTGACTCCGTAAAGGAGAATCAGCGGCTTCGTCGCGGCATTTTTAGTAAGTGCTTGAGCGAACTTTGAAAAGAGTTCGGCGAGGAAGGCCACTAACATAAACATGTTTGTAGGTTTGCTCACAGGTCGTCCTGAGGAGGAGATGCCCAGTTCTTCGGGTGATCTTCTTCCTGAATTGCGTCAGCTACACGAACGAGTCCGGCAGGTGATGAAAGCCGTCTATCTCCCTGCCCGAAGGCATTGGGGAGCTGGCGGAGCGGCTTCAAGGAGCACGGCGGCGCTTCCGGCTATGGAAGATATCGGCCTGCCGTCAAGGCGCCAGGGAGGCCTGGGCCATGGTAAAGACGCGGTACACGAAGGCTAACCCAAACGACATGGCCGAGGTCAGACCTGTGGGGTCGGATGGGATGGAGATCCCTGTAAGCTTAGTGTACGGCCAAGTAGAATTGGCCGCCAAGTATTCCCAGCAAGATTGTAAATTAGATAGCCTATTAGATGACATTGAGGAGGAATACAATGAGTCGAATTGACTATGTAAGAATATGACATGAAAAAATGTCTTCTAGCCGGATTGTAGATCGTTTGTCGTAGCGGACCTTTTCGCTTCGACCTCCGGACCCAATAGTCCGGAGTGTGTCCGAATACCTTCGTGGTTATATAAGAACCGTGGTATGCATTGAGACAAGGTGTAGGGGTCATTGTTGCTGTATCAGACAAGTGCCCAACTAGTTATGTTATATTACATGGGTAGTAAGAAACATCTTCCAGGGAGAATAGTTCCGTTAAGGGTTCCCTTCGCTGGGATGCATGCCCTAAAGTGCATGTCGAAGCTGCTATGAAAGCATAAAATCATCTGGGGGCAGATGGGTAAATAGTTAAAAATCATCTTTCAGTTCACCGACCGAATATTCCCTTAAGAACGCTAGCTTTCGGCTTCACCCAGTCTGAGGTACACATCCGGCTGACCCGGCAGTAGCAATCGCAGAGGTGCTCCCTTTACCACCTAGCCGAACAATCGGGAACGTAGGGGTAAGCACAGGAGCCAGGCAACCCAGCTTGGCCAAAACTTAAGTCATATCGATGCATATAATGGTGAATAAAAGGTACATGCGGAAGTTTAACACATGTGCTGGGCATGAAGCCCGTATAAATAAGCTTCTGTTAAAGAAGCCCCCAGGTATAATGAGCGCGGACAGCGCGTCAAGTGTGTGCGGAAAAAGCGCAAACGAGCCTCTAGAGGCTACAAGAAGAAGAAGGGGGAAGGAGAGAAATAAAAGACAGCAAAAAGCAAAAATAAAGAATGCGGACGAAGGAAGGAGACGAACTTGGAGTCCGGCACTTAGGCGTAGAATCTTCGTAGACGGGCTGCGTTCCATGGGTTCGGCTCGAGTCGGTTATCCGATGCGTTTCGTAGATGGTATGCTCCGCCGGTCAGGACCTGGTCGATGATGAAGGGACCTTCCCATTTGGGCTTGAGTTTGTCCTTTTTCTTGTCCGGCAGGCATAGAACTAGTTCGCCAACGTTATAAGCTTTGGCCCGTACTTCCCTGCTTTGATATCTTCGAGCCTGCTGTTGATAGACTGCAGAACGAGCTTTTGCCACGTCGCGCTCCTCCTCCAATGCGTCCAAACTGTCCTGCCGATCGAGCTCGGCTTCTCTTTCTTCATACATGCGTACGCGAGGTGAGTCATGTATTATGTCGCAGGGCAAGACTGCCTCTGCGCCGTACACCATGAAGAATGGTGTGAATCCGGTAGTACGATTCGGCGTGGTCCGCAGCCCCCAGAGTATGGAGTCGAGCTCCTCGACCCAGTGCGTGTTAGATTCCTTAAGGGACCACACTAGCCTGGGTTTAATGCCGCTCATGATTAGACCGTTTGCCCGTTCGACTTGGTCGTTGGTTTGAGGGTGATAGACTGAGGCGTAATCGAGCTTGATGCCCATGTTTTTGCACCATGATTTGACCTCATCGGCCATGAAGTTGGTGCCATTGCCAGTGATGATACTGTGGGGGACACCGTAACGGTGCACTACCCCTGATATGAAGTCTATCACTGGTCCGGATTCGGCCGTTTTAACTGGTTTGGCCTCTATCCATTTGGTGAATTTGTCCACCATGACCAATAGGTATTATTGCTTGTGGGTTCCTCCTTGAGGGTCCAACCATGTCAAGCCCCGGACATGAACGGCCAGATGATGGGTATAGTTTTAAGGGCGGTGGGTGGCATGTGGCTTTGATTAGCAAAAAGCTGGCAACCGACGCATCGTTGGACTAAGTCCTGCGCATCTGCCCGGGCCGTCGGCCAATAAAATCCTGTACGGAAGGCCTTGCCTACAAGGGCCCGGGCTGCGGCGTGGTGCCCACCCAGTCCGGCATGAATTTTAGCGAGGAGGTTTCGCCCTTCCTCTTCAGAGATACACCTTTGAAGGACTCCAGTAGTGCTTTTCTTATAAAGCTCTCCCTCATGGACTTTATAGGCTTTAGAGTGCCGTGCTATGCAGCGAGCCTCATTTTGGTCTTCGGGGAGTTCCTGCCTAGTAAGGTAGGCTAGGAATGGTTCCGTCCATGGGGCGATAACCGCCATTATCTCGTGAGCAGAGGGTGTTATCTCGGGGGCGGAGCCTCCGGTTGTGTCAGAGTGTTCGGCGTCAGGCGGTGCGGTTGGGTCCGGATTGTTGTGCGGACTCCCTTCCCATAATGCGGATGGCTTGAACAGCCGTTCCAAAAAGATATTGGGTGGGACGGCATCGCGTTTTGCAGCGATGCGTGCCAATATATCCGCCGCCTGGTTGTTATCCCGGGCTATATGATGAAATTCGAGCCCTTCGAACCGTGCTGGCATTTTTAGGACCGCATTGCGGTATGCTGCCATTTTCGGATCTTTGGCGTCAAAGTCTCCGTTTATTTGAGATATTGCGAGGTTTGAATCCCCGCGCACCTCTAGGCGTTGAATGCCCATGGAGACTACCATCTGGAGGTCGTGCAGAAGGGCCTCGTATTCGGCTGCGTTGTTGGAGTCCGTATACATTATCTGAAGGACGTATTGGACTGTGTCCCCGGTTGGGTACGTCAGGACGATGCCAGCCCCCAGGCCAGCCAACATTTTGGAGCCGTCAAAGTGCATGATCCAATTGGAGTATGCGCCGTACTCTTTAGGGAGTTCGGCTTCAGTCCATTCGGTCACGAAGTCGGCCAAAACCTGTGACTTAATAGCTCGTCGTGGCTTATAAGTTATGTCGAATGGGAGGAGCTCTATGGCCCATTTAGAAATCCGGCCCGTCGCGTCGCGGTTGTTTATAATGTCATTAAGAGGTACTTCGGAGGCTACCGTTATCGAACACTCTTGAAAGTAGTGTCGCGGCTTCCGGGATGCCATGAACACCGCGTATGCTATCTTTTGATAGTGTGGGTACCGGGACTTGCATGGAGTTAGGACAGTGGACACATAATAAACTGGTTTTTGAATAGGGAACCGGTGTCCGTCCGTTTCTCGTTCGACAACGAGCACCGCGCTGACAACTTGATGTGTTGCGGCGATGTATAATAGCATTGGTTCGCCCACGTTGGGCGCGGCCAGGACCGGATTTGTTGCCAAAATGGCCTTTATTTCTTCGAGTCCGGCCGTGGCGGCATCAAATCCACTCGAAGTGTTGGTGCGGCGGAGGAGGCGGTAAAGAGGTAATGCCTTTTCTCCTAAGCGGAGATAAAGCGGCTTAGAGCCGCTCGCATCCCGTCAATTTTGTATTTGTTTGAGGTCTTTTGGAATATCCAATTGTGACAGAGCTCGAATCTTGGCTGGGTTTGCTTCAATTCCTCTACCGGACACAATGAAGCCCAGGAGCTTTCCGGCTGGAACGCCGAAGACGCATTTTTCCGGATTGAGCTTGATGTCATATTTTCGAAGATTGTCGAATGTGAGCCTCAAGTCGTCTACTAGAGTTTCGACGTTCTTGGTTTTGACGACCACGTCATCTACATATGCTTCCACTGTTTTGCCGATCTGGTTTGCCAGACATGTCTGAATCATGCGCTGATATGTTGCGCCGGCGTTTTTGAGCCCAAAGGGCATTGTGTTGAAGCAGAACGGGCCGTATGGAGTGATGAATGCTGTTGCAGCTTGTTCTGGCTCCGCCATCTTGATTTGGTGGTAGCCACGCATCAAGGAAGCACAATGAGTCGTGTCCTGCTGTAGCGTCAATGATTTGATCAATTCAAGGGAGGGGGAAGGGATCCTTTGGGCGAGCCTTATTAAGGTCTTTGAAATCAACACATAGGCGCCAGGATTTATCCTTCTTTGGTACCATCACCAGGTTCGCTAGCCAGTCCGGATGTTTTATATCTCTGATGAATCCGGCCTCCAAAAGTTTGGCTAGCTCCTCTCCCATGGCCTGTCTCTTGGGTTTGGAAAAGCGCCGAAGAGCCTGTTTGACTGGCTTGAATCCTTTTAGGATATTTAGGCTGTGCTCGGCCAGCTGACGTGGGATTCCTGGCATGTCTGAAGGGTGCCAGGCAAAGATGTCCTAGTTTTCTTGTAGAAATTCTCGTAGTGCGGTGTCTACATCAGGGTTTAATTGTGCCCCGATGGAGGCCGTCTTTGCAGGGTCCGTTGGGTGGACTTGGAATTTGACTATTTCATCTACTGGTTTAAAAGAGGTGGACTTGGATCTTTTATCAAGTATCACATCATCACTGTTCACCGTGGAGCGCATCGCGGTGAGTTCCTCGGCCGCTAGGGCTTCGGATATTGCCTCGAGGGCTAGTGCGGCTGTCTTATTTTCGACGCGGAGTGCTATGTTCGGATCACTAGCGAGAGTGATGATTCCGTTGGGACCGGGCATTTTAAGCTTCATGTACCCATAATGGGGTATAGCTTGAAAAATTGTGAATGCCTCTCGTCCTAATAAAGCATGATATCCGCTGTTGAACGGCGCCACTTGAAATGTGACCTCCTCGGACCTGTAATTGTCCGGCGAGCCGAACACTACGTCCAGCGTGATTTTTCCTGTGCAGCATGCTTCCCGGCTGGGGATTATTCCTCTAAAGGTTGTGCTGCTTCGCTCAATGCGGTTCCAGTCTATTTCCATTTTTCGGAGGGTTTCCTCATAGATGAGGTTTAGTCCGCTGCCGCCATCCATTAGTACCTTAGTAAAGGTAAAGCCGTCTACTATTGGGTTGAGGACCAATGCGGCTGGTGCCGGGCAGTTCGAATTTAGGTTAAATCACGGCATTGAAGGTAATAGCCGTGTCACTCCATGGATTTATTGTTGCTACTTGGTAGACTTCGGCAAGGTTGCGGAGTTGTCGTTTTCGCATGTTATTTGATGCGAAAGTCTCGAAGACTGTTAACACCGTACTGGTGTTGCTGGACTGGGATTCTGAAGCTAGAAGCTATTCGCCACTTTTGGCCACCTGCCGTAGTATCCAACATGCTCGAAGGCTATGAGTTGGAGTGGCGCCCTCTGTGCTATGAATTTTGCAGGGTCCGTTTAGCCAACCCTCCAGTGCGGTTCCGTACCCTTTAGGGGGTTTTGGTTTTTTGGTATTCAACCCAGGTGCTTGATAATGATGCACCCTTTTGTTCGGACTAGGGATGTATTGGGGCGGATTATCCCAAAATTTACTTTCGGTTTTCGAGCGCTCTCCATCGCACGCAGTACTTTTGTACGATGGTCACCAAGTCAACAAAGCGTGTAGTTTATGACGACTTATGGCGTTTAGGATTCCCTTGTCCGTGGCAATTATTGCAGAAGATTGGTATTGCGTCCTCCTCTCGGCAGTCCTTTATCCTGTTCATAACCGGGAGGAATCGGCCCGATAATGATGTCTTGTTTGGCGGGCTCTTGCGAATTCGAGAGATCACTAATGTTTGGGTGGGAGGGTGGCACTAAATCCGGAACCCGTCAATTTAGGACTCAAGGGCGGGAAGTTTCGAACTTCGGAAGTTTGGATTTTGAGTGCTATCAATGAGTCCGACCCGCCGCCTGACTTTAAGTTCAGGGCTTGATCGACATCCGTCCCTCCGCAGGAATCCGGCATGGAGGGATCGGGAATCCGGACGTAGCTAGTCCTTAAGATATGAGAAGAGTCGCCGCATTGCTCCTCTATCACAACAACATGATGGGTAGCCTGGGGAGAGTTGATCTCTCTCAGATCGGTTTTAGGCCCGATCTGGTCGTAATTTGTGGCGACTCCCAGGGCGGCGATGCGATCCAAGAGCTCGTTTACGGTGGAGAGCTCGATCGGATCTAACTGTTCGGCAAGTTCCGAACTAACATGGAGATTGGTTTCGATGACTCGAGAGGTCATCGTCGGCGCGGCGGCCGAACTAGCGGTCATGAGAAAACCGCCTAGCCGAAGAGTCTAACCAGTGGCCAAGGCTTCTTTGGCGATGTTATCGTCTTTAAAGACGAGATGATGCATCCTACCTGATGGCGACGGCACAGAGGAACTCTCAATGAAAGCACCAATGTCGGTGTCAAAACAGGCGGATCTCGGGTAGGGGGTCCCGAACTATGCTTCTAGGCGGATGGTAACAGGAAACAAGGGACACGATGTTTTTACCCAGGTTCGGGCCCTCTCGATGGAGGTAATACCCTACTCCTGCTTGATTAATATTGATGATATTGGTAGTACAAGAGTAGATCTACCACGAGATCAAGGAGGCTAAACCCTAGAAGCTAGCCTATGGTATGATTATTGTTCGTCCTACGGACTAAAACCCTCCGGTTTATATAGACACCGGATAGGTTAGGGTTACACAGAGTCGGTTACAATGGTAGGAGATCTACATATCCGTATCGCCAAGCTTGCCTTCCACGCCAAGGAAAGTCCCATCCGGACACGGGACGAAGTCTTCAATCTTGTATCTTCATAGTCCAGGAGTCCGGCCAACGGTAAGAGTTCGGCTATCCGTGCACCCCCTAATCCGGGACTCCCTCAATGGCCAAAGAAAGTTATCCCTACAAAATCATATAGTCTGGCTATGCTCCATCTTCCCCACACAAAATATTTAAATCATGCACAACCCCAATGATAAGCCAAGCAATTGTTTCATACTTTAACATTTTCAAATCTTTTTCAATCTTCACGCAATACATGAGCATGAGCCATGGATATAGCACTATATGTGGAATAGAATGGTGGTTGTGGAGAAGACAAAAAGGGAGAAGATAGTCTCACATCAACTAGGCGTATCAACGGGCTATGGAGATGCCCATCAATAGATATCAATGTGAGTGAGTAGGGATTGCCATGCAATGGATGCACTAGAGCTATAAGTATATGAAAGCTCAACAAAATAAACTAGATATCAATGTGAGTGAGTAGGGATTGCCATGCAATGGATGCACTAGAGCTATAAGTATATGAAAGCTCAACAAAATAAACTAAGTGGGTGTGCATCCAACTCGCTTGCTCACGAAGACCTAGGGCATTTGAGGAAGCCCATCATTGGAATATACAAGCCAAGTTCTATAATGAAAAATTCCCACTAGTATATGAAAGTGACAAAATGAGAGACTCTCTATCATGAAGATCTTGGTGCTACTTTGTAGCACAAGTGTGGTAAAAGGATAGTAACATTGTCCCTTCTCTCTTTTTCTCTCATTTTTTTCTTTGGGCCTTTTTTTTATGGCCTCTTTTTTTCATTTTTCATTTTTTTATTTTTCGTCCGAAGTCTCATCCCGACTTGTGGGGGAATCATAGTCTCCATCATCCTTTCCTCACTGGGACAATGCTCTAACAATGATGATCGTCACACTTTTATTTACTTACAACTCAACAATTACAACTCGATTCTTAGAACAAAATATGACTCTATATGTATGCCTCCGGCGGTGTATCGGGATATGCAATGATTCAAGAGTGACATGTATGAAAGAATTATGAAAGGTGGCTTTGCCACAAATACGATGTCAACTACATGATCATGCTAGCAATATGACAATGATGGAGCGTGTCATAATAAACGTAACGGTGGAAAGTTGCATGGCAATATATCTCGGAATGGCTATGGAAATGCCATAATAGGTAGGTATGGTGGCTGTTTTGAGGAAGATATATGGTGGGTGTATGATACAGGCGAAAAGTGCGCGGTATTAGAGAGGCTAGCAATGGTGAAAGGATGGGAAAAAGTGCGTATAATCCATGGACTCAATATTAGTCATAAAGAACTCATATACTTATTGCAAAAATCTAGAAGTTATCAAAGCACAGTATTACGCGCATGCTCCTAGGGGGATGGATTGGTAGGAAAAGACCATCGCTCGTCCCCGACTGCCACTCATAAGGAAGACAATAAATAAATAAATCATGCTCCGAGTTCATCACATAACGGTTCACCATACGTGCATGCTACGGGAATCACAAACTTCAACACAAGTATTCTTTCAATTCACAACTACTCAACTAGAATGACTCTAATATCACCATCTTCATATCTCAAAACAATTATCAAACATCAAACTTTTCTTAGTATTCAACGCACTCAAAAGAAAGTTTCACATATCTTGAATACCAAGTATATTAATATTAAGCAAATTACCATGCTATTAATGACTCTCAAAATAATCTAAGTGAAGCATGAGAGATCAATAGTTTCTTTAAAACAAATCCACCACCGTGCTCTAAAAGATCTAAGTGAAGCACTAGAGCAAAAATTATCACGCTCAAAAGATATAAGTGAAGCACTATGAGCAAAACTATCAAGCTCAAAAGATATAAGTGAAGCACATAGAGTATTCTATCAAATTCCAATTCATGTATGGCTATCTCAAAAGGTGTGTACAGCAAGGATGATTGTGGTAAACTAACAAGCAAAGATGCAAATAATACAAGACGCTCCAAGTAAAACACATATCATGTGGTGAATAAAAATATAGCTCCAAGTAAATTACCGATGGAAGTAGACGAAAGAGGGGATGCCTTCCGGGGCATCCCCAAGCTTTGACTTTTTGGTGTCTTTGGATTATCTTGGGGGTGCCATGGTCATCCCCAAGCTTAGGCTCTTGCCACTCCTTGTTCCATAATCCATCAAAAGAATTTACCCAAAACTTGAAAACTTCACAACACAAAACTCAATAGAAATCTCGTGAGCTCCGTTAGAGAAAGAAAACAAAAGACTACTTTAAGTACTGTAATGAACTCATTATTTATTTATATTGGTGTTAAACCTACTGTATTCCAACTTCTCTATGGATCATAAACTATTTTACTAGCCATAGATTCATCAAAATAAGCAAACAACACACGAAAAACAGAATCTGTCAAAAACAGAACAGTCTGTAGTAATCTGTAACTAACGCAAACTTATGGAACTCCAAAAAATCTACCAAAATTCTACGACCTAGACAATGTGTTTATTGATCAGCAGAAATTGGAATGAGTATTTTATCACGTTCTGGTGATTTTTAATAATTCGGGCACTGAACGCAAAGTTTCTGGAAATTACAGCAAGATCAAATAACTATCATCCAAGAAGATCCAACAGGTCTAGCTTGGCACAAACACTAACTAAAACATAAAACCACATCTAAACAGAGGCTAGATGGATTATTTATTCCTAAACAGAAGCAAAAACAAAAAACTAAAAATAAAATTGGGTTGCCTCCCAACAAGCGCTATCGTTTAACGCCCCTAGCTAGGCATAAAAGCAAGGATATATCTAGGTATTGCCATCTTTGGTAGGCAAATCTTCAATAAGGCATCTACCTTCTTTAGAATTTTCTTTCTTTCTAGTAATTGTCAAATTTTTAGGCAAAAGATCGAAAAATTCATTCATAGCAAATGGTTCCTTAATGATGGCAAAAAGATTGGGATGAACACTTATAGATTTAAGATCCGCAGTTTCCTTACTACATGATTCACCCTTATTCTTAGGAACATAAATAAGCTTAGTATAGTAGACGAACTCGGAGTGTTTTGTACGAAAGAAAAAGCGGTTCCCAAGTTGGTAATGATACCCTCAAGTTTATCGATTCTTGTGGAATCTAGGTTTATTTTCTCATTAACTATGGGTTCTTTTTATTTAATATTTTTCAAAGTCATTCCTACCTTAGATCCATATTGGGTAATTTGATTGTGGTCTTTTTATCAAGATTTTCAATCGATTCAATGGTAGCAACTTTATTCTCAATAATTTCAAGTCTTTGCATAACATGCTCCAAAGTTAACATAGTTCCATTAACCAAAAGAGGTGGTGAGCCAAATAAATCTATTAAAGCATTATAGGAATCAAAAGTATGGCTACCCAAGAAATTCCCTCCGGTAATGGTATCAAGGATATATCTATACCAAGGATTAGCACCTACGTAAAAATTACGAAGAAGAACTGAAGTAGATTGCTTCCTGGTAGATCTATTTTGAGCATTGCAAATTCTATACCAAGCGTCTTTTAGATTTTCTCCCTCCCTTTGCTTAAAATTTAGAACTTCATTCTCGGGAGATAACGGAGAAGATATGAGACTAGTCATGACAGCAAGCAAGCAAACTAACACACGAGCAAACAAAAGGACGAGGAAAAGGCAACGGGAAAAAGAGGAGGAGATTGGAAAAAAGAGGGCGAATAAAACAGCAAGGGTGATGTGGGGGAGAGGAAAACGAGAGGCAAATGGCAAATAATGTAATGCGAGAGATAGGGATTGTGATGGGTACTTGGTATGGTGCTGTTGGAAATATGCCCTAGAGGCAATAATAAAAGCATTATTATTATATTTCCTTGTTCATGATAATTGTCTTTTATTCATGCTATAATTGTATTATCCGGAAATCGTAATACATGTGTGAATACATAGACCACAATACGTCCCTAGTGAGCCTCTAGTTGACTAGCTCGTTGGTCAATAGATAGTCATGGTTTCCTGACTATGGACATTGGATGTCGTTGATAACGGGATCACGTCATTAGGAGAATGACGTGATGGACAAGACCCAATCCTAAGCATAGCACAAGATCGTGTAGTTCGTTTCGCTAGAGCTTTTTCCAATGTCAAGTATCTCTTCCTTAGACCTTGAGATCGTGTAACTCCCGGATACAGTAGGAATACTTTGGGTGTACCAAGCGTCCTGGCGAAGCGGGTGACTATAAAGGTACATTACAGGTATCTCCGAAAGTGTCATTGGGTTGACACGGATCGAGACAGGATTTGTCACTCCGTATGACGGAGAGGTATCACCGGGCCCACTTTCGGTAGTGCATCATCATAATGAGCTCAAAGTGACCAAGTGTCTGGTCACGGGATCATGCATTACGGTGCGAGTAAAGTGACTTGCGTAACGAGACTGAGCGAGGTATTGGGATACCGACGATCGAGTCTCGGGCAAGTAACATACCGTCTGACAAAGGGAATAGTATACGGGGTTGCTTGAATCCTCGACATCGTGGTTCATCCGATAACATCATCGAGGAGCATCTGGGAGCCAACATGGGTATCCAGATCCCGCTGTTGGTTATTGACCTGAGAGCGTCTCGGTTATGTCTGCATGTCTCCCGAACCCGTAGGGTCTACACACTTAAGGTTCGGTGACGCTAGGGTTATTAGGTAGACTTGTATGTGATTACCAAATGTTGTTCGGAGTCCCGGATGAGATCCTGGATGTCACGAGGAGTTCCGGAATGGTCCGGAGGTAAAGATTTATATATGGGAAGTCGTCAAACGGACACCGGAAAAGTTTCGGGGCATATCGCTATTGTACCAGGTCCACGGGAAGGGTTCCGGAGGTCCACCGGGAGGGGCCACCCCTCCCGGGGGGCCACATGGGCTGCGTGGGGAGGGACCCAGCCCCTGGTGGGCTGGGCGCACCCCCTCCCTTGGGCCCTTGCGCCTAGGGTTGAGGGGGGAACCCTAGAGGGGGCGCCCCCCTTGCTTGGGGGGCAAGCCCCCCTCCCCTTGGCCGCCCCCCTCTAGATGCATCTAGAGGGGCCGGCCCCCCTCCTCCCTTCCCCTATAAATATAGGGGTGAGGGAGGCTGCATACACAACTTGAAGGCGCAGCCCTCCCTCCCAACACCTCTCCTCCTCCGCGTGTGCTTGGCGAAGCCTGCCGAGAACTGTCACTCCATCATCATCACGCCGTCGTGCTGCTGCTGGAGCCATCTTCCTCAACCTCTGCTTCCTCCTTGCTGGATCAAGACGGAGGAGACGTCGTCCGTACCGTACGTGTGTTGAACGCGAAGGTGCTGTCCGTTCAGCACTTTGGTCATCGGTGATCCGAGTACGACTCCATCATCACCATCCCCTTGAGCGCTTCGCTTTTCGATCTACAAGTGGTATGTAGATGCAAACTCACTCCCTTGACTCGTTGCTTAGATGAACTCATAGATGGATCTTGGTGAAACCGTAGGAAATTTTTTAATTTTCTGCAACGTTCCCCAACAGTGGCATCATGAGCTAGGTCTATGCGTAGTTCTCTTTTGCACGAGTAGAACACAATTTTGTTGTGGGCGTAGATCTTGTCAACTTGCTTGCCGCTACTAGTCTTATCTTGCTTCCGCGGTATTGTGGGATGAAGCGGCCCGGACCAACCTTACACGTACGTTTACGTGAGACCGGTTCCACCGACTAACATGCACTAGTTGCATAAGGTGGCTAGCGGGTGTCTGTCTCTCCCACTTCAGTTGGAGCGGATTCGATGAAAAGGGTCCTTATGAAGGGTAAATAGAAGTTGACAAAATCACGTTGTGGTTATTCGTAGGTAAGAAAACGTTCTTGCTAGAACGCAATTGCAGCCACGTAAAAGATGCAACAGCAATTAGAGGACGTCTAACTTGTTTTTGCAGCAATTGTCATGTGATGTGATATGGCCAAGTTGTGATGAATGATGAATGACATATTGTGATGTATGCGATCATGTTCTTGTAATAGGAATCACGACTTGCATGTCGATGAGTATGACAACCGGCAGGAGCCATAGGAGTTGTCTTTATTTTTGTATGACC
This sequence comes from Aegilops longissima, assembly GCA_021605205.1. Classification (NCBI taxonomy): domain Eukaryota; kingdom Viridiplantae; phylum Streptophyta; class Magnoliopsida; order Poales; family Poaceae; genus Aegilops; species Aegilops longissima. The sequence continues at coordinate 24,387,200 of CM038682.1, forward strand.
TGCGTGTCATTGAAGAACGCCATGTAAATTACTTTACTTTATTGCTAAACGCGTTTGCCATAGAAGTAGAAGTAGTCGTTGGCGTGACAACTTCATGGAGGCACAATGATGGAGATCATGGTGTCATGCCGGTGACAAGATGATCATGGAGCCCCGAAGATGGAGATTAATGGAGCTATATGATATTGGCCATATCATGTCACTACTATATAATTGCATGTGATGTTTATTATGTTTATGCATCTTGTTTACTTAGAATGACGGTAGTAAATAAGATGATCCCTTACAACAATTTGAAGAAGTGTTCTCCCCTAACTGTGCACCGTTGCTAAAGTTCGTTGCTTCTAAGCACCACGTGATGATCGGGTGTGATGGATTCTTACGTTCACATACAACGGGTGTAAGACAGATTTACACACGCAAAACACTTAGGGTTAACATGACGAGCCTAGCATGTACAGACATGGCCTCGGAACACGGAAACCGAAAGGTCGAACACGAGTCGTATGGAAGATACGATCAACATGAGAATGTTCACCGACGATGACTAGTCCGTCTCACGTGATGATCGGACACGGCCTAGTCGACTCAGATCGTGTAACACTTAGATGACTAGAGGGATGTCTAATCTGAGTGGGAGTTCATTGAAATAATTTGATTAGATGAACTTAATTATCATGAACTTAGTCTAAAACTTTTGCATAATATGTCTTGTAGATCAAATGGCCAACGCTCATGTCAACTTGAACTTCAACGCGTTCCTAGAGAAAACCAAGCTGAAAGATGACGGCAGCAACTATACGGACTGGGTCCGGAACTTGAGGATCATCCTCATAGCTGCCAGGAAACAATATGTCCTAGAAGGACCGCTAGGTGACGCTCCCGTCCCAGAGAACCAAGACATTATGAATGCTTGGCAGTCTCGTGCTGATGATTACTCCCTCGTTCAGTGCGGCATGCTTTACAGCTTAGAACCGGGGCTCCAAAAGCGTTTTGAGCATCACGGAGCATATGAGATGTTCGAGGAGCTGAAACTAGTTTTCCAAGCTCACGCCCGGGTCGAGAGATATGACATCTCCGACAAGTTCTATAGTTGTAAGATGGAGGAAAATAGTTCTGTCAGTGAGCACATACTCAAGATGTCTGGGTTGCACAACCGTATGACCCAGCTGAATATTAACCTCCCTGATGAGGCGGTCATTGACAGAATCCTTCAGTCGCTCCCACCAAGCTGCAAGAGCTTTGTGATGAACTACAATATGCAGGGGATGGTAAAGACCATTCCTGAAGTATTCTCTATGCTGAAGTCAGCAGAGGTTGAAATCAAGAAAGAACATCAAGTGTTGATGGTCAATAAGACCACTAAGTTCAAGAAGGGCAAGGGCAAGAAGAACTTCAAGAAGGACGGCAAGGAGGTTGCCGCGCCCGGTAAGCAAGTTGCCGGGAAGAAGTCAAAGAATGGACCCAAGCCTGAGACTGAGTGCTTTTATTGCAAGGGGAAGGGTCACTGGAAGCGGAACTGCCCCAAATACTTAGCGGATAAGAAGGCCGGCAACACCAAAGGTATATTTTATATACATGTAATTGATGTGTACCTTACCAGTACTCGTAGTAACTCCTGGGTATTTGATACCGGTGTCGTTGCTCATATTTGTAACTCACAGCAGGAGCTGCGGAATAAGCGGAGACTGGCGAAGGACGAGGTGACGATGCGCGTCGGGAATGGTTCCAGAGTCGATGTGATCGCCGTCGGCATGCTACCTCTTCATTTACCTACGGGATTAGTTTTGAACCTTAATAATTGTTATTTGGTGCCAATTTTGAGCATGAACATTGTATCTGGATCTCGTTTGATACGAGATGGCTACTCATTTAAATCCGAGAATAATGGTTGTTCTATTTACATGAGAGATATGTTTTATGGTCATGCTCCGATGGTCAATGGTTTATTCTTAATGAATCTCGAGCGTAGTATTACACATGTTCATAGCGTGAATACCAAAAGATGTAAAGTTGATAACGATAGTCCCACATACTTGTGGCACTGCCGCCTTGGTCACATTGGTGTCAAGCGCATGAAGAAGCTCCATGCTGATGGACTTTTAGAGTCTCTCGATTATGAATCATTTGACACATGCGAATCATGCCTCATGGGCAAAATGACCAAGACTCCGTTCTCCGGAACAATGGAGCGAGCAACCAACTTATTGGAAATCATACATACCGATGTGTGTGGTCCAATGAGTGTTGAGGCTCGCGGAGGATATCTTTATGTTCTCACTCTCACAGATGACTTGAGTAGACATGGGTATGTCTACTTGATGAAACACAAGTCTGAGACCTTTGAAAAGTTCAAGGAATTTCAGAATGAAGTAGAGAATCAACGTGACCGAAAGATAAAATTCTTACGATCGGATCGTGGAGGAGAATATTTAAGTCACAATTTGGTACACACTTAAGAAAATGTGGAATCGTTTCACAACTCACGCCGCTGGAACACCTCAGCGTAACGGTGTGTCCGAGCGTCGTGTCGCACTCTATTGGATATGGTGCGGTCTATGATGTCTCTTACCGATTTACCGCTATCATTTTGGGGATACGCTCTAGAGACAGCTACATTCACTTTAAATAGGGCACCGTCTAAATCCGTTGAGACGACACCGTATGAATTATGGTTTGGGAAGAAACCAAAGCTGTCGTTTCTAAAAGTTTGGGGATGCGATGCTTATGTCAAGAAACTTCAACCTGAAAAGCTCGAACCCAAGTCGGAAAAATGCGTCTTCATAGGATACCCTAAGGAAACCATAGGGTATACCTTCTACTTAAGATCCGAGGGCAAGATCTTTGTTGCCAAGAACGGATCCTTTCTGGAAAAAGAGTTTCTCTCGAAAGAAGTAAGTGGGAGGAAAGTAGAACTCGATGAAGTACTACCTCTTGAACGGGATAGTAGTGCAGCTCAGGAAAATGTTCCTGTGATGCCTACACCAACTGAAGAGGAAAATAATGATGATGATCAAGGTACTTCGGATCAAGTTGCTACTGAACTTCGTAGGTCCACAAGGACACGTTCCGCACCAGTGGTACGGCAACCCTGTCCTGGAAATCATGTTGTTAGACAACGGTGAACCTTCGAACTATGAAGAAGCGATGGCGGGCCCAGATTCCAACAAATGGCTAGAAGCCATGAAATCCGAGATAGAATCCATGTATGAAAACAAAGTATGGACTTTGACTGACTTGCCCGATGATCGGCGAGCGATAGAAAACAAATGGATCTTTAAGAAGAAGACGGACGCGGATGGTAATGTCACCATCTATAAAGCTCGACTTGTCGCTAAGGGTTATCGGCAAGTTCAAGGGATTGACTACGATGAGACTTTCTCTCCCGTAGCGAAGCTTAAGTCCGTCCGAATCATGTTAGCAATTGCCGCATACTATGCTTATGAGATATGGCAGATGGACATCAAAACAGCGTTCCTTAACGGTTATCTTAAGGAAGATCTGTATATGATGCAGCCAGAAGGTTTTGTCGATCCTAAGAATGCTGACAAAGTATGCAAGCTCCAGCGATCCATTTATGGGCTGGTGCAAGCATCTCGGAGTTGGAACATTCGCTTTGATGAGATGATCAAAGCGTTTGGGTTTATGCAAACTTATGGAGAAGCCTGCGTTTACAAGAAAGTGAGTGGGAGCTCTGTAGCATTTCTCATATTATATGTAGATGACATACTTTTGATGGGAAATGATATAGAATTCTTGGACAGCATTAAGGCCTACTTGAATAAATGTTTTTCAATGAAGGATCTTGGAGAAGCTGCTTATATATTAGGCATCAAGATCTATAGAGATAGATCGAGACGCCTCATAGGTCTTTCACAAAGCACATACCTTGATAAGATTTTGAAGAAGTTCAAAATGGATCAGTCCAAGAAAGGGTTCTTGCCTGTACTGCAAGGTTTGAGATTGAGCTCGGCTCAATGCCCGACCACGACAAAAGATAAAGAAGAGATGAGTGTCATCCCCTATGCTTCAGCCATAGGATCTATTATGTATGCCATGCTGTGTACCAGACCTGATGTAAACCTTGCCGTAAGTTTGGTAGGTAGGTACCAAAGTAATCCCGGCAAGGAACACTGGACAGCGGTCAAGAATATCCTGAAGTACCTGAAAAGGACAAAGGACATGTTTCTCGTTTATGGAGGTGACGAAGAGCTTGTCGTAAAGGGTTACGTCGACGCTAGCTTCGACACAGATCTGGATGACTCTAAGTCACAAACCGGATACGTGTATATGTTGAATGGTGGAGCAGTAAGCTGGTGCAGCTGCAAGCAGAGCGTCGTGGCGGGATCTACATGTGAAGCGGAGTACATGGCAGCCTCGGAGGCAGCGCATGAAGCAATTTGGATGAAGGAGTTCATCACCGACCTAGGAGTCATACCCAATGCGTCGGGGCCGATCAAACTCTTCTGTGACAACACTGGAGCTATTGCACTTGCCAAGGAGCCCAGGTTTCACAAGAAGACCAGGCACATCAAGCGTCGCTTCAACTCCATCCGTGAAAATGTTCAGGATGGAGACATAGAAATTTGTAAAGTACATACGGATCTGAATGTCGCAGATCCGTTGACTAAACCTCTTCCGCGGGCAAAACATGATCAACACCAGAACTCTATGGGTGTTCGATTCATCACAATGTAACTAGATTATTGACTCTAGTGCAAGTGGGAGACTGTTGGAAATATGCCCTAGAGGCAATAATAAAAGCATTATTATTATATTTCCTTGTCTTATATCTTATATTTACTAATTGGAGGCACCTTTCAAGCCGTTTAATTAACCCACATCATCAATATTAATTCTAGCGTTGGATTAGAGAATATACAGCCAGGATAAAATAAAAGTTACGTAACAAAGATGGTCCGGTACAAAAGGATCTGTCACGTACACCGGTAGTGCGAAAAAAAAACAGAAGCCTTCACACATGAAAACGCCATGATCCAGTAAAAACTAACCTGTCACGTCCATGGGTAGTGGAACAGAAAATTAAAAGCCTCCACGGCTCCACCCTTGAAAACTCCACGTTGTCCACGAGTATAGTGAAAAAAAAATAGAAACCTCCTTGCAAGAAAACTCCACGATCCACTTTGTCCATGAGTAGTGAAAAATACTTGACGTTCTCAAAAAAAAATCCACGACCATGTTGCTTTCCAATTGAAAAGAGAGACCGTGCTTTCCTATCCTTCTTTCTCATCTCCTGATATTCTTGCCAAGGCTACGTCCTTGAGGTGAACGGGAGACTGTGTGTTGATCGCGCCGTATCCGGCCAGGCCGCCAGAAACATGCATGTTGAGGCAGCACTTTCCGCTAGACTCGGGAAGAATCGAGAACACACACAAAATCAAGGTAAGCGGCAACCGAGAGAGCTAATAGATCGACAAACTTATTAATATTATGATCCTCCCAGTGGCTACCATGGTCAGTGTGGGTGTCACCAGATTTATAAGGATGCCGTATTTGTAGCTATTGCTATTATCTGCACTCATCCTCAACCTTCTCTTTTGATCACACATCAGACGGAAGCGTCCTCGGCGGCAATGGCAGAGGCAGCATGCGCGCACGCTCCTGTAATATGGCAAGCTGGCCGCATCATCTCGGCCTATAGGTATCCATAAACTCCGCGTATCATTAATTTAGCAACATATAGATGCAAGTGAATTAGTAATGATATAGTCCACCATGTATCCGTCATGCATATGCATGCTGCCAAGGTACGTACGTGCGTTTCCATGAGGAGATTGGTCTGTTTGGTTGTAACGCCACGTGCGCATGCAACTTCTTGGATTTGTTCACCAAGAAAAAATATACAGATGAACCCTGCTAGGAATTGTAACATGAAGTATGAACAATGAAAAACACAACTAAGTATTTTACACCAGGATATTTTTACTTTATCAAAAAATATCTTTACTTAACTATTTGGCCAAACAAAGATTGTCCTTTTTCCCCGGCTTGTTGTGCAGTTTGATATGTCACATTATACAAAAAATATTTTTTGCAACAGAAATTTATAAACAAGTAATTTATCGTGCTAGACTGCACATCATATTGCAACCGCCCGCCCACTCATATTATATAAACGATTCTACCAATTTAAGTCTCATTTAATATTTGTCATACACTGCTTGGTTTATGACTTCTTCACATGTATTTTTTGGGGCAAATTTAATGCTATTATTAGCTTATCACACCCATCATTTGTTTGTGTACAGATTCCATTGTAGATGCTTCAGATGTAGAATTGTTGGTTTAGGCCCAAGATTCATCTTACAAACTAAACCCCAGATTTAAAAGGATCAGACGGTGACCGGCTGACGACGTCCCATGGTCCCAAGAATTTACATGTTGTATGTTAAGAGGTGCCCGATGCCCTTGATCAAGATACATCAGTTATGGTTGTCGGCGTCGGGTGCGACACCAGTTTCAGAACTAGCCTTTCAAATGTAAAATGTTTGATGGTAGGAACAGACAGAACACAAGTTGGTGACGGACTAATGGTCATTTACAAGGTCGTTTTTGCATGATATCTCACATGAGTCATCTCAAATTCTCAATCACATAATTCACCCATGATTCCCGTTGGTGCCTGACATATATGCATGTATGTACTTATTCATCATATTTATGCACGTAGTTGTTTATGCTCTTATGTCTGCTCATCATATTCTCATTAATCGCCTAGCAATGATTTGTTACTAATGGTTGAATCCCTTCTCAGTATATCATGTTATTGTATGAAAATACCTTCAAACCTCAAGTTCGCAAATAAAGTATAGCATTGGATAAAATATACAAGAAACCTATCTATGTAGATTATCTAATGGTCCAACCACATGCATATGTATACAACCATACCCATGTCTTCGGTTTCATATACATATTAATGCTGGAAGTGAACTGTGAGGTATGTACCACATGCAGTTGTTATTTTCTACACTTTAATGTCGATACATTTACATCTAGCCTATAATCTATATTTTTTCCATAATTATGTCCTGGCTTTGTTAGCCTTGGCCACATTTCTAGACTAGGATCAGATGACCTAAACTTACCCATGTCAAAGTTAGATATGACAGAAATATGGTCGAAGTATGCGTGCATCTGTACATGTCCAATAAAAAGTAAAAATAAATACATCACAAAAAAGAGAAATGCATCACTATGCATAGTAGTGAGAATATATTCAGTTACACTGGATAACAATATTCGAATCGGCGTCAGGGACCTAACAAATAAAACTATTTCCACAAGAACGTATCACCATGAAATTATTTTGTGAATGTGTATGATTCTTTATTATCCTTCTGTGGACCAGTAAAAGTTTTTTAGTACCAACATTTTAATAATTGTATAATAGCATTTTTCACAAATATCAAATACAACTTTGTGGTCTTTAACTGCTAGCCCGTGCAGGTGCACGGGTTGATGACTAGTTCATGATAATTGTCTTTTATTCATGCTATAATTGTATTATCCGGAAATCGTAATACATGTGTGAATACATAGACCACAATACGTCCCTAGTGAGCCTCTAGTTGACTAGCTCGTTGGTCAATAGATAGTCATGGTTTCCTGACTATGGACATTGGATGTCGTTGATAACGGGATCACGTCATTAGGAGAATGACGTGATGGACAAGACCCAATCCTAAGCATAGCACAAGATCGTGTAGTTCGTTTCGCTAGAGCTTTTTCCAATGTCAAGTATCTCTTCCTTAGACCTTGAGATCGTGTAACTCTCGGATACCGTAGGAATACTTTGGGTGTACCAAACGTCACAACGTAACTGGGTGACTATAAAGGTGCATTACAGGTATCTTCGAAAGAGTCTGTTGGGTTGACACGGATCGAGACAGGGATTTGTCACTCCGTATGACGGAGAGGTATCACCGGGCCCACTCGGTAGTGCATCATCATAATGAGCTCAAAGTGACCAAGTGTCTGGTCACGGGATCATGCATTACTGATGCGAGTAAAGTGACTTGCGGTAACGAGACTGAGCGAGGTATTGGGATACCGACGATCGAGTCTCGGAAAGTAACATACCGTCTGACAAAGGGAATAGTATACGGGGTTGCTTGAATCCTCGACATCGTGGTTCATCCGATGACATCATCGAGGAGCATGTGGGAGCCAACATGGGTATCCAGATCCGCTGTTGGTTATTGACCTGAGCGTCTCGGTCATGTTCGCATGTCTCCCGAACCCGTAGGGTCTACACTTAAGGTTCGGTGGCGCTAGGGTTATTAGGAAGACTTGTATGTGATTACTGAATGTTGTTGAGTCCCGGATGAGATCCCGGACGTCACGAGGAGTTCGAATGGTCCGGAGGTAAAGATTTATATATGGGAAGTCGTCAAGCGGACACGGAAAAGTTTGGGGCATATCGGTATTGTACCAGTCCACGGGAAGGGTTCGGAGGTCCACGGGAGGGCCACCCCTCCGGGGGCCACATGGGCTGCGTGGGGAGGAGCCAGCCCCTAGTGGGCTGGGCGCACCCTCCCTTGGGCCCTTGCGCCTAGGGTTGAGGGAACCCTAGAGGGCCCCTTGCTTGGGGGCAAGCCCCCTCCCTTGGCCGCCCCCCTCTAGATGCATCTAGAGGGCCGCCCCTCCTCCCTTCCCTATAAATAGAGGGGTGAGGGAGGCTGCATACACAACTTGAAGGCGCAGCCGCTCCCGTTCCCAACACCTCTCCTCCTCCGCGTGTGCTTGGCGAAGCCCTGCCGGAGAACTGTCACTCCATCATCATCACGCCGTCGTGCTGCTGCCGGAGCCATCTTCCTCAACCTCTCCTTCCTCCTTGCTGGATCAAGGCGGAGGAGGCGTCGTCCGCACCGCACGTGTGTTGAGCGCGGAGGTGCTGTCCGTTCAACACTTTGATCATCGGTGATTGAGTACGACTCCATCATCACCATCCCCTTGAAGCGCTTCCTTTTCGATCTACAAGTGGTATGTAGATGCAAACTCACTCCCTTGACTCGTTGCTTAGATGAACTCATAGATGGATCTTGGTGAAACCGTAGGAAATTTTTTAATTTTCTGCAACGTTCCCCAACAGGTGCTTGACTTGCTCTTGCGTGAGCCGACGCCAGAAATTCTTCTTGCTACCTCTTGAGCACTGTGTTGGATTTCCCCGAAGAGGAGAGAATGATGCAGCAAAGTAGCGTAAGTATTTCCCTCAGTTTTTGAGAACCAAGGTATCAATCCAGTAGGAGGCCACACATAAGTCCCTCGTACCTGCACAAAACGATAGCTCCTCGCAACCAACGCGATTAGGGGTTGTCAATCCCTTCACGGTCACTTACGAGAGTGGGATATGATAGAGATGATAGATAATATTTTTGGTATTTTTGATATAGAGATGCAAAGTAAAAAGTAAAAGGCAAAGTAAAAACAAAGCAAGTATTAAAGTGATGGAGATTGATATGATGAGAATAGACCCGCGGGCCATAGGTTTCACTAGTGGCTTCTCTCAAGAGCATAAGTATTCTACGGTGGGTGAACAAATTACTGTTGAGCAATTGATAGAATTGAGCATAGTTATGAGTATATCTAGGTATGATCATGTATATATGCATCACGTCCGAGACAAGTAGACCGAAACGATTCTGCATCTACTACTATTACTCCACTCATCGACCGCTATCCAGCATGCATCTAGAGTATTAAGTTAAAAAAGTAGTAGCATTAAGCAAGATGACATGATGTAGAGGAATAAATTCATGCAATATGATAAATACCCCATCTTGTTATCCTCGATGGCAACAATACAATACGTGCCTTGCAACCCTTTATGTCACTGGGTAAGGACACCACAAGATCGAACCCAAAGCTAAGCACTTCTCCCATTGCAAGAACTACCAATCTAGTTGGCCAAACCAACCGGATAATTCGAAGAGACTTGCAAAGATAACCAATCATACATAAAAGAATTCAGAGAAGATTCAAATATTATTCATAGATAATCTGGATCATAAACCCACAATTCATCGGTCTCAACAAACACACCGCAAAAAGAAGATTACATCGAATAGATCTCCACGAGAGAGGGGGAGAACATTGTATTGAGATCCAAAAAGAGAGAAGAAGCCATCTAGCTACTAGCTATGGACCCGAAGGTCTGAAGTAAACTACTCACACTTCATCGGAGGGGCTATGGTGTTGATGTAGAAGCCCTCCGTGGTGGATGCCCCCTCCGGTGGAGCTCCGGAACAGGCCCCAAGATGGGATCTCGTGGATACAGGAAGTTGCGGCGGTGGAATTAGGTTTTTGGCTCCTGTTCTGATCGTTTGAGGGTACGTAGGTATATATAGGAGGAAGGAGTACGTCGGTGGAGCAACAGGGGGCCCACGAGGCAGGGGGCGCGCCGGGGCGCCCCCACCCTCGTGACCGCCTCTGTTACTTCTTGGAGTAGTGTCCAAGTCTCCTGGATCACATTCGGTGAGAAAATCACGTTCCCGAAGGTTTCATTCCGTTTGGACTCCATTTGATATTCTGTTTCTTCGAAACACTGAAATAGGCAAAAAACAACAATTCTGGGTTGGGCCTCCGGTTAATAGGTTAGTCCCAAAAATAATATAAAAGTGGATAATAAAGCCCAATATAGTCCAAAACAGTAGATAAAGTAGCATGGAGCAATCAAAAATTATAGATACGCTGGAGACGTATCAGTATGGACGCAAGAGATGATGTAGTTTTGCTTATAATTGAATGCATGCTAATTTGAATACTACTTTGTTTTACGATTTGGTTTTGCTAAAATTGGAGAGCACCAGGCGTATGCATTTGATTAGTTGATAGCTTATAGGGTTTTTGTTTTTGCAAAAATCTAGAAGCCTCCTCCATCATCCCCGCCGTCGTCCCCATCACCGACCCCCCCTCCGACCTCGAGGTGAGACTAGCCAAATCTCCATGTCAATATGAGTCCTATAAGATATTTTGAAATGTTTTTTCTCATATTTTCAACCATTGAAATGTAATGGCCATCAAGTTTGAATGCTCATATGAAGTAGATAAAAAATGTATATTTCCTTGCCGGCAAATTTCAGGCGCTCGATATGTCCTTTTTCAGAAACATAATTAAACGATATTTTGGGTTGACTTTAAGTCTGTCGAGTCTCCACCATATATGAGAGGACGAAGAATCCCGACTGTTGTCATGGGGGTAGCTTCTCCTTCGTTCCCGTGTGCTAGACAATTTGGTGTAATGCACTCGGGAACGAAAGGAGGAGCTACCATCACCGACGGTCGCAAATGTTAGAGATGAATCAGTGAGGGACAGTCTCCACCATATATATATGAGAGGACGTAGAATCCCGACTGTTGTCATGGGGGTAGCTTCTCCTTCATTCCAGTGTGCTAGACAATTTGGTGTGATGCACTCGGGAATGAAAGGAGGAGCTACCGTCACCGACGGTCGAATATGTACACCACGTGACCTAAGAGTTTTCAAGAAAAGGCTCGACAGACCGATAGTCAACCCATGATGAATAATAATGATCTAATTTAGGTTTTTTAGTACATATATTTAATTGTACAAGATTAATATTTGAATTATGAACATAGGAAATGTCGTACTCGGACGACGAAAACCACCCGGGGGAGTGCGACTGGTGCCACGATGACCGAGGTATGTGCGAGAAGTTCCTTCAGGTGGACGAAGATCAGCGCTTCAGCATTAAGCTCGAGGAGACCTTCGATGTTGAAACGGTACGCAACGACAACAATTGTTTTTTCGTAATTAAGCACGACTTCAACTATTTAAACAGTGTACTTTTCATCTTTTACAATTCGACTAGCTTATCCCATGCTATGCAAGACGCTATGTCTTGGAGAGGATGGGTTTTGAAGACCATGAAAGTATGGAAACAAAGAAAATTCACCTAAGGACCCATCATGGTATGGATTTTGAAGTAAATCTATACAATTCTGAGAGCGTAACCCATTTTGGTTGCAAGAATTGGGAAGCACTTTGCGAGATGTATGGTTTTCATGAGGGTATGCTTGTCACCATGGATCTTGGTGATCCTGACACCGCCGAAGACAATTTGGACATTGGGTCCTTGTTGATACGCTTCCAATCTTCCCCTATGTGAGCTTCTCAAACATAGTTATTAAGTAATTTATATTGTTTATTTCAAAATAGTTGACAGCTTATTTCCATTCACAGCTTATTTTCATTCTTCAAAGAATGTGCGGAAGATGGTAGACAAAACCCACTACACCGATTGCTCCGAATTAACTTATCAGGAGAAAAATCATCTGATCGCATTTTATACTGCTCTTGAGAATTACAATATCTACAATCGAACTCCTCAACATTATGGTCAATACGTGCCACTAGTGCATGTGTTGAACTACGGTAACTACCATGGAGATACCCTAGTAAGATTTTTTTACTATTACGACATCCGTGCATCTTTTGCATACTTCTTAAACTAGTATATCATTGCTAACTACGAAGTTATTACTATGTTTTTCAACAGATAATCCCGAATGATTGTGTGCCTCATCTGATGTATCAGCATGGTCGCCTTGATGTTTTGAACATACAACCAGGTCATCCTACGAATCTCAACTGTCCATACCGGATTTCTAAAAGAAGTGGAGACATGACAATCAAAGAATGGAAAAAATGTATGGACAGTCGTAAGGAGGTTCTTGGAAGCAAAAGGAAGCGAAGCGCAAGAATTGGAGACAGGATGATCTCTATTCTCCATAATGGAGAGTCAGGGTCTATATTGTTTTATGCTATTTTACCTTAAAGAGGGTATTTAGGTCCTACCTAATATTGATGATCATGTGCTAAGAACAATTAAGTAGGGTTGGTTCGATGACTATGAGGATGATGATCGTATGACTGGTTATTAATAACGAGTAGAAGTTGTATGATGATGATTTGTAGGACTTCTTATTATGATGATGAATGATGCGAGCATGAAGAGTTATTATATACATGTGGGTGAAATGAACATGGATTGGATTGAAGTGAAGGCAACATGCATGTGGTACATGTCGAAAGTAGTACAATCCAAACTTGATCAAGTTAGGATTAATATTACTTTCGACATGCACCACATGTTGCCTTCACTTCAATCTAAGCCATGTTTAGGCATAGCAGTAGCGTTGGTAAACCAAGCACGGAGATAAGAGAGAACACTTCTCTCTATTAGCTAGCTAACAACCTAAATTAACCCCCAAAACCCCTAAACCACCCCCTTTAAAAAAAACCTCAGCTCTTGCCAGCTGCTGACGCGTGGATGCCTTTTGGTCCCGGTTGGTGCCACCAACCGGGACCAAACGCCCTCTTGCCTGGGCTCACCGCAGCGGCCATGTGGAGGCCCATCTGTCCCGGTTCATGTAAGAACCGGGACTAAAGGCCTAGGGCTTTAGTAACGACCCTTTAGTCCCGGATCCACAACCGGGACAGATGGGCCTTACGAACCGGGACAAATGACCCTTTTTCTACTAGTGGTACTCACTCGTACAATTCTATTCTCGAAAGAGTTATGAGAAACTTATGTGTTTTAAGATGTAATTAAATCATTCATGGTCAGTATGAAACATTAACAGTACCTGTAATGATAAATTTCTTTCCTGAGTTAATTAAGATGTCCATATAATGAATACTCTATTCCCAATGGCCACCTTTTTATGACTTTGCTTTTTTCTGTGTGCGGCACGATATCGCCGAAAAACCAAAACTTCCCCAAAGTCTCTACTAGGAGGGTGTCCTAAAATGGCACAAACAAGTGATTGGACAGCAACGTGTCCTTGTCCTTTTTACTCCACAGTACTACTCCCTCCGTAAACTAATATAAGAGCGTTTAGAATACTAAAGTAGTGATCTAAACGCTTTTATATTAGTTTACAGAGGGAGTACTTGACAAGATCCACCTATAGGCTATAGGACCGAATGATTTGTCCATCATCATCGTGTCAGCAAAATCTAAAGCTACTTTAAAAAAAAAATGGAAAGCTGACGCTGGTTTACTTCCACACATTTGGACTAAGGACAGTTAATCCTAGTTCTAATCTTTAGGTCCTCGTGTCACTTTAGTCACCCTCTTCTACAAAATGGGATTGATGACTATACAAATTCTTCTTCAAATGGGATCGGGTAATAACTGATAGCCATGGTAGTCGATGATGGATATAATTGTTTTGAAAGAGAATATGGCCATATATAGTGCATAAAATAATACATGTGACCAAAAAGCATCAACACCATCACGACAACATATCACCATTCTAACTTTAGTTCTAATCTTTAGTTCCCTCGTGTCACTTTAGTCACCTTCTTCAAATGGGATTGATGGCTAGGCACACCCCTACTTTCCACAAACTAGGCTACTACTGAAACAAAAGTTAATACTACCACTAGCAACATTTTATTAGCATTGCACCACACAAGTTTCCGGGTGTCTTGTATGGTTGCGTCTTAATCATGAACTTTCAATCCTGCCATGCTTTTAACAATGGGAAACTATGTCTTAGTGTAGCATTTCTAAATCCAGTCAACATGTTAACATCTTGTTCCACTAAAGATAAATACACTCGTCATGGCCTTGTTTGGGTGTGACCACAGGTTCCAAGCTTAATCACAAAGCTATCCATTCACTGCAATTTCATTTTGTTTTCATCATTAATTTTACCTTGTACTTCCGAACTGAAACTCAAGCTAATCATATAGTGGCACGACAAGTCATCCCCACATCACTAATTAAGCATGTCCCTTTTACTAATAAGTCAATTATCACCGTCACGCACTAGAAAGATAAATTAAGGCAAGAACCTCGAGGCCGATCCACACACTTTGTCCTATTTTAAAGAAGGAGAAAATCTAAGCAAGAATGGAAGCTATATACTACACTACTACCACACACTTTGTCCCGTTGAGCTGAAACATGAGAAAAACTTAGATTCCGTTCGATAGTATTAGTTTTGAAGATTCACAAAGTACTCACTAGAACAGTTCTTTTATTGGAAAAGTTAGGAGACACTTTTATGTTTTAAAATGTAATTAAATCGTTCATGGTCACTATGAAACATTACTGGTATCTATAATGACAATTTTTTCTATTGTTAATTAAGATTTACCTATAACTAAAACTCTATTCTCAATGGCCACATATACTGCTCGAAAATAATACATGTGATGAAAGTGCAGCAGGGCCATGACGACATCATATCATCGTTCTAATTCTAGTTCTAATCTTTAGATCTCATTGTGTCAATTTAGTGACCTTCTTCTTCAAATAGGATCGACGGCTAGGCACGTCACTATTTTCCACATACTAGACTACTAATATTACAAAAGTTAATATGCTAACAACATTTAATTAGCATTGCACCGCATAAGTTTCTGGTTATCTTGTATGGTTGCGTCTTAATCACGAACTTCCAATCCTGGCATGCTTTTAACAAGGGGAAACTACGTCTTAGTCTAGCATTTCTAAATCCGGTCAACATGTTAACATCTTGTTCCACTAATGATAAATTCACTCGTCATGGCCACGTTTCAGTGTCTCCACAGGTTCAAAGCTTAATTACAAAGCTATCCATTCACTGCAACTTTATGTCGTTTCTATTATTAATTTTATCTTGTACTTCCAACTGAAACTCATTCTAATCACATAGTGGCACACTAAGTGATCCCCACATCACTAATTAATCATCTCCCTTTTTCTCGTAAGTCAATCATCGTCGTCAGGCACTAGAAAGATAAATCAAGCCAAGAGCATCTAGTCCGATCCACACACTTTGTCCTATTTCAAAAATAGGAGAAAATCTGAGCAAGAACGGAATCTATATACTACACTACTATCACACACTTTGTCCCGTCAATTTGAAATATGAGAAAAACTTAGATTCCGATGAATAGAATTAGTTTTGAAAATTCACAAAGTACTCACTTGAATAGTTCTATTCTCGGAAGAGCTAGGAGTCACTTTTGTGTTTTAAAATGTAATTAAATCGTTCATGGTAACTATGAAACATTGCTGGTATCTGTAATGACAATTTCTTTCCTTCATTAATTAAGATGTCCATATAACTAGTACTCTATTCTTAGTGGCCACCTTTTGTGACTAAGCTTTTTTTTCTGCAGTGCACCTTGCTATAGCCGAAAAACAGAAACTTTCCCAAAGTTTCTACTAGGAAGGTGTCCGAAAATGGCACAAAAAAGTGATTTGACAACAATGTGTCCTTTCCTTTTCGCTTCACAGTACTGCTCAACAACAGCCACCTATAGACTATAGCACCGAATGATGTCCATCATTGTGCCAGCAAAATCTAAAGCTACTTTAAAAAAAGGAAAGCCGACGACTGGTTTTATTCCACACATTTGGACTACCAACCATTAATTCTAGTCTTAATCTTTAGGTCGCTCGTGTCACTTTAGTCACATTTTTCTTCAAATGGGATTGATGGATATACACGTTCTTCTTCAAATGGGATTGTGTAATAAATGATAGACATGGTAGTAGATGACGGATATAATGGTCTCAAAAGAGAATATGGCCAATTATAATGCGTAAAATAATACCTGTGACCAAAATGCTTTAGCGCCATCACGACATCATATCACCGTTATACTTCTAGTTCTAATATTTACTTCCCCAGTGTTGCTTTAGTCATCTTATTATTCAAATGGGATTGATGGCTAGGCACACCCTACTTTCCACAAACCAGGCTACTACTATTGCACAAGTTAATTATACTATACAAGCAATACTTAATTAGCATTGCACCCACAAGTTTCTATGTGTCTTGTAAGGTTGCGTCTTAATCACCAATTTGCATTCGTGGCATGTTTTCAACGAGGGGAAACTGCGTCTTAGTGTAGCATTTCTAATGATCTGGTCAACAGGTTAACATCGTGTTCTATATATTAAAGATAAATATAGTCGTCATGGCAAGTTTGGGTGTCTCCACAGGTTCAAAGCTTATCTACAAAGATATACACTCACTGCAACTTTCTTCCCTTTCCATCACTAATCGTACCGTGCACTTCCATTTTTAGACCTTATTGCCTAGAACTGAAACACAAGCTAATCACATAGTGGCATGACAAGCGAACCACCATCACTAATTAATCATGTCCCTCTTTCTCACTAGTCAATCATCGTCGTCATGCACTAGAAAGATAAATGAAGGCAAGAACATCTAGGCCAATCCACGCACTTTGTCCTATCTAGAAAATATGAGAAAAACTAATCAAGAACAGAAGCTGTATGCTACACTGCTACAACACACTTTGTCCCATTGATTTCAAATATCATAATAACATAGATTCCAATGGATGGCATTAGTTTAGAAGATTCACAGAGTACTCACTCGAACAGTGTAATTCTCGGAAGAGTTAGGAGAAACTTTTGTGTCTTAAAATTTACTTAAATCATTCATGGTCAGTATGAAACATTGCCGGTGGTACCTGTAATGAAAATTTCTTTCCTTCGTTAATTAAAATGTCCATATAATTCAGACTCTATTCTCAATGGCCACCTTTTCCCACTCTGCTTTTTTTCTGCAGTGCACCACACTATCGCTGAAAAACCTGAACCTTCCCAAAGTCTCTACTAGTAGGGTGTCCTAAAATGGCACAAACAAGTGATTAGACAACAATGTGTCCTTGTCTTTTTCACTCCACAATGCTAGTACTCGTCAACAACCACCTATAGGCTATGTATAGTACTGAATGATTTGTCCATCATCATGTTAGCAAAAGCTAAAGCTACTTTTTCAACACACACACAAAAAAAAAAGCAAAGCCGGTGCAGCTGGTTTAATTCCACACACTTGGACTACCGGCCATTCAAACATGATGAGAAACTTGTTAGGTTCCTACATAAGAATATAAGATCAGTAGTGACTGTAAAATGCATAAGGTGGACACATGAAATAATTGGATTCTTAGAAAGATCATGAGAAATTCCTGCTTTAAATTTTGAGTACGTGCAACTATCCATCGCCACAGGCTGGAGCTCCCTATAAAAGCCCCCAAGGCCCCAGGCCATAACACCAGCTAGAAGATCACCCACCAGACCACTTCACTCCACACCCATATGGCGATGCTTCATGAAGAAGAGCTCTCCGAGCTGGCTGGCGACATATCGGTCTATGTGCTCCTCGCGGCCATGCTCCTCGTCTTTGTCGCGGACCAGGCCTGCGCCGGCGGCTGGGGCTGCGCCGTGGCCCACGTCGTGACGAAGATATGGGCCCAGGCCATACTCGTCCTGCTTCTCTTGCCGCTAGCGCTCGTGCTCTTCTTCCGCCGCGCCGCCGGCTGCAGCAGCAAGGTACGTATCGTCACTCACTCTTCTCCGTGCCTCTCTGTTCGATGCCTCTCTGATGATGATGACGAGGATCCTCAAATGTGATAGGCGGCGGACGCGGAGAGTCTCAGCGTCAAGGATGTTGAGGAGCGACCTTATGGCTTTTCCTTGGCTCTTATGTGGCTTTTGCTTGTGGCGATGTTGGGAACCTTCTCTTTCGTTTTTTACATGTATGGATATCCATACTTGGCCGATCTTTTCGGCCACGCGGTTCTCGTGGTCGTTTTCCTGTGTGAAGCCTTCCTCTATGTTCGTGCTGCACTGTCGCTGTGGAAGATGAACCCCACCCCCAACCCCAAGCCCAGCAGCATGGTGGCTGCAGAGTAACGGGGGCAGGATCGCCCACTTACTCAGGTAAGCTGAACATCAACATCAGGCTTCCTCAAAAACTATTGTACCTGAACATCGAATTGTTTTGCAAAAACAAATTGGTAGAAGACGATGCAAATAATGTTCTGGTCATGTAGAAGTAGAATTTTTATTAGTTGGTTCCGCACAGTCATGTTTCCTACCAACTGAAAGTATAGTTGTTGTCCTCAGTCATCACTCATCACCAACCACAGTACTAAAGCGCTCATCTTGTACTAAACCGCTCTCACATGATTGGTAGAGATCGATAAAACAGTAACTAATAAATTTCCTGCTTAATCTTCTGACGTTTGCACTTCAGCTGTTTCTTGTCTCAACTTGAAACGCCATTGATCTTGACACAATTTCAGGTGCGCAGGATCTCGAGCCGGCCGTAGCAAGATGATGGAGAGTACTATGTAGTACTGTACTGCAGGAGCGCTTCTGCTTCTTTCTAGCTTTGTTGCTCTTCTGAATAAAGAGACGGACATGCATGTCCTGTGATGTGTAGTACTAGTAATCTATTCAGTATAACTATTAGTATCAAACGTTAAAGCAGTGCCTGAAGCAATATGGTAATTTGGCTGGCCACTGTCTGAACCGGACCTATCGATCTAATACAGCGTGGATGTGTTGCTGTCATTTACGTGTACGTGCCTATAAAATATGACTGGACGTACGCTCTGATGAACAGCTTCTACTCTGTAGTACTACGTAATATACCATAGCGCTTCATTGGTCTCCTGCTTTCTCCTTGATTGTTACTTTTCTGGTTTTTTCTAGGGATAATTTACCTGTTCCTGACATCTATTTTTTTGACACATTTAAAATATGTTCATAAAAATGTAAGTGATTGCTCGTGTAATTGGGAAAAAATATGGACCAGTACCACTTAATAAATTGTTCATGACATTTCAAGAAATGCTCACCCGTTAAAAAAATATGGTAAAGACATCAATTTTTTCCTAAAATGTAAAAATTTGTTCGTGCAAATCTCTGAAAATGTTTGTTAGTATAAAAATTATACGTGTCATTAAAAAATGGTCATAGCACTTAAAAATTAAAACCGTTTTTAGGAAGTGTTCAAGAATGTAAAACAAATTATTCCAAGTATTTGAAAATAGTTCATGACATGTCATAAAATATATGTACACTGAAACCCGGAGGATTAACAAAGCTAGTGAATATGAAAAACAATTATCAATGAAAATAATAAGTTAAAAGAAAAAAACTAAAGAAAACCGGTATAAACATAGAAAAAATAGAAAGAACAAAACTTGTCGGAACCTTCCCAAAATGGTTGTCCAATGTACGTAGAAGCTTCCGGAAACCAAACACGAACAATGTTGTTGCACCAGATGATACGGACGAATGCTGTAGATGACTTGTCCTTTCTCACAGAAGGCAGATACAAATTTTCCGAAGTGATGGTGTGCTCCTATTTAGCGCTCTTAGCACCAAATTGGTGCTACAACGTGCAGTGGGCCGCAGCCCACCTCGCTCTTCGCTCGGTTTCGCTCCCTCACTGGCACTGCAGATCGATTCCCATTCAAGAGAACGCCATGTTCTAACAGCAAAAAACAAATTAAATGGAGAACACACCGAAAATAAATTAAGTTGAACTCATTTTGCTGAGGGCGTGCAATCCAAATCTCGAAGCAACCAGGAACAACTAATTGTTCGCCGGTAGGTAACATGTATATGGTATACATTTCCTCCATGGGGTAACACACGGGGTCGACCTTCTCCATGTGGGCCCAGGAGAGGAGTGCAAGAAGGCGGTGTTTGTTGGAGGGGAAAAGGCGGAGGGCGATAGAGACAACAAATCAGCCAAAAACTTTGAAATGTAGCACACCTCCGTTCAACAATTTTGACTAATCACTGTGATAGCAATCCATATAGCAAATCTGCTGGAGGTTGCTCTTCCGCTCAAAATGATATGTTTCCGTGGTACAATATGACCACATACAGCAATATAGCAAAATGCTGGGCATGCTCTAAGAGAGATAATTAAGTAAAGTGGAAGCAGGGTACTAAATGATATAGCCATAGTAGTAGATGGTGGAGATAATGGTTGTGAAAGAGAATATGACCATATACAGTACAGGTGACCAAAATGCAGCAACGCCATCACGACACATCATGTCACCATTCTAATCCTGGTTCTAATAATTAGTTCCCTCGTGTCACTTTAGCCACCTTTTTCTTCAAATGGGACTAGGGCACGTCCCTACTTTCCACAAACCAGACTACTATTACAAAATGTTAATACTAGTACTACCAATATTTCATTAGCATTACATTACACAAGATTCTGGGAGGCTTGTATGTTTCCGTCGTAATTGTGAATTTGCATTCTTGGCATGTTTTTAAAGAGGGGAAACTACGTCTTAGTGTAGCATTTCTAGATCTGGTCAAGATGTTGACATCTCGTTCCACCAAAGTTAAATACACTCGTCATGGCCACATTTGGGTGTGTCCACAAATTCAAAGCTTAATCAAAAAGCTAGCCGTATACTCCAACTTTTTCTTGATTCCATCATGAGTTGTTCCTTGTACTTCCAGTTTTGCACCTTATTGCCTAGAACTAACACTCAAGCTAATCACATAGTGGCACGACAAGTGATCCTAACATCACCAATTAATTCTATCACTTTTTCTCATAAGTCAATCATCGTCATCACGTAATGTACTAGAAAGAGAAATCAAGGTAAGAACATCTAGGCCAACTCACACAGTTTGTGCTGTTTGAAAATATGACAAAAAGCTGTAGTACATTGTGTCAGCAAGAATATAAGCTATATATTACATTGTACCAGACATTTTGCATTGTCCCGTTGATTTTAATTATGAGAATATTTTAGATTCTGATAGATAGGGTTGATTTTGACAATTTGCAAAGTACTCACTTGAACAGTTCTATTCTTGCAAGAGTTAGGAGAAACTTTTGTGTTTTAAAACCTAACTAAATCGGTCATGGTCACTACAAAACATTACTAGATACATGAATGACCATTTCTTTCCATCCTTCCTTTCGATGTCCATATAATTCAAACTCTACTCTCAATGGCCACCTTTTACTACTCTTTTTTTTTTCTGTAGTGCAGTACGCTTTTGCCGAAAAACCAAAAATCTTAGCAAAGTCTCTACTAGGAGGGAATCCCAAAACGGCACAAAAGTAAGAGATTGGGCAACAAAATGTTGTGTTTTTTTAATCTTTTTCATTCCTGAATCCCTCACTCCGCAATGTAACTCGACAACCAACTCTAGTGCACTGAATATGATTTCTCAATCATCAACTGCATTAGAAAATCAGAAACAAACAACGACTTTACAAGAAGAAAAATAAATCTAATACTGGTTTAATTCCACATATTTGCATTACCGCACATTTAAAACATGATAACACTATTGCAGGAATGCCTAGCAGTGGCAGGTGGAAAAAGCCCAGCAGTGGCGGGCAAGGCTCTCAGGGGTGCCCGCCACTGACCTCCCACCACTGCTATAATGGCATCAGTGGTGGGCGCTTGCCCGCCTAGAATATCTTTAATGGCGGGCAATCCACGCCACCTGCCAGTGCAGCATAATTATTCCCATGAATTTACTGTGCTCGAATTTGTACACATGATTTACAAAGAGTAAACTGACAAAAGTATATAATCTATAGCATTAACTGAACTAGGCTTAATCCATTATAAAAGCAAATGACAAAGGTTCACATTTGTTCCACTTAACACACTAATATCGCAATACCACATCCATCTTAACAAACTCACAAACACGTCATGAGCTTACAAATGTTTATATCTGCCACTTATTTCTAAATGAGGCTAACGACAACCCTGCCACTTGCTGTGGCGGCTCTTCCTTAACGTGATTTCCATAGGTGTCTCAACCATTAGTCTCTTTCCCATCAGAACCCCCCAACCCCCAACCGACCTCATGGAAGGATATGCGCTCATCTGTTTCGGTCTTGTACTTAACAGTGGTGACAGTTCCCGCTCCATGGTGTACTCCAGCCTTCATCGGGGGTAATTTCCATTATCACTGTGATTAGAAGCACAAACATCACGCAATGTTAGACATCTCACAATGTTAAAGTTACATGAACAAAAAAGAGAGGAAGTAATACAGAGCATGCCATGACTGTGTTTGATGATGTTTGTCTTAGTTAAACAGTGCACAAGGGGCACCCCCATGTAGTTCTCAGTTGGTGGTAAGATCGCCAAGGGATTATTCCTCTCATTCTGTGTAAGCTTCTTCATTCTTTGAGAAAAAATTGGAAAATTGAATAGAACATCATCGTAATCATCCTGACTATCCTCGTCTTCTTGGTCATCATCATCGTCATGAATATCCTCATCATCATGACTATCTTCATCTTCTTGGTTGGCATCCTCATTGTCATGGATATATATCCTCATCATCATGACTATCGTCATCATCCTCATCATCATGACTATCCTCATCATCGTCACCATCCTCACTATCCTCATCATCGACATCATCTTCACCATCCTCATCATCTTGGCTGCATAAATAGATAATGCTTAACATGTTGACCCACCCTTCTAAGTAAAATGTTATGTACTCTCCCCAGTCAGCTTATTTTTTGAAAGGAACTTCATCCATCCATCGCCGCAGATGATGCTTTTATGCTTTCCTTTCTTCACTTCAGCTTGAAATGACCGCCCCTTATTATCCTTGAAGAGCAAAGTATCACCTATTGCACTGTTAAATTTCACCCTTACATTGCATGGGACACACTATGCAACAGTAAAGTAAAATGCGAACCAAATTAGTGGTAATGGCAGTAAATGACTACAAAATGGTTATAATTGTATGCTAAAGTTAAAGACCGTTACCACCGATTTTTGGAGCCCCTCGTTTAAAAAGATCCCAAATTCCTTTGCAGTTTCCGAGCTGTCCGCACAACTATTAATCATATGATGCACTTATTATTTTAACAGAGGGTGAAAATGAACGAAAAAATTTGGCATGACCTTTGCAAAAAAAAAAGAACATATTGAGTGCCAGAAATTTGGCAAAACAGAAGTTAATCAACGTTTCGCCAAAACATTGGCACCCATTTTTGGATCCCTGAAAATAATGTATAAGATGTCCATTAAGCACTCATTTGGATGTACTTGTCATATTTTAGCTTTCTTTTTCTTAGCAAAAGTTCTAACACGAATATACTCGCGCACATCAAACACGTGCATGCAGCCTACTTGAAATAGGTTTGATATTCTACTACCTAAACTTCTCTTAGAATCGGAGTACTACTCTAATAAGATGAATCATATATACACGAGAACCTACAGAACTATATATAGAAAAAATTTGATCACTACCTAATTAAAACTTGCTGACAACTATTGGCAGCGACATACTCGAAGAGCCGCGGTGGCGACATAACCGTACCGGCGGCGGCACCCTAATTAACCCTATCACTAGCCAGCGGCGGTGGCGACATACCCGCACCGGCGGTGACACCCTAATTAATCATATCCCTAGCTAGCGGCGATGGCGACCAAACCCTACCGGCGGCAGTTGGCACCCTAACCCTAGCCCTAGCGGCGGCGGCGGCAGTAGCGCCCTACCCGTAGCCCTGGAGGTAGTGGCGGCGGCGTCCTAGAAGGAGGATAGTGAGGGAGTTTGGGACATACCGGCGGGAGAGGCGCAGACAGTCTCGATGATGGGGAAGAGACGACGGCGGGAGAAGACGCACCACGCGGGATGAAGGAAGCGAATGCCGGAGAACCGGATTTGACTCAATGTGGCCGTAACGGGGTATTTTGTGAGGGGGGACTGGCAGGCGGCCCTTAGGGCTCGCCATAGCATATTTTTGGAATTTTTGGAACATTCCAGTGCGAGTTGCCCAAAGACATGTGTGGCGGGCGCTACGAGATGCCTGCCACAGGTCACTGACAGAACAATGGCGGGCTCTTCTTGCCGCCAGCTAGTAGAGTTTTCCACCAAGCGATGATCCTGCAGGGAGTTCACCTGTGGCGGGTATAGAGAAATGCTCGTCACTGCTGACACTGTGGCAGTGGCGGGCGCATCTAGGTACCCACCAGTGCTATTTCTCCAAGGTAGCAGTGGCGGGTGCCGCGTCGCGCCCGCCACTCATTTGGGTTCACCTATAAGCCTTTTCCCAGTAGTGCAAGTACACAAGAATACATGATTAGTCATTGTAAAGTGCATAACAATGACATATATAGTTGGATTCTTACTTTCTTAGTATAAACATGAGAAATTCCTCTTTTGAATTTTGATTATGTTTGACCAAGACCATTCCACGGCTCGGAGTTCGTCAACATTGAATTAGCACTGCACCGCACAAGTTGCTGGAGTTCTGTATGTTTGTGTCTTAATTATGAACTTGCAATCCTGAAATGTTTTTAACAATGGGAAACTATGTCTTAGTGCAACATTTATAAATCTGGTCAAGATGTTAACATCTTGTTCCACTAAAGATAAATAAATCGTCATGGCGACGTTTGGATGTCTCCATAGGTTCAATGCTTAATCACAAAGCTATCCTTACATTGCATGCAACGTCCTTTTGTTTCTGTCATTACCTTGTACTTCCATTTTTACCCCCTATGGCCTTGAACTGAAACTCAAGCTAATCATGTAGTGGCACGACAAGCAATACCCACATCACTAACTCATTCTCTCTCTTTTGCTCATAAGTCCATAATCGTCGTCACGAACTAGAAAAAGAAATCAAGGCAAGAGCGTATAGGCCGATCCACACACCTGTCCTATAGGAAAATATGAGAAAAATCTATACTACATTGCATAAGGAAGAACAAAGGAGACCGGTGTTTCCGCTCCCGGGCTCATCTGAGCCCGGGCAAAATAAAAAATCACGAAAAATAGAAAAGAAGAATAAAAAAATCATGATTTTTTTTGCAAGCAAGATGCTCATGCGTGTGATGTTCGTGCAAAAACTTGTGGAGTTTGGACATTCGTGAAGTGCATGACAAAAAAAGGCAAAATTTGGCTCTATGAGTAAGGTTACTGTTTATGCACTATTTGTAACGATTTTCTCTTTTTTGCCGCGAGTTCCTCGGATGTCCAAACGGGGTTAAATTTTGCACGGACATCATGCACGCAAACATCTTCCATACAATTTTTTTTCTGACTTTTTGAATTTTTAGTATTTTTTTTAATTTACTGTAGCTCGGGAGCAGATGAGACCGGGCACCGAGTTGGATTTCGAGAACGAGACAGACGTTTCTGCTCCCCGGCAAAATAAAAAAATCACTAAAAATAGGATTGATTTGAAACATGAGAGATTTTCAGATTCTGGTCGATAGGATAGATTTAATATTCAAGATTCACAAAGTACTCAATCTAACAGTTCCATTCTTGCAAGAGTTAGTAGAAACTTTTGTGTTGTAAAATATGCTCATGGTCACTATAACAGTTCTATTCTCCGAGACCATTCTGTTGCCGTTACCATTGATCCTTCTTCGGCTTTTCATCGGGGCGACGTCGATGGTAACCATCTCTTTCGTTCTTAACATGTGGGGATATGTTCTGGCGATCTCTGACCTTCTCGGCGACGCGGCTCTCTTGTGCATTATCCTGTGTGAAGCCCATGTCTACATCCGCGCTGCAGTGGCGCCGTGGAGGATGAATCCAGGGGCCAGCAACATGGTGGCAATGGCAGAGTAACGGAGGATTGGTAACTGGCATTGATTAATTACTCCTGTAATCATGCTTTCCCTTAAAAGTATTTTATCTGAACATGGAGTGCTTTTGTACCAACAAATTGGTAGAAGGATTTGAAAGTAATGTTCAAGCACTCAAGTAGTACTACTTTTCTTCGGTTCATTTTGGTACCTTTTTTGGCTTTCTGTTTTGCACTGAAAACACGAAAATTAAAAAAAATGAAATTATATATCTAAAATGTTCAGCAAGTATTTTTAAAAATATTCAATATATTTTTTAAAATATCTGGAATGTACTATAAACTCGTATATTGAAAAAATATTCGACTCTAGCCTACCCCAAATTGTTTGAGACTGAAAGCTTTGGTGGTGGTGTTGTTGTACACTGAAAAAAAAAATATCAGCGTACATGTACTGAAATCTAAAATCCAGTGTGCATTCAAGAAAAATGTTCAACATGTATTAAAAAAATGTTGGACATATACTGAAAAAATGTTCATCAGGTACGAATGAAGTTCAATGTATATAAAAAATGAAAAGGGGAAAAGGCAGGAAACAACCTGTAGAAAAGGTAATTATTTTGTAAGAAACCAAGATAAAGGTTTTAAAAACTTTAAAAACGAAATAAAAAATAAAAAGTAATATAGGATATAAATAAAAATATATAAATTTGAAAAAAAAGTACAAACCAAAAAAAAAATACTCGGCTGAATGGTAGTGGAACGCTAATGACAGCAAAAATAGTCGGCTGAAACTGTTAGAACTGGCTCTAAAATGGGTCGGCTCATTTTTTTTTTCTGTTGCTGTAAGCGTACCCCTGACTAATGTGTGATGCCGGCCGTGATTTCCTATTGGTGAATGCTGGGCGCCGGCGCACCAGCTCAAGTTTGGGCCGGTCACGCGCTAGCCGTCCGATTGACTCCCGCATAGTCGTTAGATGAGGCCCGCTCCTTGTCATCTTTCTCGTACCGCAGTGAATCTGAGAAAGAAAAAAAGCGAGACATAGTGGCCGCCCTCCTCTTCCTCTGCATGCTCACGCTCGTCACATCCCATCGCCACCGACAAGCCGCCGACACTCGCCCCTCGCCGCTACTGCCCATCCCTCCCTCCTCGCCCACCTACAGAATCAGTGGCGACGACGCCCTGGTTCGCATCCAAACAACGGTGGCAGCAAAAAACGACGCTGGTTCCAGCAAGCAAAAAACCGGTGGTAGCACAAATTGTAAAAATTGGACGTTGCTCCAGCAGTTCAAAAACTCCGATGGTAACAAAAAATAAAGCTTGTTCCAGCAAACCAAAACGCTAGTTGTAGCAAAAATTGCAAAAGAAGGGTGCTAGTTAAAGCAAACTCAAAACACTCATAGTAACAAAAAATGGTGCTGGTTCCAGCAAGAAAATAAACGTGGTAGAAAAATGTAAAATTAGGCGCTGGTAGTAGCAAACTAAAACGTCAGTGGTAGCAAAAATGTAGAATTAGGCATTGATAGTAGCAAACCAAAACGCAAGTAGTAACAAACCAAAACGCCGATAGTAGCAAAAATGTAAAATTAGGCGCTGGTAGAAGCAAACCAAAATGCCAGTAGTAGCAAACCAAAACACCGGTAGTAGCAAAATTGGAGGTTGGTTCCAACATTTGGTCGCCGCCGTTGTAGCACTTGGTGGTCGTGGTCACCACCCATCGCCTGCCCATTGTAGCTCCTCCATCCATCGGTTGCAGCTCCCGGCGTGGCCGGTTGCAGATCCCGCGTGGGCGGTTGTAGCTCTTGGTCCACCTGTTGCAGCTCTCCCGGCGTGATTCTCCTCCGTCCGTCGCCGTCCCTCTGGTCCATCTCTAGTATCTGTGGCGATAGTGGGTCGTCGGAGGAGCAGGGATGGAGAGGGCCGATGAGCTATGCAACATAAAAGGGAAATCTCATCAGAGAGGGACGAAAAGAGGAGCAGATGGGGGTCCTGTCGGTGATGGGCTCGCCGGAGAAGCCGTGGCACTCGCCGAGCCTGGATACAGAGAGAAAGGGCGAGCTGAGATGGATATGTGCAAGAAATTTAGACAGAAGCTGTGTGAGGAGAGGATAAGATGCGTGTGATGGAGAGGATAAGAAAAGGACATATGCGTGTGGGCCCTCATAACCGCGTGGCGCGAGCGTGGCTGAAAGACCAGCCGAGCGTTCGGCCGGCCTGCCGCACGTAAACGTTTCCCTTTCCTATTCGGTGCCTTCAGTGCTGGTTACTTCACAAATGTTACAGGACGCTCACGCACGTTTCTATGGGTGGGCCCATTTAAGGCCTCCGGTTTTGGGATGCATCCGGCTGTGTTTTTTGTGCTTTTTCTCTTTACGTGTTTGTTTGGTCGGTTTTCTTATTTATCTTTATTTTTCTTATTCCTTTTCTCCGTTCTGTTTTGTTTTTATGTTTCTATTGTTTTTATTTTGTAAGCATTTCGCAAATGTGAGAACATTTTTCAAATTTAGAATTAATTTTCAAATTTGAGAGCTTTTTGAAATTGCGAGAATGTTTTAAACCCATGAAATCCACTAACTTCTTTTAAATTGATGATTGTTTTTCAAATTCCTAAAAAAATTCAAATTAGTGAACATGTTTTTCAGATTCATGAACTTTTAGAATTTTGTGAATTGTTTCAAATATATGAACTTTTTGAAACTTGTGATTTTTTTCAAAATTAGAAGAAAACTCGAAATTCAATTTTTTTGAACAAGAACCTTTTCAGCTTCAGGATTTTCCCAAAATTGACGATGAACTGGTTAAACCTAGGAACAATCAACCGATGGACCGAACGAGGGATGGCCAAGCACGCAACCTTCTCGTGTTGTTAGGCCGGCTCAAGATGGTGCTTGGGAGCGCCAGCTTGTTTAACTAGCACTAGCGGCGCCAAACATGAGATCTCATGCCTAGTTGCCTACAGACTTCTTTGCCTTACTAGTAAATGTGTACGTGCAATGCACGTTAATATTAGATAATATATTAATTACACATAAATATTAGGTAGGATATTATTTACGTATTAATTATGTGATTAGCATTGTCATTAATATTTGGTATGATATTAACTGTACACTAAACGTGTTGAGCGCTCATCATTGAAGTAGCCCGAGTCGTTGGATTGACCTGATTTTATAGCCCGGGATTTGTTGGATTTGCCCCTTTTGGTCTTTCTATATTGGTATAGATGTCTAAATTCGGATTATGCCCCCCCCCCCCCCACCCCCAGCACTCTTTAGGCTGACCCAACGTAGCTGCCCACACGTGGTTTCAATTTTCTTCATTTCCCCCATTTCTCTTTCTCCTGCCTTTTGCGTTTTTCTTCCTTAATTTGTCATTTTATTTTGCCTTATTTTAATAGAATATATCCTCTTATGTGTTCGCTTTTAATAATTCATGAACTTTTAAACTAGTTATGAATATTTTATTTAATAAAATCCATTTTAAGGAAATCGGTAACTGGAAGCTGCTCGATCGGCTTGGGAGTAGCGATTAATCATGAATCGCCATATTAACTGAATTAATCGGTCGACCATTAAACGATAGATTAAATAGGAACCTATCAACATATATCTAAATTTTTAGGTATTATAGCGAGTAAAATGCATCATAGGTCCTATAACTATCCGAGGTGTGTCACTTTAGTCCTATAACTATCAAAGTGCAGATTTGAGTCCCAAAACTATTCCGAGTCGTTCACTGCAGGTCCTATGGTCGCCCCAGCAGCGTTGACCGTCCCACGTGTCACCTGGACCGGTGCCACATCGACCAGAGGGGCCCACCAGGCTAAACAATGAAGCGTTTATTTGCAGGAAAGCCCTTGAAATCTCAGCTCGTCTCATTCTCAGACTCTCCATCTCTCTTCTCTGAGCGAATCTCTCGAGGCGGCGATATGGTGGCGACCGGCGGCGTTCGGAATTGATGTCCAGCGATTGGGCGCGGGGCGGGAGTCGGGCTGCTAATCCGACCATGGCGCTGGTCCGATGGCTCCATCGCGGCTTCCCAACACCCTCCTCCGGAGTATGGTAAGAACCTAACCCCAGTCCTGCTGCACCCCTTTTGGCTTAGAGATTTCAATAGAGTAGCAAGATTTGACACGATTTGGGCATTACAGCTTAGATATTGTGTCGATTCAGTCTGAATGTACATATGGCTTCTCTTCCCGTACTGAAATCTCTTGTCTGTACTAAAATCTTTCTGTACTGAAATCTATTTCAAAAGAGTTGGGCATCTTCCTGTACGTATGGAGATTTGGGCATCTTCCTGTGTGTATGGTGATTTGGGCAGTATTTTTCCTGCAGTATATAATCCCCGCTGTAACTGAAGCCTTGTTATGTACAGTGGTATCTTTTTTTGCATTATAAGCTCGTCCTGTACACCTATAGTACCATTTGAAATTGTACTGCTGATGTATATCTGTACTAGTGGTGATGCAAAAAAAATTGTACTGCTGATGTATATCTGTACTCTGTTTTTTTTTCATGTAATAGGACCCAAGGAGGAGCTGTTCTCAGTAGAGATTAATCATGGTGGGGTTTTTCTCGGCTTTGGAGCAAACAAGAAATACATGGATTGCAAAACAGATTTCTTTGATCATTGTGAGGTTGAAACCTGGTCGCCGTTGTGGATTAAAGATTTTGTGCAGCAGCTTGGCTATGATCCAAGTAAAGTGCAGTGTTTCTGGTTACTTCCTGGCATGAATTTGGATAATGGACTGAGAATTATTGATAGAGATGCAGACTGTCTTAGTATGACTGCTGTTGTGCCAAAGTTCAAGCATTTCAAGTTGTACATGGATCATGGTGATATTTATAGCGAGCTGAATATGGATGACATATGCATAATTGGCTCACCTACAATGCCTGATATCATGAGTCCCGTGAAGCCACAAGAAAGAGGTACAAAGAGTTCTATTAGGAGTAGTCCTAGGATCAAGAGCAAGGCACAAAAAGGGAGAACTAAAGAACAAGTGCAGAAAAACAATGACAGTGATAGTGATGATAGTGATAGTGATTGTAGTTATGAAGATTGGGCTGACTCAGACAATGACTTTAAGAATGGCGATGATAATCTGTTTGAGGAGTGGGTTGATGACTTCAATAAGGATCTCAGAGCAAAGAAAAATAAAGCAGCACAGTACGAGAGGGATAGTGACTATGACACTGATGAGCTAGAACTGCCAGCTTCAGAGAATGAGGGAAATGAATCCGAACATGAGGTTGTTATGGAAAAAGGGAAGAAAAAGAAAAAGAAGAAGGTGAAGCTCAGGTCTTTCAAGCCAGAGGACGTGAAATCACCGATATTCAAATTGGGTATGAAGTTCCCTACTGCAGGTGATCTTAGAAGGGAAAT
The DNA here is from genome assembly GCA_021605205.1 of Aegilops longissima. Classification (NCBI taxonomy): domain Eukaryota; kingdom Viridiplantae; phylum Streptophyta; class Magnoliopsida; order Poales; family Poaceae; genus Aegilops; species Aegilops longissima. The sequence goes on from CM038682.1 coordinate 24,418,974, forward strand.
TCGAGAGTACGCTATTCAGAATAGAGTTGCAATCAAGTATGCAAAGAATGATAAACAAAGAATTAGGGCACACTGCTCGGATGACTGTCCATGGTATTTATTCGCAGCACCTGACAGCAGAACCACAAGTTTTGTGTTGAAAACTTATGTGGGGGATCACACCTGCAGTAAAGAATGGGAGGTTAATGGATTCACATCAAGATATCTAGCAGGCAAGTATTTGGAGAACTTCAGGGCAGACGAAAAGATGACATTGATGAATTTTGCAAGATTGGTGCAGAAGGACTACAACATGATCCCTACAAGGAGCAAGCTAGCAAGAGCAAGAAGGATAGCAATAAAGCAGATTCATGGAGATGAGGAGAAACAATACTCGATGATGTGGGACTATGCACAAGAGATCAGAATGTCAAACCCTGGAAGTAGCATGTTTATCAAACTCAAAGATGGCAGATTCCACCAATGTTACATGTCATTAGATGCTTATAAAAGAGGCTTTTTGGCTGGATGCAGGCCTGTTATTTGTGTTGATGGGTGCCATCTTAAAACAAAATATGGTGGACAATTGCTGACTGCTGTAGGGATTGATCCAAACAATTGTATTTTCCCCATTGCTATGGCTGTAGTTGAAGTGGAGGACACACCAACATGGAAGTGGTTTCTACAGACTTTGAAAGATGATCTGCACATAGTGAACACATCACCTTGGACAGTGATGAGTGATAGGCAAAAAGGACTAATAAATTCCGTTACTGCTCTGTTCCCTCATGGACAACACAGGTTTTGTCTGAGGCACCTTTACCAAAATTTTGCAAAGAAGTGGAAGGGCGAGAACCTGAAGAACAAGTTATGGGCAATTGCAAGGTCATACAATAAAATTGATTGGAGAAAAAACATGGATGACATGAAGGAGGCGTGGAACAATTTGTCCTAAGATCAAAAAGATACTTGATAAGAATGCAGAAATGGCTAATAATTGTCAGGCGTTGCCTTCTGGCAAAGGCATCTTTACTGTCTTGGGACTCAGAGGCGAGTACAAGGTTGACATAAACAAAATACACATGTTCATGTAAAGCTTGGCAGCTAACAGGCATACCATGTAGACATGGCATCTCTTGTCTCAGAGGTGAAAGAATCAAACCAGAGAATGTTGTCTCTCCATGCTATAGTATTGCAGCATTCAAGAAAGTATATGGTGAAGTTATTATGCCTTGCAGAGACCCAAGAGAGTGGGAAAAGATGAATGCTGCTCCAATCTTGCCACCCCTATACGAAAAGCATGTTGGGAGGCAGTGGCGGACCTAGCGTGTGTGCATGGTGTGCCGTGGCATACCCAGAGTTTATGAGAATTTTTTTATACCATATAATATTTTAGCTCAGTTTTACTAAGCCAGCCAGCCAGGCCCAACTGCCATCACGTGGCGACCGGACAGAGCGGCGGCGAGAGATAAGCGAGCGGCGCGACCTAATGGCCTAATCTCTCGCTCGGCGCTGCCAAACCAGGACGCGCCGCCGCTCGGCGCTCACCGCCTCACCCACTCGGCCGCTGCTGCTCCCCTTCGAAGTCGAAGCAGCGCCGGCCACCGGCGCTCCTTCCCTTTGGCGAGAACAGCTAGCAAGCAGCAAGCGCCCGCGACCATGAGACCGCCGACCCGTCGACCCGGACCAGAGGGCCGCCGCCGCCCGGAGGAGCTCTTCCCGCCCGCGCCTCCCGTCCCGACGGCGACGCCCTCGGCCCCTCGTATCCTCTCCTCCGGTCCTCCACCGCTCGGCCTTTGCTTGATTCGATTCAGGTGAGATCTGTCTGGTACTGCCTCATGTTCTTTTTGCCCAGATCTGAAATGCGAAACGTCTCGTCACTGCCTATATAACGAACAAACTGCACTGTCCAGTATGTAGTAATGTTTGCTGCCCTGTTTGTTGATGTTCTTAAACATTCAAAAAGACCATTTAAAACTCGCTGAACCTGTCCAGTTTTCAGCTAGTAAACTGTAAACATAACCATTGATGATGCTTATTTGTGTTGTTCTTTTTGTTGTAATTGTACAACCGAAGATGAAGAGGAATGGTGACATTAAGTCCTTTTTTCAGAATTATGAGGCTGCTAAAAGAAGGAAGGTTGCAGCTGAAGAGCAGCCTGAATATGAAGATATAGTGTCAAATATTGAAGATGAAGCAGTCCTTCCTCAACCTCTAGTCCATTCTGCAGAGATTGAAGTTGATATTGAAGATGAAGCATGTTGCAACAAAGAAGCATGTTCTTTATGATTTGGTCTACTTACTCATCAAATTGATTGATTTTACCAGTGCAGCGGCGAGTGTTGAAAGAGTGTTTTCAGCAATGAATCTAATGAAAAATAAGTTGAGGACTACTATGAGTGATGATCGCTTGAATGATTGCTTGGTGATATTTATTGAGCGGGATGTGTTCATGGAAGTAGCGAAGATGACATAGTTGATGCTTTCATGGCAATGCAAAAACATAGAGTTACCTAGTGATGTAATTTTCTACTTGTTCTTTTTTCATGTAAGACTACTCGTATTGTAATTGAGCACATTTGAGATATATTTTGTGAACTAAATTGTTGTGAGATTTGCATTAAGCTACTCAAGTTATTATTTTGCCATATTTTGTCTGACACATGGATTAGGTGAGGAATTTTTTTTAAAGTGTGCACACCCTTCATTTTTTTCCTGGGTACGCCACTGTTGGGAGGCCTAGTAATAAAAGAAAGAAGAACCCTGTAGAGACTGATGAAGGAAAGTTGAGCAAGCATGGTGCGGTTTCTCACTGCAGTATTTGTAGGTCAGTTGATCATAATAAAAGAACTTGCACTGGAAAAAGGTAGACAGGAGCAACAAGATGAGGCAAGGCAAGGGGAGCAGCGAGAGGCAGGGCAAGTGCAGCAAGGTGAGACAGTTCAAGGACAAAACTCAATTCCAAGGCATATTGCCAAAAAGGCAAAATTACCAGTGAAGAGAAGGATTACTTCAACTGATCAGGTAACAATTACTAGATAATTTCCTTTATGTTACTTCTAGTTAGTTAGTTGCTAACTTAAATCCAAAACTACTCTGGAATTGTAGAACACATCTTCTGCAAGTGTGGTTGGATCTAGTGTAATACAAGTGTGGGAGCAGAACATGTCTGTGTTCGACATACTGATGCAATCCGTAAGTTCTTTTCAACTTTTGTAAATCTCATGGAAACTCTCCTATTCCAAAACTGATGTAAAACATGTTTTCACATTTGCAGTCACAGCCGTCCCAAGAATCCCAGGCACCAAGACCTCTTCCTGACAATCAATTTCTTGCAAGCCAAATAGAGGATCTACCAATGACAAAACAGACCACAACTATAATCCATGTAGCAGCAAAGAAGAAGAAAAGGAAGGAGAAGATCACGGAGAAGGAGAATGTTATTCCTAGGAAGAAGAAATAGAAGATGAAGTGGACATGCCTTCTATTGGACAGAACCTGGTTTCTTTTTGGACAGAGTTTGGTTTCTTTTGGATAGATAGAGATGGTTAGGGCCTTCACAAATTGAAGGCTTTATTTTGGATGGAGGTACTACTTATGTAATGTGGTACTACATCATGCAGAGTGCAACCCAGTACCACATTACATAGTTGCAAGCTTTAGTGTGTATCTATGTTTATGTAAGAGCACTCCTTATGTAATGACAATATGATGTGCTACTTCCTGGAAGTGTGGCAATTCTCATCTATATATTTTCCTGTTAAGTTGCAACATTCATTTGTCACTTGCATGATCATTTGCCGCGCCGGCTTGTTCCTGCTACATCTTGATGCCGTCGAGCTTGTTCCAGACATGGCAGAACTGATGAAAGAGAGATGAGATTGCAGAGAGGAGGGCTGCGGCTGGAGAGCAAACCGTTTGATGGACCAAATTGCAAAATGTATCAACCACCAATGGCGGGAAATCTTCCACCACGCGCCCTGGATCGTTGTGGCACTGGTCCAGGTGACATGTCAGCCAACAATCACTGCTGGGGCGACCATAGGACCTGCAGTGAACGACTCGAAATAGTTTTGGGACCCAAATCTGCACTTTGATAGTTATAGGACTAAAGTGACACACCTCGGATAGTTATAGGACCTATGATGCATTTTACTCTATTATAGCATACTCTCATGCTCTTAACTATGTAATATACCAAATATGTTACGGTTTGGTCAAACCCTATCTATTGAAGAGCGAGAGGGGGATGGGAGGGGTCACGGGGCAAAATGTTGGGCTGTGTTTGCCCCTAACTCAATGGGCCAATAGTGATTAATCTGCCTGAGAACCTATCTCACAGGAAAGTTAATCGGCCTGATAAGTTAACGCGGTGAATAGGTGCTATTCGATTTGGTCATCCTACAAGTAACGATTAGCTGACCCGTTAGCTAATTAATCGGATGAATTCTTGAATAGTGATAAAATCCCATAGATACTTCAAAAGTATTTTTCAAAAATTTTATTATTTTTTTAAAAATGTGGTTATATTTTTTAAAAAAATCATGTATATTTTCAAAATTCTAAAATATTTTCTAAAGTTATGAACCGTTTGAATTCATCAACATTGTTAATTTTATGGACATTTTTGAAAACTCAAAATAATATTTCTAATATTTTTAATATCTTGTCTGTAGCTAGTTTTGAAAAATAAGGGCGGGGCTGCCCGCTATGGCGACCAAAAGTGTCCAAATTGAAAAAGGAGTGAAACTACTAGTTGGGTCGCCGTACTACATGCAAGGTGTGTGTTTATGATCGCTTTCCAGGGAGCTCCTAGTCACCAGCGTTGCAGGCGCCCGTTAACAAGCTGGAGCCTGTCAGCATCGCTGGCATGGGCCGGCCCACGAGCGCGCGCTCACTCGGAAAAACAAAACGGTCGCTCCTGCTTCAGTCGCTCCTCACTTGCTTCGCTCAGGGGCGGAGTCAGGATTTAGACATAGAGAAGGGAAGACTAGTTTAGTACTATAGAACTATAGTAGGATTAGTCAACCAAAATAGTATATCAACATATGTTTAAAAATATATGGGTCACTAACAAATCATCCCAAATACTAAAATTCAGAAACACAGAAAACTTTAAAATTGGCTGTACTTTATTGGTTATTTTTCTAAAAAAATACTCCTATAGCTCTACTGTCATTATTCATCAATGTCTCGATCCAGAATTTTGGCACCAGCACAGATTTGAGATTGAGGCAATTCATATGAACAATTCTCTTCGTTTTCCGACTAACAAAGTATATATAGCCAAACAAAAGGAAAAGGGGGTTACATCATACTGGCAAAACTTTTAGGTATATGAAGTACAATACCGTGTATATACCTTGCCTAATTATCTGGTTGTGTGTGGATGGAAGCGACCAAGAGGACGGTCAGCGGCAGCCGCCATATTCGCCGCTACTCCGCTGCCTCGACAAGCCGGGAATCAAGTCCAAGGTCAGCGACCTGGGAACGGCGTCCGGCGACAGACGTCATAGCGCCATGGCGGCGAGATAGATAGATCTAGCGATCTGATCGTGAGGCGAGAAGAGATCGAACGAACTACCAGACCTCCATGATCTATCGTCTTTTTTTTTTTTTGAGCAACCCATGATCTATCGTCTATATACATAGGCAAGGTAGATGGGCTATTTTTGTTGCATCCTGGGCTTCGGCGCATGAACAACAACGTGCCTTTTTGGGCTTAAATAACATAATTAGGCATGTAATCTCCGAGTGCATATATACGGGTATTAGTACTGGCCCATACTATATTTCTTTGAGGGGGTCTAGCCCTGTCTCTCCGCCCCTGGCTTCGCTGGATCGGCCACTGGCTAGCAGCCCAGTTTTCCCCCCTTATTTTCCTATTTCTTACGAAATAAAAAGGTGAAATCAAAAAAGGTTTACAGATTTAAAGAAAAAGCTTCACCTATTTGAAAAAAAGTTCATCTCTTAAAAAAAGGTTCATCGTTTTTTTGAAAAAGTCTTTCGATTTTGAAAAAAAGTTCATCAAACTTGAAAAAAGTTCATTGAATTCTAAAAAGAGTTCATCTATTTTGAAAAAGTTCATCGATTTAAAAAAAGTTCTTTGATTTTCAAAAAAGTTCATTGATTTAAAAAAAGTTCATTGATTTTTAAAAAAGTTCATGGAAATTGAAAAAAAAGTTTAGCCAATTTGAAAAAAAATCAGAAAAAATCAAAAAAGTTCAGAAAATAGTTCATCGAATTCAAAAAAAATTCATCGATTTGAAAAAAAGGTTCACATATTTGCGGACAATTCATCAGGCAAGGAAAAAGAAGACAAAAAAAGGAAAAATGAAAAAAAATGAAAATGGAACAAATAAATGACGTATAGGTAGAATGTTAGCCAGCCCCGCTTGTTTGCGGGGTGGTTAGAACAGGCAACCTTGGATGGGGAGAACATTTGAGTTCACCATCGGAGCCTATGTCGGTATTTTATGACTGAAAAAGGTCTGATCACCATTGATTTCATTAGGGAAAACAAGATAATTGGGCGCATGTTGCAACGGGGACATAAATATTGTGTACACAATCATCGTGATTACATAGCAAAAAACCGACACTTGTTGCCAAATGAATCGCCAAGAATCAACACTTATTGACTTACCAAAGAAGACATGATTTCATTGCAAACCAATAAAACATGGGTGGTTTTGAATGAAAACCAGTTGAAAAACTACAGGTAGAAGGAAAAAGAAATCAAAACGGAAGAGAAGAGAATGTATGTAGTGTGGTAGGGATGAAAATGGAGTGGAAATTTTCCACTTTTCTGGAGGAAAAATGAAAACGGGGAGGAATTATGAAAACGAAAACGAAATTTTACAATACAGAAATGGAAAAGGAATTTCTGATGTGGAAACGGAACGATGTTTTCTAATGGAACAGATGTGGACACGGAACTTTCTGTTTCCGTGAATATGGAATTTTTGTTTCTACTATAGGCCTATGGATGCTTTGTAACCCAACTACTAAACAACACGCAATGACACATTGAACAGAATGGATCATTTGAGGACCAACTTCTACTACCACACACGTACTCAACTAGACCCTATATGGAATTGTCCAGTGCGACTACAATACTATCTTAAGTTGCTAACACAACCATATTATTTTGTAGCCATGTTAACAATTCATTAAATTTGTTTGTTTTTCTGTGTGTATTTATCTATGATTCGAGGGGGTTTTAAGTTCCGGTCAAGACACACTTCTATTTCTATGCCCGCAGTATTCAGTTCGTGTCCGTTTCTGGTAGTATCTGTTTCCGCATTCATTTTCGGGGTTTCTGTATTCGTTTCCGCTTCTGCAAAGAAATATGAAAACAAATGTGGTAGCACCCAGTTTCGTCCGTTTTCGCACCGTTTTCATCCGAAGTGTGGGTTGGAAGGAGGTGGGGAACGAATAACGGATGGGTGAAATAGGGAACCTTGTATCTTTTTTAGATAGTAGAGATTGGACGGTAATAGGACAACCGAACCAGGCGTTGATCTAGCAGGACCGCTATCCCCCTCCATAGAGTCACGCACAAATGTGTGACCCCCCTGTTGCTACTGCATTTAGCAAACTAATCCATCGCAATTCCAAACATTACTTGAAATAATTATTAGTAAATGCATGTGTAATAGTAATACACCTTGATTCAGACTACATTTCACATAGTGAATAGGGTGGCATCAATTATCTTAGTTCTTGTTTGATCTAGAGGAACCTTTGCGAGAACAGAAGAACACCTACAGTAGATAAAGGTAGAGCCATGTCACACTGTTGTTGGATCACATATGTTCTCAGTTAGTAGTAAATTCAAGTTAATCTATTTGTAATTCCATATGCTCATCTTATAGGCATTCAAACATAATACTTATTTCTTTCCAAGAAGTATACGACCATGCTACTTCTAACTAAAATAGCTAGAGGTGAGTTACAACGATGATGTCAATTTATTTTGTCTAGGCTGCAATGATATAAAATTTTCTTTGATGCTGATGATTTCAGCATAAGCATCCTCTGTTGTCGGCCGACTCTTTGCTGATATCTCAGAGCACTTTAGGCCAAGTTTTGCTAGTCGAGTGACACACCATTTTGTTTCAGCCATTAGAAGATTTTCTCCTCCTTCTCCATCACATGTGACAAAACTTGGTTCTAAGATTTCACCAATTTCCCGTGAAAGTGCTGCTTCCACGAAGTTGTGAAGGTTCATACCATCCTTAAACATATCATCTGTTGGATGCTTTCCTGTGATCATCTCTAAAAGAATAATTCCATAGCTATAGATATCACCCTCTGTTGAGATCTTGCACCCCATGCCATATTCTGCAATATTATACAACAATTCTTATGAAACATTCACTTAGTTGAGGCGTGATAAACATTCTAGATAATTTACATGACATTAAATTTGTATGTATGTATCTATAATATACCAATAATATAAATGATGCATGTTCTCACCAGGTGCTATATATCCAACTGATCCTCTCGGTCCAACAATATTTGATGACTTATTAGCTCCCGTTGAAGAGTCTCCATGAAGAAATTTTGCGAGTCCAAAGTCACCAAGACATGCAACCATTTCTTCACCCAGAAGGACATTGTGTGGTTTCAAATCACAATGAACCAAAGGAGGACTGCATCGATTATGGAGATAATCTAATGCAGCAGCTATGTCCATAGCTATTGTTATCCTTGAGCCCAAACCCAACGGTCTTTTTGGGTTGGCTTTGTTTTCTTTTGGATACAACCAACTTTCTAGGTTACCATGTTCCATGTACTCAAGAATAAGTGCTTTGAATTCATTTCCTCTTGGATCAGTGGTTGAGCATAGACTAATCACCCTAATCAAATTCCGGTGGCGAATGTTTCTTAGTGCATCACATTCAACGAAGAAACTCTTTGATGCTCCAAGTTGGTCAAGCTTGAATACCTTAATGGCAATGGATTGAAATTCAGCATGGCCTTTGTATACCACTCCAAAGCTTCCTGAACCAACAATACTGGATGAACAGAAACCATCTGTTGCTTTATATAAATCCATGTATGAATATCTGTTATGTTCCCTGAAGGACTGGGTGACGTGCCCCTCTGTTTCAATACCTTTATTCTTCAGAAGAATGAATGCAAGGCATGCCAAGGCAATTACAATAATAGTAGTAAGTGGAACCACTATAGTTACAACATGTGTGGTCTTCTTCCTTTTGTAATCTAATGTGGTGCAAAGTGGCACTTGTTGCATTGGAGAACTTGCACACAATTTTTTGTTTCCTTGGATGAACACCGCACTTGAATTGGCGAAAACACCACCTTTCGGGACTAGTCCCTCAAAGTCATTGAAGGATAAGTTGAGAACATATAAGGAGGTAAATGACTCCAAAAAATTTGGTATTTCACCAGACAAGTTATTTTGAGATAGATCCATCATATTGATTCCTCTTAAAGTCCCAAGAGACTTTGGAATTTTTTCTTGCAACAAATTTGCCTCCAAAGAGAGAGATTCCAAAAGAAGGCATTGGCCGAGTGCGGAAGGTATCTCGCCAGATAATTGGTTGTTGGATATGCTAAGTGAATTCAAATTTATCAAACTACCAATCCGAGAAGGTATGTTCCCACTAAGTCGGTTATAGGAAAGATCCAAGCCTTTAGAAAGTGTTGAGATGGAAAAGAGTTCTGATGGAATGCTTCCATATAAATTATTGGATGAAAGATTCAGCAACAACAAATTTTTACAGCCTACCAAACTAGGAGGAATTTGACCTGTCAAATTATTTTCCATGAGATAAAGTTCAGTGAGTCGCTCTAGTTTCCCAATCGACTGTGGGATTTCTCCGGAAAGTTTGTTGTGGGATAAGCTTAGTAGTGACATATTCAGAAGATTTCCGAGGGCATCAGGAATGCGCCCTGACAGTGAATTAATTTGCATTACAAGAGCTGTTAGGCCTTTGAGTTTTCCTATCGCTGAAGGTATTTCACCTATCAATTGGTTGTCAGATAGGAGAAGCACCTCTAGGTTGTTTGAAAGATCCCCAAAAGAGGTAGGAATTGTCCCCCCAAGGCCATTAAAATCCAAACATAACATCTTTAGTTTAGTACAATTTTTTAGTGAAGTCAAGAAAGTCCAATCTCCAGATTTAAGCATGTTTGTTCCCACATCTAAGATTTTCAACTTGCTTAAGTGTCCCAATGGAGGAATAACACCAGTGAGTGAATTTTGACGAAGGTCTAAATTGTGGAGGTTTGAGGCGTTGCCCAATGAAGCGGGAATTGGGCCATCCAATTGGTTTCCTCCTAGTATCAACTCTGTGATGTTTGGAAGAGTGTAGCCAATGCCCGCGGGAATTTGCCCAACAAGTTGGTTGAGACTAAGGCTAAGATAAGTAAGGGAAGTGTTTGTGTAAATTGCTAGAGGCACAATGCCCGACAAATTATTATCTTTCAAGTTTAGTACTTGCAAACCTGAAATCTTACCTAAGCTGTCTGGAATACTTCCTTGGAAGTTGTTTTGAGCAAGCTGAAGGGAAGATAGGGAAGACATGTTTCCAATTGAAGAAGGAATGCCCCCAGAGAGGTAGTTTTTAGTTAGTGAGAGGTATTGCAGTGGTGCAGAGGTTTGAAGGAAAGGTGGGATAGATCCTGAAAGGTTATTATGTGACATATCTATGTAGGAAATGGTTGTGCTATTGAACAAGGCAGGAGGGATTCCTCCACCGAGGCTATTATTTCTTAGATTCACTGACATGAGAGAACCGCTACTCCCCAAAAACTCTGGAATGTTTCCAGTGAGCATGTTGCTAGTGAGCAATAGCACAGAAAGGTTGGGAAGCAAACCAAACCTGGATGGGATGCTTCCCTGAAGATTGTTGTTGCTGAGAACAATTTGCCGGAGAAGCAAACACTCAGCGAGAGCTTGAGGGATCTCGCCTTCAAGGGAGTTGCTCTCCAGGCTTATGGTCTCGAGTTGAGAGCAGGAAGATATGGCATCAGGGATGGCACCACCCAGGGAGTTCATGCTAAGGTTGAGGTATGTGAGCCGGGTCAACCGGCCGATGTCGGCGGAGATGTGGCCAGTGAGATGGTTATTTGGCATGTGGATTCTGTCTAGGAAATCAAGTTGCGCGACGCAGGGAAATATTTGACCGGTGAGGTTTAGCGACCCGAGGTCTAATGAAACCACGCGAGACACGTTAAGCGTGCTGCATCTCACTCCTTGCCAACCGCAGGGCGTGAGAGACGCGTTGCTCCAAGAAGCTAGCGCTCGTGAGGGATCAGAGAGCTGGGACTTGAGGCAGAGAAGTGCATCTAGATCAGTGGAGTGCATGCAGGGAAGAAGGATTAGGAAAGGAATAATGGTGAAAACAGGCCGCAGGAGCAGCTTGTGTGTGGCTAGGCGAGGCATTTTTGCTTGTGTGCTGGATAAACACTTGGTTCTTGGTAGCGTGTTAATATATAGAGGGCAATCTTGCCTAGATGTACGGAAGATGAGTGAGAGCAACGGACTTGAGAAGGACATGTGGTGAGTAGTGCAACATCAGCTTTTGAAAATTTGCACTAGCTGACTTTGACTGGGCTTTTTGTTTCATTGAGCTGGCCTGCAGCGAGGTTACATTGGTCGCCTCCTGTCTCAGTCACACACGTAATTATACACAGAAAAAACATGCTCCTTCAGACTGAAGAAATTAGAGATAGCGCCCAAGAAGCCAGTATGACCATGAGGTTAGACCGGCGCACCTCTTGGCAACATCAAGGGGCAACCAACAAGAGGACCTTTGCAGGCGTGTGCATATACATGCACGGATGGATAAGTGGAAACTTAATCCTCTCCATCAGTGATTTTTGACAATCCAGAAGTTTGCAACCATTAAATCATGTCAATTCTGTGTCAAAAGAAAAAGGGCAATCCCAGTTGGTTTAACCTCCCCATGAATGCATTTGGAGAATTATTTCTTAAGTTTGTAATCTTTCGACAATACCAATTCCATTGTACTTTCTCTAAACACACGACTTTTGGCCCGGTAAGTCGGAACCTGGATATAGTGTTTCCTAACAACATTTCCCTAAGATGTTTTGCGTCACCGCACAACACTGTTTCATTCAGTGGCTATGTTTGGAAAAGTAACACACATGGCCAAGGTTTTATTCAAGAGCCACATGTGCCGTACGGCTCCCAACCTTGGCCAAGTTCAGTTGTTTCTACATGACATAATGATTCAACAATCGCTCTTTGAAAATTGCTCATGGCATAGACTTTGCTCGTGGCATTTTTGAGCAACAGTGTCCCCGGCGACCTCAGCCACACGTACGTTGCGTGTCAAAAAATATAATGCACTAACTTGGACTTTGATGGCACTTGCGATTGCCTCAGCCACACCGTCATGAATGAACACATTTAGTTTGACCTAACGCTCTTGTGATATTCGCTCGAGTGTTCAGATTTAAAGCATATCCAGGAGTCCATATCAACCACCAACTTGTTATAGCGTTAGAACATATACAAACATATTAATAAAACAAGAGGCAAATGATTAAGTTATCACGTAATCAACATTGACTAAGTTATCTTCTCTATTGATTAAGTGGTTGTTCCTAATTAAATTTTGAAGATATTCTTGTGTACGACAATGACACAGTGAGGTCAGCTGACCAACCACAGAACAATTTGGACAAACCATAAACCCAGTCTCATACCCGCAAAAAGACCTAGTCACCTCCCTAAAAAATCAGGACATCAACGTTTCACCCGCTACCACCGGCGAGGCCATGTGTCCCCTCCAACTCCGTTGCCGCTTCGACGATGAAGAGTGGTGGGGATCCCAGATCTGCGCTATGGTACTGTACTAGGGTATATTTGTAATTTTTTATACAGTTTTGTTCCACGCCGATGTCGTGTGGATCAAGAATATGGTTTCCCTAACTCCTGGTGAACCTCGTCCTCGACCCACAGGAGGGCGGAGGATCATCTGATCGCTGCTCTTCTGGAATGGAGGATCTAGTTGTGTCTTCATGTTATATGTAGGTGGTCTGAAGGCGTTGGCAGAGTGGATGACATAGCTTTGTGTTTCGGTACTCCAGCTCCTTCTCCGACCAACAATGTTTGGCCAACTTCGGTGTCGTCCGGGAGCTTGTGAGGTTAGGTTTCCCCGTATCTGTCTGGCCCGATCTAGGGTGGTCGTCCGGATCTCTTTGTCGCCTTCTCCTCCAGAATGACGATACGTGTTTTAGATTCCCATTGTTGGTGTCTTCTAATTTCGACCAATGATGTTCCAGCTACTGCGTTAACAACGTATCCCTTGCTTCGCTAGCTAGAGGTCCAGAAGCGGCATCAAATTTCGCTCACGACATGAGGTCAGTGAGTGAAGGGGGAAGACAGCGTCGATATCCCCTAATACCTAAGAGCAATTATTTATTGGGACACAACTAGTGGCATAAATGATAAAACCCCTTATTTATTTTATTTGTTGTAAGTATATCATTTTAACGGTTGATCAACTTTAATATATGGCCTTTGGCCTTTTTGCAAATAGACTTAATACAAAGTATTATGCGATCAATGACATCGTCGACCCATGATGAGTTGGAAAGTACTGTTGCCCTTTTTGAGTTGGACTTTTTCTTTCTTCGGTCAGACATTATCGACACAGACTCCTAGACAGATAGTAAGATGTGTGTCCATATCATCTAGCTGAGCGAGCATGTCGATGTTTAAACTGACATTGACAGTAACATGCCCAAGATGTCACTTTTCGTTAACGGGGAGGAGTACCTCGGCCTCTCCCAATGCTCCTACTTGTCACCATCTCTTAGCTGCACATACTCCCTCCGTCCCAAAATAAGTGTTAGTAGACACTTATTTTGGGACGGAGGGAGTACATGTTAGTCTCTTGTCCATATGGCTTGAAGGTAATGAAGTGAGAAGATGAAACTGTCTCATACGCAAGATATTGTCAGTTCACACAAAGCAGCACATAGATAATTAAATCTCTTACTTATCATACCATTATAATTAAACTTAAACAATCTTAATAAGGGTGGGGTCTATTATTTGAAATACTTGGTCGAGACAACCATTTCAGATTGTGAGTATATCAGTGAGACATGGAGACTTTACATACCACCAAGCAGAGACGAGACAACCATAGGGGCTGACCTTCTACTCTCCTAATTAACTGTATTTATCGTCTCTTGTTTTCCTATGTAGACTCCCAAGCAAAAATTGTCAAGTGTTCTTATTTTCGAGTTATAGATGCATGCATGTTCTTGACATTTTGCACGCATTTTGAATCTATTGTACGGATTTGCAACACCCTTTCAATTGCATAAATAAGTAAATATGACAGTAGAAGACTACCTTTTTTTTATGCGTGTGGGGGAAAAAATGTACAATGTTGCAACTTGCAAGCAGATTTGCCTTGCCGTTTTCGAGCTGGCTGGTAGGTAAACCAAAGGATGCGGATTGACCTGGCCAGCCTGAACCAGGTCAGAACCCATATAGTCTACCTATATAAGCTACGTGCGCCTCCAATCCTCCTCCATTCAGTGTAGTTTGGTTTCTGTGGTGTGCCTCCCAGAAGCACTACATACGGCAAGCTCTGAGGAAATGTCAGCCAGCAGATTTTGGACCATTGCACTGTTGTTATTGGTGATCCAGATCCAACTCAGCACCTTGCTCGCCCTCGAACAACCTGCATGTATGCAATCCTCTCAAGTACATGTTTTTTTTACCGTATTATATATATTGCGTACCTTTCTTTGAAAGATATATAGGATGGATATGCATGTAATATACGGCAAAGTGACCAATGAGCATGCCTACCTTCCTTTCGTCTTTTTTTTAAGTTTTAAAAGTGTTTTTTTTACCGTATATGCATGGTTACAGGGTTCAGAAATAGACTTATGTTCAGAAAACCAGTCCCTTCATGACACCTTTCATTTTACTTCAACTCATTTCATTTTACTTTTAGAATCCACACCAACGCATTTGTGTTCACCGGAAAATTTTCAACGGCCAGTTTTGGAAAGTTGCACATGAATTGAATGTTATTTGATTCATTGATGACTTGTTATCTCGATTACTCAGTCTCCAGACCACATTCACGTCAACTCACGTAAACATACTTGCCTTGGTTTGACCAGATTTAGTACTATCGCCCCATCAGGTAGTTTAACAAGCAGGGCATCTCAAATACTCCATATCAGCCATCTCCTTGTGGTTGGCACACCGGGAAGAATATGTGAGGAGGAGCCCAAGGAGTTGTTTCAAACAAACGGTAAATGATTTTTTTAATACCAAGGACCTAGAAACAAATGAATTCAGATGAAATTTGTTAGTATTTTGTTATATCTATGATACTTTACTAGACTACGGCTCGGCCGTGGTCCAAT
Organism: Aegilops longissima; assembly: GCA_021605205.1. Classification (NCBI taxonomy): domain Eukaryota; kingdom Viridiplantae; phylum Streptophyta; class Magnoliopsida; order Poales; family Poaceae; genus Aegilops; species Aegilops longissima. The sequence goes on from CM038682.1 coordinate 24,434,361, forward strand.
ACTTTGGATTGAGATGTAAATTTTCCAAAATAGTTAATTGCACAAGAATAGGGCTTGAGGACCTTAGGGCTACCGTGTCGAAAGCGAAGAGCCTCCACAAAGGACCATGTAGCTAAATCATCGATAAAGCCCCTACAGTTGTGCTAAAAAGTTTACTCTAAAGCTATTATATAAATCAGGACCGTGAAAGGCTATCAGCAATTTAATCCTTTGCCGAGTGCCTTGGTACATAGTCCATCTTGTGACTGCGAAGATGTCAACAAGCAGCGGGCCTCGTTTTTATTTGATATTCCCATCGACCAACTATCCCAAAAGATCGATCTGGTAGGAAGAGGAGATATAATATACTTAACAGGGTTTATCACTATGTTGCTGCTGCTAGTGTTCCTTCTACTCATCACTGTGCCCCACATAAACAGGAAACCTCCAACAGTTTGTAAGCAAACATCTTAGGTTCATGACTTCGCTACAATTTTGTGTCTCAATCAGCACATTTTTCAAAAAGAGTCATGTGGTTTAACTTCTCCAAATAACTGTCCAATAGTAAGTTTCTATTCACATTATTAAAGTGTTACTTTAAGTATATCAATATTTGTTAATTAAGTTGAACAATACCCCCTCCATTTCAAACTATTGTTTGACCAAGTCTCAATAAACTTGGTCAAACTTTATAAATTATGACTTAAACAAAATCTATATATGCACTATTTTGGGACCACAAATAGTAGTTGCATAGTCCATGATTACATGTTTTAGATCTATAAAGGTGGAGTAAAGTTTACATCAACAGTGAATAGATCAATGCAGATTTCACTTATTCCTTTTTAAACAGGTTGATCAACATACACAAACATATATGTGCCACTGTCTTAATTATTATGTTCTTTGGATCTATATGCAGGCACCTATCTTCTTCCAGGTAATTGTCGCCGTAAATAAACGATGAACTGAAGTTCGAAAAGTGTGTGTATGGTAGGTTATTCAGTTTCCCAAGAAATGAAAAGAAGTTGGAAAAAATTGTACCCCAGGAGTCAAAAGTTTGGCTAGTTTGCTGGGAGTAAGCTCAAGACAAGGATGTGAAACTAAAATATCAATTGTGGGTCAGCAGAAAGTGAGATGGCTCTTTGTAGGTACATTCTGAAGGAATTATAAATAGAATATGTAATCTTTCAATATTATTACAATGATTCCATGTGAGTGATTTTCCGAAATGCCCAATGTTTTTAGAGTCAGCTAGATGATGCTTGCACGTTGTGGCGGAAACCATACTAAAATAAATCCATAAATAGGTACTAATGAAATAATAGCTTCTACCTCAGCTTTATCAAGTCATATACATCTAACTATTTTTTTTGTTCGAGAACAATACCTTTGTTTACCATTAAGTTACACTTCTTTCAATTCCGGCAAGGCTTGTATCTTCACACCACTGTAAAATTTGTTAACAATGTACAAACAGTTGTCGAATGAAGTTTCATAGGCTGAAAAACCATCAATAAACGCTATCACAATATTTTTCACAGAAATCCGTTAATATCACTGTCATAAATTTTCTCAAGGTAGAAGATGCATGACATAAAACAAAAGGCATACGTCTATAAGAAAAAGTACCAAAAAGATAAATACAAGTTCTTTCATCATGATATTTAGGAGTATTTTGAGAGAAGCCAAATACACTAAAAAGATAATAAATGTTTAAAAGGCAAATGATAGTACACTTTCTAGCAGCGTTAATTAATTTTATATAGTCAATTCACATTGTATATCGGTCATAGTACTTAAAGGCGCCAACTCACTAATTTTTACTAATAACAATAGTTAACCTTTTGATGACCGACTCGAAGTTGATCCTGGGTGTGCACAAGTGAGCATAAAGTGTGTAAGAAAGACTAGTGTTAGTATGTGGGTGGGTGGGGGGCACTCTAGATGCCTCCAGGCGTGGTTGCGGCCAAGCCATTACAAATGTTACCAGAGACGACCCTCGCAGTTACACCAGCATGTACGGGTCAATGGAGTAGGCATAGACATAATGCGTGTGGCCCATCGTGGCACACGATATGGGCACATGCAGATTCTAACACTGGGAGGCATAGACGTGTGCTAAGACGGAACGTTCTTGCTGGGCCGATGAGGGCTTCCGTTACATTGAGTAGGGGTGCATTGTAACATCGTGCTTAATAGAACGATACGACTCATATCGACAAGAAATTCATTCTTTTCCAGAAGCCCATTCGCGAGGAACCAGAAAGTTAAGTGTGCGTTGCTTGGACAATTTTCAGGATTGAGGGACTGCCTAAAAAGTTGATCCTGGGTGCTCACGTGTTAGGACAAAAGTGTGTAGGAAAGACTAGTACTGATATGTGAGGCCAGTCTAGATCTCTCCAAGCATTACAGCCGGAACCGGTGGTTGCGGCTGGGGTGTTACATAACCCTCCATTCTAGGAATAGAGTGGACAAGACTAACCTAATTGCTATCACACATAGGATAAATTATACGGGCTTCAGGAATTTCACCACCTCTGCAGGTGTGTGCATATATACATGCATGGATGGACAAGTGCATAAAAGCGCATGGACACGCGAGTGCGGGGGGCACTCACCTGCCAAGTTCTGTCGCCCACTCGTTTTGCCCCGCGATTCACATTGTAGTTCAATCCCGCACAAGGGCATACTAAAAACGGAAGTCCATAAAAAAATTGAAGTCTCGATGATCAAACTTACGGTTTTTGCATATAAAACTGACAAGTTTCAACTAGTTTTAGATATATAATTTCAACCAATTTTTTTGTCGGTCGTAGACATAAAATAATTGATTTTTATCAGTCGCTCATACTAAGTTTCAACATTGAAACTTAAGATACTTTTTTGACAGCCATCAAAATAAATTCAAAATGTATCTTATTAGAAAGCACTGGTCATGAGAAACACAAATATGAAAACAAAATTTAATTTGAAATTTTTGACTAAAAGATATAAAACTTTAAAATCGGAAGCCAAAATATAAAGCGGGCACCAGGGACATCCGTGCCCCGGCACTTGCATGCCACAAATCCTGGTCATGGCCGGATAAGTGGAAACTTAATCCTCTCCATCGGTGCATTTTCATAAGCCAGAAGTTTGCAACCATTATATTGAATGACATTGTTTATGTATCAAAAACAATCAGGGCATGCCCAGTAGGTTTAACCTATCCATGAATGCTTTTGTATTCTGAAGTTTGTAGTCTTTCGACGATATCTGTACATGCACAAAACGGCTGGACTTGCTGTAAATACTTTACTTTTGGCCGGGTAAGTGGGAACCTGGATATAGTACTTCCTAGCAACATTTCCGTTTTACGTCACTGCACAATACTGTTTTATTCGGTGGCTACGTTTGGAAAAGTTGAACGCCTGCCTAAGGTTTTATTCAAGAGCCACATGCGCCGTACGTCTGCCAAACCTCGATCGCATTCAGTTATTTCTACACGATGTTTACCTTTCAGATATTGATTCAACGACCTCTCTCCGAAAATTGCTCATGGCATGGACTTCGCTCATGGTGTTTCCGAGCAATAGTGTCCCATCAGCCTCGGCCGCGCAAAAAACCATACTTAGTTATGCACGACGTACGTTGCGTGTCAAAAATATAATTCACTAACTTGGACTTTGATGCCACTGGCGATTGCCTCAGCTACACCGTCACAACTGAACACATTAAGTTTGACCTGATGCTCTTGTGATATTCGCCCGAGAGTTCACATTTAAAGCATATCCAGGAGTCCATATCAACCACCAACTTGTTATAGCGTTATAACATATACAAGTAAAAAAAGAGCCAAACGATTAAGCTATCACGTAATCCACGTTGAGTAAGTTATCTTCTTTGCTGATTAAGTGGTGGATCCTAATTAAACATTGAAGATATTCTTGTATACAACATGACACAGTGACGTCAGCTAACCAATCACAGAACAAATTGGACAAAAAAAATAAGCCTCGTCTCATGCCCCACAAAAAACCCAGCCACCTCCCTATAAAAAAACCAAATACAGCACCATTTCACCGGCTCCCGCCGGCGAGGCCACGAGTCCCCTCCTCCTCCGCCTGCCACTCCGAGGGCGGAGGGGGTCCCTGGATCCATGCTACTCTACTGTAGTAGGCTCTATTAGGATTAGAGTTTGTTTCCCCACCGGCGTCGTCCGGATCACAAATATGGTTTCCTTGATTCTTGGGGCAGCTGGTCGCTGATGTAGAGGAGGGCGAAGGATCGTCTGATCACTGCTCTTCTGGAATGGAGGATCTGGTCGTCTCTTAGTATTATGTAGGTGGTTCAAAGGAGTTGGCAGAGTGGTCGACATAGCTTTGCGTTTTGGTCCTCTGGCTCCTTCGACCAGCGATGTTTGATTAACTTCGGTGTCGTCGGGGAGCTTGGAAGGTTAGGTCTCCCCGTATCTGACTGGCCTGATCTTGGGTGGTCGCCTATATATCTTTGTCGCCTTCTTGTCCCGGACGACGATCTGTGTTTTAGATCGGTGTCGTTGGTGTCTTCTAGTCCGAATCGAAGACTTTCTAGTTGTTGCATTAACAACGTTTCATGGCTCCGATATTGGTTCAGAGGTCCATATGCGGCATCCAACTCCGCTCACGACACGACGCCGGTGAGTGCAGGAGGAAGACAACATCAATTTCCTCCAAAGACCTATGTGTATTTTTTTATTGTATAAGGATGGCATTGTAATGGTTGGTTGACATTAATATATGGCCTTTGGCCCTTTGTCAATTAGAGTTAATACAAGGATGATGCAATCGATGACATCGTTCAGTCATGATGAGTTGGAAAGCATTGTTGCCCGAGCTGGACTTTCTCTTTCTTCGGACATACATTAGCCATATGGACACCTAGATAGGTAGTAATATGTGTGTCCATGTCATCTAGTTGAGCGAGCATGTTGACGTTTAAACTGATGATGATCGTAGCATGCCCAAGATGTCACTTTTTGTTAACGAGAATGAGCACCTAGGCCTCTCCCAATGTTCCTACATGGCACCATACCTAGATTTTCGATAATGTGAATATATTAATATCGCCAGGATACCAAGTACACCTAGACTCTGCACCAACAAGATATTCGAATGAAATTCAGGATGCACACAATCAAGAACAAAATAAAAAGGAGAGAAATAAAAAACAAAGACCCCGTTACAGCTAGAATTTGTAATATACAAACGAGTGATTTCCAAAATGCCATCTAGCTGCCTTGTATCGTTCAGCCGTGTACTCTGTCTGGTTGTTGCTTTGTATATAAAGCTGTGCGAAAGCCTGATTCAGAGATACAACAAATGTTTTCCCAAAACTGCACATGGTTTAGACTAAGTTTTATTCAAGTCAGTTGCCAAACTCAACAGATCATGAAATTTGTAGACCTGCGAAATGCAAAATTGGTGCTTAAATAATAAATATCAGTGACTTGGAGCGGAAGGCGACCGGGAGAGGGAAAGACAAATTGTTAAAGAGACGATCAGGTGAAAATATTTATGTACTTTTCCTAAACACCCCATCTTAGGAACCTATGTTTTCTAGCAATATTTATGTGACAATGTTGAGCCACGCATGATTGCAACACATGCTTGAAATCATACATTAGTGCAACAACTGCTTTTGAAAACTTGCACTCGACTTATATGCTTAACGGTTTTGATACTTCTAAGTCGATTGAGATTTTCATAAGTCTCAATCGGTTTAGAAAAGTGTAACTCCTTATAGTCTGGGTCATATGCGTACACATTAAACATGGAAAACAAGTTCCTTGACGAGATCGCATCACCGTTAGGGAACTCCATGGTTCGCTGCACGGCTGTGCGGAAAACGGCATCCCTGCTTCATCCGCCTTGTTTCTCCATGTCCCAGTAGATGGTGTTGCCCAGTCAATTTGTGTCATTTTTCTCTTGCTTCGCTCTCTAACTGGCATCGATGTAGCCGCCTCAGTTTTTCTAATGGTAATATATTAATACCAGCACGATACCAATTACACGTTGCTCTGCAATGACACAATATCAAGACTTAGCCAAGACATAGACAGTCAAAAAGATAAAGAAAAGGAAGAAGAAGAAACAAAGATATCCGACACAACCAACGACTTGCAACAGACCAGCAGCAACGCACATAGTTCTGCTTGCTTTGTTTCTCTAAACATTTACATCACTGCTTGTACGGGACAACAGGCATGTGTACACACTGATTGATTCACCTTAGGAAAACTGCACATGATTTAGACTTGTTCAACTTCAGCCACAAATAACACATTAATTTGAACATAGTGTGGTTATATTCTCTCGTCGACGACGCTTCCAAATCGGCCCACGGTTCAGGCCAATGGTCTAAATATTTTGAAGCGTCGTGGACGAGAGAATATAGGAGGCCAGGGGGTTATTTCTGAAACAAACAACAAATTGGTTTTCTTGATCCAGTGTCCTAAACAAACATGAACAATAAGTATTTTATTTCAACAATAATTTATCGGCCCATGGTTCAGGCCAATGGTCTAAATATTTTGACTTGATATATACGTTTTCTAGAAAAGAGAAATCATAGAAATGAGAGTATTTGGAGGAAGCAAAGTGAGAGTATTTGCACGTGAAGATATTGCTCGAAAGTATTACGAGACCAGGCTCCTAACCACCTTTTTAGGAGATTATTCGCCGAGATACAAAGATTGTGGCCATAGCCTGTTAACGTGGCAATTGACGCACCCTAGTCCAATAGTGAGGCATGGAGTGCCGAGTCCAGAGCCGGATGTGTTTGTTTGGGGAGCCGGAGTCATCACGATAGGGGATACAGTGTGGGGAGCAAGAGCCTCGCAAAGGACCATGTGACTAAGTCATCCACGAATGCCGGACTACATTGTCGGGGGCGAGAGCTCCAGAAAGGACCATGTGGCTTAGTCATCCATAATAGTTTGACTTCTGGATAAGAGTTGATCTGATGCTACTATATAAGCCAAGACCGACTCCTTGAATCCCTCATTGAGTGCCGCAGCATACTTCTTTTGAGCTCTGATTTTGAAGATGTCGACAAGCAGGAGGCAATCTTCTATCACTGTGTTGGTGCTGCTAGTACTCCTGCAACTCATCGGTGCTCTCGCTCGACCTGCATGTAAGCAAGCCCCTCTCTCTCTCTCTTTTTGTGAGAATAACTTCTGATCTATTCATTAACTGTCAAGGTAGTACAAAGAACACGAGAAGTAAAAAATACATCTAGGTTCGTAGACCACCTAGCAACGACTACTAACACTGGAGCGAGCCGAAGGCGCGCCGCCATCTTCGCCCCTCACTCATCGGAGCTGGGCAAACCTTGTTATAGTAGATAGTCGGGAAGTCGTCGTGCTTAGGCCCCATAGGATCAGTGCACCAGAGCAATATCCGCCGTCAATCAAGAGAAGCGTAGATCAGAATGATAGAACATGTCGATACGCGAACATAGACGAACGAAGACAACATCCACGTGGATCCACCGAAGACAAACGCCGACCGAATCGCGCAAGATCCGCCGGAGACAAAACTCCACATGTCCTCCGACGATGCTACAAACAATACCAGGATGGGGACAAGGCGGGGAGAACCTTATTCCATCTGCAGAGAGTCACCGCCACCTCGACTCTCTGAGCAGGACACAAACCCTAACAAAACTCAAAAGAGTATGAAAAAACGGAGGCCTCCCAACGGCAAGGGCCGGGATCCACCACGCCTTCATGGCCCTAAGACTACAGAAAACGAGGTAGACCGGCGGCGGCACCGGCTGGAGGCACGAGAAATCCTAGCCAAAGGTCCTCTTTCTTTCTTTCCGCGGAAGAAAAAAAACGGGCGACATGTAAGCAAGCCTGTCAGGTGCACGACACAGCTGAGATCGTAGTGTTTTGTCAAAAAAGTTGTAGTTTTTAGGAATCCTAAGAGGTAGTTTTTCTTTATTTACCTTTTTTATGAGAATCTTTAAAACCTTTACTTCTACGGGACACTAGTCACACTACGCATGTGTGACGCGTTGGTTCACCTTTGGAAAATACCACATGGTTCAGACTCTTGTTCAAGTCGTCACCAGTAACCTCGGCCACAAGATAACACGTTAATTTCAACATGACGTGCTGTGTCAGGTAAACCAATTCAACGGACACTCTTGGAAATTTTCATGTGCCTCGGTCAGTGACGACTGGTCATGTCCGTATCATCCCTGTCGCAATCTCCACTAATTTTGTGTTTACCGGGCAGGGAAATTTTAGGCAGTTAGATTGAAAAGTTGTGCATGAATTTTAGGCATCTTAATTGTGTGACTTTAATACACTCATGCGTAATGTTGATATGTATCAATGTTACCGACCCAATTTTACTTTGTGTGGTGTATGGTTTCACCATCAGTCGACTCTCATGGGTAAATATTATGTACTTTGCTATTTTGTCAAGCTATTATTAAAAGTGAATCCTTATCGATTATATAGTCTTTTTTTTCGCAAAAAAAAAATGCTGTGTACACGCAAAAAAAAATGTTGTGTAAATGTGACACTTTGAGTCAATAAAACTCCATTTATATTTACCCAAATAACTAATCCTCAAGCTTGCATTCAGGAGGATACAAAGCTTGCCATTGTGAACTGTGAGCTGATCTGTCTAGAAGTTGTAGATCTGTACTGATTAAATCATATTGTAGTAGACGTGAATAATTTGTAGGTTATTTGTGGAATTACAATTGGGTAATTATGAAATTACAATGATATGTTAAAACTAAGTTTAGACTGAGTGCAATTCAACTCTAGGGCTATATAGGCGTACTCAAGATCAAAATTTAACTAAAATGGGACCATATCAGACATATGGCATTAGGCATTTCAATGGTGCCCAAGGAACATATTTGAACTGTATGTGCCGAGTTTGCTGAAAAGCCAGCTGTAAACCTACTTAATATCGAATATTGTATCTTTTTTGTGGGGATAAATGAAAATATGAGGTAGAAGCTTTCCTTTGGAACTTGAGTTTTTACGAAAGATCCAAAAAAGGGTTCCTGTGTCATAGCTTCTCCAAACAGTTGTCTGATCCAATAATACAAATGAATAAGTTTTGGGTATTGGTAGTAAGTTTTCTATTCATATTTATAAATCTGTCATTTTAGGTAGAAACTCTTTTAGTAAATTTAAATAGTACCCCATTCATTTCAATACACGGTGCATATAGAATTTCTCAAACTTTGTAAAGTTTGGTCAAGCCAACTTGCCCAAACTTTAGAAAGTTTGACTAATAACACAATCTATATGCACTATATTTGGCATGGTGTAATGCATTATATATGTTGAGATTTTGAAATCTTTTGTTAGGTGGAGTATAGTTTACCTCACCGCTGAAGAGATCAACGTTGATAACTGGTGAAGTACACATATATGTCATTGTCTTAATCTGTTCTTTCCAATCTATGTGCAGGCAACTATCTTCGTCGGGAAAATTGTCGCCGTAAATAAACCGTGAACTGAAGTACGAAAAACGCGTGCATGCTTGATTTGTTGGGTTAGGTACATAATCATCATATAGATTGTTCGATTTCCCAAGAAATGAGCGAAGTTGGAAAAAGTGTACCACTGGGAATGAAGGTTTGGCCAGCTCTCTGGGAGTAACTTCAAGATCACCAAGATTATGTAATCATATTGTTGGATCATCGAAAAGTTTAATGTCGCCTTCTACATGCATTTTGACATAACTGTAGCTAAAATTTTGAATATTTCAATATAATCACAATGATTCTAGACGAGTGATTTTCTAAAATGCGCAATTTTTTAGATAATTTATTTACAATGCAAGGCAGGAGCTCTAGAGATTTCATGAATAAAGAAAAAGGCAAAAGAAAAAAAATACATAGTGGTCATGTTTATAATTAAAACTAGGCCGAAAATCATGGCCAAGGAAAAAAGACCACCACCCCACATGCTGCCAAACAGACTACCACCCCCTAACACGACCTCTACCCCATAGTGATTTTGCACGATGTCTTCATGGAAAATTGCTCAGAGGAGCCGCCATCGCTGACACCAACCCCTGTTGGCCACAAAGCTTCCACCCAGCCCTGCTTAAGATCACCCCACCAAACCTCGTGTAAAAATCCGGTCATACCAAAAGCCAGCACCACTGCTTCGGCTCCGACCAAGCACGACCAGTGATGAGGGAAGTACTCTTCGCCAATGCCTCCAATGAGAGGAAGGATGCCTAGGACAACTCTCATCACTGACAACAACCGCCATTGAACCCAAATCTCTCTCTGATAGCCTAGTATGTCGTCACCTCCACAAGCCCCTAGGAGTGACCTTTGCGAGGGGTAACCCCTAATTAGTGATTTCGGAGTTCTTCCACACAGATGACTAGACAGTGCGATGTCAAAAGGCTGGTCCTTTTTACAAAGCAATGTATTACAACCCAGTTTTGGGAACCTTCTATAATTTTACTGACTATTCTATTTTCTTTACATGTTTATTTGTTATTTAAATCAAAATTTAAGAGTTGTTCAGTTTTTTTTCAGAAATGTGAACATATTCATAAATTCTTTGTAAATTTAGATAAATATTCACAAATTTTAAAAGTTTTTCCTTTTAAAATAATGCAAATTTGAAAACATGTTTGCATTTTCAATAAATGTTCCAAAATTGGAAATAATGATTGTGTATTAAAACTGTTTGCAAATTTGAAACAAATATAACGTTAAAATGTTACCAAATTTGAAAAAGTGTTCACATTTCCAAAAATTGTTAGCAATGGTAAAATGTTCTCTCTTTTTTAAAAAAGTTTAAATTTATAACAAAAATGATCGCAAATCTGGAAAAATGATTGCATTTTAAAAAATGTATGTTTCTTCAAGGAAAAGGAACATAAAAACAAATAAAATAAAAACTGGCAAGTAACCGGAGGCGCTCACGCAGAACCCCTCTTGGGCCGGAACAACAAACGCGTTCGCTCGTTCGTTGCTTCGCCCAATCGCAATCCAGCTTCCTTCGCTCGGTCACACGTCGTCGGGTCAGCTGTTTATCGGTCAACTATCTGACCGTTGACTTTTCCAACATAGATTTCAAAGAAGGTCACTTATTTCATAAATGTTCACAAATTGAAAAAAAGTTGAATCAATTGGGAAAAATGTTCACCGATTTAAAAAAAACATTGAACTTGAAATAATTCATCGAATTTGAAAAGAAGTTCATTTATTTTTCAAAAATTCATCGAATTTGAAAAGAAAAATAGGACAAATCGAGCTCCCGAAATTTGTCGGAAGAAAATTAATCAACATTCCAGCAAAACATAGGAACCCATAAGTACCCTGCAAAACCCCCGCTCGAGGGGATAACACAGAAGTACAACATTTGCATTGATATCATTATAACAGCAGTACAACACTGTGCCACACTCAATGCAAGAGACTCAGCTTTTCATGTTTGGATTGCAAGAATTAACCATATGAATTATCTAAAACTAATCTTTTTTTAGTTCAATCTCCGAAATTTTACTTTGTTTCTATGATAAACATGACATACATCAGTCCTTCTAAAAAATCATGTGTTTTTCATGTTGTGCAACCAAACTATCTACTGTATTGCACATTACTACATATTTTATTCCTATACGACTCATGCCATGCCATATGCGGCCGTATGTTTCAGAAATCTTCCCAACCAAAGTGAGCATTCATGTTTCTGTGTGTTTAGTCTTTAGTATATTGCTAATAAATTTAGAATCAATGTTGTACCCCAATTATATGCCCCAAATTTATATTCAATGAGTCTATAATAAACATTTGTGGGCCAAAAACAATACCCTATGTCGGGTTTCATGACAAGAGCGCTATTTATACCAAAGTACTGTATCTTTTCTCATTAACTAGGCTTCCTATCAACATCGTCCCTAATTAGATTTATTGAAATACAACTCAGGACATTCAATTTGAATGCCCTAGGTTGTGCATAATTTCTGAAATGAAGACAATTTTTTTGCCTCATCTCTTTGATTAAGGAAAATGTAGCCAAATTAATTTCAAAAAAAAAACCGGGATAAAATCAGGATTAAAACTAACAGAATACTAACATGGCACCGAAGCCAAGCCAAGCTAAACACACACCGCTGTAGAGTTCCACACATCACGCCCTCTGATGCATAGTGAAAGTGAAGCACTACATTTGAGGTCGGTCGTGTCACAGATAAGAGACTCAAGAACACTGAAGATTCAGAGATTTCATGAACTAGCCTTGAATTGGAGGGGAACTAGCTAGGGTTTTTATTGCCCAAGAAGGGGGAAATAGGCCAACCACTCAGTGATGGGTAGGATTTATACCCCCGCGCCTCGGCACCGCCATTCTACTAGCCGGACCTGGGCCTCCACGAAGAGTGGAGGAAGAGGGAGGAGAGTTACCTCAGAAGGGAGATCGGGGACGCGGGGCGGCAGCAATGCGAGTAGATCGGCGGGCAGGTCCAGGGCGGCGGCAAGAGGGTTGAATGGGTGTGCTGCGAGAGAGGTGGGATGGGAAACGGGCAGCTGGTCTGGTACTAAGTGGAACTTAGTAGTAGCGCGGGGCACGGGACCCGTGCTACTACTATGCACAATAGTTGTAGCGCAGCCTCGGACACCCACGCTACTACTAAGTGGGCCCCACCAGCTGGCCTCGTCTATCAATTTGTGAACATTTGTAAACCCATCGAGCCTGTAGAGAAGGTTTACAAATCTTATGTAGTGTTGCTAGTTCTTTTATTTCTTTCTTTTTTAACTAGATTTGGGCAGCTATGAATTTGGTTTACAAGAATTATGTACTTTCAAGGATACCTTGTAAATAATTGACTTTCAGACTGGCAAAATATTGTATCCAAGCATGTTCAAGGCCAAAACAAAATTGAAATGGGAGCATATATTAATTAGGAGGAGTTTCACATTTAGACAATGTGCAGTGGGTGTATCCAAACTGAAGGCTCCTAATGGATCATGCATGTTTGTCCGAAAGGCGGCCGTAAACATACTCATAACTGAATATGTTTTAACTAAATTTATGTAAGCTCCAAAATAGGTCATGTAACATAACCTCTCCAAACAATTGTCAATCTAACATAAATGGATAAGCTTTGCTTTGTCCATTGATTAATTCAACCTTTAAATGCATTTTTCTTCCCGGGACAGATTGCATTAACTAGCCTAAACTATTAAATCAGTCAGGGCTTTAATTTGTCGAGAAAGATCAAGTTAAAATGTTACGAAAGTTGTACTAAGGCACCGTCAATTAATTTGGATTGGTGGGATTATTGTTGTGACCTCACAGTTGATGAGATCAACGTAGTTGTAGTTATCTCTTTTTCTGGATTGAAATGTGATTGGCTTACTTTGTTTCATGTGCAGGTGACTTTTTACATCCAAACAATTGTATACACAAATGAAGTGAAGTCCTCAAAATATGTGCTTTCTCCATCTAGAATGATATTGCGATTACTACCTTCTATTGATATCTAGTTTTAGATGAAGTAAATAAACTTGAAAAATATGTACTGCTAGAAAATCAACCATTTTGGTGGTAGTATGTTGGAAATATGTCCTAGAGACAATAATATTGTGTTATTTATTTCCAAATTTATAATTAAGAGGTTATATTCCATGCTATAACTGCTATGATCCTAGAATATGTGATTCAGTGGAAAACTCATATGCACGTGTGGAATGAGATAAACGGAAAAACCTGATTCCTAGTATCACCTCTAAGTCTAGCACAAGTGTTGTTAGTGATCATGTTTTCAGGATCGTAGGATATTGTTAAGTGTAATGATAGTTCTAAAACAACTTTGAGAATAAGACGTTGGAGAACAATCATATTGAATTGAACCAAATTTGTTTGTTATACTTTGAGATGCACTAGTAGAAAAAGAGCCTATAGTCCCGGTTGGTGAGGGCCTTTAGTCCCGGTTCATGAACCGGGACTAAAGGGTCGGTACTAATACCCTCACCCTTTAGTCCGGTTCTATCCAGAACCGGGACAGATCAAACCTCACGTGGCCTGTCCGCTGAGCCAGGCGGGAGGCCTTTGGTCCCGGTTGGTGGCACCAACCGGGACCAATAAGGCATCCACGCGTCAGCATTTCTTTAGCTCTGGTTTTGTTTTTTTTTTCAAAGGGGGGGTTGGGGGTTTTGGGGGTTAATTTAGGTGTTTCATATATTGTGCTATAGCTAGCTAATTAATAGAGAAAAGTGTCCTTTCTTTTGTCCGTGCTTGGTCGACGCTACGTACTATACATACATATAGAGAGGACTAACTAGACATGCTAGCTAGCTAGTAATTAAGCAAACAGAAGATCGTCATGAACATATATATGCATACAGAGAAGTGATATCGACCACCTCTCCTTCTTGAGAGATTGGTCGAACAACAAGTTCTCGTATATCTATCCGACACTACCGGCTACATATATACAATAATTATCTTTTACAATACGGACGCGTGGTCCACATAGTATTCCCCGTCTTCAGCGATCACATAGTCAAGAAAGAATGCCGCCAATTCCTCTTGAATTGCTGCATGCGATCTGGTGCTAGGAGTTCATCCCGCTTCGAAACATCTAATTTTAAGAAAGGGTCAATACACATACATACATATATATATATATATATATATATATATATATATATATATATATATATATATATATATATATATATATATATATATATATATATATATATATATATATATATATATATATATATATGAATGAATGAAACTCAACACAAATGATGGTAATAAAATAAAATTGTGAATATTTTATTTACGCACTTCAAATTGTTTGTCGGAGTAGCCCTCTCACAGGTCGTGTGGCGGATGGACTCATAAGCGTAGTATCCACAGAAATCATTCCTTTGTTCCTGCCACAACCACTTTACAAGAAACAGAGGTCAATCAAACTGATAATTAGCAAGCACATGCTAAATGGTATTGATGAAACTAGCGATTGAATCACTAGGAGATGCGCGTGGAATATGCTACTCTATAGTACTTACTTTGGTGTCTAAATTGCAGCTTCTTGGTAGTCCCGGAGCTTTTTGGTGAATTTTCCCAAGCCCTGCCATACAAAGAAAACAATTACTTGATATCAGAAATGAACAAAGTTGCTGATATGGTGGATAATGATCGATTTAACTTACTTCTCGAGCATTTCAGTCATTTCCAGATACTCCTTGGGATCTTTTCATCTCGAGTCTAAGACAGTTACTACTCCTGCTCAAGCTTAATCTCTAGGAGAATATAGTGGAACCTGCACGCATGCATAACTCATCAATATTACATTTCTATAACCTGGACTAAATAAGGAAACCGAATATGCCACAAGACAGTAACACTCACGTGTAGTTGTAAGGAAAGAGTATTGTATTTTGTGTTCATTTATTTCCAACGATCATAGCAAGTTGGCCTCGGTTTCCTTGGCACGATATTTAACCTCATTTGCATCGATGAGATATGTGTTAATGAACCCAATATCACCCACTTGTTTTTTCTTCATTTCTGCGATCTTCAATCTGCATAATATAGTGAGGATATTTATAAATACATGCAATGAAAGAGCTGAGTTATATAGAGATACTTAATGACAGAAGTAGTACTACTTACAGACAGTAGCAGGTGACCGTTGCTTTATCGAGGCCAATTGATTGAAAAACTGATAGAACTCCTCAAATGGAATAGGCAACAGTTCAATTCCAAGGAGGTCATGCTCCTTTTAACTCTCAAATACAAAGTATTCCTCCCTCGAGACTCTTTGCAGGTTTTCATGTACCAATCATGCAATCTTCGCATCATCGTTGTTAGAGAGCTTTCATCTTTGACGAGAGGCTTCCGTACTCGTATCTTTGTATCTGCACCTCCAAGAAATCAAATTGTACATCGTCGGGCAGGTAATCTTCAGGATTGCCATAACCGGCACCATCCTCGGATCGACGATGTCGCTAGCAGGCACCTTGAGCGGGGGGCACGATTGCTTCGCTTGTTCGCCGAGCTGGGCAATTTGTTTCCCAGCTCGTCGTTCTTTCATCCTTTGATCAGCGACAGTACTTCCCGATCTCTCCGCTCGGCAAATGCCTTTCCAATAATGCGCTCATAGTTGCCTTTGGCGGAGACTTGGGTGGTTTTGTCGGCAGCAGCAGTGCGCTTCGCTTTGACGGATCTACCTTCTCCTCCGGAGGTGGATGTCTCTTTGCTTTCAACCCTTGAAACCAGTCATCCACTTCGTCTGCGCGATCTTCGCGTTTTCCTCCTCGCTCCTCTCGACGGTAACTTCTCCGAGTCTTGAGAGAAGGACCGAATCATATCTCCTCCGCCTTTGGCTGTCTGCTAGACGCCGGCAGAGCAGACGGGCGGATGTCTTCTTTCCTTGCTTACGAGGCGGAGGAGAAGGACTACGACGCCGGAGCAGCCGGAGCGGCGGCGGGTCTCTTCCGCCCTTGCCGACGAGGCGAGAAGGAGGAGGCTGGCTGCCCGGACGCCAAAGTGCAGGCGGAGAAGGAGACGGAGTGCCGCCACGCGCCGGAGAAGGAGCCGGCCGAGTGCCCTGATCGTCACTCGCCGGAGGAGGAGGCGGTGGAGGATGCGGAGTGCCCCGACTCGCCGGGAGGAGGAGGAGGCGGAGGCATCCAGTTCGGAAGGTTGATGAGATCCTTCCGCCATAGGCATGGAGTCTTGAGCGAACCCAGCCGATACTCCCTTCACCGGTAGGGTGGTCAAGCGGAGCTCCTCAAATCCTCCGTTATTTCATCGACCATCACCTTAGCATATCCTTCGGAATCGGCGGCGGTGAAAAGTTGAGTCGGGTTTAGTAGGATAAACAGAGCCAACAGCCGCCTTGACCTTCAAATTGCTCCATTGCGCCATAAGGTGGCAACTTTCAGCATCCGTGATAGCATCCACGGGATAGCTGGCAGGAGCCGTCAAGGCATGCTGCTCTGGCTGAAGCAGCTCGGTGGAAGCCACGCTGCTTCTCCGCTGAGATGGCGGGGTAGCTTCGGAGGAAGCTTCGGCAGGTCGTTTGTTGTGATTTGCTGCTTCTCGCTCCTCTTCTCGTTCCTCTAGCCCCATTACCCTTTCGTGCAGCGCCTGCATTAGGCTCTGCTCCAGTTTCTTCCTCCTCTCATGGGTTTTGTAACCCCCTGCGTCCGGAAATCCAGCCTTCCACGAAAGGGAGCCTGGCGTGCCTCGTGTCCGTCCAGGGTGCTCAGGATTCCCGAGGGCCATTGTGAGCTCGTCCTTCTCCCCTGCTCGAACGAACTTCCCTTGCTGCGCTGCTTCGATATAATGCTTAAGCCTCTTGACTGGTATGTCCAATTGTTCGTCCGTCCAAATGCACTTCCCCGTTATAGGGTCCAAGGATCCGCCGGCCCCGAAGAACCAAGTCCGGCAATGGTCTGGCCAGTTCATTGTCTCGGGTTCGATCCCTTTATCAAGAAGATCATTCTCAGCCTTGGCCCAGTTAGGCGGGCTATGAGGTAGCCACGACCCGTGCGATGGTGAAGCTTCTTCTTCGCAGCATTTCTCTTGTTTGTCGCTGACATCTTTTTACTCTTTTCCGATGTCTTGTAGGCCACAAATGCGGGCCAGTCATCTCTGATCTTCTCATATTTGCCCGTGAATTCTGGTGTCTCATTTTTTCGACATACGTATTGAGGTCTTTCTTCCAATTCCTGAATAGTTCTGCCATCTTCTTAAGAGCAAAAGAGTTGATTAATGGCTCTATTACTGGCTTCTCCGGATCATCCTCTGGCGGTAGGGTAAAATTTGACTTCAGCTCAGTCCAAAGATCATTTTTCGCATATCATTGACACAAGACACCTCGGGGTCTTCGTTCTTAGGCTTATACCATTGGTGGATGCTGATCGGGATCTTGTCCCTAACGAACCCCCGACCGAGCAACAAATGCCTTCTTTGTCCGGTAGGGTTCAATCGGTTGGCCGTCGCGATTTGTATGATCTCAAACTTTTCATCCGAGCTCAACTTTTCTTGGGCCTCGTCTCTTTACGAAGTTGTGCTCGATCCGGAGGGCTAGAAAAAGAACAAAGGCGAGAGTTAATTAATATGTGTACATATATACCAAAACAAAGGCGAGAGCTAGTCAGCACAGGCTTAACTAATATATATACCTGGCGGACTCGGTTTGGTGATCACCGAGCCGTCCTCATGGTCTACTTCTTCACCTCTCCTTCTTGCACCGGCATTGGGTCATCGAGCCATGTAAATCATAGCCAGCTGCTTCTTCACCCTCTCCTTCCAGGCCATCGTTGTCGGCGTTGAGAAACATCATCGAGGAGACGGCATCACTTCCGTGTGCGATTATGTCCCTCAACAACGCTTCTTGTGCTTCGTCTCGGGGGTGTCCATAGTTTCTACAAATATTTACAACATGGCAATTATTATTCAAACATGACAGATATGGATATATTAGTGCCAACGTAGAACTAGCTAGCTAATCACAATAAGGAATCATATTAGTGGCCTCGGCGCTGCTTCTCTAGGGTTTGGGGTGGCCTCGACAACGCTTCAAGGGTTAGGGGTGGCCTCGAGAACGCTTCAAGCTAGGAGGGGTGCGACATCTCCCCCCACGTGTTGAAGCTATCGGGAGGGGTCGGCGTTGAACAGTACATCTATGTCCCACAAGTGGCGTGGGCATCGGCGCCATGATAGGGTAGAGGGTCGTGGATCGCCCGGCGGTCGAGGTCAAGGGTCGAAGATCGCCGAGGGTCGGGAGGTTGCCTAGTGTCAAAGTTCAACAAAACCATGTCTTCATCATTAAGTAAAATGTGGTGCATGATGGTGCGAAGCTCTCCAAAGTTGTTTTGGAGCGGAGTCCCAGATAGGATAATTCGCTTTTTGGTACAAAGTTCAGCAAAAGGCAAATTATCCTATCCGGACTCCATTCCGTAACAACTTTGAGGACTTCATACCATCATGCCATGGTTACTCCGGCTAATGATGAAGCCATGGATTTCTTCAATACTTTGACACTATAGGAACCTCGACCTGAAACCTTCGACCCTTGACCCTTAACGACCCTCGACCCTCTACCCTAGTTCCCGACCCTCGACCCTCGGCGATCCTCGACACCCTCGTTATATCGACAACGACGCAACATACATATACATGGGAAAATAATGTTATCGGGGAGGGGTATCGGTACCCCCCTCGTGTCAAAGTTTCTTCTTTCTCCTCTATTCCTTTCTTTCTTCTTCTCCTCTTCTTTTCTTCTTATCCTCGAGAAAGGAAAATAAGGAAAAGGAAGAAAAAAGGAAGAAGGAAGAAGGAAGAAGAAGAAGAAAAAAAAGAAGAAAAAAAGGAGAAGAAGAAAAATAGAAAAATTCTATTTTTCTTCTTCTCCTCTATTCCTTCTTCTTCTCCTCTTCTTTTCTTCTTTTCCTCTCATTCTTTTCTTCTTCTTCTTCCTTCTTCCTTCTTCCTCTTTTCTTCCTTTTCCTTATTTTACTTTTCCTCTACAGTACTAACCTAATTAAAATGCACTAACCTAATTAAAATTGTAACTTTCTATATATGAACAAAAACTAAACTAATAAAAATAAAAAACATATACATTATAGCCACATACACATATACATCACATATGAAAAAAAAATAAACTAATAAAAATAAGGAAAAGGAAGAAAGAGGAAGAAGGAAGAAGGAAGAAGAAGAAAAAAGAAGAAAAAAAAGGAGAAGAAGAAAGAATAGAGGAGAAGAAGAAAAATAGAAAAAAAAATTCTATTTTTCTTCTTCTCCTCTATTCCTTTCTTCTTCTCCTCTTCTTTTCTTCTTTTCCTCTCATTCTTTTCTTCTTCTTCTTCCTTCTTCCTTCTTCCTCTTTTCTTCCTTTTCCTTATTTTACTTTTTCCTCTACACTATCCTAATTAAAATGCACTAACCTAATTAAAATGTAACTTTCTATATATGAATAAAAACTAAACTAATAAAAAAAAAACATATACATTATAGCCACATACACATATACATCACATATGAACAAAAAATAAACTAATAAAAATAAAAAAGCGGGGCGGCTCGACGGCGGCGGCGGCTAACAATCGGCTGGGCGGCGACGGCGACGGCGACGACAGGGACGACGGGCGGCAGGCGGGCAGGGGGCGACGACGGGCTCAGGCGGCCTTGAGGAGGCGACGAGGACGGCGGGCTCGGGGCGAGGCGCGACGACAGGCTCGGGCGGGCAGGGGCGGGCGTGGCGTGGCGACAGCGGGTGAGCGGCGACGACGGCGGCGTTGGGCAGCGCTGGCGGCGGCGGGCAGGGCGACGACGGGCAGGGCGATGACGGCGCGCGAACAGCGTGGGCGGCGCGTGTGGACGGCGGGCGGCGGCGGGGGCAGCGGACGGCGTCGATCTGGGCAACTGGCGGCGTCGATGAGCTCGGCGTCGTCGGGGGAAGGCTGGCGAGGGAGATGTGAAATTTTCACAAGTCCTGGTTATATAGCAAGGGCATTGGTGCGGTTCGTGGCACAAACCGGGACTAATGCCCCCCTTTAGTCCCGGTTGGTGCCACCAACGGGACCAAACGCCGCTTCCGCTTTGGTCGGTTGGTGGCTCAACCGGGACTAAAGGGGCATTAGCCCGGTTGGAGCCACGAACCGGGACTAATGCCCCTTTAGTCCCGGTTGGTGCCACCAACCGGGACCAAACCATGTGCTGCCCAGCGCCAAATGTTTAGTCCCACTCGCTAGTTGAGAGGAGCCGCACCAGTTTATAAGGTGCGGTGCGGCTCCCTCTCGAGCTCCTCTCTAAAGCAGGCTTTGGGCCTATCTCGCCACTGTGCTGTGGGCCTCTTTGGGCCTTCCATGGCCTGAATCCTGGCCCATAGGGTTTCTAGTCGTATTCAGGCCGTGGGGGCCCGATAGGTGGCACTTTTTTGCTTTATATTTTATTTCTTTTTGCTTTTAGTTTTAGAAAAATATAAACTTTCTATTAGTGCCATTAGTTTTAAAATTTGAAAACACTTTTTTGTTTTCTTTGTTGCTTTATTTATTTTATTTTGTTTCTACTTACAACAAAATACTTATTGTTGCTATTTTTATTTTTTCAAGTTTTTTGTTTTGTTTTCTGCATTATTTATTTTCTTTTGGTTTTTGCTTTATTTTTAATTCTTTTTGCTTTTAGGTCAGCAAAATTATAAACTTTCTGTTAGTGCTTTTAGTTTTAGAAAAAATATAAACTTTCTGTTTGTGCCATTAGTTTTAAAATTGAAAACACTTTTTTGTTTTCTTTGTTGCTTCATTTATTTTATTTTGTTTCTACTTACAACAAAATGCTTATTGTTGCTATTTTTATTTTTTTTTCAAGTTTTTTGTTTTGTTTTCTGCATTATTTATTTTCTTTTGGTTTTTGCTTTATTTTTAATTCTTTTTGCTTTTAGGTCAGCAAAATTATAAACTTTCTGTTAGTGCCATTTGTTTTAGAACAATTATAAACTTTCTGTTTGTGCCATTTGTTTTATAAAATTTGAATTCTTTGAAATTTGTGTGAATCACAAGTTTGTGAGCTCAACATGGCGTAGAGGGACGGGCTTATAAACTGGTGTGAGCGCCCTTCGGTTGGCGAGGTTTTCAAATTCATAGTTTTCAAATGAACTCTGAAAAAGTTGGCATAGCATGTTCATGAACAAAACGGACAATGGTATCATACTCGTGTGTTACAAAGTTGGCATGGTATCATCATAATAGTTGCGGGAGAAAGTCTTCACTTTTTCTTCGCTTGTGTCGTTTGCTTATTGCGCCGTAACCATGGATAATCTTCATCGTTTATCAGGATGCTTGGGTCAGCCTTGACTTTGAAGGGGGGAATTTCATGAAACTTTTCATACACTTCAGACATGTCTGTCTTGCCCTCCACTCCCAGGATGTCCCTTTTTCCTGAAAGAACTATGTGGCGCTTTGGCTCATTGTATGATGTATTCGCTTCCTTATCTTTTCTTTTCCTCGGTCTGGTAGACATGTCCTTCACATAGATAACACAAAACCCGATGACATCCTCTGTTTGATGGCCCATGGAGATGCTTCCTTCTGGCCTAGCACGGTTACGAACATATTTCTTTAGGACTCCCATGAACCTCTCAAAGGGGTACATATTGTGTAGAAATACGGGCCCCAGAATGACAATCTCGTCGACTAGATGAACTAGGGCGTGCGTCATGATATTGAAGAAGGATGGTGGGAACACCAGCTCGGCCCGACAAGACATTGCGCCACATCACTCCTTAGCGTTGCTACGATTTCTGGATCGATCACCTTCGAGATATTGCATTGAGGAATGCACATAGCTTCACAATGGCTAATCGGATGTTTTCGGTAGAAGCCCCTCAATGCAACCGGAAGCGATTGCGTCATAATCACGTGGCAGTCATGAGACTTTAGGTTCGGAACTTTTCTCGGCATATTTATTATTCCCTTTATATTCGACGAGAAGCCAGTCGGGACCTTCATCTGAGCAGGCATTGAAAGAATATTTCTTTCTCTTCTTTCGAAGAGCGTAGCTGGCAGGACCTTCATGCTGCTTCGGAGGCATGCCCTCTTTTTCGTAAGCGTTGCAGGTCCTCTCGTGCCTCGGTGTATCTTTTGTCTTCCCATACACACCCAAGAAGCCTAGCAGGTTCACGCAAAGGTTCTTCGTCACGTGCATCACGTCGATCAAGAGCGGACCTCTAGGTCTTTCAGTAGGGTAGGTCCCAAAATATAGATTTCTTCTTCCACATGGGTGCGTGATTCTCAGCATCATTCGAACAGCTAGTCCGCGGGACCCTTTCCAAAGATTACGTGTAAATCATTGACCATAGCAAATGCGTGATCACCCGTACGCATGGCGGGCTTCTTCCGGTGATCTGCCTCGCCTTTGAAATGCTTGCCTTTCTTTCGACATTGATGGTTGGTCGGAAGAAATCGGCGATGGCCCGGTACACATTCTTCCTGCAGCTTCCCGGTATATACTATCGGTGTCAAGTAAATAGTGTGTGCATGCGTGGTATCCCTTGTTTGTCTGTCCTGAAAGGTTACTGAGAGCGGGCCAATCGTTGATGGTCACGAACAACAACGCCTTTAGGTCAAATTCCTCCTTTTTGTGCTCATCCCACGTACGTACACCGTTTCCATTCCACAGCTGTAAAGTTCCTCAACTAATGGCCTTAGGTACACATCAATGTCGTTGCGGGTTGCTTAGGGCCTTGGATGAGAACGGCATCATAATGAACTTCCGCTTCATGCACATCCAAGGAGGAAGGTTATACATACATAGAGTCACGGGCCAGGTGCTGTGATTGCTGCTCTGCTCCCCGAAAGGATTAATGCCATCCGCGCTTAAAGCAAACCATACGTTCCTTGGGTCCTTTGCAAACTCATCCCAGTACTTTCTCTCGATTTTTCTCCACTGCGACCCGTCAGCGGGTGCTCTCAACTTCCCGTCTTTCTTACGGTCCTCACTGTGCCATCGCATCAACTTGGCATGCTCTCCGTTTCTGAACATACGTTTCAACCGTGGTATTATAGGAGCATACCACATCACCTTCGAGAACCCTCTTCTGGGAGGCTCGCCATCAACATCACCGGGGTCATCTCGTCGATCTTATACGCAATGCACCGCATACCGGGCATGCGTTCAGATCCTTGTAGACACCACGGTAGAGGATGCAGTCATTAGGGCATGCATGTATCTTCTCCACCTCCAATCCTAGAGGGCATCGACCTTCTTTGCTGCGTATGTCTTGTCGGGCAATTCGTTATCCTTTGGAAGCTTCTTCTTCATTATTTTCAGTAGCTTCTCAAATCCTTTATCGAGCACAGCATTCTCTGCCTTCCTTTGCAGCAATTCGAGTACGGTACCGAGCTTTGTGTTGCCATCTTCGCAATTGGGGTACAACCCTTTTTTGTGATCCTCTAACATGCGATCGAACTTCAGCTTCTCCTTTTGACTTTCGCACTGTCTCCTTGCATCGACAATGACCCGCGGAGATCATCATCGTGGGGCACATCGTCTGGTTCCTCTTGATCTTCAGCAGCTTCGCCCGTTGCAGCACCATCGTGCACATCGTCTGGTGCATCTTGATGTTCAGTAGCATCACCGTATTCAGGGGGCACATAGTTGTCATCGTACTCTTCTTCCTCGCCGTCTTCCATCATAACCCCTATTTCTCCGTGCCTCGTCCAAACATTATAGTGTGGCATGAAACCCTTGTAAAGCAGGTGGGTGTGAAGGATTTTCCGGTCAGAGTAAGACTTCGTATTCCCACATATAGGGCATGGACAACACATAAAACCATTCTGCTTGTTTGCCTCAGCCACTTCGAGAAAAGCATGCACGCCCTTAATGTACTCGGAGGTGTGTCTGTCACCGTACATCCATTGCCGGTTCATCTGCGTGCATTATATATAATTAAGTGTGTCAAAAATCATTACAGAACATCATGAATAGATAATTAAGTGACCAAATTAATAGAAGTTCATCATCACATAAAACCAAAGTACATACATAGTTCTCATCTAACAACATAAAGCTCTGCAGAGCATCTAAATTAATTAAACCATACATTGAAACTATGTAAAACATTTCAATGTGAAAACAAATCGATCATAATCGCAACCAAGGTAACAACTGATCCAACGGCATAATGATACCAAGCCTCGGTATGAATGGCATATTTTCTAATCTTTCTCATCTTCAAGCGCATTGCATCCATCTTGATCTTGTGATCATCGGCGACATCCGCAACATGCAACTCCAATATCATCTTCTCCTCCTCAAGTTTTTTATTTTTTCCTTCAAGAAATTGTTTTCTTCTTCAACTAAATTTAACCTCTCGACAATAGGGTCGGTTGGAATTTCGGTTCAACAACCTCCTAGATAAATAAAATCTATGTCATGTTGGTCGGCATAATTTTCATAAACAATAAATGAACCAATAGTTATGAAAAGATAATATATAC
Source organism: Aegilops longissima (assembly GCA_021605205.1). Taxonomy (NCBI): domain Eukaryota; kingdom Viridiplantae; phylum Streptophyta; class Magnoliopsida; order Poales; family Poaceae; genus Aegilops; species Aegilops longissima. The sequence continues at coordinate 24,459,333 of CM038682.1, forward strand.
CACATCCGAATCATAGACAGGGACGAGGGCCGACGAGGCGGATACCAAAACCATCGCACTATATAAGATGCAATAATAAAAGTAAGAAAATAATACAAGTAAGAATATTTTTCCTTTCAGAAAGAAGATAAGAACAAGAGGCTCACCACGGTGGTGCTGGCGATGAGATCGGCGCGGGTGATCGACGGCGGTGAAGACGGGACAGGCGTGACGGACCGCTAAACCTAGACAAATATTGAGGAAAATGGAGGTTAGAGGTCGAGCTTGAGAGGAGAAAGCTTAAGTAGTGTGGCTCGGGCATTCCATGAACACCTTGTGTGCATAGGAGGTGAGCTAGAGCACCACCAAGCCCTCTCCCCCTCGGCCAGAAAAAACAGAGCAGTGTGCTCTGCTCTTGAGTGTGCTCTGCTCTTGCGCGAGGGGCTATATATAGGCAGCACCATTAGCCCCGGTTGGTGGCATGAGCCGGGACTAAAGGAAGCCTTTGGTCCCGGTTCATGCCACCAACCGGGACCAATAGTGGTGGGCTAGGAGCCAGGACCATTGGTCCCGGTTCGTCCCACCAACCGGGACCAAAAGGTCCGGACGAACCGGGACCAATGGCCCACGTGGCCCTGCCGGCCCCCTGGGCTCACGAACCGGGGCAAATAGCTCCATTGGTCCCGGTTCTGGATTGAACCGGGACTAATGGGCTAAACTGCCCTGGACGATAGCCCCTTTTTCTACTAGTGATGCAATCGTCACAAGTCAATCATTATAACACGGAGAGTTAACATATTCTTTAGTTCCTTGTACCATGAGAGTATCGTAGTCACTTATTACCATAGGATGGACTTTGGGGTTGCTCATACGACATATGTAACACGATTATCATCACGACAACTTACAGGTTTATCGGAAAGTCTGACAAGTGAATAGATAGCTCGAAAGTGGGTTTTGCTCCTCCGGTGATGGAGAGATATTCTTAGGGCCCTCTCGGTGTGATGGCATCCACCATCGTCTGGCCAGACACAGGTGACTAGGTCACGGGGATGCCAGAACATGTCAACGAGAAAGAAGAACAAAACCGGTAACTAGGAGACGGTACAGTGAGCATGGGGATGAGTTGAGAGGATACCGATACATCTCACCTCAGGTTTTGTAAAGCATCGTGAAGCAAAGGGAAGAGCACATGATAACCAAAGGTTCACTCGAATGTCATTCGTATACTCATAGGGATCGATATGGATGTCCACGATTCCGCTATCGCTCATTGAATGAAAGGGATTTTGTTCATGTGTATGTTTCACCAAACCTACAGGGTCACAAGCTAAGGGAATCACAATCTGCTGAGTGTAGGTGGAGCAAGAATAATGAGGAAATATTTATGAAATAGTCGGGTTACCAGAAGGGTTTTAGAGTTTACTGGGTAATACCAAGAATTAATATATTTCGAGATTGTAAATATATTATATAGTGTAGCCTACATTGGAGGCAAACCACTAGCACGTCGTTTGGTTGCAAGCATGTGATACCCAGATTCAACGTGATGTTGTTTGGTTACATTCAAGACATACAATGATAACCTCTTATTAGAGTTGTGAGGTTATGAGCATGCACACTCATAGGCAGACAATAGCAACTTGAACAAGCATTCACACTATGTGATAGGTAGTACATTAACAAGCATGCATGGTCATAATAATGACGACAAAGTCATAAGCTGGCAGTCATAATAACCACACAGACCTACAGATTAACAAAAATATAATAAATTTTTGGATCAAGGCAAGTGCTTCTTCGTGTTTGTGGCACTTGGCCATCATCTTTGAGCTAGAAAGGTCGAAGACAATGTTATCACCTTTAAGGTGATGAAGTAGCTGATCTGGAGCTGGTGAGCAATGGCGAAGCTGGCCCGCCCATGATCCATGGCTAGCCTCCCATTGATCTCTCGGAGCTTGACCTTCTAGGTGTAGGAGGTATTCTTCTTGAGTTTGACCTCCCATGTGATGATCCTATGTGTTTACGGAAGTCGTCGAGGATTGGCAACCCAGGTGCTAAAATGACCTTGCAAAAGTGGGTTGGACCTATAACAATTCATGGAAATGGCCGACGTTCATCGGCCTCCCTCGACGCCTCTATGAGGCGCTTCCCTCAACAGCCTCCTTGCCCTTGGAACTCTTGTCCTGTTAATCAAACTAAACCAAATCAGTTGATGTAACAAGCTATCATGTATTGATTATGACGATCAACACACAATCGAATGTAACAAACTAGCGTGTACTGATCACGAAGTTGAACAGAGTAGCATTGAAACTGACATGAAAGACATGTGCATCTACCACATTACCAAAATAGTGGGAAGACCACCATGCCGCCAACATTCAATGCCTTAATCATGTTGGATCGAAAGCGTTGGGACGCCTAGGCATGGAAGAAACGGGTTTTTTCACACTCCCCCCTCTCCACCGCTCGACATAATTTCCCATGCAGCCGCCAAAACGTCGCTTGTCGGTGAAAGGAGTAGGCCTGAGAGTCGTGGCGCAAGGCTGCCTCTTCATTGAAGCACATGGTACTCCTCAAAAAAAATCAAACAAGTCAATAAATTTTTTACATTTGTTATCATGATGAGGGGCAAACCTGTGATTAGCTTTCCAAACTTGACGGCACGACGGAAGGATTTGACCCTAGCAGCAATGTCTTTATCACCGGCCGAGTGTCTGTGTGGGAGAGCCCAAGAGGGGCCGGGAGGTGGTGAGATGAACAGAGGTCCAGAAGCCACTCGCTCTCAAAGCGGAACTGTCAAGAGGAGGGGATATGGGTGGATGTGGTGACGAGGAGCGGAAAGTGATCGAATGTCACCCGGGGGCGTGCCGCAAGGGTGGAGTTAGGGAGGGATGTGTCCCGATCAGCGTTGGAGAAAGCCCGATCAAGGCGCGCCAGGGTTTGGGGGGGTCGAGGTTCGTCCAAGTGAACATGCGATCAGACAGAGGCAACTCGAGCGAGGATAAAGCATCGATCATGGCGTTGAAACGCATAGCAAGGCCAGCACAAAAGTTATTGTTCTTCTTTTCCTCGGGGTAGCGGATAAGATTAAAATCCCCTAGCACAAGCCAGGAACCCTATATTGTATCGGAGAGTGCCACCATCTCATCAATGAAATCTTGCGTAAAAGTGTGATTAGACGGAGCATAGATGTTGGAGCTCAAGAAGGAGACATCGGGGGATGTCAAGGCAAGCGAGATAGTCAGAGCATAGCGCCCGGGGCAATAGGAGGTTAGAGAGAAGGCGCCCTGGTCCCAAGCGGTATAGTGGATATAATACATGACTTTTGTTAATACCTAGAAACTAGAAACAAATAAACGGTTTTGGCCCGTGGTCCAAATATTTTGGCTTGATATACTTTTTCTGAAACTATTTACTGGCGAAGAATTGGCCTGGATTGTCGACAACACAAGAGCCTCCGCAGAGGATCACATCACTAAATCATCCATAAAAGTAATACAATTGTTTTAAACGTTGACTTTGAAGGTACTATACAAGGCAGGGCCATGAAAATCTATCAACGCTCTGAATGCTTTGTCAAGTACCTCAGTATATAGTTCTTGTGACTGAGAAGACAACCACAAGCAGCGGGCCTTGTTATATCGCTATGTAGCTGCTGCTAATGAACATCCCCCTTCGTCCACAGTCTGTCTTTCCTTTCGAATCCAATTGTTACAATCTGACTAAATAGCAATTCATTGAAACAATTCGGGTCTCGTCCAACTCATCACCGTGTCCCCACCCCCACTTAACTCCAATAGTTTGTAAGCAAACCAGTTTTGTGTACTCAAAACAACCTGCCCATTTTTCAAAAAGGGTCATGTAGTTTAACTTGTTCATTTCAAACTATAGTGCATATTCCAGATTTTATCATAAGTCATATTTTGTGAAGTTTGCCGAGTCTCTAAAAACTTGGTCACAGTTTATAAATTTTAACTTAAAACAAAATCTATTATATGGTAACAGTTTCATAGCCTATAGTTAAATGTATTATATGTATAAAGATTTTAATATGTCAGGTGGAGTGAAGTTTACCTCACCACTGAAGAGATCAGTGCAGATTAAAAAAAAAAGCAGGTTGATTGACATACGCAAATATATATGTCACTATGTTATTCTGTTCTTTGGATCTATCTGCAGGCAACTGTCTTCTTCCATATAACTGTCGCCGTAAATGAACCCTGAACTGAAGTTCGAAAAAAAGTGTGCACACTTGCTTCTTAGGGTTAATTAGCGTATTATGATATATGTTATTCAGTTTCCCAAGAAGTAGAATGTAGTTGGAAAAACTTGTACCGATGTTGCCAGTTTGCTGGGAGTAGATCAAAACTAGGATGCGCAGCTAAAAGTGATCAATGTTGGGTCATCAAAAAGTGTAATGTATCCTTCTAGGTGCATTTTGACATAATTATAGCTAGAATTTGTAATATATCAATGATTCAAAGCGAGTGACTTCCAAAATGCCTTCTAGGTGCCTTGTATCGTTCGGCCATGTACTCTGTCTGGTGGTTAATTTATATATAAAGTCGGGCGAAAGCCTGATATACAGATACAACAATTGCTTCCCCAAAAACTGCACTTGGTTTAGACTAAATTTTATTCAAGGCAGTTGCCAAACTCAACAGATCAAGAAATTTGTAGACCTGCGAAATGCAAAATAGGTGCTTAAATAATAAATAGCAGTGACTTAGAGCGAGGCGATCGGGAGAGGGAGAGACAAATTGTTAAATAGACGACCAGGAGAAAATATTTATGTGATTTTCCTAAACACCCCATCTTAGGAACCGACATCGATGTAGCCGTCTCGATTTTTCTAAAGGGGTAATATATTAATACCAACATGATGCCAATTACACCTGGCTCTGCAATGGCACAATATCAAGACTTAGTCGACACTTAGACAGTCAAAAAGATGGGAAATCTTAGCTGGTCCCTCTTACCTCCCCTTTTCACATGAGTTGTAAGAGTACATAACAGATCTAAGCCATTGATTCGATTATGTAGTGATCTGATTAACTCTTACCTTCTTACCTCCCGTGTGAAAATAGGAGATAAGAGGGAGCATGTTAAAATTACTCAAGAAAGATAAAGAAGAGGCACAAGAAGAAACAAAGATATCCGACACAACCAACGACTTGCAACAGACCAGCAGCAACACACTAGTTCTGCTTGCTTTGTTTCTCTAAACATTTACATCAGTTTGTACGGGACAACAGGTATGTGTACACAATGACTGATTCACCTTAGGAAAACTGCACATGATTTAGACTTGTTCAACTTCAGCCACAAATAACACATAAAATTTCAACATAGTGTGGTGTGTAAGAGACTGATTCAACGGATGCTTCTGAAAAAAATGCGCATGACTTTGACTTTATTGACGACTGGTCAATTTGATCATTCGTGTCGCAAGCTCAACTACACACACCCATGAATTTCAACGGTTGGTTTTGGAAAGCGTAGGATTTGGGTTTTACTTGATTCGCTTTGGTCAGTCTCCAAACCACATCCACATCAATGAAAGCGTTCAACAATTAGAGCATTTCTGGGTGCTCCGTGTCTTTGTGGTCAGCTTTTTGGAAACGATAGAATATATGAGGATGCCCGGGGGTTATTTCTGAAACAAACAATGAATTGGTTTTCTTGATCCAGGGACCCAACCAAACAAGAACCATAAGTATTTTATTTCTACAATACTTTATTGGCTCATGGTTCGGACCAATGGTCTAAATAGTTTCACTTGATATATACGTTTTTTTAGAAAAGAGAAATCATAGAAATGATTTTATGGCCAAGAACATTTTTACGAGGTAAATAAAGGCATGCAGTCAAGTTATTAAAGTGAGAGTATTTGCACGTGAATATATTGCACAAAAGTATTACAAGACCAGGCTCCTAACCACCTTTTAAAGAGATTATTTGCCGACATACAAAGATTGTGGCCATAGCCTGCTAAAGTAGAAACTGATCCACCCTAGTCCAATCGTGCTCCGAAGTGACCCCTGGACGCCGGCATGGATTGCCGAGTCAGAGACGAATGTGTTTGTTTGGGTAGCCGGAGTCATCACGAGAGGCGAGTACACCACAGCACCGACACCGTGCGGTGATGGAACCATATGTATATGCTTTGAAGGATGATGGTGCTTAGGGGTTACAGTGTAGGGAGATAGCGCCTCCGCAAAAGGACCACGAGGCGTGGCATCCATAATAGTTGGACTTCTGTGCAAAAGTTGATGTGATGCTACTATATAAGCCAAGACCGACACCATGAATCCCTCGTTGAGTGCCTCAGCATATACTTCTTGTGAGCTCTGATTTTGAAGATGTCGACAAACAGGAAGCAATGTTCTATCGCGGTGTTGCTTCTGCTAGTGCTCGTCCAACTCATCGGTGCTCTCGCTCGACCTCCATGTAAGCAAGCCTCTTAAGTGCATGACTTTTCTACAAATCTTTGTAATGTAGATATTGAGTTACCGAACCATATTTCGTTGTGTAGCTACATAGTTACAAGGGTCAGTCCACTCACCTCAGTAGATATTATTAACCTTGGTAATGTGAAGCTACATCATCTAGGCATCGTCTCTATGTATGCTTTGAGTAATTGAAAAGTCCTTTCGCCGAGAAAGCCACTCTCTAAACTAGCATCCAGGAGGGTATCAGAACTTGAGATTTTGAACCGTGAGCTGATCTGCCTCGCAGATTTAAATCTGTACCAGCCAAACCATACCGTACTATATGTAAACCCTGGCCCTTTCTAGGCGTATCAAGACCAAAATTCAGTTGAGAGGACACCATATCAAATAGAAGCAATTAGCCATTTCATGGATGCACAAAAAACATATTTAAATTGAGCTGAGTTTGCCGGAAAGTTGGCCGTGAACATACTTAAAATATAATATATCCTTCCAGTTTAAAAGTAAGTTCCAAAAAGGTCTTTTTTGTTTTTCTGTTCAACTTCTCCAGACAACTGTGAGATAAAAAAACTATTACCTCACTACCGAGAAGATCAACGTAGTCTTTTTAATATTTTCACAAGGTTGGTTGATCAACATAATGTAGACATATGTTACCAGTTGTCTTACTACTCTTTTCACTTGGATCCATGTGCAGGCGATTATCTTCGTCCAGGAACCTGTCACTATAACAAACCATGAGGTGAAGCTGGAAAATTGCGTGGATGCTGCTTCGTTGGGCTTATTAGATTATTCGGTTTCTTTATAGAAATATCCGTACTGTTCAGTTTGTTGGCAATCTAAAATATGTAATGTTTAAAATCTCACTAGGGTGCATTTTGACGGAATTCTGAATCCATTGTTAATTTTGGTGACCAGTATTTCCTAGTAGAAACGTGTACTTCTATGGGACACTAATGCATGTATGACACATTGATTTACCTTGGGAAAATTATATACTTCACATGATTTAAACTTTGTTTAAGTCTTCGGCAGCAACTACAAACAAACAACAACATACTAATTTCAACACGATGTGATGTATCAGATACCGAGTCAATGGATGCTATTGGAATATTGCATATGACTTGGACTTAGCTCTGTTCACTGACGATTGGTCTTTGCACCAGACTCGCAAATTTAATTGGTTGGTTTTGGGAAGTTCTACATGAATTTCACTTTTTATTTTATGCACTGAAGATTGGCCATCTCGGTTCCTCGGTTTCCATATCACATCCACATCAGCGACTGGCATAAACATAGTTAGTATGACCAGCTGTTCCCCGCAAAAAAGAAAAATTGACCAGCTGTTGTATGACCGCCTCAAGCGTTCGGCAATTGTAGCATCTCTATGGGCGTGTTTGGTTGCCTGCACCATTTTTGGTGTCCTTATATATGTGCCCCGGTTCAGCCTGGCTCAGCTAATGCAAGCTCAAAATCATGTTCTGCACTTAGTTTGGTTGTCCACAAAACTCCAACCCGCATTAGAGACGAACCACTAGCACCCCGTTTGGTTGCAAGCATGTGGTACCCAGATGGAACATGTTGCTGTTTGGTTATGTTCAAGACATGCAATGTGATAACCTCTCGTTCAAGTGATGAGGTTACCAACACACAATATACACGGAGAGCATAGAAAATTGAACAAGCATTCGCACTACATTATAGGCACTGCATTAACACGCATAGTCATAATAATGATGAGAGGGTCATATGCAGGTAGTCATAATAACTACACATGCCGACAGACTAACAAAAACACACTAAGCTTCTTGGATCAAGACAAGTGCTTCATATGCTCGGGGCAATTGGCCACCACCCCTGCATCGGAAATTTCGAAGATGATGACCTGAAGGTGTACGTAGTCATCAACTTGAATGTGATGAGGTAGCCGATCTGGAGCTAGTAAGCAATGGAAAACCTGGCCCACCCCCTGATCCATGGCTAGCATCCCATTGATCTCCGGGAGCTTGACCTTCCAGGTGCAGCCAGTGTTCTTCTTGAGTTTGATCTCCATGGCATGGTTCCAACGTTTTTACGAAAGCCGTCGGGGATCAATAGTAGCCCCAACCAAGGTGCTAAAGTCACCTAGCAGAAGTGGACCTACCGACTCATGGAAATGGTCGACATTTGGCTGCCTCCCCCGATGCCACTACGAGGCGCTGCCCTCAACAACCTCCTTGGCATTGGAGCTCATGTCCTGCTAATCAAATTGAACAAGATCAATGGATGTAACAAACTACCATACACTGGTCATGAAGATAAAACACAAGCACATGTAACAAACTAGCATGGACATATCATGAAGCTGAACATAGTAGCATTAAAACCAGTATGAAAAAGATGTGCATCTACCACAACAGCAAGAACATCATCATTGCCGACAGGCCCCTACAACAAGTTCAAGAATTTTGATGCCCACAAGACCAATTTGAGCCCTATCAAACACTAAATTGAGCCCTATACTGAAACCCAAATCTATATCCATATCCACACTCTGATCAAACCCCCTATCGACACCCAAATCTAAAGGAACTTTGACACCTAAATCTAACCCCATGTCCACACACTAATCGATCTGTATGAAACCCTTAATCACCACCCTAATTGAGCCATATGAAACCCTCAATAGACACCCAAATCAAGCCATATGAAAACCTAAATATGACCCCAAACCAAACACTAGGCGAAGTTAGTTGACATGAAAAGTACAGGGTAACGTGCGGGCCGGGACTTGGCTACATGTGTCTCTCTTCCACCCACCCACCATCCCCACAGGGGCGAGTCCATCCCGGCGGCCATGGACCCGTGCCCCCTCCTGCGTCCATGGACGCCTGGTGCAGCTCCAGGCCCGACAAGCTTTGGGAATTGCACTCCTTCCGACTCCTACGGCTGTCGGCGCCTCGATGCCTCTGCACCCCCACCCTGCTGGTGCCTTGGTTGGTTGTCCATCCCGGCACGTCTTCAACTTCGGTGCACTAATGGAAATGCTTTGAGTTCAGCGTCCTTGTTGCTTCGGTCCCGGTGACTTTTATTTGTGTTTCCCTCCAAATCTTAGCTAGCTCGGGCCTCCGGCCACTGTCACATCCCCCGCCGCCCACCTCAGTGCCACGTCTATCCCGCCACCGCTCCATTGGTCATGCATCCAGTGGCGCCCGGTGCCTCTTCCATGGTGGGCGTGGCACCCCTTCCCGCGGTCGTGGTTCTGACCTATGCCTGAGTTCATCTTCTCTGACTCGTGCTCCGGTGGCTTGGGATTGCTCATACTCTGGCCAGGGCAAAATCCATGCATACTATGTTTCCAGCGACGACACCCGTGGGTGTCATCCCCTTCTTGGAGGCGCTGTCATAGCCGTTATCTGGGCCCATCTTCAAGCATCAGGGGAAACCCTAGGCCCGGTTATCTGAATCGGATGGCGACGACGTCTCAGCGCCGTACTCCTTCGTGAAGGCGTTGTCTTAGTTGCTCACGGCGTCCTCAGTTCTGGATCTGGAAATGTTGGTTGTTGTGTCGTTGGTCGTCCTTGGTTACTTATTAGGATGGCGAGTTTAGCTGCGTTTTTCTCTTGCTTGGGCCGAGCATCCCATGTCTCTGCTCCGGGCACCATGTTCACGGCTCTTGCATCCGTGTCACATGTTGTACCTCGCCTTGTACTCGTTCTAACTTCTTCTATCGATACAATGATACGTAAGTTTTTCCATATTCATGAGAAAATACCCTTATTTTTTAAGAAAAAAGAACTTCACAGTAAAAGATTGGTGCGTATAACAATCAATGCAAATGCCGGGGATACCCGCCTGCTTGAAGAAAATACATAAAGTTTGACGTCTCTTTAGTTGTATTTTGAGAAAATCTGAAATTTTGCCATCTTTATTCTTACATTTTGACAGTATCTGATTTTTGGTAGCCAGAATTTCCTAGACAAATTTACTTATAGGGTACACTACGCATCTGTAACGCATCAGTTCATCTTGGGAAAACTACACATGGTTTTAGACTTCCGTTGTAGTGCTCACTAATAACCTTAGCCACACGAAAATTAAACGTTAATTTCAACGTCATGTGGTGGTCAGGTAAACCAATTCAACAGACGCTCCTGGAATTTTTCACGTGACTTGACGATCATTTCCATATCATATTCCTGTCGCAATCTCAACTACGTTCGTGTGTTTACCGGGCACGCAAATTCAAGCGTTTAGTTTTGGAAAGTTGAACATGAATTGCATTTTATTTGACGCACCGGCGGCTGGTCATCCCGGTTACTCAGTCTCCGTACCACATCCACATCAACTCACATAAATATACTTAGTTTGACCAGAAGTTGTGCTATGGCCTGAAGCGTTCAACCACTCCTTGTGGCAGGGGCGGAGCCAGGATTTGGGCATGAGGGGGGCGAGCAAGATAATTTTCGTTTTATAGACACAATACAAAATATAGTCTCGAAACTGTACCATGATTTCTCTTATATTTTGTGCTTCCAGTCACTGGTGGAAAAAAGGCCTTTGGTCGCGGTTCGCAACTGCCATTAGTCGCGGTTGCGCAACCGCGACCAAATAAGCGCGACTAAAGCCCCCCACCTTTAGTCGCGGCTGCTTAAGAACCGCGACTAACGGCCCGTCCACGTGGGCGCCAGGCGGCCGTCGGGGCGGAGGACCTTTAGTCGCGGTTTTTCTGGCCAACCGCGACTAAAGGCCGCCGCAGGTTTAGGGTTTTAGCCCCCCCCCCCCCCCCCTAAACCTGTTTTTTGTTTAATTTGTATTGTTTTATTTATTTTGTGCTTTATTTTAATTTTGAAGGAGTTTCATATATTCTACGGTACTACATACATGCATATGAATGTACAATTTCAAATAAATTTGAAATTAGAACCAAAAAGAATTCAAGAGGAATATACAATATATATATTCAATATCATCGGATGACCATATACAATTTTGAACAAGTTCCCATAAATGATTTAATCCATATAAAGTTCTACGCCTCGTAATAGTGTTCTCCTTTAGGATGGAGGACTTCCTGCTGAACCATCCAGCTAGTTCCTCTTGAAGTGGTCGGAAGCGAGCTTGGACTAAGCATCCACGGAGGTTATTCCTCTGAGCATTGGTATCACTCGGAACCCGCTCAGAGGTGTATCTCGGATCATCTCCTGAACATAGTATCCACATAGATTGGTCTCCGGTGGCTGAATATCCCCAGCATTCTTAGCCTTTGACCTTTTGAATTCTAGCTCTTTTTTGAATTCACCGACCTTTGTATCTACGAACCGTCTCCAAACCCTATGAGGCAAAGAAAATTAAATGAACAAGAGAGTTATTAGTTACTTGATATTAGGAAATGAACGAAATAGGCCGATCGATATAGAGCACAAATGAATGAAAATAATTACTTCTGCAGCATTCTTCTCATGCCGCCCCAAAGCTTTGGATCCATATTCAGAGAGTCGTGGACGAGACATTCTGAGGTGTTAACTTTAATTACTAGCAGAATCCAGTGGAACCTGCGGACACGATACATGCACAGTACGTCATGCATAACTCATCGATTAGCCGGCCACATACCATGCATGGAGTAAACAAAAGAGAATGTGCTCAAGACAGAAACACTCACTCAAAATGGTAAGGAAATAGAATATCACTTTTGAGTTCCTGCTTTGTAAGAAACTGCCACAGGTCTGCCTCCACGTCGGCGGGGTGGCGCCCAACACATGTCCATTAACGATGTGTGGGTCAATGAACCCAACATCATGGATGTTCCTTACTCTGCATTCCTTAATCTTCATTCTGCATGTATAATAGCGGACACAACAATATAGTTAGGACATATATATAGTGCAGGCAATATGAACGAGATGGGGTAGAAATTAATAAATCACTTATAGAACGTAGCAACTGATGATAGATTTGTCGAGCTCGCGCAGATTGAAAAGCTGGAACAATTCACTCAGTTCAATTTGTACATAGTAATGTTTGAAGTGATGCTCATGTCTAACTTCCGCATAAATATATTCTTTGGCGTTTTTATTTTTTATGTAACCCTTGTACCATTTCAGCAGACCTTTCATTTGTGGAGGTAGATCCTTTTCCTCATGAGGCTCGACGAGAGGCCCATTCTTGACATATGTAATTACTACCTCCTTCACTGGCGCCTCATCAAGGCCTAACAGTTCACGAAGAGTAATACCTAAGTTGGCCGCTTGTTCTCTGGCACTCGTTACAGTCAATCCCTGTGTTGCCGCAGCTTGTATGATCTCGGGGTCATCCGGACAGAAGGCTTCCACTATAAGCGGGGCAATCGATTGTTTACTTTGTTCCCCGAGCTGGGCAACTTGTTTCCCGCTTTTTTTACTTTCGGCCTTCTCCCGCTCTTTGTTCTCCTTGAACATGAGTGCCTGCCTGCGAAGTTCACGTGCATAGTCGTTAGGCAGATTCTTCGCGGCTTGGGACGGTGTGCTCAAAAATGACTTAGCCCACTTCTTTTGCTCATCAGAAAATACTGGCTTGGGCTCGGGCTCTCTTTTCTTCTTGCAGTCCGCCTTCCATTTCTCCAAATCAGCAGCCGCGGCCGCGTCGACTTCCTCGGCACTACGTTCCCAAGGCCTTGTGGGAGAGGCTTGATGATGGCTCCGGTACCTTTATGGTCTTAGGTACATAAGGGTCCGGGTTAATAATCCAGGACTGCTTCGCTTCTTTGCCGAGGTGGATTGGGGCGGCGTCGATCACCCGCCGGACGAGGATCGGGGCGGCGGATGATCACCCGCCGGACGTTGTGGACTGGGGCGGCGTCGGCTGGCGTGGCGGAGGTGTAGGTGAACCGCCACCACCACCACCACCACCACCACCGCCACCGCCACCACCACCACCGTGAGGGGTGGACTTGTTGTCCTTGGCGCCTCGCTCGAAACTTGATAAACTTCTTTTGCCATAGAATGAAATGGCGCTTGACATCTCCAAGTCTTTTCTCCCTTGGTGTAGCAATGTCAATCTCCGTGTCCTCAAACCCTTGGACTATGTCCTCCACCGTGACACGAGCATAGCCATCTTGAATGGGGTTGTTGTGGTGGAGTGCTCCTGTAAACATGGTAAAGCACTGCCGATGGCTACCTTCATGGACATGTTCCCGATAGGATAATACAGATGACATTCTTTCATCTCCTTTATATCGCCCACGGGTAGCGAGGAGGCTCCGGTGCAGTAATTTCGACCACCAGAGGCTCCGGTGCAGTAATTTCGACCACCGAGGCTCCGGTGCAGTAATTTCGATCGTCGGTGCATCTGCACCAGCCGGTGGGGCCTCCGTGGAAGCCACGCTGCTTCTCCGCTGCTGGCTTCGAGATCCGCTGGATGATCTTCATGCTGCACCGAGCTGCATCTCTTTCGCTACTAGTACACCCATGGTTTTCTTCATCACATCCATTTCCGATGCCAACCGCGCCACAACATCTGCTTCCCGATCCATCTTTCTCTTACGGCTTCTGTAACCGTACGGGTCATCGTTCTGGGGGAACCCTATTTTCCACGGAATGTGCCCCATGCCTCGTACACGTCCTCCGTGTTCAGGATTCCCGAGGGCTTTTGTCAGCGCATCGTTCTCTCTGTTGAACTTGATCTTCCCCTGTTGAGCATCCTTCATTGCGTCAATAAGGGCTTGGGTGGGTTTAATTAATTTGCCCGGTAAACACACTCCCTCGTCTCCGGGTTCAGCGTTCCCCATGCCCGTACCACCAGCTTTTGGCCCTTGGGTCCCATCCTCCGTACTGGACGGATTCCTCGCGCCTCAGCTCATTCTCCATCTTCTCCAACCTAGGCACCCAAATGCGATACCCTCCTGGCCCCATAACATGATTGTACTCCTTCTTAGCCGCATTTTCCTTATTTTTTCGATATTTGAATGAACTGCTCCGATTTCTTTTGCTTCACAAATTCTGGCCAATCATGTTTCAGTTTCTCATATTGTCCTTTGAAACCGGAGTCTTGTTCTGCTTGACAAAGTCACGGGCTAGATTTTGCTTGAATTTCCGAATGCGTCGGCCATCTTATGAAGAGCGAACTGTTTGACTAGCCTCCTCCTCTCCTTGTTTTCCTCAATCTTGTTACCCTCCTCATCGAATTTGTTGTATTCGGAGGTAGAACGAAATGTTCCATAAGCTTCTTGAAGCAATCTTTTTTTGTTCTCTTATCGACAAAAGTGAAACCATCAATTCGTGCCTTCTTTGGCTCATTCCACTCCTGGACGGTGATCGAGACGTTGTCTCTAACAATGGCTCCGCATTGGCTGACAAACTTGGTGGCGTTCTTGCGGGGCTCCAGCGGCCTGCGGTTGCACTTGTCGACAACCTCGATGGTGCATGTTTCTCCTTGTTTCATCGTCTTGGTTGCGCCCACGCTTTGACGACGTACTCGATTGTTTGACGATCCGCCGAGGGCTAAAATAAGAAAGAGAGTCGCGCGCGTTAGTACACACATATTTATTCAAATCAGTTAGTTTGTATCACCAGAGGCTCAATGTATATATATACCTCGGCGCCGGAGGTGGTTGCTACTTCCATTTGAAGATCGTCGTTTATCGACGTTTGTTCGGCATCATCTTCTTGTGGCGCCCTTCATCTTCACCGTCAAGGTTCAGATAAGAAGAGATATCATCTTCTTCTTCTCCGGTCGGCACATATAGAATATCGCCGTTTATGATGCCGAACATATGTGCTTCACCGTCCCGATCATAGTTGTCCATAATCGGGTCAGCTCTATCGTCCGCCATTATGTCAGTCCTGAAAACATGTAGTAAAAACAAATTAATTAAGTGAAGAAGGGGGTGGCGGTGGCGGTGGCGAAAGGGCGGTGGCAAAAGGAGGCGAGGAAGGGGTGGGAGAGGGTGTCGCGGTAGAGCGCGAGACGGGCGGCACGACAGGCGTCACGGAGAGGGAGGCGAGGACAACACACACGGAGAGGGAGGCGAGGACAACAGACAACCACGTCTTCACGAATGTCATTTTGTGAAGAAACTTTGCAAGCAATTAAACATTTGTCAATGTTTGGTTAAAAAAATACAGGTAGCGTCTGTTGCTCCTAATGATTGGAAACGGTTTCCAATTGCCAACGAGGATTTAGATCGACTACTACTACTAGATTTTGCTGGTCCACTGATTTTGGATCAACGCCGGGATCGACAACTTTTTTTTTAGGATCTTGAAAACAACTACGCGTTCAAGGTCTGTCAACAGTCTATTTGACTGGTCAAACTAGCACATGGGTCCCGGTTGTCACTGACTAACACTAATTAACAGTTTAATTAGTTAATAAGTTAATTAGGTTAATTAACAGGATTAATTAAGTTAATTAATTAATTAATTACTTTTAATTATTATCATTTTTAATTTTTATTTATACATATTTCTTTTTGTTCTTTTTTTTTTAACAGGGGGCCCCATCGTAAGTGGCCTAGGAGGCCACGTGGGTTAGGCGCAAGGCGTTGCAGGCATGGGCGCCGGGCGAGGCCAGCCAAGCCGCGACAAGGCGGTCGTGTGGGTAGGCTGGGCGCCGTGAGCAGCGCGATCGGGAGGTGTGGTGACGGCGAGCGGCGATGGGGCGGCATCGGCCTCGGGCGCCGCTGGTGTCGAGGAGAGCGGAGAGGCGACGGTGACGAGGCAGCCAGCGTCGGCGTGAGAGCAGCGGCGGCGGCGGCACTGAACGGCGCCGGCGACGGAGCGCCAGCGGGTCATGCCCTCGTTCAGACGGATCGAGGAGGTGCGGGCGCCGTCGCGGGAGGGGACGGAGAGGCGAGGTGAGGCAGTCCAGCGAGCAGCAAAGCCGGCCGGCAGCGCCTTGTGTGGGCGAGGGCGGCGGCGGCGGCGGCGGCGAGGGCGGGCGCGGCGGCGCGCCGAGGGCGCGGCAGAGATGAACAGCGAGAAACGGCGGGGCGTCGAGGAGCCTTGTATTTATAGCCCCCCTTTAGTCGCGGTTGGCGGCGAGACCCGCGACTAAAGGTGCCCTTTAGTCGCTGGTCGCCTGCCCAACCGCGACTAAAGGGGTTTTATGGTTTTTATGTTCCTCCCCACCTTTAGTCGCGGTTGGTCTGGCCAATCATGCGACTAAACCCTTTTAGTCGCGGTTGGTGCGCCAACCGCGATTAAAGGCCGCCATGAGTTTAGGGTTTTAGCCCCCCAAACCTGTTTTCTGTTTAATTTGTATTGTTTTCTTTTTAATTTGTATTGTTTTCTGTTTAATTTGTATTGTTTTATTTATTTTGTGCTTTATTTTAATTTTGAAGGAGTTTCACATATTCTACGGTACTACATACATGCATATGAATGTACAATTTCAAACAAATTTGAAATTAGAACCAAAAGAATTCAAGAGGAATATACAATATATATTCAATATCATCGGATGACCATATACAATTTTGAACAAGTTTCCATACATAATTTAATGCATATAAAGTTCTCGTCCTTTGTATCTACGAACCGTCTCCAAACCCTACGAGGCAAATACAAATAATATGTCAAAAATAAAACTAATTCAATTCAATATGTTAAAATACAAATAATATATCAAAAATTCAGAAAAATAGAACTAATTCATTTTAAAATTCTAAAAATACAAATAATATATCAAAAATTCAGAGAAGTTCTTCCCGCCGCCTCTGTCTTCCCACAAGTTCTTCCCGGCAGTCTTCCCGCCATTCTTTCCGCCTATGTCTTCCGCCATTTCTTCACGCCTCTATCTTGCGCAGATCGATGCTCCTTTTATAGGCACGGCGCCGCTTCTGCTTTGTCTTGTTCCTCCGACGAGCGTGTCGTGCGCTACCCACGCGTCTGTCTAACCTTTAGTCCGGTTGCACCAACCAGCCGGGACTAAAGGTTAGATGACCAGCTCTGGATTCTTCTTCTTCCGCCATTTCTTCCTGTCTTCCCGCCTCTTTCTTCCCGCCACTTTCTTCCCGCCTCCTGTCTTCCCGCTCCCATTTTTCCCGCCATTTCTCACTACATATATGTAGCCCGGCTTGGCCAGCATTATCACATCTCTACAATCTCTCATCACTCTCTCATGGCTTCCACCGCACCCACTCTAACCTACCAGCAGGTGGAGGAGCTTTGCGCCTCGAACTACCCTTGTCCACGGGCTACAGCGTCCCCACCGGCTGGAGCCTAAGCGCCCGCGGCGTGCCGTCCCTCCGTCCCTCGTGGTACTGCGGCGGGCGGCCATCACGAACCACTACTACCTCGACCTCACGCCGAGCAGCGGATGAATCTCGCGGCATCCCGATAACCAGCATACTTGGGACGCCTTCTTCATCAATCGGCGTGAGAGGCGCTCGCCGGTATGAGGAGGACGGTCGCCTCCTGGGAACTTCCACGAGGCCGGCCGTCGGCTATGGTGGTATGGCGGACTCTGCAGAGCGTCATGGACTACATCACGGCGGCGATATCCCCGCCTGCGCTACCCTCGATTCGAGCCACGGCGCCGCCCGACGACAATGACGACAGCAGCGACGACAGCAGCGGCGACGACGGCGGCAACTTAGAAGGCGACGACTACCAGTACAACGACGACGGCGGCTATGAAGACTACGAGTATGCATATTATACGCCTAGGCAGGAGTATGACTAAATCACTCCAAATTTCATGTATCATCAGTGGTATCTCGAATCATTCGAAAATGGACACCAAACACATCACGGGTAATATAATTCACATGATCCATTCAACAAAGTTTGGTACAATAAATTATTACACATCATTTCTTCCCTTGTGTCCCTGCTTGCTTACGATTGTGCCGTATCCATGGAGCATCCTCATCATTTAACTTAATGCTTGGGTCGGTGTTCACTTTGAAGGCGGAATTTCAGCAAACATATTATAATCTTCTGACATGTCTGTCTTGTCCTCCACTCCCACGATGTTTCTTTTCCCTGAAAGAACAATGTGGCGCTTTGGATCATCGCATGATGTACTGATCGTTTTCTTATCTTTCCGTTTCCTCGGTTTGCTACTCATGTCCTTCACATAGAAAACCTGAGCGACATCTTTCGCTAGGACGAATGGTTCGTCAAGGTAACCAAGATTGTTGAAATCCACCATTGTCATTCCGTATTGCTGGTCCATCTTTACCCCACCTCCTGTTAGCTTGAACCATTTGCACGGAACAAAGGGACCTTAAAGGAGGGTCCATAGTCAAGTTCCCATATCTCCTCTATGTAACCATAATATGTGACCTCTTGCCCATTCTCGGTTGCTGCATCAAAGCGGACACCACTGTTTTGGTTGGTGCTCTTTTTATCTTGGGCGATCGTGTAAAATGTATTCCCATTTATCTCGCCCTTGGAAAGTCGTTATAGTCGAAGATGGTGTCTTGGCCAACATGTACAGCTGATCTACAACATCATTGTCATTCATTAAATGTTTTCTCAACCAACTGCCGAAAGTCTCCATGTGGGCCTTCCTAATCCAGGATTCAGGCTTCCCGGGTTGTCGAGCGTAAAATATTCTTGTGTTTCTCAAAGCACGGAGCCACCAAGCTGGAATTGGTCAAGACAGTGTGGTGTGCTTCATCGAGAGAATGGTCGTCCATACATATCGTTGATTTCCTTCCGGTCGTGCCTTTTCCACTTAGTCTCCCCTCGTGCGCGATCGAGGAAGACCAATCGGCTTAAGGTCAGGAACAAAGTCAACACAAAACTCAATTACCTCCTCATTTCCATAGCCCTTGGCGATGCTTCCTTCTGGCCTAGCACGGTTCTGAACATATTTCTTTAATACTCCCATGAACCTCTCGAGGGGAACATATTGTGTAGAAATACAGGACCGAGAACGAAAATCTCTTCGACTAGGTGAACCAGGAGGTGCGTCATAATATTGAAGAAGGATGGCGGAACACCAACTCGAAACTGACAAGACATTGGATCACATCGTTCAGTAACCGTGGTAGAACTTCTGGATTGATTACCTTCGAGAGATTGCATTGAGGAATGCACATAGCTTCACAATGGCTACTCGAACATTTTCGGCAGGAGCCCCTCAAAGCAATCGGAAGCAATTGCGTCATAATCACGTGGCAGTCGTGAGACTTCAGGTTTTGGAACTTTTCTCCGCCATGTTTATTATTCCCTTTATATTGGGCGAGAATCCAGACGGGACCTTCATACTGCTCGGGCATTCAAAAAGATGACCTTCTCTTCTTTGGTCGAGCGTAGCTGGCACGACCTTGAAACCATTCGGATGCGGTCATCGTGGTCTTTCAAACGTTGCTGGTCCTGCCGTGCTTCCTTTGTATCATTTGTCTTCCCATACACGCCCAAGAAGCTTAGGAGGTTCACGCAAATATTCTTCGTAACGTGCATCACGTCGATTGCAGAGCGGACATCTAGGACTTTCCAATATTCTAGCTCCCGAATATAGATTTCTTCTTCCACATGGCTGCGTGCCCGTCAGCTCCCTTCGAACTGATTGTCCGCCAGACCCTTTCCAAAGATGACTTTCAAATCCTTGACCATATCAAATACCTCAGCACCAGTGCGTTCCTTAGGCTTCGGCCGGTGATCTGCCTTGCCGTTGTAATGCTTGCCTTTCTTTCTTACTGGATGAATTTTCGGAAGAAATCGACGATGCCCAAGGTACACGTTCTTCTTACAATTTGGCAAATGTACACTTTCAGTCTCATGTAAGCAGTGCGTGCATGCATTGTATCCCTTATTTGACAGTCCCGAAGGTTACTAAGAGCAGGCCAATCGTTGATGGTTACGAAAAGCAACGTCGAGGTCAAATTCCTCTTGTTTGTGCTCATCCCACACACGGACACCACCCCACAGCTGTAAAAGTTCATCAACTAATGGCCTTAGGTACACATCGATGTCGTTGCCGGGTTGCGGACCTTGGATGAGCACGGCATCATAATGAACTTCCGCTTCATGCACAACCAAGGAGGAAGGTTGTAGATGCATAGAGTCACGGGCCAGTGCTATGGCTGGAGCTCGCTCGCCAAAAGGATTCATGCCATCCGTACTTAGAGCAAATCTTATGTTCCTTGCGTCAGCTGCAAAATCTTTGAACCATCGTCGATCTTTCTCCATTGCGTTCCATCTGCGGTGTGTCTCAACTCCCGTCCGACTTACGGTCCTCTTTGTGCCATCGCAACAACTTGGCATGCTCTTTGTTCCTGAGCAGACGTTTCAACCGTGGTATTATAGGAGCATACCACATCACCTTGGCGGGAACCCTCTTCCGGGTTTCGGCCCTCAACATCGTCACCGTGGTCATCGCCTCGATCTTATAATGCAATGCAGTGCATACCGGCATTCATTCAAATTCTCGTATTCATCGCGGTAGAGGATGCGATCGTTGATGCATGCATGTATCTTCGTAACCTCTAAACCTAGAGGGCGACAACCTTCTTTGCTTCAGACGTCATGGCGGGCAACTCGTTATCCTTTGGAAACATATTCTTCAACATTTTCAGCAAGTTTTCAAATGCCGAGTCAGCTACACCTGCCTCTGCCTTCCATTTCAGCAAATCCGATTGTGCAGCCCAGCTTTTTCAGACCATCATCGCATCCGGGGTACAGCGCCTTTCTGTGATCCTCTAACATGCGATCCAAATTCTCCCTCTCCTTTTCAGTTTCGCAGCGTCTCCGTGCATCAGCAATGGTCCGACCAAGATCATCAACGGGATCATCACGTGCCTCTTCTTCACCTTCCCCTTCACCTTCAGCATCCTCCATGAAAGTATCACCGAAATGAGCAAGATAGCTTTCATCGATGAAATCATCCCCTTCTTCATCTTCTTCCATTATAACCCCTCTTTCTCCATGCTTGGTCCAACAATTATAGCTTGGCATGAAACCCTTCTGAAGCAGATGCATGTGAACATCTCTTGAGGAAGAGTAACCCTTCTGATTCTTACAGATAACACATGGACAGATAACAAAACCCCCCCGCTTGTTCGCATTAGCCACTACGAGGAAATCTTTCAAACCCGTAGTGAACTCGCCGGAGAGTCGGTTACCGTACATCCATTGCCGATTCATCTGCATTATTATAATATAAAATATATAATTAACCATCATGCATTTGTTAAACTAACTAGCTACAAACAATATAAATTAAACAATGAACTACACACATGCATATTTTATCAATGACACATCAAAGGTTCATCAAGTTGCTAACCATGATCGAGGAGTGTGGCTCCAACACTTCATGTCATGTTTGTTTCATGCTCTTGGGGCATTTCATCAAACACCTTATGTGCATAAGAGGAACCAAAAGCAAACCTACACCCACTTGTGAAGAGAATGGCTCCAAATGGCTAAGTGTTGGCTGCTGGATGGGTATATATAGGGGAGGGGCTTTAGTTGCGGTTGGCCTGGCAAACCGTGACTAAAGGTGCCGAAAGCCTTTAGTCGCGGTTGTCCTGGCCAACCGCGACTAAAGACCTCACGTCGCGCCACTGGCCACCGAGCGCCAGGCCCAGCCTTTGGTCGCGGTTCACCTCCAGAACCGCGACTAAAGGTCCCATTAGTCGCGGTTCCTACAGCTTCGCGACTTATGGGGCTGGACGGAAGCCTGTTTTTCCACCAGTGAGTTCTAGTTTGTCATGAAATCTCTTTTGCGTAGCAACTGGATTGTGGTTAGAAATATCATCTATAGGTTGCCCCTCAAGTTGGCTTGCGTACTCAGTAATATTTGAGCCGCTTGAAAAAATGTTTTTTTTTGTTTTTGTTCTTCCTCATCCGCCAGTTATTGAAACATTTAAGAATAAGTGAAATTAGATTTCTAAATCACAATCTCACTGCATCTAATTAGTAAACTAAGCATTGCTTCAAATGAAGTGTACTAATTCATAAAGATTTAACAGTGACGTACCTTGATTCTTTGAAGTTAACAGGTTGATGTATATGATGCCGAAGCGGATAAGCAGGTATGGTCTCTCTCGTGGATTCAATTACGGCTGGAGTAGAGCACTGGACCCCTCCGCGGCTCATCCCCACGACCGCGGTAGCAGCGAGAGGCGACGGGCGACGGCGCAGGACGTTCGGAGCCAACAGACCTAGAAGCCACGAACGTGATTACGGGAAGGATAGGAAATTTTCCTACATGATCTAACGGCTGCACATAATTTGGGCCTTTGGGCTGAAAGTCCAGATGTCATTAGCGTGACTACTTCGCCTTTGGGCTAGAGTAGTAATACTGGCAACGAAACTTTACAGGGGGGGCGAGGCGATGGGGGGTGTCTGACCCCTGCTCGCACCCCCCCTGTCTCCGCCCCTGCCTTGTGGTTGTCATGTCAGCTTCCTTTTACCGTCGATGATAGAATAAGTGAGAAGACCAAGGAGTTGTTTCTGAAACGAACAAGAAACATTTTTTGTTGATACCTAGAAATAAACCAAAGAAACGAGTTACTGACCAAGAACAA
Organism: Aegilops longissima; assembly: GCA_021605205.1. NCBI lineage: Eukaryota > Viridiplantae > Streptophyta > Magnoliopsida > Poales > Poaceae > Aegilops > Aegilops longissima. The sequence goes on from CM038682.1 coordinate 24,482,217, forward strand.
TTTTACCAAGGCAAACAAAGGCATGTAGCTAAGTTTATTTGAGGAATCACAACCAGTGAGAGTATTCCCAACTGAATACAATGGTCAAAAGTGTTATAAGACAAGCATCATAACCTCCTTTTCTCAAGATCATTCATCATGATACTACAAAAATTGTGGCCCCATCGTGCAAATACCGAGAGGTTACAAGAGAAGGAATCTTTTTGAAAAACAATATTCCGATGTGACGCCATCATGAGGGGAACTACCATCTACGAAAGTCGGCGCACACCCACCAATGCGTCCTGCCGAACCAGGCACCGATACACCCTAGCTAGGCCAATCCTCCACTGGGGAGTGACGCACGTCACGAGCAAAGATCGCCCGGTCCAAAGCCGAACCTTGAGCGATCATGAGACGGGAGAATGAGGGAAAAGCGTATGCAAGAGCTCCCCGCGCGCCAATGGTGGCGGTCGCAATGGAACCAAATGTTGTCCTTTTAGAAATACCAGCTCTTACACCTATGGTGTCGGGAATGAGTCTCGGCAAAAGACCATGTGGCTAAGTCATCCATAGAAGTTTCTTTTGCAGAAAAAGTCATGCATAGAAGTTGGACTATTGTGATGAAAGTTGACCGAGGCTACTATATAAGCCAGTACGATACCTGAATTCTCAACTGAGTGTCTCAGCATATGGTCTCTGTGAGCTTTGTCTGAGAAGATGTCAACAAGTAGGAGGCCTTGGTTTATCATTGTGTTGCTGCTTCTAGTGTTCCTACAATTCATCATAGTGCATGCCGGCCCCACAGTCTGTAAGCAAGCCTCTTAACTGCATGATTTTCAATGCAGTTATGTGTAGTGTTGATATGTATCAATATTACTGACCTATTTTACTTTGTGTGATGTATAGTTTCACCATCAGTCCACTCACCTGGGTAAATATTATTTACTTTGCTATTTTGTCAAGCTATCATTAAAGGTTAATCCTTATCGTTTATGTAGTCTTTTCTTTTTGCGAGGTAATGATTATATATGTTGTCTTAATGCGACAATTTGAGTCCATAAAACTCCATTTATATTTTCCCAAAAAACTAATCGTCAAGCTTGCATTCATGAGGGTAACAAAAGCTTGGCATTTTGAACTATGAGTTGATCTGTCTGGAAGTTTTAGATCTGCACTAGTCAAATAATATTGTAGTAGACATGAATAATTGGTAGGTTATTTGTCGAATTCCATCCGGGTAATTCTGAACTTTCAATGATACTTTAAAACTAAGTTTAGACCAGGTGAAATTCAACTCTAGGGCTATATAGGAGTACTCATGATCAAAATTCAACTGAAATGGGACAATTTTAGACATAAGGAATTAGCCATTTTCGATGGTGCACATGAAACATATTCGAACTTATATGAGTTTGCTAAAAAGCCGGCCGTAAACATACTTAATATCGAATATGATATTTTTCTGTGGGGATAAACTGAAATATGAGGTATAACCTTTTCTTTGGAACTTAAGTTCGTACGAAAGATCAAAAAAAGGTTCCTGTGTCATAGCTTCCACAAACAATTGTTTGTCCAATAGTATGAATGAATAAGTTTTGGGTAATGGTAGTAAGTTTTCTATTCATATTTATAAATCTGTTATTTTAGGTATCAAACTCTATTAGTAAGTTTAAACAATACTCCATTCATTTCAGAACACGGTGCATGTAGATTTTCTCAAACTTTGTAAAGTTTGGTCAAGCAGCCACCTTGCTCAAACTTTAAAAAGTTTGACTAAGAGGACAATCTATACGCACTATATTTTGGCACGGTGTAATGCATTAGATATGTTGAGATTTGATATGTTTGGTTTGGTGGAGTGTAGTTTAGCTCACCGTTGAAGAGATCAACATTGATAATTGATGAAGTGCACATATATGTCGTTGTCTTAATCAGTTCTTTCCAATCTATGTGCAGGCAACTATCTTCGTCGAGAAAACTGTCGCCGTAAATAAACCATGAACTGAAGTACGGAAAATGTGTGCATGCTTGCTTTGTTGGGTTAGGTAAATAACCGTCATATAGGGTGTTCGTTTTCCCAAGAAATGAAATGAAGTTGGAAAAAGAGTGCCACTGGGAAATCAATGTTCGGCCAGTTCTGTGGGAGTAACTTCAAGACAAGGATCTAAAAATTGTAATCATATTGCTGGCTCATTGAAAAGTTTAATTTCCCCCTCTACGTGCATTTTGACATATGTGTAGCTAGAATTTGCAATCATTCAATATGATCACAATGATTTCAGACAAACTAATTTTCTAAAATGCACATTTTTTTAGATATTTCTTTTACATTGCAAGGTAGGAGCTCCGCCGATTTAAGATATGAAAAAGCATAAAAAATAGAGTGGTCGTCCAATTTATAATTAAAACTAGGCTGAAAATCACATGGACAGTGAAAAATAAAAACTAACACAACCCCAAATGCCTCCAAGTAGACCACTGCCCTTGACACAACCTCTACCCTAGAGTAATTCCTCTGACATTTACCCCCGTCGACCACAAAGCTTTCACCTAGACCCGGCCTAGATCGCCCCATCAAACCTCGGGTAAAAATCCGGCCATACCAACAGCCACCATCACTGCTTTGACTCCAATCAGGAATGACCAGTGATGAGGTATGCAGTCTTCATCAATGCCTCCAAGGAGAGGAAGGATGCCCGCAAGCACTCTCATTGCTGACAACGACCCTCATCGAATCCAAAGCTCTCTCCCATAGCCTAGCACCTCCCACCGCAAGCCCTTGGGAGTCACCTTTGCAAGGGGAACCCCCTAAGTAGTGATTTTCGGGTTCTTTCACACAGATGAGTACAGAGAGCGATGTTAAAAGGCAGGTCCATTGTACACAGAAAACGTATTACAACCTGGTTTTGGGAACCTTCTCGAATTTTACTGACGATTCTTTTTTCTTTACATGTTTATCTATCTTTTAGTCCAAAATTTCAAAAATTTCACAGATTTTTGTAGAAATTAGGAAATTTCGAAAACTGTTTAATATTCACAAATTTGAAATATAGTATTTTAAAAATGTTCCTTTTTAAAAAATCGCAAATTTGAAAACATGTTTGCGTTTTCAATAAATGTTCCAAATTAGGAAACAATGATCATGTTTTTAAAATGTTTTAAAAATTAAAAAAATTCTTTTAAAAATGTAACCAAATTTGTAATAGTGTCCACATTTAAAAAAATGTTTCGTGTTGGTAATGTTCGCATTTTGAAGAAAAGTGAAAAATTAATAAAACCATGGATGAAAACCTGGGGAAATGTTCACATTCCCAAGAAAAGTGTGTTTTTGTAAAAACAAGGGGAAAACAGAAACAAATACTATAAAAACTGGCCAGTAACCCGAGTCGTTACAGGACCCAGTCACAAGACGTTAAATGGCCCCGCCCAGCCGGAAGGCCCCAGTGCGTCCGCCGCCTATTTGTGTGTGGGCCATTTAATTTCGCTCGGTCATTTATTACCTTGCTCGCCAGACCGCACACAGAGGATATTTGTGCTCGTTCTTTTGATGCATGCTCGCTCAGGAAAAAATAGATATCATTTGTTTTTGTTAGTGTTAAATTTTTGGGTAGTTTTAAAACATTAGGAAGTTAATAATGATTGTGAATTTGGAACAAATGTTCACGGATCTTAAATTGTATTGTGATTTTTCTAAAAATGTTAATTTTTTGAAAATGATCATGAATTTGATAAATTGTCTAGGAATTGAAAAATATACGAATTGAAAAAATTTCAAGATTTTTTAAAACAAATTGTAGTTTAATAAATGTTTATTAATTTCTAAAATTTGAGATATTTAAATATAATTTCAAAAAGTTAAAAGAATGTTTGTGGATTTTGAAAGAATTCAAAGTTTTAAAAAAATCCCACGTAATTTAATTTTTTTTGTCATATTTTAGAATAGAAATGCATTGTTAAATTCATGTGGCAAAACTTAGTGCATACACATCCCTTGTCTTTTCCCCAAGGCGTGCCCGTGAGTTTCTCAGTGCATGCACTGTTATATTAGTGACCCATGAGATGATGTGCACTCCGACAGGAGTCTCACAAGTTATTGTTATCGAATTATTATATTCCACATTGTCAAACCAGACCTTAACAACTTTATATTGAGCTTGGAGAAAGGATCTCGACTGTTGTCATAGGGGGTCATTTCTCCTTCTTCTCCTTGTACTAGACCTTTATAATGCAAGCGGGGAACGAGGAGTAACGCCCATCACCGCGAAATACCAGTGATGGGGAGTCCACCATTTATGGAAGACCTGGTTCTACCACATAAGGGCATCTTTCGTAGTCCAGGATTATTTTCCTCATATGTAATTTCACCTCAATGTGGAAATGTCCGATCTTATTCCAAAACAGAATGAAATAGAATGGAATCTCAAGTCTTAGCTAGATCAGGGCTACCACGTTCCCTCAGACGAAAAAGAAAAGAATACTAGACCTGTTGTCTATTGTCGCATGGGGTCGTTGTATTACTTCTTATCCTTTAAGACATTGGTAAAGGAGGTGAACTAAAACAATGACCATCACCAGCAGTCAAAGCACCAGTGAGGGAGTGACCACAATATATGTAAACCACCAGTTGAGAGATGAGAGTTGTTGAAGGGAGCCTTGATGGACCAAATGTCAAACCACATGACGAATAAACTATCCTTCTAAATTAAATTATATTTCCTTTGTGACACATTTTTCGTTAATGAATTATTAGGTGTTAGCGCCAACCTCACGGACATGGCGCCATCTGATGATTCCATCCCCTTTAGGGTCCCTGGGAGAGAATGATGTGGACCGCATGGCGCATGTCATGGCCGAGCGTGCCAGTGAAAACTACACGGCCATGCTCATTCAGGTGAACCCATAGCTCCACGGCGAGGAACATGCGGTCTACAAATCCATTTAGTATGAGCGAGAGGTCGAGGGCATTCGTCAGATGATGGTCCACATCCATGCCGAGCAACAGAAGTTTTTTTACGACTTCGCCAAGAAAGAAGCGAGGCCTGAGGAGAACGAGGACTTGATCCCATCCAGCCCGCAGACCACCAATGTGAAGGATGCTGAATCTTCCAATAGGGGCAGATGCCCACCTGCTCCGACTCCACGATCACCGGCTTCACGACTACTAGTCTGAGTAGAGCTTCATTTTTGGAGTGGTCTTAGTTAGATAGTTTGATGTTGATGTACTGAATGTAGTTGCTGATGTCGACTTGGAGTAGAACTTGAGAAAAACTTGTGAAGATGCTTTTGGGTATATGTATCATTAATGCTTACGTTGCTTATGTTCCATGTGTTACTCTAACACTAGTATAGAACCCCCTCATTAGCAGCATCCAGAAGTGATCTGTTGTAGCGTTTCAGCGGAGCGCCGCTACTACCTTGCCACTGGTTGTTAACAACCAGCAGCATTTGCCTCAAGCGCTGCTAATCAGTGGCACTCCAGCAACGTTCAAACCTGGACGCCACTAGTAGCATCACACCCTGCAATGTGCAAGCAGCATAAGTACTCCTAATAATGTAGTAGCGGTCCTCTAGACCTACACACTGCTGGTGCAAAATGCCCGAAAATAATTAAAATGCATTTATTTTGTGTAGCAGGATGTTCTACCACACAAATTTGCTGCCGTGGCAGCATTTAATTAGGCTATCAAAACCAAATGTAGCAACTGTGATTATTGGATCATAAACTAAACATATGAAATTTTCAACACAATTAACTAGCATCACATAGTACCTAGTTAGCAATTCTGGAAATTTTCACTTAATGGTACAACCATAAAAATCACACAACACAAGTGCAATCATAATCGATGTAAATAGACATGCATGCATGTTGGACTTTCCGAAGATGCGTACTCGTCAGCAGTCATCTTAGCAATGGTATGCATGAAGAGGATGGGGCTTGCATGTCCTACGTGGATGACACTGATTATCTTGTCTCTAACCACAGTGAAGTCATGGATGCCATAGATCTCCTGTCATCTATTGATGATGAGGCATCCATCTTCTAATGACATGGAGTAGGTGCATGGTATGTTTTCTCGTCAGACACAACAAGTTGCATGCCACCACTATTCTGAGCCTGGAGTTGTACAGGCACCACATATCTTGGGAGTTTCTGTTGCAACACACAATGAGTAATTCATACCAGCTGTGACTTTTCGACATTGGGAGTTTCTGTTATAACATTAATAATTCGAATGATATGGATGCTTGTTATTGCATACAATTCATACTAGCAATGAATTTTTGACATTGCTCTTATTCAAGGTGTGCACAAATGGCACGAATGCCCTGTCATATGGTCCAACATCGTACTCCTCAACAAATTCCTCAATGCTTTCCACAAATTCTACGACCACGTCCAACTCTTGCCAAGAAAGTGTCGTGATGGCAATGACATGCCTCTTGTCCACAATGTTTTGAACTTCATCAGAGGCCATGAAGTAAGTTGTCCAAATTATATGTAATCGAGAGAATACTTTTAGAAAGTAATATAATAAAAAGGTTACTCATTAAATATATAAATGGTCATGAAAACTTACACGTGGGAAGCACTAGAGCACTACAAATGCACAAATTGATGTTAAGTTTGGGTTTTTGCCGAGAATGTACATCTCGATCTTCATCCCCACATCAAGCAGGTATGCCATGGCGAGTCCTCTCCAACTAGGGCAACCGAAAAAGATATTTCCCCCTCATTTTTGGAAGTTAAATCCATCTCTTGTTCCAAGGTGGGCCTCAACCATCATTTGCTGATGCATTGGAACCTGCAGAATATTCAGGACTTCACGCCTTGCAAAGCAAGGGATGATCTAAACAAATCTATGAAGTGAAATAAAATTAGATCACAATTCTTTGTTGGCCACATGTATGCATGTATTGGTTTAAGAATTCATCTTCCAAACATATAGTCTTCCCCCTAAAGTCCTCTCCAAGAACAATGGAGAAGCGATTGTTCTTCATCCAAGTCATGCCCAATTGAACCACCTTGTTGAACCTTCCGCGGCAGCTATCACCACACCTGGGGCACACCGTGTCCATTGTTGTGTGCACAACCGTTAGAATCTTGAAATAGTAGATAAACTATGAAGAAGAACTTTAACTCAATCAATCTATAAACCGCTTCCATCTCTTCTCCTTTTTCTATCTTTGTCTCTCTTCTCTCCTCTATTATGCTTTTTCTCACTTTACTTTGTAGTATTTCATACTCCCGTCTCTCTTATTTATGTTCTCTCTTTCTCTCTGATCTCTTATCTCTTCTATTCATTTCCACTTTTTACTCTCTTCTCTTTTCTTCTATATTCTCTCTTATTTCTCTCTCTCTCTCTCTCTCTCTCTCTCTCTCTCTCTCTCTCTCTCTCTCTTGTTTTGCAGCAAGACACACTCATGGTGTTTGCCCAATACTCCCTGTTCTTGAAATTATACAGTTCACTGTTATTAATTTTCTCCCTATATGTTTTGGTGTGGCAAGTTTTTATCTTAGTTATAGATGGAAGCATGGGCATGTTCTTTGTTACTTCTTGAGCTCTGCCTTCTCTTTGTACTATGCGTTGTTCTTGGCCTTTTATTCGTTTGAAGATCTCTAGAATTTGATGCTATAACGCGAAGCTGGAGTACATCAGTTTCTTATTTTGCAGGGCTTTCATCTTGGTTGCAGATGTACTTTGCTGTTTCTACAGGTCAGCTTAAACTGATGTATGTCTGGGAGATCGAATGCTAGGATGCAATCTCCACTGCAGTAGTAATGCTCCAATCTCCTTACCTACAGGACCTTGATCTGCTTTCTTCAAGAAATATGGTCGATCAGTAGTGAAGCAAAATGCAACATCAGTTCCTAGTTTCAGATTCAGAGTGTTCCTCTGCTTGTTCTGACCATGTTGATCATGGTGTAGTGGTTATTCTACATTGCCTCATATAGGGTCTTTCTTCAGCTCTCTTTTGTAGATACTGCTACTACTCCTCTCTATATCTTCAGTGGATATATGTAATTCTCTTTGTACTTTCTCTATGAGCTAAATGAATTTGGCACTTCGCTGCCTTTGCTTGTTCAAAAAAAAACACAAGGCGACATTGGCCATTCTGGCAGCCTGCACGAAGACACACACGTCTATTGGGAGGGAAAACACTATCGAGGTAGTAATCAAGCATCATCTTTATCACTCCACCATGAGCTAACAACTTCATCTTCACCCTTTTATTTGCAGGGAAACTTCAACTTCACCATTGAACACCACTAGTGTATCCATCGCTGGAGTAGGTGTTGGAACCAATGCCGCCAATGCCAAACAGTCGACCACCCGTGCTTCCGACAAGATAGTTCCGACTTAGGTGATGAACCTTCCAGGAAAAAGCCGTTGAGCATGTGTCAACCATGCCAGTGACACTGAACACCCATCTTGTGACATTGTCACCGTCAAGGCACGTCGTTAGCATCTCTGACTCAACGAAGAAATGGTCAGGCACGAGGGCCCCTCAAACATGTTGGGTAACACTGAATACCATATCCTGACCACCACCCAACTACGCCCAAAGTTGCCATTATTTCCTAACAAGAAGACACGCTACTTTGATCCAGCGTCACTGCCCTAGCACCCCTGTAGCAGACAATGTTGAACCCCTAAAACAAGAAGACACTGGGGCAATGCCTTCAGGAAGGATTGTGACAGAAGGTGCACCGCTAGTTAATTAACAACTCACACAATGCAACATTGACCATTCTGGCAGACAGCACGAAGACACACACGTCTACTGGGAGGAAAAAACATTATCTAGGTTGTAATCAAACATCATCTTTATCACTCCACCATGAGCCAACAACTTCATCTTAACCGTTTTGTTTGAAGGGCAACTTCAACTTCACCATTGAACAAGACTAGTGTATCCGTCGCCAGAACAGATGTCGGAACCAATGCCGCCAATCCAAACAGTCGACCTCCCGCGGTTCTGACAAGATAGTCCCGACTTAGGTGGCGAACCTTCCAGGAAAAGCCGTTAAGCATGTGTCAACCATGCCAGTGACACTGAACACCAATCTCGTTACATTGTCACCATCAAGGCACGTCCTTAGCATCTCTGACTCAACGAAGAAATGGTTAGGCACGAGGGCCCCTCAAACATGTCGGGTAACAACGAATACCATATCCTAGCCATCACCCAACAATGCCCAAAGTTGCCATTGTTTCCTAACAAGAAGACACACTACTTTGATCCAGCGTCACCGCCCTAGCACCCCTGTAGCAGGCAACGCTAAACCCGTAAAACAAGATGACAAGGGGACAATGCCTTTGGGAAGGATTGCGATAGAAGATGCACTGGTAATTGCTAGTTAATTAACAACTCACACAAGGCAACATTGGCCATTCTGGCAGCCTGCACGAAGACACACACGTCTACTGGGAGGAAAAAACATCATCGAGATTGTAATCAAACATCATCTTTATCACTCCACCATGAGCCAACAACTTCATCTTCACCATTTTGTTTGCAGGGCAACTTCAACTTCATCATTGAACATGACGTATCCATCGCCGGAACAGATGTCTGAAGCAATGCCAAACAGTCGACCATCCGCGCTTCCAACAAGATAGTTCCGACTTAGGTGACGAACCTTCCAGGAAAAAGCCATTGAGCACGTGTCAACCATGCCAGTGACACTGAACACCCATCTTGTGACATTTTCACCGTCAAGGCACGTCCTTAGCATCTCTGACTCAACGAAGAAATGGTCAGGCATGAGGGCCCCTCAAACATGTTGGGTAACATCGAATACGATATCCTAGCCATCACCCAAATACACCCAAAGCTGTCATTGTTTCCTAACAAGAAGACACACTACTTTGATCCAGTGTCACTGCCCTAGCACCCCTGTAGCAGGCAACGCTGAACCCGTAAAACAAGATGACGCAGGGACAATGCCTTCGAGAAGGATTGCGACAGATGATGCGCCGCTAATGCCCGTACCAGTAAGACCCGGTCAAGGGTTTGCCGTAGAGCCTAAAAGAGGAGGGCAGATGCCCTTGAATAACAACAACTCTAAGACGGTTAGCGGGCTTGGAATTGTCACCGTAGTCATGTCAGACCGAGATGAAAGAAAGCCTTTTGCTCCAAGGAGCCAAAACAACCGAACCCCCCGCCCCTCGATCCGGTTCATGAGGACCACCGCCCACTTGAACCTCATCCGACCGCAGCAAGAAAATCAGAGTTATGTTCCACATAAAGTGTACCATTGGAAACACATTTAGAATCAAATCTAATGGTACACTTTTGGAGATATAACTCATATTTTCTTGGAGTTCAATGAGTGGTCATAAGTCTCAATATACGAGAGGACCTTGTATACCAATCTAGAGGGAGTATGTACTAAATACATGAGCGAAGGCATTAAATAAAGTAGGGGTTTTAGGTTGCCACGCCTGGACTGTTAGTTAAGATGAAAAGCTCATTACCTCACTGCTGAGGAAATCAACGTACAATCTTGTTTACAGTTTTTAAATTGGAAGCTTGGTCAACGTAGATCTATGTCATTGTTTTTCTTACTCTTTTCTTTTGATTGCTTGTCCAGCCCATTTTCTTCATCCTGTAGGAAACCATTAAGTGAAAGTTGGAAACCTTCGTTGGGTTGTTTCCCAAGAATCGCAATGATATTGAAAATATGCACTGCTGTCAGGAATCAACGGCTGGGCCAGTTTGTTGGCAGTAAGCTCAAAGCAAAGGATGCATTGATCCACCTTGATCAAAGCTCAAAGCTCAAAGCAAAGCAAAGCAAAGCAAAGGATGCTCTACATGTATGACGCATTGATCCACCTTGAGAAAATCACACATGGTTCAAGTCGCGTCACCACTAACCTCAGACACACACAATAATAGGTTAATTTCAACATGATATGGTGCGTCATGATAAACCAATTCAATGGGATATGCTTATGGAAAATTGCAAGTGAGTTGACGACTGGTCATTTCAATCATCTGTGTCGCAATCTCAACTACACTCACGTATCACGAACACATTTATGCCTACCGGACTCGCGTATTTCAACGCTAGGCTTTGGAAAGTTGTACCTGAATTTAATTTTATTTAATCCATTGGCGACTGGTCATCTGGGTTACTTAGTCTCCAAACCACATCCACATAAACATGCATAGTTTGACCAGATGTTGTTCTACCTCCCAAGATCTAGTTTAACAAGTAGAGCATCCATATCAGCCATCTCCTTGTGGTTGGTACACCAGATTTGTGATAGTGGTGACGAGAAAATATGTGAGTAGGCGGCCAAGAGTTTTTCTGAAACAAACAAGGACCTAGAAGCAAATAAATTGAGATAGACATTGTTGATGTTTTGCTATTCTATATATGATACCTTATCATACTAGCGTTCGGGGGAGTGATCCACATACTTTGGTTTGATATATACTTTTTCATAAAAGAAAAACCAAAGAACTGGTTTACTTGCCAAGATCAGGGATTACCGCGCTTAGGGGCTAGTCTCAAGAGCGTGAGTGCCTATACAAAGGATCATGTGGCTACTCATCCATAAAAGTCGGACTATTGTGTTAAAAGTTGACTCTGAAGTTACTATATAAGCCACCACCGTGAAAAGCTATCGGCACTTCGTCGAATCCTTTGACCGAGAAGATGACCACAAGCAGCAGGCCTTGGTTTATTGTTGTCTTGCTACTGCTAGTGTTCCTCCAACTCATCGTTGTGCTCCAAGCTCGGAATTCTCCGGTCCCCTGTAAGTAAACCACTCAAGTGCATGACTCCACTACAATGTTTGTGTATGTTGATGTCGTCAGCCCAAATTTTATGAATACTCTATCTGTTTCAAAATATAGTGCATATAGATTTTACCATAAAAGTTAAATTTTCCAAAGCTTGATCAGATTACTATGAACTTGATCAAACTCTATAAAATTTTACTTCAAACAAAATCTTTATGCGCTATTTTTTTGGAATGAGGTGAGTACTTCATGATTAAATGTGTTAGCTATTAAAGTTGTATTATTTCTGGTGGAGTAAAGTTTACCTCGCTGCTGAAGAGATCAGCATAAATTCTTATTATTTTTTAAGGCGAGTTGGTCGACGCACGTAGATATATGCCACTGTCTTATTCTGTTTGATCTATGTGCAGGCGACTATCGTCTTCCAGAAACCTGTGGCCGTAAATAAATCATGAACTGAAGTTCGAGAAATGTGTGCATGCTTGCTTCATTGGGTTAACTAGATTATCAGCATATTGGTTATTCAGTTTCCAAAGAAATAAAATGAAGTTGGACGCCGGGAATCAAGGTTTAGCCAGTTCACTGGGAGCAAGCTCAAGACAGGATGTACGGCTAAAATTTGTAATCAATGTTGCTCACCGATCACAATGCTTCATGTCTCCTTTAAGGTGCATCTTGAATGAACTATAGATAGAATTTGCCATAATCTTTCAATACTATTACAATAATCTTGCCAAATAAAAATGGCCGACTTTTTTAGTAATTTGTGCAGCCCTTTTTTCCGGCTCGCTTTGCCTCTTTTATAACAAGTCAGCTGTATTTTCTTGGCTCGAACGGAAACCACAGTTTCTAGGATGCAACGATTCGGCTCCCGAGCATAAACAGTAAAATCAAAAGAAATAACAAAAAGAATTGGCATGCAGGATGCTGAGTGTGTGATGTTCAGTAACCTTTAGCAAAAAAAAAAAAAACGTGCATGTGAGAAAGTTTGAATAAAGGCACTGTTTGAACCCGATTTTCCTTTTCCACGAGCTCCTCAGATGTCCAAACACCACGAAATTTTGCCTGGACATCACGCATTTGAATATCGGGCTTGACAAAATATTAGAATTTTAAAAAAATTACTGATGAGCCTACGCTCGGAATTGAATATTCGTTTTTTCTATATACTGGCCACTGGGGCCCACCGAAGGCCCGCGTGTTGTCCCCGTCCGAGAGAGCACATGGACATCGGCATCGTCCACGTGCGCCATGTCACTGCCGCCTACACTTCCGCATGCACGGATGAGCTGCACAGGGCTCCCGCCTCCTCCACACGCACGCGTCTGCATCGCACTCTCCGTCGGGTTGTGGTGGACGGCCTCGCTCTCCAGTCTCCATGGCGTTGGGTTGTGGTGGTCCTCATCGCCCTCCACGGTGGCGGAGACTGGTTGTGGAGGTCGGCCTCGGCGGAGGCAGAGAGGATCATGGTGCTGAGCGGCTCCATGGCGGAAGCGGCGAGTGCTCTAGCAGCGGGTGCGGCACGGTGGGTGGCGTTGATCGGGTGCAGCGCCACAATGCCCGTTCGGTTTGCTTCTGTAAAAACCCAGAGAAAATGAGAAATCACGAACTGACACGTCCAGTCAACATCAAAATTGGAAAAACACTCAGTGAGGTAAAATGTGACATAAGTTTTCTTAAATGAGGTTTAAATTGTGATTTTTTGCTAAGTGGGTACTATCTGTGACAAACCTGAAACTTGAGGGTAAAAAGTGAAATTAACCCTTTGTTTGAAATGTGGATAAAATGTAAATAGAAATCTAACACGTAGTTGCCTTTTCCATTGTTTGGCCTCGCTATGCAGACAAACCACCATTTCTTTTACTGAAATACTAAAAATCTAATGTCTAACTTTTTGGCATGACAAATTGAACGTACCTGGTCTATCATGTAGATGCTGGAGGACAGAGACATTTTTATGATGGCGTCCCCATGGCTGGAGCATATTTTTCTCCCTCCATGGATGGCGATGTAACCTTGGGATAGGATCTACCCACCATAGGCCGGATTGATTTATTTTTACTGTAAAACGATGTGTTTTTTGTGCTGGACTTGTTGGTGTGCATTGTCCTAGGCAGAGGCCGGGAATTCTTTTGATACGGTTGTATCACCTCGATATATCAATTCAATAAAATGTGCTTTATCGAAAACAGCGGACAGTTAGCAAAGTTGAAAAGTTCATTACCTCACAGCTGAGGAGATCAACGTAGACTCCATTTTTTTATTGTTTTCTCGACAAGAAGGTTGAGATCAACTTAGATCTATGTCATTGTATGTCTTCTCTTTTCTTTTGGATCCTTGTTCAGGCCATTTTCTTCGTCCTATAAGAAACCATGAAGTAAAGTTGAAAACTTTTGTTGGGTTGTTTCCCAAGAAATGAAAATGATATTGAAAATATGCGTCCTGTCACGAATCAACGGTTGGGCTAGTTTGTGTGCAGTAAGCTCCAGGCGAAGGATATACTAGTCTGTATGTAAAGTCTCCCCACTTAGGGAGACTGGACTAACTACTGTGCACGGGAGGTCCCGTGCACGTCCAGCCATTGATGGCTACGCCGTGATTCGTGCTAGACAGTGCAACTCAAAGATTGTATCAATTTTATCTTTTGAACACGAAGTCAGATTTATCACCTGGTTGCACATTTGCGTTTCTCATAATGAAGCCTTCCAAACAAAAGCAATCTTGAATATATTTTGACAAAATTTAAAATTTAGGTTCTAAAACATGATCAAACTAGTAAAAAATCATGATTTTTTTAGAAATTTAGGAAAAGTAAAAAATCTTCAAAACTTTTTTTTTGAACAAACTAGACCTACTGGCGTACTCGTATAAAACTTACGACAAAGAACTCCTGTAAATAATCGGAGTGAAAAAGAAACTCCAAGACAATATAGAGTGAATAATAACTCTAAATTAGGTTTTAATATAATAGTGCCCTTCCTGTTCCAGTTGATTCCAGATCGGCAATGCATTATGCCTCCATGTATATCTATATTTTTTCAGATTTTTTTTGAAATGTAAAAATATGAATTTTGATTATTTTTTTCAAAAACTGGCCTCCAAAAGGGATTTCCGGACACAGGTGCCTTTTTCCAGGTTTCGCCCCAGCTACTCCGATAAACCAGCATTCCTTTTAAATTGAAAGGTGGGACCTTGATTTTCTTAAACAATATACTTCTGCTGGATCGGAATACAAGGACCCATCATATATTGTGTCTAGCTTTGAGACCAACTAGAACATAGATGACGCGCGTTGCTGCGTCCGTCTGTTTTGATGTAAATACATATACGTTAAAGTTAAGTTGCATATTGGCTAGTGATCCAGGGATCAATTTTCAGAAGAAAATGGAAATATATAAAACTTCAAATATCTCAAATTACATTGCCTCGATATAGAGTGGGTTGCACATGTTGGAAGTAGCTATGATCACAAACATTGACATGGTAGAGTAACACCATCCAAATCATCATTGAGTTTAGAATTGCCGAAAAGCAATGGGAGCACATGGAGAAATTCAATAAAATATTCCATACGCAGAAAAACAATCTAATAGCTTAAGTTCATGTTTGATCTTCCTATACATGGAACCGTGTTGAGAAGCCGTTGAGGAACGTGCATACCTTTGCACAACACAACTATGACCATCAATGGCCGAGGTATGGCGAGAATAAGATAAACAACAGTAATTTCCCAAGTTAACAAACCTTTAGTCTCAGTGGTGATCTGCATATGTTCCAGAAAACCATCAATATCTATCACCTTGTCTCATAATCTGTCTTGGCATACCAGAAGTCTAAACGTCTTTAACACACCTCTCCTGATGATCGTTGGTGGTCTTATTCTCCCCGTCCTAATCTAACTGAAAGTATGCTTAGCATAACAAATATACTACGATAGGGAGGGTCGTGCATCAAACCATAGGAGAGATCGGCATTCCATTGTTACAATTTCATTAGTGTTGTCCTTGTCCTCAGATTCTTTTTGGTTACGGCTAGTGTTTACCATTATTATTGGAGATACTGATAGGATAGTGTATTACTATTTGACCAAGGACAGGTGAAAATAGTTAGTTGTAGTTTTGAGTAGTTACGTTGCTGCCATCCGCAGGAGAGCCAAAGCTTGTGTCGGATATAGCCTGACAGCCATGAGCCCATGAACAATGCGATATACATTAGGTAAATATAAGTTTGACAGAAAACAACGATATTTAAGGGGGATACCAATTACCAAGCAGTTTACATAATTGCATACAGGGTAATGATGGACAGAAGGGAAGTCAAAAATAAAAAGTATATATGTATATCAATATGACAATCATTCATTCAAAAGATTAAATTTACAAACCATGGTACAATTTCTGGACATATTTTTAAAACGCCAGATGACCGGTAAATCCCATTAATTTCAATAGGAGTACCCTTCGCAACAACAACAACAAAGCTTTAGCCTTCAGCAATATCTTTAATTCATGCAAAAGGAGAAAGGTCAAAGGTAACCTTGAGTCACAGAAAAAGCATAAAATCTAAAAGGCATCAGGTCAATCAGCACAAAACACGAGCTAATTAGCACGTACCTAGCAGCTTCTAAACCTCTCAGACGTCAAAAAATTTAACCCCAACCAAACACATGAGCTTCCAAAGCCCACTCCCTCTCCATTATTCTGCAATCGTGACTTGAAACAAATCTGTAGCAAAACGGGGAACATCAAAAATTGATTAGGAAGATAAAAGATTCCTTCTCAAAACAACGCAGTGTTTCTTATTTTCATAATTGACTAAATGTTTGGTTGCCACCGTAGAAAAACAGGTGTTTGCATCAATAAAATTTCTGGGGGAATATCGTAAGGCCATTTAGTAAAGTAAAAGTAAAATACATAATGTAAACAGTAAACACCCCCCGTTAGCATGTTCTAATATATAAGCATAGCTATGCCAAGAAACATTCAAGTTGACCAAAACACACTTAGCTATGACTGAATCCAAGACTTGAAAAATTCTCATTGTGTACTTTCTAATGTAGACGTGAAGAAACCTGCTTCGACAAATCCGTCACAGGTACATTTTAATTGGAAATTAAATTTAACAGTGACAAGCACAAAAACTCGTCTCCCATCCGAAGGTCACCAATAATTCTTAACTAAGTATCTCAGTTTCACAGCAAGGTAAGAACTGAGGTTTGTATTCCCTGTAAGAAGTGAGAACTACCAATCTAGTATTCTTCCTGACATCGCTCCATCAGGAAAATTCATGTAGAAGCCACGTTACATTATTAAGCTCATAACAGAAGTTTTTAAATATGACAAGGGCATGGTTTGATTAAGAAGAGGTTCAGATGTTACATTTATAAGGCTCCTAAGTTTAAACACCATCCAAGCTTGCTGCTGGAATATTCGCAAAAAAAAAAAACTCACCGCTGGAATAACCATGCTTGAAAGGTGCATTATTGTCAATCTGTGCTGCAATTTACATAAAATGGGGAATGCAGGGAACAAAGCAATGGCAAAAAAGGGCACCGAGATAAAAGGAGAATGTTACCTTTTGATAGCACTAACACTCGATGGGTGGCTACATTTTTCTTCTTCTTTTTGCACATTTTCCTGTTCTGTTGTAAGTAACTGTGGCGCAATAAACAGTTCCATGGTATGAAGACATGTAATCTAAGCAACAGATAAATGCTAAAATGGAAACATGATGTATGGTAGTCAAAGCGAAGTTATCACCTTTCCCGGAGCCATCAGATTGTCAATTAAATAAAATGACCAAATCAGGATAAACCAATTTCCAAGAATGAACACCATCTGCAGGCACACGTAATGAATTCGGTTGCATTTTCTATAGACCCAAGAGCCTGAATGAATCGATCACAAAGCAGATGAGTAGCACCTGCACAAAATTGGGAGAGGGAGGTTCAAGACAATGTTGACGGGCAGAAGGGGGATCAGGTAAGGAAATAATGCAGATAGAGCGCAACCTACCCAAAGCACCATGGCTGCGCAAGATGGAGAGGAAGTAATGGATTCGATGCAGGCTCAAAGAAAGCAACGCTTACCTCCATTTAGTAGCCGCCGCGAGTGGCGCACATCACCGATGATGAATGCCCCTGGAACTGACAATTAATTGCCTCCTTCAATCATGGGGATCAGTTTTACTCGCCTTCGTCGCCGAAGAGTCCGCTGACACTTCGCCTCCATCTGCATCGGCGTCCGGTCCAGGAGGCTCGAACCAGCTCGAGGCATGGTCTCGCCCCGCGGCCGAGAAGGGCGTGTGAGCGCGCCTGGCCTCTCCCGCAACCTCCGCTCCGCTCAACCGGTCTGTTCCTCTCGGTGGATATGCCGACCGAGCTGACCGCGCGTCGAGCAACGCCCGATCCGCCTATCCTCGCTCTGGATCGAACCCAGGTGGATGGAGATGTTAGATGGGCTGGCTGGCCCACATCGGACAACGATTCACAGGAGGCTCCCGAAATTGTTATCGGAGCAGCGGCCCACCACGATAGCGCTCGTTCGTAGCGAAGGATTTAGGCTACTCGGGGTTGACAGGAAATCGAACGACGGAAAACAGCCAAAACCTAAAGATCCAACCGCCACAAAGGCTAATGGCCTGAGATGGCTGGAAAAGTGCACAGTTTTAATGTCTCTAAATTTAACCAAGAAAATCATAGTTATGTTCCGCAGAAAGTATACCGTTAAAAACATCCTTCGAATCATATCTGATGGTACACTTTTTTGGATATAACTCTTTTCTTTGAGTTAAATCGGTGGTCATAAGTTAGGCTCAAAATAAGATAAGACATTGTATACCGATCTACAGGGAGTAGGTATGTGAGCGAAGGCATTAAATAAAGTAGGGTTTTAGGTTTCCCCACGGACAGTTAGTTAAGATTAGATGTTCATTACCTCACTGTGGAGTGGATCAACGTAGACTCTTTCTTAGTGTTTTTCAAAAGGGTGGCCGATCAACGTAGACCTTTTCCTCTGGATTCTTGTGCAGGTTATTTTCTTCGTCCTCTAAGAAACAATGAAGAAAAGTTGGAAAGCTTCGTTGGGTTGTTTCCGAAGAAACGAAATGCTATAGAAAATATGCACTCCT
Source organism: Aegilops longissima (assembly GCA_021605205.1). Classification (NCBI taxonomy): domain Eukaryota; kingdom Viridiplantae; phylum Streptophyta; class Magnoliopsida; order Poales; family Poaceae; genus Aegilops; species Aegilops longissima. Next base: position 24,501,084 of record CM038682.1, read on the forward strand.
GTCTGGAATCAACGGTTGGGCCAGTTTTGTTGGCAGTAAGCTCAAAGCAAAGGATTTAGTATGGATATAAAGTCTCCCTAGGTGCGATTTGACGGGATTTCAACATGATATGGTGTGTCATGATAAAATGATTCAACGGGATATGCTTTTGAAAATTCCAAATGCCATGAAGCCTGGTCATTTCAATAATCTGTGTCACAGTCTCAACTACACACTCAGCAACGCATTTGTGCCTACTGGACTTGCGTATTTCAACGCTCGCCTCTGGAAAGTTGTACTTGAATTGCATTTTTATTTGATTCATTGGTGGTTGGTCATTTCGGTTACCCAGTCTCCAAACCACATCCAGATCAACCCACATAAACATACTTAGTCTGACCAAATGTTGTTCCACCCCCTCCCCGGGGCCCCCAAGATGTTGTTTAACAAGTAGAGCATCTCCAATACTCCATATCTGGCATCTCCTTGTGGTTGGCGCACAGATTTTTGATAATGTCGATGAGAGGATATGTAATGAGCAGGCCAAGGAGTTGTTTGTGGAACAACAACAAAAATATTCTTTTTGTTAATACCAAGGACCTAGAAAAAAATCCATCTGAATATTGTTTTTTTAAAGGACCTCTGCATCTCTTGATGCACACAGCCAATCTGAAAATTGTTAGCGTTTGGTATTTCTATGATACTTTATCATACTAGCATTCGGGTGTTGACGCTTAAAAGTGGCATGTTTATAAAGAGTGGCTTGAAGCTATGTCAAGATTAATTCAAACTTATTATTGAAAGTCACCATGAGATGGCTCTCTTCGAGAAGATGCAGATGAATATGAAGATGGTCTAAAATGGAGTTCGGATGTAAAAGTTATGACAAGTTCAGACATACTCATGTCGAGACCAGATTAAAGAATGGCTAGAAACTCAATTAATATTGCTTCAAATGGAGAAAGTTTCAACATGAAAGTTGTGCGCCTTGTTGAAACGATCGATTTTGATATAAAGATCATCCCAATCCAAGGTCGTATGCAAAAGTTAAAACCCGCACAGCGTGACCCTTCAGTGAGCAAAATATGACGTCCGGAACCAGACACATATGTGGGTATGTATGATGAGCTGCGTGAATAATTAGCTGTTTTGTGCAAACGATTTGACCCTCGAGATGACCTTTGATGAAACAACGTTCAACATGAAAGTTGTTCGTCTCGTCGAAGCGGTCAAGATTGCTTTTGGACTCGTTTCCATCCAAGGTCGTTTACCACTACAAAAAAGACCCGCAAGGTGCAGCCAGTTTTAGACCGAACAGTTTTGGAAAGTTTGGATAAAACCAATCCGAATTTGATTAGGGTTTTGGACATGAATCCAAACTTTTTCCTTGCACGGGAAGTCCAGCCGCCTCTTATATACCTAAGAGGTGACGGCCAATTGAACAACACCAATCGAACCAATCAATCTATTACACTTTTGTGTTCATCTATCTTTATTCCCTACCCTTGTATCTTTCTTTGTCGTTTTTCGTTCGTTCTTCGCGTTGGAGGGCAGCGATCCACGAGGCTCTAGGGGCGAGCGAATCGACCTAGGGCAGCCCATAGCCGCTGCAGTCCCTGACGGGGTCCCGCCCGGGCGCGGGGTTTCGGGTCTACAAAAGCGCCCGCCGACTGTCTTGCGTATCGCGCTGTCGGTCAGGTCTCGTTCGACGTGAGCTGTGGTGCATCACCCCCGACATCGAGGGTACACGTGACGTGTTCGTGTGTCAACATCGGGGGAGCGGTCAAATACTTTGGCTTGATATATATTTTTTCGGAAAAGAAAAACCAAAGAACAGATTTACTTGCCAAGAAAGTGAATGGCGGAGCTTTGGGGCCACAGTGTCGAGCATGTGAAAGCCTCCGTAAAGGATCATGTGGCAAACTCATCCATAAAAGTCGGACTATTGTGTTAAAAGTTGACTCTGAAGCTACTATATAAGCCACCACCGCGAGAAGCTATGGGCAGTTCGAATCCTTTGTTTGCCTCACTATATAGTTCTTGTGACCGGGAAGATGTCGACAAGCAGCAGGCCTTCGCTTATCGCTGTGTTGCTGCTACTGCTGGTGTTCCTCCAACTCATCATTGTGCTCCAAGCTGGGAGAACAGACCCCTGTAAGCAAACCCCTGAAGTGCATGGCCTCACTACAATTTTTGTGTATGTTCATATCGCCAGCCCAAATTTTGTCAATACTCTCTCGGTTTCAAATATAGTACGCGTCGATTTTACTGTAAGTTAGATTTTGCAAAGTTTGATCAGATTACTACAGACTTGGTCAAAATTCATAAAATTTCACTTCAAACAAAATCTATATGCACTATTTTTTGGAATGTGGACAGTAATTGCATAGTTCATGATTAAATTGTATTAGGCCTGTTAAGATTTTAATATTTCTGGTGGAGTAAAGTAGTTTATGCCGCTGTCTTATTCTGTTCTTTGGATCTATGTGCAGGTAATTATCGTTATCCAGAAACCTGTCGCCGTAAATGAACTATGAACTGAAGTTCAAAAATCATGTGCATGCTTGCTTCGTTGGGGTAATTAGAGTATAATCATTTACTTAGGTTATTCAGTTTCCCAAGCAATGAAATGAAGCTGGAAAAGAGTGTACCAAGGTTTTGCCAGTTCGCTGGGAGTAAGCTCAAGACAAGGATGTACTGCACTAATTGTAATAAATGTTGGCTCATCGGTCGGAGAGTTTATTTTCTCCTTTTAATTAGGTCATTTTGACAGAACTACAGCTAGAATTTGTAATCTTTCAACATTATTACCACGATTCTGCGCAAGTGGTTTTCCAAAATGCCTGAATATTTGGAGTCAATATTTCCTACAAACACTTACTTCTAGCGGACGATTTTGCGTGGCACGTTGATTCGATAAATGAATTTTTGAAAAACTGCACATGGTTTAGTGTGCAAACTCAGCTTCCCTAACTTGCGCCCTTTCTGATTTTCTCTCTCTCATTTCTCATACTCTCTCCGTTTCAAAATGTAGTGTGTATATTTTTGAAAAGTCAAACTTTGACCAAGTTTGCAGAGAAAACTATTTATATCTACAATAACAAAAAAGTAAATTATGAAACTATATCTTATGATGAATCTATTGATATATGTTTGGTATTCTAGATGCAAATGTTTTTCTCCATAAACATGGTCAAAGTTTGTGAAGTTTGACTTTTCAAAAAATTCATATGCACTATATTAAGGAATGGAGGGAGTACCAAACACTTGAACAACACTGCAAACTCGACAGTTCATATGTATATTTGGGAAAATTATTATTGATAATGTACATAGTTAGTACAATAAACTACATCCTTCTCTACTGAACTAGATAGATACCTAGTTGGGTGTTGGGGCCGTTCTGCTCATAGGTGGAAAACATAGATCTATTATGAATTGGAGATGGATGACACATTGTTTTGTAAGTTTTGTAACTTGCCGATGGAAAATGTCTGCCACTCCCCCAACACATTTTTTTTTTGAATTGCCCCCAATACATAAACTCTTATGATTTTTTTTTATATGTGCATATAAGTTTTATACCTATTGTCGGTGAAAATATCTATGCACATCGATCCCTCTCCACTTGAACCTACGTAGACCACTCTGCCTGAAATTCGGTATTGCATAATCATTGTTGTGGGAAACATTTTTACCCTTGTTTATTGAGGTTGCGGTGCTTTTTAGGGAAAGTTTTGGTTTTCTTTTTTTTTAAGTAGAGAGAGAGTAAGTTGTGTTTTTCTTTGAATTTGTTTATTTTAGTTTTTTGGGATTTTTTATTTTATTTTAGTAGAGAGAGAGAGAGAGAGAGAGAGAGAGAGAGAGAGCCGCTGGGCCTGTTCACTTATTCGAGTGTGGGCCTAGTGCACCCCGTTCGTCGTATACACTTGGATGGGCCTTTCACGACCCGCGCAGCGTGGTTGGTTCAATGGAGGAAGTGAAGCGGCTCCACGCGCGCTTGCTCCGCCGCGGGGAGCGCCGCCTGCAGCCGCTCCTCCTCCGCGTCCTCGCCGCCGGCGACCTCCGCTACGCCGCGCTCCTCCTCGCCACCACCTCTCCCCCCTCCGCGACGCTCCACGACCGCCTCCTCCAGGCGCTGGCCGCCTCGCGCAGCCCGCTCCTCCTCCGCTCCTTCTCCCGCGCCCACCGCCTCCGCCTCCTCACCCCTCTCTCCTTCACCTTCCTCCTCTCCGCCGCACCCCCCTCCTCCGCGCCCTTCGCGCTCTCCGCCCACGCCCTGCTGCTCAAGTCCGGCCACCTCGCGCCCGCCGACCCCTTCCTCGGCTCCGCGCTCGTCTCCTTCTACGCCAGGAACCGCCTCCTGCGCGACGCCAGGCGGGTGTTCGACGAAATGCCGCGCGGGGACACGGCCGTCAGCAACGCGCTGCTCTCGGCCTACGCCAGGGCCGGCCTCCTCGACGCCGCGGAGAAGCTGTTCGGGGAAATGCCCGACCGGAACGTGGTCTCCTGGACCGCGATGGTGTCCGGGTACGCGCAGAACGGCCGGCACGAGGAGGCGGTGGGGGCGTTCCTGGAGATGTGGGAGGGGGCAGGGGTGCAGCCGAATGAGCTGACCGTGAGCAGCGTGCTGCCCGCGTGTGCGGCTGTTGGGGCAATGGAGCTGGGGAGGAAGGTGGAGGAGTATGCGAGGCGCAAAGGCCACCTGGTGAATGTGTATGTGGCCAATGCACTGCTTGAGATGTATGCCAAGTGTGGCAGCATCCAGAGAGCTTGGCAGGTGTTTCAGGGGATCGGTGGTCGGCGGGATCTCTGTTCTTGGAACTCGATGATCATGGCATTTGCTTTGCATGGCTCGTGGAGGGAAGCACTTGCCTTGTTCCATAAGTTGCGGGTGAGGATTTCTTCCTTGCATTGTATTTTAATCCTATGTGTTCGCACTAACATATCATCACTTCTTTTCGATTTGCTTGCAAAGTTATTATTTGGTACTAGATTTAGTGATTGGTGACATTAGAATCACATAGCAAATTTCGTCATTTCTCACTCTGGAACTTGAATCTTATTTTACTATGTCCAGATGACAGGGGTCAAACCAGATGGTATCACATTTGTTGGAGTCATTTTGGCTTGCACTCATGGAGGTTTAGTGGATGAAGGCAAGCTACTCTTCAACTCCATGGAGGCTGAATTTAGTCTTACTCCAAGAATCGAGCACTATGGCTGCATGGTTGATCTACTTGGGCGTGCTGGTCTCCTAAATGAAGCCTACAGTATGATAGTAAGCATGCCAGTGGAGCCTGACGCCGTTATCTGGGGAGCATTGCTCGGTGCCTGCAGCTTCCATGGAAACGTAGAACTAGCGGAAACAGCAGTAAACAAACTCATCTTTCTCGAGCCACAAAACACTGGAAATCTGGTGATCCTGTCAAACATATACGCGTCGTCTGGAAAATGGGATGGTGTTGCCCAGGTATGGAAGTTACTCAAGGAGAAAGACCACAAGAAATCGGCTGGGTACAGCTTCATAGAGCTAGATGGCAGGATGCACAAGTTCCTTGTTGAGGATAGGTCGCATCCAAGATTTGTGGAGGTGTACAGCACCCTTGACAGTGTCACAATGCTTATGAAGCTGGTCAGACTAGAAAATGAGGAAGAAGTAGAACAGCTGTTTCTGTCACCTGTAGATATCTAAATTCCTAGAGATGTGAAGAGACTGTGATCATAAAAGTGATCAGGGATTGCCCATGAACTGCTCTGCTCTGATCTTCCGAGTCAAATTGATGTGGAAAGGGGTTCTTCAAAAAGGTGGCAACAGAAGGAATGCCGATTGCCGAATCAAGTGAGTGTGTAGCAGCACCTGGGCATCGACTCTTCTCTTCTTGCTGATATAAATCAAAATGGTCGTTCATGCTGTGCTTGCTATTAGGATGCAGAGACCACCGAGACTTGCAGACAAAGCATATAACTTCAAGATACAGCCCAACAAGATACATTTATTTTGAATAAGGAAATCCAAATACGAGAACTGATATGATAAGTAAATGAGCACAGAGTACAGAAACATACAGTTGTGTTGAGGATATATAATTTGGTTGAGTTTGTGTGCTTCATTGCTGCCACACCATGTAGTGTCTTTAGCAGAGGCAGAGCCAACGCTCTTTTCCCTTTTGGAGCTTTGGCATTTGGCAAGTTATAGCTGCAACCTGCGACGCCGAGGTGAGATTTCCCAAAAGAAGATCATTGCCAGTTGCTCAGAAGGCGCTGTTGCGTAGAGGAGGTTGATCTGTGGAGCCTGGACCTCTCAGGGTCACCGGCAGTAACGCCACCAGTGGTCTTGAGAACCAGACTATAGTTCCAACAAGGTGCATCTCGTTTCATGAATGAGGCCATGCCTGTAATAACACTGTCCCTGCTGATGTGTTCGATTGCAGTTTATTACTCAATTTGATTTATTATTGAGCTGGTAAAAGTAGTAGCAGAAACAGAGAGTTTGTTTATAGCTCCCGTGCTGATGCAGGATGCAGCCATTATCTGGAACGGCCTTTTTTTTGTCGAGATCTATGGTGGAATCTTGGAAATTGCTCGTTTTGAGAACATAATAAAAATGTCTAGAATTTTTTTTCCTACTCCGCACAGCATGTCAATTTCTAGTTATTTTTGTGGTTTTGCTAAATGTCATAGTGACTATTTTTTTGGCGTCAGTCCAATTCGAACAAGGCCGATGGTGGGGGCGACATAAGGAGCGCAGCGGCGTCAACCCCGGCGAGGCCGAGCCAGTACCTCGCTGGAGACAGGACAATGCTGCGATTGCAGCAAGCTGTGGTGTCCAGGCTAAGGTGAAGAAGCAGGTTGACGGGTGCGGGTCAGGAGGAGGGGGGGGGGGTGTGCTTTGCAGGTGTCGCTGCAGATCAGCTGGGCATAGAGGGGTGATCGCGGTGGCGACTAGCAGCAGCGGTGGGGGGAGGTTGAGGGGAGAGTGTGGCGCGTGCTGGCGGCGGGGTGTAGTCAGTCGGATGGGGCAGGATCGACGGTTCAGTGGGAGGAAGAAGAAAGAGAGGTCCAGTGCGGTGCGGTCGTGGCTGTTGGATGGCGATCCAACGGCCCAATTGGTACGTTGAAAATATGGTCTTGGTAGAGTCGTACTAGCTTATACTCCCTCCGGTCCTTTTTAGTTCGTATATAAGATTTGTCTGAAGTCAAACCCCGTAAACTTTGACCAAGTTTTGATATCAACAACATTAGATGCGTCATGACTCAACTCTTTAGTATTCATATTGTATAAATTTAACATTGTACTCCCTCCGTTCCCAAATAATTGTCTTTCTAGAGATTTCAACAAATGACTACATACGGAGCAAAATGAATGAATCTACACTCTAAAACATGTCTACATACATCCGTATGTTGTAGTCCATTTGAGATGGCTAGAAAGACAATTATTTGGGAATGAAGGGAGTAAATCTTAATATTTTTTATACAAATATGGTTAAACTTTCAGATAATTCTTATATGCAGAGTAAAAAGGACCTCGGAGGGAGTACTTACTGGCGTGGGGCAGATCTCGATGCTACGGACAGGACAGTGAGTGCACGTGCAGCTTAGTTATGGATGGGGACTACCCAAGTCGTGGTCAAACACGACGTTAGCTATTCGATGAGCGTCGATCCATCCAGACCACGTTGGTCGCTGCTATGGGCTGAACCTGGCCGGGAACGTGGCTGCCGATGGATGTTTCTTAGATCTCGTCCTTCCAAAGTCCAAAAAACCTTCCAAAACAGTCCGATGCAGTGACATTAGAAAGTCCAGCCAGCTTGAGATAGATAACCATGGCGTCCTCCTCCCAGTCCCACCAAGAGGAAGAAGAGGAGGAGGAGCATGGGCACCGCGGCGGCCATGGCGACCAGATCACCGCCCCGCTCCTCCGTAAGCCGCTTCCTCTCTGCTTAGCTCCGTCCGTGCACGCACGCACCTCTGCTCCGCCAGCTCACCATTTCTCCTCTGCTCTTCTCATGACGCAGAGAACCGGCCGTCAACGTCGCGGAGCTCGCCGGAGCGCCACTACGACGGCCGTGGCGAATCGTCGGAGAACTCGCCGATCGAGCAGGTGGCGCTGACGGTTCCCGTGGGCGACGACCCGGACACCCCCGTCCTCACCTTCCGGATGTGGGTGCTGGGCATGGCGTCCTGCGCCGTGCTCTCCTTCCTCAACCAGTTCTTCTGGTACCGCAAGGAGCCGCTCACCATCACCGCCATCTCCGCCCAGATCGCCGTCGTGCCGCTCGGCCGGCTAATGGCCGCGGCGCTGCCCGAGCGGGCCTTCCTCCGCGGCTCGCGCTGGGAGTTCACCCTCAACCCGGGGCCGTTCAACGTGAAAGAGCACGTGCTCATCACCATCTTCGCCAACGCTGGCGCCGGCACCGTCTACGCCATCCACGTGGTCACCGCCGTCCGCGTCTTCTACGGCAAGAACCTCACCTTCTTCGTGTCCCTCCTCGTGGTGCTCACCACGCAGGTGCTCGGGTTTGGGTGGGCTGGGATTTTCCGGCGGTACCTCGTGGAGCCGGCGGCCATGTGGTGGCCCTCCAACCTCGTGCAGGTCTCCCTCTTCAGGTACGTCTGCGAGTATTCTCTCTGAACGCCTCTCCGGCGAGCAGCTGGTAATTACATTATGTGACGTAGTCAAATTTTAAAACTGACCACTACATCAGCACATCACATGGCCTTGTGTAGTTCGATGATTTTTTCTTGAAAAGATTTCTCACGTACGTGTTGATGCCTAATTGGAGCTCGATGCGTGCAAGCAATAATGTATGATGCTTCCAAGTGGGAGTTTTTGAATTTTGAGCAAACTGGCATAAGCTATCGTTGCTGTGGAGAAGTAGCCCTGCTTAAGAAATTAGATGATTGCAACAGCCTAGCCACCAAAAGATTGTAAACACAACCATAAAACTCGGGATCAAGAGAGAAAAAAACTCCGATCGAGGATTAAATTAGCATACGGCCCCTGTGAGTTGTTGGGGCCATAGAGGCCATCGTCATTTTAAGTCAATGGCATTTTTTTTTAGTTAAGACCACTTGAGAGTAATATATAGCTTAAGGTTCCTGCACTGGTTCTGAAAACGACTACTGGTGCTCATGCCTTCCTTTCAATGAAAAAACATGGATAAAATAAAGAAATCCGGTGTCCATCTCAGGGAAATACAGTGACCTCATTGAGACAGGCAGAATAAGATTAGAACAAACATTTATTTGTTTTGAGGATCAGAGAAATCAATGGTTTGAACAAGATATACTGAAAATTTGAGCAATTTTCCCTAGGAAGAACTCACACGTTTTCAAAGCATATTCTCTCATCAGGGCGCTCCACGAGGATGAAAGGCGGCGAAAAGGGGGCTTCACGCGAAATCAGTTCTTCCTGGTGGCGTTCGCCTGCAGCTTCGCATACTACGCCTTCCCGGGCTACCTGTTCCAGATGCTCACCTCACTCTCCTGGATCTGCTGGGTCTTCCCCAACTCCGTGCTCGCACAGCAGCTCGGCTCAGGCCTCCACGGGCTTGGCATTGGCGCGATCGGCCTCGACTGGGCATCCATCTCCAGCTACCTCGGCAGCCCTCTCGTCAGCCCCTGGTTCGCCACTGCCAATGTCGCTGCAGGCTTCTTCATCGTCATGTACATCATCGTGCCTATTGGGTACTGGTTTGATTTCTACAAGGCGCAGACCTTCCCCATCTACTCTTCCGGTCTCTTCACCTCTGTCGGGCAGAAGTATAACATCTCGGCTATCGTGGACGACCATTTCCATCTTGATATAGAGGCATATGAGAAAAATGGTCCACTGTACCTCAGCACTCTCTTTGCTGTCACATATGGTATCGGTTTCGCGTCTCTTACTGCGACGATCGTTCATGTCCTCCTGTTTCACGGAAGGTAAAATCTTGTCAGTTTGTTTTCCACAATCACATGGTTGCGGCAACTAATTAAGAATCAAAATGCTTGTGTGCAGGGAAATTTTGCAGCTAAGCAGATCAGCTTTTCAAGGCAAAAGTGTGGACATACATACGAAGCTAATGAGGAGATATAAGCAGGTCCCTGAGTGGTGGTTCATCTGCATCCTTGTAGTTAACATTGCCGTCACTGTATTCGCTTGCGAATACTACATAGAGCAGCTCCAGCTGCCCTGGTGGGGTGTGTTACTTGCGTGCGCCATTGCCTTTTTCTTCACCCTCCCAATCGGAATTATCACAGCAACAACGAACCAGGCAAGGATTCTATCAACTTTCATCACGGCATGCCATACAGATCTGGAGCACTAGATCCACAATTCACATTCTTCCACTCTATGCAGACCCCAGGACTGAACATCATCACAGAGTACATCATCGGGTACTTGTACCCCGGACGACCCGTCGCAAATATGTGCTTCAAGGTATACGGCTATATCAGCATGCACCAAGCTCTGATGTTTCTGCAAGATTTTAAGTTGGGCCACTACATGAAGATTCCCCCAAGGACCATGTTCATGGCTCAGGTAAGCTCTATTTGGCCATCATAGTATATTTAACATTTCCACTGCATAAGCGCACAGAAGGCATTAAGCAGCAACGTTTTGGAACATGGCAGGTGGTCGGAACAACGATCGCGGCATTTGTGTACCTTGGGACAGCATGGTGGCTGATGGACACAATCCCCAACATCTGCGACATTGAGCTCCTCTCGGCGGGCAGCCCTTGGACCTGCCCCGGTGATCATGTGTTCTACGATGCGTCGGTCATATGGGGTCTTATTGGCCCCCGCAGGATATTCGGGGACCTGGGAACTTACGCGGCGGTGAACTGGTTCTTCTTGGGGGGAGCCGTTGCCCCGCTCCTCGTGTGGTTAGCGCACAGGGCGTTCCCAGGCCAGAACTGGATCTTACTCATCAACATGCCCGTGATGCTCGGTTCCATCTTCCAGATGCCGCCCGCCACTGCGGTCAACTACACCACATGGATACTGATTGGGTTTCTGTCAGGTTATGTGGTCTATAGGTATCGGCGTGACTGGTGGGAGCGACACAATTACCTGCTCTCGGGTGCACTAGATGCAGGTCTGGCGTTCATGGCAGTTTTGATTTACTTGTGCCTGGGCTTGGAGAACATCAGTTTGAACTGGTGGGGCAATGACTTGGATGGATGTCCCCTCGCTTCTTGCCCCACTGCTAAAGGTATAGTTGTCAAGGGCTGCCCGGTGTACAACTAAGAATCTTCTCATCTGCGGCGGTCATCCCCCCGAAAAATTGGAATTGTGAGCAAGCAGAGATCAATGTAAATAGCGAATGTTTGTTCGGACCTTTTGAGGATGAGAAATCGGTTTTATTTTAGGGTGTGTATAGGTCTCAGTCAAGTGATATGGTATATGGGAAGAAAAAGGAAAAATTGAAGAGAATTTTTTGTACGAGTCTCAATGCAAGATCAATGGAATATAACATCGACTGAGACATAACGAAGTCTAAGTCGACTGAGACTTAGCAAAGTTGTTTATTATCTTTAGTGGCAACAGGTTTTCACCACCAAATTAACTGTTGCCCCAGCTAGTAAATAAGTGATTCCTTGATTGTTTGAAGTCCAGTAAAAGCAGGTATCACGGGACTTGCAAGTTGCAAGTTTTTAACTGAATTTTCTGAATTTCTCACACACAATATACCACAGCTAGTAACTTTATGACTGCAAATTCTTATTATTTTTTCAGAAAAACGGGGAGTGATCCCTGTTGCCATTAACCAGAATGAAACCACAGAGTAGCCTGACAAACCGGTTCAAAGGTGCAAAAGCAGTACGCAAATCCTTATTCTCTATATATGTGCCTCGACTTGTCAGGTGTCATACATTATATGACTGCAATCTGTTAATCTACACAGAGATAATGATAGAGGGAAGGGAACGCTCAACAACTGCTCTAAGATTAACAGTCCAGCTTTCTCCCTTCCAATAATTGTAATTGAAACCAAGGTGTATTACGCCAATATATGGAAGGTATATCATGGCAATTTGACAAAGTAAGTACAAGGCTTGTTTCACAGTGGGAGACCAGCGCCAAGAATTTTCTTCAGAAAATACTCATGACAATTTGACAGAATAAGTTTTAAGCTTGTAGCCTTTTAGGCCTAGCCTGCACATCGCATTAACAAATACTTCCTCCGTTCCGAATTACTTGTCACACGTATGGATGTATCTAGATGTATTTTAGTTCTAGATACATCCATTCCAGCGACGAGTAATTTGGAACGGAGGGAGTAGTATTCACTGCAGAGTTTACTCTGAGCCACTTACCAGAGTTGGCCGCTGGCAACTCGCTCCACCGCCGCCCCCACGTCGGAACATGACCGCACCTGTCCCTACTCCTCTCCATCTTGACGACGCCGGTGGTCGGACTATTCCACGTGCCGAGCTACGGGGAGGTCGGGGACTGGCAAAATTGAACTGGATTGGAGGGCTGGCCGGCAGCCAGGTATAGGTATGGCTGCGATTTTGGGGCACCCCTATTTCTCGCTTTAAGCGAGCACAGGGGAAGCCTCGCGTCGGGGCACCCCAATATGGGCCGGCCCAGCAACGCAGCAGGCTACAGCCTGTTTTTTTTTCTGTTTTCTCTTTTTTTTTATGATTTTCGTACCTTTTTTATACTTTAAAATATTCTACAAATATATAAAGAAAATACTCTACAAAAATAGATCTCAAAATGTTAAATAAGTATTAAAAATGTTAAACAAGTATTTAAAAATATTGAATAAATATTTGAAAATATTGAACATGTACTGTATTTAACGAAGGTTGACAAGTATTTGAAAAAATTTGAACAAGTATTTGAAAATGTTGTATAAGTATTAAAAATTGAACAAGTATTCTAAAATATTGAATACGAATTACAAAATGTTGAATGAGTATTTGGAAAATGTCAAACATTTATTTAAAAATTGTTGAATAAGTATAAAATGTTGAAAAGTATTTGAAAATGTTGAATAAATATTAAAAATATTGAATGAGTATTTGAAAAAGGTTGAACATGTATTTGAAAAATAGTTGAATAAGTATTAAAATGTTGGACAATTATTTCAAAAATGTTGAATATGCGTTCGGACAATGTTGAATGTGCATACAAAAATGATGATCACTTATTAAAAATGTTTTTGACATGTACGAAAATCTAGAGTGAAAACAAAAGCAAACATAAGAAAAAAAACAAAAATTGGAGAAGAAATGTTAGACGTGTATTTGAAAAAATATTGTTGACATATATACAAAAATAGAATAATAACTAAAAGAACAAACAAAAAGGAAAAAGAACAAAGAAACAAAATGCAAAAAAGAATGAAAAAACGGAGAAGAACAAAAAGAATCGAAATAAAAGAAAGAAAAAGGAGAATAAAGAAAACCAAAGAAAGCAGAAAAGAAATAAAAAATCTGTGAAAACTGAGAAAGAAAACGAAAAAAAAAAACTGACTCAAATGGCTTAAAGACTGACGCGCCCCTAGTTCTAACCGTGAATGGAATCTGTTCGTATTGCTAGCAGCGCCGTCTACTATCCTACGCGGTCAGGGATCGATGCCTGCTTCTCCACAAATACTCGCCGCGGCGATTTGGGGGATCGGTGCTGGAGACGACAATGTCCAGGGACTGGTATATTCTACCCATTCTCCCTTGGGCTGGACCATATGAGGCCCAGGGCTCGATATAGTTGGCCGTTACATTCTCTGCGTGTTTCCTACCTGGGCCTTGGGCTGGACTATTTTTTTTATTGTTCTTGCTTTCCATTCTCTCCATCAATAGCAGCTCGAATGTCGAGGCTCGCAATTTAGCGAACATTGTATTGTTCTTTTTTTTTTGTCGTTGAGCTCTTTTTCTCTCTTTGAATTATTTCACAAGTGTGTGTTATAGATTTTTAATGTGATAGTTCCAACTAATAATCTTAAAAATTATTCAACAAAAATTATTCAACTGATGCGATATAGCATTTTTTTATACTTATGGCCCCAAACTGCGACTTGAGTACTTTTCTTATATTGTGCTGCATTTAAAATTTTATTTCACTCGCCATTGTGCATTATGCTATATGTATTTTTTTTGTGATAGTTGTGACATGTGATGCGAGCATTGTTCGTTTATTCATATCCGGCGCATTTAGGATGTGAATAGTCATGTATGAACCTTTGTGCTATCTCGCTACAATCACACCAATGTTCTGTGAGGATTAGGTATTCCATTGACACTATATGAATTGCTCATGAGAACGAAATTGTTGTTTCACGTATCTATGGTTTTTATAGTCACTCGGAGTTGTTCGACTGGTGATGATGAATTGTCTACGAGCACTAAGTATTCATTTTGCGCTAGTAATAGTGAATTATTCCACAAGAACTAAAAATGTGTTCCACTAGTAATTGTGAATTGTTCCGTGTGTACTAAAATGTTGTTCCAAGAGTAATCATAAATTGTCACTTGCGCTAAATTTGTGTTCAGAATGCTTGAACTTTTTTTGTAATGGTAATTAAAATTTTCCATGGCCACTAACCATTTCTTCCACTAATGTGCCAATGTGTGTCGGCCTCTCTGCGTGACGCCGGTCATGAGCTGCCGGCCGCATCGGCCAGCAACTCCATCACAAAGTCTCTTAAACAAAGGAGAATCGTTGGAGCACATTGATGTCATGTTAGAACCAGGTGTTATTCGTTGCCACTGCTTCAAGTATGAGGTGATTACTTTGACGTGACCTTCGTATTGACCACGCAGACCTTTTGGGCAGTTCTTTCATTGCTAGTGCATGCAATCAACTGAACCCAGCATACATGGGAATCCTTTTGATGCTCTAATTGCCAACAATATTTTTGTATGTCCTCAACAGTTGGATCTATCAGGTACTATGGTCGAAACACCGTCACCATAGTGCATGCAAATTGCACCGTGGTGTTCAGGACTGTGGTCTCTCCCATCCGGATTTCAGTATCAGTTGCATCTGTGGCCTTACCATAAGCAAGCATCCTAAGAGAAGCTGCACATTTTTGCAGAGGAGAGAATTTTTTTTACCACAACAATCCTTCCTCAGCTTGAAGTTGTCATCAACCCTCTTCAGGGCAGTCACTATGCATAAGAACAAACCTCCACTCATTCGAAGGCGACATCGAAACAAACCTTCACGGTATGTTGGGTTTAGTGTGAAGTAGTCCATGGACAGAAACCGTGCACCGGCAATCCTATCCCGGGGAATAACTCTCCGTCCCTATATGGAACCCTTGAAGTTTAGTACGTGCTCCCTGCCTTCTCCATTTCCTCTTGGATGCTCATCATCATCATGTCAGCATTTTCGTCTTCCAAATCCGACGAATTGATGAACTCATTGAATATGAATTTGTCAAGGTCCGTGTTTCCATAGTCATATTCCTCGACGAGTCCATCGGTGGCCTAGAAATGAACAAAAGAATAAAAAAAACTACTCAGATATTTCATCGAACACATAGGGAGCGAGGTGTATATCCGGGGGAGTTGGACATACCGGGGTGGCATTTGGTGGCGGCGACCTTGACCGATTGCGGTAGGGTCGGCCGCGGTGTGGGTTGGGGACGATAGCACAACAACGATGGCGGCAAAACTACCCGGGGCGTCTTCATGTGGTCGCGCGGCTCCTGCGGTCAGTCCTACATGATGGACGTGTCCGTATGTCCCATATCCGGCCAAAATATGAGTCGTGTATGGGGACTGCCGGCCAGCCTAGATATTTGGGCTAGATTTCTCGGGTCCGATTGGATGGCTCTTTTCTGTTCGGAATTGATAACTCCCGAACACGTTGCGTTTTTGCATCACAGCCTGAACGCGATCAGCGCCGTTGGATTATTTGCACGAATCATAAAGCAACCACGGCGCCACGTCACGCTTTGACCCCGTTCGAAAAAACTTGCCTCGTCCCTGAACGCACGCACGGCTGCACCTCTCTCTCTTATCCTTTTCTTCGTTCCCCACTCTCGCCATTTCTTCATCGCGCGTGGGACAGAGGAGTGAGGGAGAGCCCTTGTGCAGGCGGCGAGCCCATCGGCAGTTATGCAGCCTACGCCGTACCCGAAGCTGTGCGATGCCAGGAGAGGAGGCATGCGGCGGCGAGGCGAGGAGCGGGAAGAGGCGTGTGAAGCTGTTGTGATTCGAATCCTCGATGGTGATCGGCGGAGGCAGCAGTCAGCCAAGATGCCGGTGCGCGGCGCCGTGCTGACGGTGGAGGAGGGAGCCTCGCGCGCGTGGTGATTGCCGGTCACAGTGGCCGAGGTGCTGGGGGTGGAGATTCATGGGCTCGTCGTCCCCGCCGGCCGCCGCCGGCCCCGTCCTCACGCTCCAGCTGGATCGACCGATGGAGATCTTCTGCGCCACAACCAGCCCCGCGGGCGCGCAACCCCGCCACATCGGTGCGGCCGGACCGACGCTGCCTATGCGACTACGTCGAGGACGGCCTCGTGGGTCAAGGCTGACGAGGAGGAGAACCACGCCGCCGCCCCGTGATTGGTGCCTACCAAGTGATCTTCGCCCGCCCCACGTCCTAGCGCGCCTCCGCCCTGCGTGGTCCTGGGCTCCACCATCGCCTTGTGCAGATGGGGATCTGCCACGCGACGGCGCCGTCGGGGCAGGGGTAGCTTGATTACAAGCTCGACGGTGACACACATATTTGGTCCTCGAGTTGACTACGGCAACAATGTAGTGAGTTTCAATAGCTCCCACCATTTCTTTGTTTGCAAATTTTTGTAGATGTCGCCATTTAGCATTGTGTAGTTATTTGTGCAGCCACTTTTTTGCAGGTGATGAGATGCTAATGGACTAGATTTCCTTGACAATTCTAGGAAACTATAGTTCATGGAGACCCCCAAAATGTATAGTTCATGACAATCAAATTATGTTCTTTTGCCATCGAAGGTCAAATTTTACATGTGTTAATATGTCCCCCATCGAAACTTAGTTGCCATGCTTGTGTCTTTTCTTCAGGGTACATTACAGATATATCGCATTTTTTTGCCATGGCAACTTTTGATTTTGGATATGTCCCCATCGAAACTTTAGTTGCCATGCTTGTGTATTTTCTTTAGGGAAAATTACAGATTTATTGCATTCTTGCCATGGCAACCTTTTATTTTTGGATATGTCCCCATCAAAACTTAATTGCCATGCTTTCTTGCCATGGTGTAGGACCTTGAAGTATGTCTAGGGGGGGGGGGGGGGTGATTAGACTACTTGACCAATAAAAACCTAGCCTTTTCCCAATTTTAGACTTTGGCAGATTTTAGCTATCTTTGAACAAGTCAAGCAATCTTCACACAATTCAAGCAAGCATGCAAAGAGTTTATTGGCAGCGGAAAATAAAGCATGCAACTTGCAAGAATGTAAAGGGAAGGGTTTGGAGGATACAAACGCAATTGGAGACACGAATGTTTTTGTCGTGGTTCCGATATGTGGTGCTATCGTACATCCACGTTGATGGAGACTTCAACCCACGTAGGGTAACGGTTGCGCGAGTCCACGGAGGGCTCCACCCACGCGAAGGACTTGCCTCACTAGCGGTAGATCTTCACGAAGTAGGTGATCTCCTTGCCCTTACAAACTCCTTGGTTCAACTCCACAATCTTGTCGGAGGCTCCCAAGTGACACCTAGCCAATCTAGGAGACACCACTCTCCAAGAAGTAACAAATGGTGTGTTGATGATGAACTCCTTGCTCTTGTGCTTCAAATGATAGTCTCGCCAACACTCAACTCTCTCTCATAGGATTTGGATCTGGTGGAAAGAAGATTTGAGTGGGAAGCAACTTGGGGAAGGCTAGAGATCAAGATTCATATGGTTGGAATGGAATATCTTGGCCTCAACACATGTGTAGGTGGTTCTCTCTCAGAACTGGTAAGTTGGAAGTGTAAGCTTGTCCTGATGGCTCTCTTCACGAATGAAGAGGATGTGGAGGGGTATATATAGCCTCCACACAAAATCTAACCGTTACACACAATTTACCAAACTCGGTGGGACCGAATCATCAAACTCGGTCGGACCGATTTAGTAAACCTAGTGACCGTTAGGATTTTCGGTGGGACTAACATGCATCTCGATAGGACCGATTTGGTTAGGGTTATGGCATAACGTAATCTCGGTGAGACCGATTACACAAACTCGGTGAGACCGATTTTGGTAATAAGCTAACCAGAGAGTTGGTCAGGTAAACTCGGTGGGACCGATTCGCTCTTTCGGTGAGACCGAAAAGTTACAAAAGGGAAACAGAGAGTTTACATTGTAATCTCGGTGAGACCAATCGCTCACCGGTTAGACCAAAAGCGTTACGAAGGAAACATAGAATTACAATCCCATCTCGGTGAGACCGAGATCCCTATCGGTGAAACTGATTTGCCGGGGTTTGTGGCGATGGCTATGACATCCCGAACTCGGTGGCGCGGATAGAAAGAATCGGTAGGGCAGAGTTTGACTTTGGGTTTAGGTCATATGTGGATGTGAGAAAGTAGTGGAGGGTTTTGGAGCATATCACTAAGCACATGAAGCAAAAGTCTCATTAAGCAACACCTCATCCCTCCTTGATAGTATTGGCTTTCCGTATAGACTCAATGTGATCTTGGATCACTAAAATGTAAAATGTAGAGTCTTGAGCTTTTGAGCTTGAGCCAATCCATTGTCCTTAATGTTATGAGGGATCCACTTTCATCATCCATGCCATGCCATTCATTGAGCTTTCCTGAAATATTCATCTTGGAATAGTATTAGCTCAATGAGCTATATGTTGTTATGAATTACCAAAACCACCTAGGGATAGTTGCACTTTCAATCTCCCCCTTTTTGGTAATTGATGACAACATATAGATCAAAGCTTCGACAAATGATAATAGAATTGAAAAACATCGTCACTTTGAGAAGTATGTGATAAGCAAAAGCTCCCCCTAAATTTGTGCATATCTTAAGATTTGCTTTGGACTGCAAATGCACAAGAAATTAGGCTCATGGGTTACTCTTCCATGTCACATACATCTTGGTGGAGCGCTCAAAATAATAACGATTTAATACATGCACTAATCACCAAGCACAGTGAATGATCATATAAGGATAAATAAGATAATATCATAAAGGCATAAGTGTAGCTTATGATCAAACAAATGATCATCAATGTCTCACAGGTAATGCATAGTATCTCAAGCAATCAAACGCAAATAAAGTTCAACCAAAAAGACAAGAGAGAACAAAAGCAAATCTCTCTCTCTCTCTAAAAGCCTATGATCTATACATTTTTCTCCCCTTTGGCAACAAGTTACCAAAAGTTCCTAGAAAATGCATAGCACTATGTCGTCTCTCATGCTTGGTCTTGGTGGTGGTGTAGACGGGACTCAAGGATGAACGCATCGATGAGCGTGGTAGGAGCTGAAGAAGTTGGGCTGGAGCTGGTTGAGCTGGAGCTGTAGCTGGAGCTGAAGAAGTGGCTCGGTGTGCAGAGTTAGCACTGCAGCTGACCTCTGAGCTCTAGGCACTCTGGCAAATGCATCGGTTGTCGTCTTGCCCTTCCCTCCACGCATATCATCTTGTAACTGCTCCACAGCTGACTGAATCTCAGTCACTTTGACATCAAGATCATAGAATTTTTGTTCCATGATTCTCTCCAGGCTCTCCTGGTTTTGAGTTAGGGTGGCCAACCCCTTCTCAATCTGTAGAGTTGATGCTATCAAGTAACCAAGCTGCTCCTGCTTGTTCTTCAGAAAGTAGTCAGATGCCTCTGCTTGAGTGGGCATCTTTGCAGCTTTCTCTTGCCTTGCCTTCTCCATTCTCTCCTGAGCTTGCACTGATGATGGTTCATTCTCAGTCATGACAACTCGATTGTCCTCAAATTCAGGATAGAGAACCATGTGTTCCTTATCCAATAGATACTTTCTGTGCCCATCTTGAGTTTATCAACTCCACGAATCGTGGGGCATAACCACAGCTCCTCTTCTGATCTGCTGCTGTCCTCTTAATTGTCTCGACTATGAGGCTCATGACTTTGAATTTCTGAGGCACATCAAAAACATGAAGCAAATTGATTGCGTGCCCTCTAATCATGTTATGGTCACCTGATTTGGGCAATAGAGTATGCCTTAAGATCTAGTTGATCGTAGGCAGCCCTGACAGCAGAAAATGGACTGATCCAAACTTGAAGGTCTCAAGTGCATCATCTGGGATCTCCTTGTACATGTGTGACATAGAGTTATGATCCATTTTCTTCTTACCATAAATGTCCAGGTCATCCTCACTTTCCTTTGGGGCATTGATCAAACGTGCCCATTCCTCTATGGTAGACTAATATCTGGTTCCTTCTGACATCCACACTATCCTGCCATCTGAAGGAAATATGCCCTAGAGGCAATAATAAAAGTTATTATTTATTTCCTTATATCATGATAAATGTTTATTATTCATGCTAGAATTGTATTAACCGGAAACATAATACATGTGTGAATATATAGACAAACAGTATGTCACTAGTATGCCTCTACTTGACTAGCTTGTTAATCAAAGATGGTTATGTTTCCTAACCATGAACAAGGAGTTGTTATTTGATTAACAAGGTCACATCATTAGTTGAATGATCTGATTGACATGACCCATTCCGTTAGCTTAACAGTTGATCGTTTAGTATGTTAATGCTTTCTTCATGACCCATACATGTTCCTATAACTATGAGATTATGCAACTCCCGTTTACCGGAGGAACACTTTGGTACTACCAAGCGTCACAACGTAATCGGGTGATTATAAAGGAGTACTACAGGTGTCTCCAAAGGTACTTGTTGGGTTGGCGTATTTGAGATTAGGTTTTGTCACTCCGATTGTCGGAGAGGTATCTCGAGCCTTCTCGGTAATGCACATCACTTAAGCTTGCAAGCATTACAACTAATGAGTTAGTTGTGAGATGATGTATTACGGAACGAGTAAAGAGACTTACCGTAGCGAGATTGAACTAGGTATTGGATACCGACGATCGAATCTCGGGTAAGTAACATACCGATGACAAAGGAACAACGTATGTCGTTATGCGGTTTGACCGATAAAGATCTTCGTAGAATATGTAGGAACCAATATGGGCATCCAGGTTCCGCTATTGGTTATTGACCGAGAATGGTTCTAGGTCATGTCTACATAGTTCTCGAACCCGTAGGGTCCTTGCACGCTTAACGTTCGATGGCAGTTCATTATGAGTTTATAAGTATTGATGCACGAAGTTTGTTGAGTCCCGGATGTGATCACGGACATGACGAGGAGTCTCGAAATGGTCGAGACATAAAGATTGATATATTGGAAGCCTATGTTTGGACTTGGAATGGTTCAGTGAAAACAGGATGTTACGGAACACCGGGGTTACTGAAACCCCGGGGTATGTGGGCCTTCATGGGCCTCAGGGAGAAGGAGAAGGGCCGGCCAAGGTGGGCTGCGCCCCTCCCCTTCCAGTCCGAATAGGACAAGGAGAGGGGCGCGCCTTCCTCTTTCCCTCCCAATCCTACTCCAACTAGGAGAGGGGAGTCCTACTCGGTGGGAGTAGGACTCCTCCTTAGTCGCGCCTCCTTGGGCCGCCACCTCCCCTTGTCTCCTTTATATACGGGGCAGGGGCACCCCATGACACACAAGTTGATCTACGGATCTTTCCTTAGCCGTGTGCGGTGCCCCTTCCACCATATTCCACTTCGGTCATATCGTCGCGGAGCTTAGCGAAGCCTGCGCCGGAGAAGTCATATCGTCGCGGAGCTTAGCGAAGCCCTGCATCGGTGGAGCATCAACATCGTCACCACGCCGTCGTCTTGTGGAACTCATCCCGACACTTTCTTTGGATCGAGTCCGGGATCGTCATCGAGCTGAGCGTGTGCGAGAACTCGGAGGTGCCGTGACGTTCGGTGCTTGGATCGGTCGGATCGTGAAGGCGTCGACTACATCAACCGCGTTGTTATAACGCTTCGCTTTCGGTCTCACGAGGGTGCGTGGACGGACACTCTCCCTCTCGTTGCTATGCCATCACCATGGTCTTGCGTGATCGTAGGAAATTTTTGAAATTACTACGTTCTCCAACGATGGTATCGAGCCTGGTTTTATGCATTGATGTCATGTGCACGAGTAGAACACAAGTGAGTTGTGGACGATACAAGTCATACTGCCTACCAGCATGTCATAGTTTGGTTCAGCGGTATTGTGAGATGAAGCGGCCCGGACCGACATTACAGCGACGCTTACGCGAGACTGGTTTCACCGCTCCGAGCACTCGTTGCTTAAAGGTGACCGGCGGGTGTCTGTCTCTCTCACTTTAGTTGAATCGAGTGTGGCTACGCCCGGTCCTTGAGAAGGTTAAAACGGAGTCTATTTGACGAAGTATCGTTGTGGTTTTGATGCGTAGGTAAGAACGGTTCTTGCTCAGCCCGTAGCAGCCACGTAAAACTTGCAACAACAAAGTAGAGGACGTCTAACTTGTTTTTGCAGGGCATGTTGTGATGTGATATGGTCAAAACGTGATGCTATATTTTATTGTATGAGATGATCATGTTTTGTAACCGAAGTTATCGGCAACTGGCAGGAGCCATATGGTTGTCGCTTTATTGTATGAAATGCAAACGCCATGTAATTGCTTTACTTTATCACTAAGGAGTAGCGATAGTCGTAGAAGCAATAGTTGGCGAGACGACAACGATGCTACGATGGAGATCAAGGTGTCGCGCCGGTGGCGATGGTGATCATGGCGGTGCTTGGCGATGGAATCACAAGCACAAGATGATGATGACCATATCATATCACTTATATTGATTGCATGTGATGTTTATCCTTTATGCATCTTATCTTGCTTTGATTGACGGTAGCATTATAAGATGATCTCTCACTGAAATATTATCAAGAAGTGTTCTCCCGAGTATGCACCGTTGCGAAAGTTCTTCGTCTTTGAGACACCACGTGATGATCGGGTGTGATAGGCTCTACGTTCAAATACAACGGGTGCAAAACAGTTGCGCACGCGGAATACTCAGAGTTAAACTTGACGAGCCTAGCATATAACAGATATGGCCTCGGAACACGAGACCGAAAGGTCGGCGTGAATCATATAGTAGATATGATCAACATAGTGATGTTCACCATTGAAACTACTCCATCTCACGTGATGATCGGACATGGTTTGGTTGATTTGGATCACGTAATCACTTAGATGACTAGAGAGATGTCTGTCTAAGTGGGAGTTTTTAATATGATTAATTAAACTTAAATTTATCATGAACTTAGTACTGATAGTATTTTGCTTGTCGTGTTTCTTGTAGATAGATGGCTCGTCTGTTGTTCCGTTGAATTTTAATGCGTTCCTTGAGAAAGCAAAGTTGAAAGATGATGGTAGCAATTACACGGACTGGGTCCGTAACTTGAGGATTATCCTCATTGCTGCACGAAAAATTACGTCTGGAAGCACCGCTGGGTGACGAACTGCTGAGATCTTGAGCGAAGTTGTGAGCGTCGGCAAAGCAGAGCTGATGACTACTCTATAGTTCAGTGTGCCATGCTTTACGGCTTAGAACCGGGTCTTCAACGATGTTTTGAGCGTCATGGAGCATATGAGATGTTCCAGGAGTTGAAGTTAATATTTCAAGCAAATGCCCGGATTGAGAGATATGAAGTCTCCAATAAGTTCTATAGCTGCAAGATGGAGGAGAATAGTTACGTCGGTGAGCACATACTCAAAATGTCCGGGTATAACAATCACTTAATTCAGCTGGGAGTTAATCTTCCGGATGATAGTGTCATTGACAGAATTCTCCAATCACGCCACCAAGCTACAAGATCTTCGTGATGAACTATAATATGCAAGGGATGACTAAGATAATTCTGAGCTCTTAGCGATCTTTGAAAGCATGGAGGTAGAAATCAAGAAAGAGCATCAAGTGTTGATGGTCAGCAAGACCACTAGTTTCAAGAAAAGGGCAAAGGGAAGAAGAAGGAAACTTCAAAAGAACAGCAAGAAAGTTGCTGATCAAGAGAAGAAACCCAAGTCTGGACCTAAGCCTGAAACCGAGTGTTTTCTTGCAAGCGATGGACACCTTCGAAGCGGAACTGCCCCAAGTATTTGGCGGATAAGAAGGATGGCAAGGTGATCAAAGGTATATGTGATATACATGTTATTGATGTGTACCTTACTAATACCGCATAGTACCGGTATTTGATACTGGTTCTGTTGCTAATATTTGCAACTCGAAGCAGGAACTACGGATTAGCGAAGATTGGCTAAGGACGAGGTGACGATCGGCGTTGGAAATGGTTCCAAAGTCGATGTGATCGCATCGGCACGCTACCTCTACATCTACCTTCGGGATTAGTTTTAGACCTAAATAATTGTTATTTGGTGCCGCGTTGAGCATGAACATTATATCTGGATCTTGTTTATTGCGAGACGGTTATTCATTTAAATCAGAGAATAATGGTTGTTCTATTTATATGAGTAATATCTTTTATGGTCATGCACCCTTGAAGAATGGTCTATTCTTGTTGAATCTCGACAGTAGTGATACACATATTCATAATGTTGAAACCAAAAGATGCAGAGTTGATAATGATAGTGCAACTTATTTGTGGCACTGCCGTTTAGGTCATATCGGTGTAAAACGCATGAAGAAACTCCATACTGATGGGCTTCTGGAATCACTTGATTATGAATCACTTGGTACTTGCGAACCGTGCCTCATGGGCAAGATGACCAAAACGCCGTTCTCCGGAACTATGGAGCGAGCAACTGATTTGTTGGAAATCATACATACTGATGTTTGTGGTCCAATGAATGTTGAGGCACGCGGCGGGTATCGTTATTTTCTCACCTTCACAGATGACTTGAGCAGATATGGGTATATCTACTTAATGAAACACAAATCTGAAACATTTGAAAAGTTCAAAGAATTTCAGAGTGAAGTGGAAAATCATCGTAACAAGAAAATAAAGTTTCTACGATCTGATCGTGGAGGAGAATATTTGAGTTACGAGTTTGGTTTACATTTGAAACAATGTGGAATAGTTTCGCAACTCACGCCACCCGGA
Source organism: Aegilops longissima (assembly GCA_021605205.1). Lineage (NCBI taxonomy): Eukaryota > Viridiplantae > Streptophyta > Magnoliopsida > Poales > Poaceae > Aegilops > Aegilops longissima. The sequence goes on from CM038682.1 coordinate 24,526,134, forward strand.
ACACCACGGAGAAATGGTGTGTCCGAGCGTCGTGTCGTACTTTACTGGATATGGTGCGATCTATGATGTCTATTTCGATTTACCGCTATCATTTTGGGGTTATGCTTTAGAGACGGCCGCATTCACGTTGAATAGGACACCGTCAAAATCCGTTGAGACGACGCCTTATGAACTGTGGTTTGGCAAGAAACCAAAGTTGTCGTTTCTTAAAGTTTGGGGCTGCGATGCTTATGTAAAGAAACTTCAACCAGATAAGCTCGAACCCAAATCGGAAAAATGTGTCTTCATAGGATACCCAAAGGAGACTGTTGGGTACACCTTCTATCACAGATCTGAAGGCAAGATTTTCGTTGCTAAATTCGGATCCTTTCTAGAGAAGGAGTTTCTCTCGAAAGAAGTGAGTGGGAGGAAAGTAGAACTTGATGAGATAATCTGTATCTACTCCCTTATTGGAAAGTAGTTCATCACAAGAAATGGTTCTGTGACAACCTACCCAATTAGTGAGGAAACTAATGATGATGATCATGAAGCTTCAGATCAAGTTGCTACTGAACCTCGTAGGTCAACCAGAGTAAAATACGCACCAGAGTGGTACGGTAATCCTATTCTGGAAGTCATGTTACTTGACCATGGCGAACCTACGAACTATGAAGAAGCGATGGTGAGCCCAGATTCCGCAAAATGGCTGGAAGCCATGAAATCTGAGATGAGATCCATGTATGAGAACAAAGTATGGACTTTGGTTGACTTGCCCGATGATCGGCAAGCCATTGAAAATAAATGGATCTTTAAGAAGAAGACTGACGCCGATGGTAATGTAACTGTCTACAAAGCTCGACTTGTTGCAAAAGGTTTTCGACAAGTTCAAGGGGTTGACTACGATGAGACTTTCTCACCCGTAGCGATGCTTAAGTCTGTCCGAATCATGTTAGCAATTGCGCATTTTATTATTATGAAATTTGGCAAATGGATGTAAAACCGCATTCTTGAATGGATTTCTAGAAGAAGAGTTGTATATGATGCAACCAGAAGGTTTTGTCGATCCAAAGGGTGCTAACAAAGTGTGCAAGCTCAACGATCAATTTATGGTCGGTGCAAGCCTCTCGGAGTTGGAATAAACGCTTTGATAGTGTGATCAAAGCATATGGGTTTGTACAGACTTTTGGAGAAGCCTGTATTTACAAGAAAGTGAGTGGGAGCTCTGTAGCATTTCTGATATTATATGTGGACGACATATTATTAATTGGAAATGATATAGAATTTCTGGATAGCATAAAAGGATACTTGAATAAAAGTTTTTCAATGAAAGACCTCGGTGAAGCTGCTTACATATTGGGCATCAAGATCTATAGAGATAGATCAAGACGTTTAATTGGACTTTCACAAAGCACATACCTTGATAAAGTTTTGAAAAAGTTCAAAATGGATCAGGCAAAGAAAGGTTTTTTACCTGTGTTGCAAGGTGTAAGATTGAGTCAGACTCAATGCCCGACCACAGCAGAAGATAGAGAAAATGAAAGATGTTCCTATGCTTCAGCCATAGGCTCTATCATGTATGCAATGCTGTGTACCAGACTGACGTATGCTTAGCTGTAAGCTTGGCAGGAAGGTACCAAAGTAATCCAGAGTGGATCTTTGGACAGCGGTCAAGAACATCCTGAAATACCGAAAAGGACTAAGGATATGTTTCTCGATATGGAGGTGACAAAGAGCTAGTCGTAAATGGTTACGTCGATGCAAGCTTTGACACTGATCCGGACGATTCTAAATCGCAAACCGGATCGTGTTTTTATTAAGCGGTGGAGCTGTCGGTTGGTGCAGTTCTAAACAAAGCGTCGTGGCGGGATCTACATGTGAAGCGGAGTACATAGCTGCTTCGAAGCAGCAAATGAAGGAGTCTGGATGAAAGAGTTCATTTCCGATCTAGGTGTCATACCTAGTGCATCGGGACCGATGAAGATCTTCGTGACAATATTGGTGCAATTGCCTTGGCAAAGGAATCCAGATTTCACAAGAGGACCAAGCACATCAAGAGACGCTTCAATTCCATTCGGGACCAAGTCCAAGTGGGAGACATAGAGATTTGCAAAATACATACGGATCTGAATGTTGCAGACCGTTGACTAAGCCTCTTCCACGAGCAAAACATGATCAGCACCAAGACTCCATGGGTGTTAGGATCATTACTTTGTAATCTAGATTATTGACTCTAGTGCAAGTGGGAGACTGAAGGAAATATGCCCTAGAGGCAATAATAAAAGTTATTATTTATTTCCTTATATCATGATAAATGTTTATTATTCATGCTAGAATTGTATTAACCGGAAACATAATACATGTGTGAATATATAGACAAACAGTATGTCACTAGTATGCCTCTACTTGACTAGCTTGTTAATCAAAGATGGTTATGTTTCCTAACCATGAACAAGGAGTTGTTATTTGATTAACAAGGTCACATCATTAGTTGAATGATCTGATTGACATGACCCATTCCGTTAGCTTAACAGTTGATCGTTTAGTATGTTAATGCTTTCTTCATGACCCATACATGTTCCTATAACTATGAGATTATGCAACTCCGTTTACGGAGGAACACTTTTGGTACTACCAAACGTCACAACGAATCGGGTGATTATAAAGGAGTACTACAGGTGTCTCCAAAGGTACTTGTTGGGTTGGCGTATTTGAGATTAGGTTTTGTCACTCCGATTGTCGGAGAGGTATCTCCAGGCCTTCTCGGTAATGCACATCACTTAAGCCTTGCAAGCATTACAATTAATGAGTTAGTTGTGAGATGATGTATTACGGAACGAGTAAAGAGACTTACCGTAACGAGATTGAACTAGGTATTGGATACCGACGATCGAATCTCGGGTAAGTAACATACCGATGACAAAGGGAACAACGTATGTCGTTATGCGGTTTGACCGATAAAGATCTTCGTAGAATATGTAGGAACCAATATGGGCATCCAGGTTCCGCTATTGGTTATTGACCGAGAATGGTTCTAGGTCATGTCTACATAGTTCTCGAACCCGTAGGATCCGCACGCTTAACGTTTGATGACGATTCATTATGAGTTTATAAGTATTGATGCACGAAGTTTGTTGAGTCCCGGATGTGATCACGGACATGACGAGGAGTCTCGAAATGGTCGAGACATAAAGATTGATATATTGGAAGCCTATGTTTGGACTTGAATGGTTCCGAGTGAAAACAGGATGTTCTCGAACACCGGGGTTACGGAACCCCGGGGGTATGTGGGCCTTCATGGGCCTCAAGGGAGAAGGAGAAGGGCGGCCAAGGTGGGCTGCGCCCCCTCCCCTTCCAGTCCGAATAGGACAAGGAGAGGGGCGCGCCTTCCCTCTTTCCCCCTCCCCAATCCTACTCCAACTAGGAGAAGGGGGGGGAGTCCTACTCCCGGTGGGAGTAGGACTCCTCCTTGGTGCGCCTCCCCCTTGGCCGGCCACCTCCCCCTTGTCTCCTTTATATACGGGGGCAGGGGGCACCCCATGACACACAAGTTGATCTACGGATCTTTCCTTAGCCGTGTGCGGTGCCCCCTTCCACCATATTCCACTTCGGTCATATCGTCGCGGAGCTTAGGCGAAGCCCTGCGCCGGAGAAGTCATATCGTCGCGGAGCTTAGGCGAAGCCCTGCGTCGGTGGAGCATCATCATCGTCACCACGCCGTCGTCTTGTGGAACTCATCCCGACACTTTGCTGGATCGAGTCCGGGATCGTCATCGAGCTGAACGTGTGCGAACTCGGAGGTGTCGTGCGTTCGGTGCTTGGATCGGTCGGATCGTGAAGACGTACGACTACATCAACCGCGTTGTTATAACGCTTCCGCTTTCGGTCTACGAGGGTACGTGGACGGACACTCTCCCCTCTCGTTGTTATGCCATCACCATGGTCTTGCGTGATCGTAGGAAATTTTTTGAAATTACTACGTTCTCCAACACCATCTGGATAGAAATGTGCTGTGGAGTAGAATTGCATGATAAGTTCATCGTTCCAGTTGGTGAACTTCTGCCCAACAAAATCAGCAACTCCACACGCACTGAAGCTGTCATATACTCCAGGATAGTGTTCTGCGTTCTCCTTCATGTAGGTCCAGTTGACCCATCTCATATCGCAAACTATGGGCTTCTTATCCAGCAAGATAGTCTCATAAAAGTACTGCTGCTCCTTGGTGTGGAACCTGTAGTCCACAGCAGTCCTTCTCCTCGTGGCATATGGATCTGACTCTCTCCATAGCCTCAACCCATTATCTCTCCTGATCTTCATGTTTTCAGCCACTGGATGAGCATCATTGTGGTCTGGGATCTTGGGTTTGAGCTTCCTTAGGACCTGCCCTTCTTCATCTTCTTCAGCATCTACCTTAGGCATTGGGGCCTCGTTCTTTCAGCTGCTGGTATGCTCCTGGTATTCCTCTTGGGTACATTCTTGGGCTTGGGGGCAGCTTTGGGCTTGGAAGTTGCAGCCCCTGATTTGATAGCATCACCCATCAGCTTTTCTGCCTTGGGTGCTGGTTCTGCAACCTCTTCTTCTTCTTCCTCTTCCATCATGGAAGGCTTCCCAATCACTCTTGCCATGGTCTTCTTGACCCTTTCTTTCCTTTTCTTTCCCTCTACAGCCACAGGCTCTTTGGGTTGAGATTCCAAAGGAGCTTGAGTAGACACTCTGGCTTTGGACATTGGTTGTCGCTCTTTGGCCTTTTGATTTTCAAACCAGGCTTCACTGCAGATGAGCTGAACTCCCTCTTGAGCACTTTCTTCTTGGAGCTTGCCTCATCCTCCACTGCCACATAATCCTCATCCTCAGACTCTGAGGTCTTCTTCTTTCTTGTCCTTGTGGCAGCCTTGGGCAAATTGCTCGGAGTGCTTCTGCTCCCCTCATCTGAGCTGCTTGAGGGATTAGTGCCCTCGCTCAATTGGATCTGCTCTTCAGATTTGTTCTGGCTATCACTTTGGTCTGACATGCTGTGCAACTGACTGCTGACCCTTGGGTTTTGTCGATGATGACTTCATGTAGGTGTTGAAGATGTGGATGCTCTATGTTGATGTAGACCGTTTGGAGCAATCCTTTGGAGTGAGTTGCACTTTCAATACCTACATGGGTTAGTCCCACAAGGAACAAACAAGAATATCCATAGACATAGAGTGATGCACACACAAAATGATGTCCATGAAAACATTAGGTTACCTTGTCCCTTGCCTTACCAACATGAGGGTTTGTGACTCCTTGAACTAGTGCAAGATATGGAAGTTGATTGCACTTGTCCTTGCCATAATGATGTGAGTGAAGAATGTTGGCGGAGTCACCCTCAAGAACTCTCTAGTTCTTCTTCTTTGGGATCCACATCATCTTGATGGGAATCCTTGGTGTAGTAGTTGTACTTGATGAAGTAGAACTTGACGTAGTCTTGGGAACCCACTTGACCAAGGCCTTAGGTGCTTCTTCAAACGCATCAATTTCCTCTTGAAGCTTGTCCTTGCCTTTGTTCTTGTGGTCTTGTTGTGGAAGATCATCTTGTGCTTGTGTTCCCTTGAAGGAAGTAGGATCGTACTTCTCTTGTTGAGGAACAATCTTCGTCTTGGGGTATTGATCTTCTTCCCACTCAACTCCATTGGCATTGAACTTTCATTCAAAACCAACACCTTGATTCTTCCGGTGCCTTCCTTGCTTGCGTACAATTTCCTCAAATTGCTTACTCCCGGCAAGACTCTTGTATACTCCTTTCTCTATAATTCCCTTCAATAAGCTGTTTTCTTGCTCAAGTGTAACTTGGCTAAGAGGATCATTAGTGGAATCAAGAGAACTACTAGAAGCAACAATATTGGATTTAGCATTATTATTGTTACTACTAGAGGAAGAATCTTTCTTGTTCTTGTTAATAGACTTGACTTGAGGCATGTAAGTAGATAAGAGTAAACGCTTGGCAATGTAAGAAGAACTTTTCTTACCAAGATCATCATTGATCGCTTTTAGGAACTCATGCTCTTGCTCAAGATTGAGCTTTTCAAAGCGTAACTTCTCATGAGCCCTTAAAAGTTCTCGATGATCTTGAAAGATAGTTTCATGAGCTAACTTAAGAGTGTTTAGTTCTTTAGTTAGACGCTCAATTTTCTCCTTATCATTGTCATTCATTTCAACTTGATTAGCATGATTAATTGATGTTTCATGATAGTATTCATCACTAGAGTTGTCAACAAGTAAATCATCATCACCTAGCAAGTCATCTTCATCAACATCAAAATCAACATACTCAGGGTGTGTTACCTTAGGACCTTTGGCCATGAATCATCTACCAATTCCTTCATTTGGTGATTCAAATATGTCGTAGGAGTTGGTTGACACAAGTGCTAGACCGGCAACACCTTCATCTTGAGTGTATTCGGAGTCGGAGTGATAGCTTCTCTCGGAGTGATGGTCGGAGTCGGAGCCGGATACCCATTCACCAACATGAGCTTGATGTCTTCGTTTTGTGTAGCTCTTTGATGACTTGTCCTTCCTTTCCGAATCTTTGCTTCTCCGTGAGGGTCTTCGTTCATAACGATCATCTCTACTCCTTCTCTCTCTTGGCGGTGATTGTTCTCTTCTACTTCTTCTCTTGGGAGAATATTCTCTTCTTTTGTAGGGTGACGTACACTCATTGGAATAGTATCCGGGTCTCCCACAATTGTAGCAATTGCGCTCTCGACTAGAAGATCTTTTGTCATTGTAGGACCTTGACTTAGAGCTTCTTTCTTTGCTTCTACTCTTGTAGAATTTGTTGAAGTTCTTCACCATTAAGATCAATTCTTCATTGAAGGTTTGTTTCTCACTTGATGATGTGGGGGCTTCACATGAGGCTTTGTAAGCACCACTCGACTTGTTGTGAAGTTCCTCCTTATCCTTGAGTGACATCTCATGAGCAACAATTCTTCCAATGACTTCCGTAGGCTTGAGATCTTTGTAACTGGGCATCATTTGGATCAATGTGCACACGGTATCATATTTTCCATCCAATGCTCTTAGGATCTTCTTGATGATGAATCTATCGGTCATCTCTTCACATCCTAAGCCGACAATCTCATTTGTGATAAGAGCAAGCCTAGAGTACATTTCAGCGACACCTTCACCATCCTTCATTTTGAACTTGTCAAGCTGACTTTGGAGCACATCCAACTTGGATTCCTTGACGGAGTCGGTACCTTCGTGCATATCAATCAAAGTACCCCAAATTTCCTTTGCATTCTCAAGACGGCTGATTTTGTTGAATTCTTCGGGGCACAATCCATTGAAGAGGATATCACAAGCTTGAGCGTTGTATTGCAACATCTTCAACTCTTCCGCACTAGCTTCACGGTTCGGTTCTCTCCCATCAAAGAATTCACCTTGCAATCCAATACACACAATATCCCAAACGGCGGGGTTATGTCCGAGAATATGCATTTTCATCTTATGCTTCCAACTAGCAAAATTAGTGCCATCAAAGTAAGGACCTCTACGATGATAATTTCCCTCGCTAGACGCCATACTCTCCTAGGTTGTGAAACCAAGGCTGTGACCACCAAAAGCTATGGAAATCAAAGCAAATGGAGACCAAAGCTCTGATACCACTTGTAGGACCTTGAAGTATGTCTAAGGGGGGGGGGGGTGATTAGACTACTTGACCAATAAAAACCTAACCTTTTCCCAATTTTAGACTTTGGTAGATTTTAGCTATCTTTGAACAAGTCAAGCAATCTTCACACAATTCAAGCAAGCATGCAAAGAGTTTATTGGCAGCGGAAAATAAAGCATGCAACTTGCAAGAATGTAAAGGGAAGGGTTTGGAGGATTCAAACGCAATTGGAGACACGGATGTTTTTGTCGTGGTTCCGATAGGTGGTGCTATCGTACATCCACGTTGATGGAGACTTCAACCCATGTAGGGTAACGGTTGCGCGAGTCCACGGAGGGCTCCACCCACGAAGGGTCCACGAAGAAGCAACCTTGTCTATCCCACCATGGCCGTCGCCCACGAAGGACTTGCCTCACTAGAGGTAGATCTTCACAAGTAGGCGATCTCCTTGCCCTTACAAACTCCTTGGTTCAACTCCACAATCTTGTCGGAGGCTTCCAAGTGACACCTAGCCAATCTAGGAGACACCACTCTCCAAGAAGTAACAAATGGTGTGTTGATGATGAACTCCTTGCTCTTGTGCTTCAAATGATAGTCTCCCCAACACTCAACTCTCTCTCATAGGATTTGGATCTGGTGGAAAGAAGATTTGAGTGGAAAGCAACTTGGGGAAGGCCAGAGATCAAGATTCATATGGTTGGAATGGAATATCTTGGCCTCAACACATGAGTAGGTGGTTCTCTCTCAGAACTGGTAAGTTGGAAGTGTAGGTTTGTTCTGATGGCTCTCTTCACGAATGAAGAGGAGGTGGAGGGGTATATATAGCCTCCACACAAAATATAACCGTTGCACACAATTTACCAAACTCGGTGGGACCGAATCATCAAACTCGGTCGGACCGATTTAGTAAACCTATTGACTGCTAGGATTTTCGGTGGGACTGACATGCATCTCGGTAGGACCGATTTGGTTAGGGTTAGGGCATAACGTAATCTCGGTGAGACCGATTACACAAACTCAGTGAGACCGATTTTGGTAATAAGCTAACCAGAGAGTTGGTCAGGTAAACTCGGTGGGACCGATTCGCTCTTTCGGTGAGACCGAAAAGTTACAAAAGGGAAACAGAGAGTTTACATTATAATCTCAGTGGGACCGATCGCTCACTTCGGTTAGACCAAAACCTTACGAAGGAAAACAGAGAGATTACAATCCCATCTCGGTGAAACCGAGATCCCTATCGGTGAAACCGATTTGCCTAGGGTTTGTGGCAGTGGCTATGGCATCTGAACTCGGTGGCGCCGGATAGAAAGAATCGGTAGGGCCGAGTTTGACTTTGGGTTTAGGTCATATGTGGATGTGAGAATGTAGTGGAGGTTTTTGGAGCATATCACTAAGCACATGAAGCAAAAGGCTCATTAAGCAACACCTCATCCCTCCTTGATAGTGTTGGCTTTCCCTATAGACTCAATGTGATCTTGGATCACTAAAATGTAAAATGTAGAGTCTTGAGCTTTTGAGCTTGAGCCAATCCATTGTCCTTAATATTTTGAGGGATCCACTTTCATCATCCATGCCATGCCATTCATTGAGCTTTCCTGAAATATTCATCTTGGAATAGTATTAGCTCAATGAGCTATATGTTGTTATGAATTACCAAAACCACCTAGGGATAGTTGCACTTTCACATGGCAACTAATCTTATACTTTTTGCCATCTAAACTTTTAAAACTTTAGTTTCTTGATCATGGCAAATTTAGTTCCCTGATCATGGCAAATTCATTGCTTTCTTGCCATGGCAACTTTTGATTAAAACACAAAATGGCAAATATTGCCATGACAAGTTTTACTAATTATTCCACCTGTATTAACATGACGAATTTACCTAAATTCCCATGCAATTTTTTAACTTTTATTGCCATGGCAAGTTTACGATTTATTTGCCTTGGCAAATTTACCTTTTATTAACATGACAAATTTACAAACCCCCATGGCAATATCTAACTTTTATTGCCATGGCAAGTTTACTATTTATTTGACTTTTATTAACATGACAAATTTACCTAATTCCCCATGGCAATATCAAACATTTATTGCCATGCCAAGTTTTACTATTTATTTTGCATGGCTAATATACCTTCATTTTCATGAAAAATTTATCTAAACCCCATGGAAATACTTAAATTTTATTGCCATGGCAAGTTTTACCTGTTATTTTTTCCATGGTTAATTTATCTTTATTAACATGGCAAATTTACCTAAATTTCCATGGCAATCTTTAACTTTTATTGCCATGGCAAGATTTACTATTCATTTGATCTTTATTAACATGGCAATTTTTACTTTTATTTTTGCATGCCAATTATTAAATTTTTTACACCATGGCAAAATTAAGGTTTTATTGCCATGGCAAATTTACCTTTTATTTCCTATGATTTTATTTATTTAATTTCCATGGCAATTTTTATTTTTGTCAAGTTTGTAGTATCTATGCAGCATGGCAATTTTTACTTTTATTTTCCCATGGCCAAAATACATAGAAAACACGACCATTATTACTAAACAATAGATTGTGCATTTTTTTGTTTTGTGCTTCGGCAGATTTATATAGTAAAAGTAGCATACAAATTTTTAATCCATATTTTTTTGCCATCATGGTACAGATGCAAACTGCCATGATTTTTTTCTTTTTTGAGCCACTGCATAAACAATATTTTCTTGCCATCATGGTACAGATGCAAAATTATTTATAAAGGTGATGGCAATTTTTGGTTTGAAACCATTGGGATTCTTTTAGTAGTATCTTGTTTTCCATTTTCTATCTATAATGACATTTTTTTTGGACTTTTTCTGTGATGGCAAGTTCATATGCATCCACACTGCACATTTTGCCATGTTTTTGATTGGTAAACAACAAAAATTGCCATGGCAAATTCATATATTTTGACATCTTTGCAGAGAAGATCTTTCTGGATCATTCATATTATAGCGGTAGAGATCTCATGGTTCATTCATACATTTTTATTTTTGCAGCATTTTTGTGACTTTTTTTCATTGCATGGCAGAATCGACGTCATTAGTCACATCTAATAGTGGGCTTTTTTGGTCACAGTAAAAATCGGCACAATTTGGGCTTCTTTTTTTTTCCACAACAAAAAGGCCTCGGCTCCCGAGGTAGGGTGTTCGGGTTGGGCGACTCTCGTCCCGAACGCATGCGTTCGATCGATGCCTCCCATACGACCGAACGAACCGTTCAATCTGGGGCTCTCCCAGACCGAACATTCGGCAGTTATCGAGGTCCTTTCTGTTCAGGCTCTGAACGTGTGAGGCGGATATGAGGGCTTCATTGCAGATGCTCTAACCAGCCATGTATCTAGTGGCTCTCGTCGATTTGGATTTAGCAGCTCCTCAATTCTGCCAGAAAAGGACCTCTAATTAAAGGAGGGCGTACGTTGATCGGTACCCCACTCCCACTGATGTTGCAACGCAGATGCTGCTCCTTGGTGCATGCCTGGCTGAGATTTTCCTTGGCCCCGCTGGCAAAGCAGGAGCCGCACCAAACCATCATATTCGTTGCGATTAATTTCTCGCTCACTCTAGCAAGCCGACATGCATGATTATCTTGACGGTTTTTGTTTTCTGATGTAAGTAAAATGTGTGACGCTGCTATGCCACAAATTATAAATGGAATCTATATATGCTTATGTCTGCAAAGTTTCCTTTCGGTGTGGAATTTATGTTTGGATTCTGGTGCCATTTTTGCTTATGATATCCTCCTCGTACTACTCAGCTGATTATAATATATCGACGCGTGCATCGCGTGCAATGCAGAGCAGTTAAATTACGAGATGGAGCAGCGACGACGTCGTCACAGCAGCCCAAGAAGAATTACCGCGGAGGACCAACAAAGGACGCGGTAGCCATGGCGTCCTCCTCCCGCTCCCACCAACAAGCGGAGCTCGATGGCGACCACATCACCTCCCCACTCCGTAAGCTCGGCGTCTCCGGCTCTCCGCTCCTTCCACGCACGCACGCACGCGCCTCTTCTCCAGCTGCTGGCCATTTAACCGGTCTCTGCTCCCCATGGCCCATGCAGTGCCGTCGTCGACGTCGCGCAGCTCGCGGGAGCAGGATGAGGAGGAGGAGGGGGAGAACTCGCCGATCGAGCAGGTGGCGCTGACGGTCCCCGTGGGCGACGACCCGGACACGCCGGTGCTCACCTTCCGGATGTGGGTCCTCGGCGTCCTCTCCTGCGCCGTGCTCTCCTTCCTCAACCAGTTCTTCTGGTACCGCAAGGAGCCGCTCACCGTCACCGCCATCTCTTCCCAGGTCGCCGTCGTGCCGCTGGGCAGGCTCATGGCGGCCGCGCTGCCGGAGCGCGCCTTCTTCCGCGGCAGGCCGTACGAGTTCACCCTCAACCCGGGGCCCTTCAACTTGAAGGAGCACGTGCTGATCACCATCTTCGCCAACGCCGGCGCCGGCACCGTCTACGCCATCCACGTCGTCACCGCCGTCCGCGTCTTCTACGGCAAGAATCTATCCTTCTTCGTGTCCCTCCTCGTGGTGCTCACCACGCAGGTGCTCGGGTTCGGGTGGGCGGGGATTTTCCGGCGGTACCTGGTGGAGCCGGCGAGCATGTGGTGGCCGTCCAATCTCGTGCAGGTCTCCCTCTTCAGGTACACACTTCCCATATCTCCGGCAAGCAACGTGATTAGTTTTAACCGCTGATTAGTCATCACATTACACACAACTTAATACTACTAGTACTTGGTCAGAGGGTTGACTTGTTGATGCTTGAGCTTAATTCACAAGCCATGATTATTTATTACTCTGATCTGTTCTTAAATATTTGTCTTTTTAAATATTTCAAATGGACTGCATATACGAATGTATTATACACATATTTTAGAGTGTACATTCACTTATTTTGTTTTGTATGTAGTCATTTGTTAAAATTCCTAGAAAAACAATTAAAATCTCAAAAAAATAAATATTTAGGAACGGAGAGAATATTATTTTTCTTAGACTACTACAAGTACGTAAGAGTTTCTTTGATTTGGCTGAGCAAAGACCAGTAGCTGGCTAGCTACCTGTCATGGATCATGACATGTCAAAATTACGTCATGAACACGTGATCACTGCCAGTTCCAAGAAATTCAATAATTCGGTTAGATTGTCACAACACGTGAGGATTTTCCCGCCAGTTGTCGCATATGGCAATCAACACATGAGGATTTACTCCCACAAACCACGTTGGAGGTGTCATTCGAACAATTTAGGGCGCGCTTGGATTGTCCTTTCCACTCAAATACCTTTGTAGAAAATATACAGACCTCCGTCGGCCGTTTCATTTTCAGCCGAAACTCTTTCGCAGCTCGGTAAATTACACCTGTAAGTTAAATACCGGTGTATTCAAATACACCCAATCCAAGCGCGCCCTTGGGACATGTTTACCTACAAAAGATAATTAGGACATGTTTTTGTATGAAAATTCCTTCCGTGTGGTTAGTTGTTGTACCGCCAATGTAATTTACTCTAAAAAATCAATAGCTTCCTTGAGAAGAACTTTAATGCATTTTTCTCATCAGGGCGCTCCACGAGAAAGAAGGGCGCCAAAAAGGCAGCTTCACGCGCAACCGGTTCTTCCTCGTGGCGTTCGTGTGCAGCTTTGCTTACTACGTCTTCCCAGGCTATTTGTTCCAGATGCTCACCTCCCTCTCATGGATCTGTTGGGTCTTCCCCCACTCGGTGCTTGCCCAGCAGCTCGGCTCAGGCCTCCACGGGCTCGGCATTGGCGCGATCGGTCTCGACTGGGCGTCCGTCTCCTCCTACCTTGGGAGCCCTCTCGTCAGCCCCTGGTTTGCCACCGTAAATGTCGCCGCGGGCTTCTTCATCATCATGTACGTAATCACACCCATCGGGTACTGGTTTAACTTCTACAAGGCACGGACCTTCCCTATCTTCTCTGCCGATCTCTTCACCTCGACCGGGCAGAAGTACAACATCTCGGCCATCGTGGACGACCATTTCCATTTCAACACAGAGGCCTATGAGAGAAATGGGCCATTATACCTCAGCACTCTATTGGCAACCACATATGGTGTCAGCTTCGCATCGCTTACCGCGACGATCGTTCACGTCCTCCTGTTCCACGGAAGGTAAGAATCTGTGAGTTTGTTGTGCAAAATCACATGGGCGCGGCAACTAAGGGTCATGATTCTTGTGTCCAGCGAAATTTTGCAGTTAAGTGGATCAACATTTCAAGGGAAAAATGTGGACATACATACAAAGCTAATGAGGAGGTATAAGCAGGTCCCTGAGTGGTGGTTCATCTGCATCCTTCTTGTTAGCATTGCTGCCACCGTATTTGCTTGCGAGTACTACATCGAGCAGCTCCAGCTGCCCTGGTGGGGAGTACTGCTTGCATGTGCCATTGCCTTTTTCTTCACCCTCCCAATTGGGATCATCACAGCGACAACAAACCAGGTAAGGATTCCAACAACTTGCATGATCTAAAGCACCAGGTCCACAACTCATATTCTCCCACTATATGTAGACCCCGGGATTAAACATCGTCACAGAGTATATCATCGGGTACTTGTACCCTGGACGACCCGTCGCGAATATGTGCTTTAAGGTTTACGGTTATATCAGCATGCATCAAGCTCTGATGTTTCTGCAAGATTTTAAGTTGGGCCACTACATGAAGATTCCCCCAAGGACAATGTTTATGGCTCAGGTAAGGGCCACTAAGCCATATACATAGTTTATCTATCATTTCCACTCCACCTGAGCACACAAGATCATGTTGTATTGCGACAGTAAGCAACAACTTATTGGAAAAATGGCAGGTGGTCGGAACATCGATTGCGGCATTTGTGTACCTTGGAACGGCATGGTGGCTGATGGACACAATCCCCAACATCTGCAACATTGAGCTTCTCTCAGCGGACAACCCTTGGACATGCCCCACTGATCATGTGTTCTATGATGCGTCGGTCATATGGGGTCTTATTGGCCCACGCAGAATATTCGGGGTCTTGGGAACTTACTCCGCAGTGAACTGGTTCTTCTTGGGAGGTGCTATTGCTCCGCTGTTGGTATGGTTTGCACACAAGGCATTCCCAAGCCAGAACTGGATCTTACTCATCAACATGCCCGTGATGATCGGTTGTACCGTCAAGATGCCGCCTGCCACTTCGGTAAACTACACCACATGGATACTTGTTGGGTTTTTGTCTGGTTATGTGATCTATAGATATCGGCGTGACTGGTGGGAACGACACAATTATCTGCTCTCAGGTGCACTAGATGCAGGTTTGGCGTTCATGGCTGTCTTAATTTACTTGTGCCTAGGATTGGAGAACATTAGTTTGAACTGGTGGGGCAATGACTTGGATGGATGTCCCCTGGCTTCTTGCCCCACCGCTAAAGGTATAGTTGTCAAGGGGTGCCCTGTGTACAACTGAACATTTTTCTCGCCTGTGGCCCTTGAAGAAATTTCAGAAGTGAACGAACATGCATTGATGTAAATAACAAATGTTTGTTCAAGCCTTTCACAGTGAGAAAAATGATGTTAATTATATTATTGAAAATATCAGAATGCTCAAAATGGGAAACTTCCTAGTAACCGCCTAAAGAACAATTTTTTGTGCCAATAGGTTTTTGCTGCCAAGTACTGATTCCTTGATTCTTTGAAACCTAGGAAAAGCAGTTTGCATTGAAATTTACCACCGCTGGTAAAAAATATATTGATCACTAGGTATTTTGAAGTACTGAACTACTATTATTTCCATGAGGAGTATGGGACTAAACACTATTTTTTGCTCTATATATAAGTCGAACGAGTTGGCTGTTAGCAACTCGCTACCACTTTACCACTCATGCGACCACTAGTCTTCTCCTACTAACCGCGACCAAGAAGTGGTATGCTCGCACTAGTCCACGGTTGAGCTAATGGGGAGAGGCCGACTACTGAGAAAATCTAATTAGGTTGGAGGGGCCCGACGTGGATGCGGTTTGGCGCAATAACTATATCTCGCTTATTGTGAGTTAGTGCTTGCCTTCGGTGCTCCTCCAAGTGGTTCGGCCCACCAAACAATTTCCTTTTCCTCGCAGTCGCCACTCTGGAGTATATGGGTTCTTTCACCCACGAGATGCCACATACTGGACCAATCTAGTTTGCCATTTTTTCTTTCTCAACTTTGCCTCCTTTTGTTTATAATTTTTGTTTCTATTTTCTTTGTTTGATTTTTATGTCATTATGATTCTTTGTTTTTATTTTGTCTTTTAGTCAGGTTCTTTTTTTGTACGTAGTGTTATTACAAAACGCTCATAATGTATTGAAAACTGTTCGTCATTGTATTTACAAATTTCTCATCACATATTCTAAAAAATCAACATGTACTAACAATATGTTCATTGTGTTTTAAAAATAATCATGTATGACTTTTAAAGATACACAATGAACATTTTTAAATGCACTGACACAATTGTTAAATATACAATAAAATTTCTAAATCGTTGAAAGTTTCAAATACACCTACTCCAGAATAATAATAATGTGCTGAACATTTTTAGTACACATGATGAAACATTTTAGAAAACTGTTCACACATTTTACAAATTGTTCAATAACTTAAAGCAGTGTTAACAAATTTCTCTGAAAAGTTCATACACATTTCAAAACAAAATGTCCACGCTTGTTGGAAAATGTTTATGTAATTTTTGAAAAGTTTTCATGAATTTTCAATGTCCATCATTTTATCAAAAAATATTTATAAGAATTGTTTTATACATATGCACAAATATGTGTTCATGTTATAAAAGATGTATTCGCAAGGTCAAGGACAGTCTTCGTACATGTAAAATATTGAAAACAAAAAAGGAACAATGACATAATAAACTAAAAAAAATTGTCTGCTCTTTCGGCCACGTGGGAGCAAAAGATAGCAAGAATGAGAAAAAATGATACCAATCTAGTTGGAGGCAATGAGAGAAAAACCACTTGTTTGGTGAGTTCTGTGGAAAAGACGATATGAGCGCTACCTATTCTTGCATAAAAAATGGTGATCCCAACCTGTAATTCGTTGAAAGAAGCGCGATGTAGATACGCCTGCTCTTTAGGGGATCAGTAGTGGAGGTGAATCCTATTTGGCGCGCTTTGCAATAGAATATCGGGGTAACAAATAAACTGAGAAAAGTTGGGGTGGCCCAAATTGGTTTTCCTGTTTCACTATTTTTCTAAGGTTCCGTGGATGTTTTTTTTCCGGTTTTAGAAAGATTCTACAATCTTTTTCATTTTTGGCCGTTTTTTCTGTTAATATTTTTTTTCCATTCTTGGTCGCTTTTTCTTCTTATAGTTTTTTCCTTTTCAAAATTTTCACAAATTTTAGTAAATGTCTTTTAAAAAACCACAACCTTTTAAATTTTACCATTTTAAAATCTTCGCATATGGTTTTTGAGGAAGTCCACAGTTTTCAACAGAAATGTTCACACTAATCAACAAAAACTGTTCGCAGATTTAAAAATATCCAGATCTTGATTAAAAAAGTGTTCAATAATTAACAAGTTTTACATATGTCAATATTTTAAAATGTATGTAACTTTCAAATAAAGTTGTTCATTTTTCAGACTTTAGAAAAAAATACGGCGCATTTTTAGAATCCTATCATATGTTTTAATATTTTCATAAAAATCCAGCTGACTGGTCTTTTGAAAGGTCAATGATTTGAAAACCGTCGGAAAAAACAATGTTCAAAAAAATATATTTTAAAATCGAGCTTGGGATGAGCATCTAGGCAGCGTTGATGTGCGCCAACCCGTAAATCAGCACTCTCTGATACCGTACGTCGTTTTAACGCACAAAGCATCAAATAGGAGGTCCGAGTAGTGCATATGACGACGAGGAGAATCTTCATTCTCCCTTGGGCTGGATAATATGAGGGCTAGAGCTCCAGCGTACTGTGTAATTGGGACGTTAGATTTCGAGTACACTACTTGGGCTTTCAGCTGGCCTTTTCTTTCCTCTCTGTCCTGTTAGCTGAAAAAGCTGCAGCTGCCTTTATCGCGAAGGGGACTGGAGGCCCAAATGCTGCCACAGTACATGAAATCAAGGAACATTGTAATAGTTTTATCTCCTGTTTTTGATTGTTCATGAGCGTAGGAACCATAATTTTGAGGCTCATAATCTCGCCAAGTTTGCTTGTAACCTAGGTGTAGTTAGACATGCATGTGTGTGGTTGAACATCCCTCATGACCCAAACCTTGTACCCATGTCCATTGCTCAAAATTAATAAAGTTTGCGAGATCTCAAAAGAAAATAAAAATTGTTAGCTGAAAAAGCTGCAGCTGCTTTTCTTTCCTCTCTTTGTTTTTGTTCTCTCCAATCTCCACCAATGGCATTTTGTCACCACCTTTTAAATGCCACCTGTTTCGACTAATAATTTTGAAATAAAAATTCCACACGATGTGTAGCATTTTGTTTCTTTGCTCCGTTGTTTTGTTGAACTATTTTTTCCTAGTTGAAAAACTTCACAAGCATCTTGGGTAATCTGCTCTTTCTAGCCGCCTCCTCCTCCTCCAAGAAAAGCTAGGGTTCGTGCCTCTCGTCGGCTCCGCCGCAGGTCCGCCTCGTCTCCGGTGGCCCTAGGGCCATGGGGGCGTGGTGGATCCTGGCAAGGGCCGGCGGGAGGGCTCCGTTGTTAGTCGTTTCTTCAAAATTTGTTAGGGTTTGTGTCCCACTCAGGAAGACGAGACGGCGGCGGCTCCCTGAAGATGGAATAAAGGTCTCCCCGCCTAGTCCCCGTTCTGATGGTGTGTCTAGCATCGTTGGTAGGCGTGTGGAGGTGTGTCTCCGGCGGATCTATCCTCGGTGGATTTGCTCGGATCTGGTTGTGGTTCGTCTATGTTCGTGTGTCTTCAGGTTGGATCCTTTCGATCTACGTTATTCTTCATCAGCGGCGGTTGCTGTTTTGGTGCGCTGGTCCTACGGGGCCTTAGCACGACGACTTCCGACTGTCTACTACAACAAGTTGTGCCCGACTCGGCGAGGAGGGTGATGATGGCGCGCGCTTCGGCTCGTTTCAGTGATTGTAGTCCTCGCTAGGTGGTCTACGGATTTGGATGTAATTTTTATTATTTCTAGTGTTCGTTGTACTGCCGTGATGGAAGATGAATAGATTGAAAGTTTTCTCGCAAAAAAAAACTTCACAAGCATCTTCGAGTATTTTTTATAGATTTTTGATGTCATTACGGCCAAATCCACCTTTTTTTTGCGGGGGTACGGCCAAATCCACTTTGATTACCAGCTTTCCACGTTATCATGTCTCACCGCTAGTAAAGTAGCTTCTGCAGTTTGCATGCATCTATTCGTCCTTCCATTTTTTATTGCCTCCATGTCGACCGACAGCAGGTCCCTATCGATCGGCCGACCTCTCAACAGCGACCTCTCACCCGTCACCCTTGCCACGACGGTTCGCCCACCCGGACAACCACTCGGCCTATATAAAAAAGCACCCTCAAAAAAAGAAGACAACAAAGAAAAGGAGAAGAAGAAGCTCAAGCTAGCTAGACAACACGAAGAGATGCAGCAAGCGAAGGTGAAGGTGAAGGATGGCTCGAGCGTGCTGAGGGCGAAGGCGAAGATCGCATGGGCCAAGCTGGCGGAGAAGGTGGAGGCGGCGACGTCGAGGTCGCACGACGAGCGGAAGCTGGCGCACGAGCGCGGCAGGGCCAAGGTCGCCGCGGCCGAGGCGCAGCTGCACCGGGAGAAGGTGGCGCACCGCGAGGCGGCCATGGAGCACCGCCTCCACAAGCACGCCGGCGTCGGCGGCCACAACCACAAGCACGGCGCCGATGGCGTGCATTGAGGCGCGGCCCGTCTAGGGAGCCTGCAACCGTGTGATTTCCCCTATTCTTTTTACTGATGTACTATACTGTTGCATACGCGTGTCGTGGTTATTTGGTCAAGTTCTTTCTAGAGTGCCATGTGAATTGTTGACGTTATCGACGGTTTTATGATTGGTTGACAAGCTAAAATACGATTTTTTTTATTTTCTTGATGTATTTATTTTGCTTATATTCTTCATAATTCACTTCATCTCTTGTCCATGTTTTCGCTCCCATACAAAAAAAATGGTTCCTCAGTTCAAGGGAGCTACGAATTATATACTTTTGTAATCAAGCAGGGGCAAGGGGCTACAAATTATAATTTCATAATCAAATCGGGTAATACGGCTCATATTGATACCTAAAATCTCATATGGTGGTGATGATTGATGAAACTACTAGAAATCCAACTTCCAAAGTTTCAAAAGCACTCCTGCCTTTTTGGCTCTAAGGGAGCTACGAATTATAATTTTGTAATCAAACCGGGCAAGGAGCTACACATTATAATTTTGTAATCAAACTGGGTAATATGGTTCATCTTGATCCCTAAAATATCATATGGTGGTGATGATTGATGAATCCAACTTCCAACGTTTCAAAAGAACTCTTGCCATTTCGGCTATAAGGCTATTACTATGTCTATGACTCATGCTGCTCCTCCTCAACCGCATCCATGCATACTTACGGATCCTCCCCCATGGAGGGATCCGATTCGTCCTCCGGTGAGACCGGTGTTGAGGAGGAAGTTGGTGAATTGGAAGAGGAGGTACCCAAGGGAACACCAGAGGGAGACACCATGACGAAAACACTGATGATGCAGCAAGTCTTGGACACCGGCAAGGCAGGCTGGGAGAACCCACAATTCTCTCTCCCTGATATGTGAGCAGTACCAGACAAGGGAATCAGGAGGAAGGAGATGAGAGCAACATAGGTTTAGGAGATGAGAGCGACAAGAATCTTATAGGCACGGGGGAGGCCGGAACGTCCCTTTGTTCAGGATGCCATTTGCCAGTCAAGACTGACCGACCAAAGCTGGGGCATGGCAACAATGTCAGCGGCGCCTCGGTTCCTCAATCCCCGGTCAGCGTTATGTGGCACACAATTCCCCTTCAATGATTCGTCCACCGTTGTAGTCAAGATCGTGGGAATATTTTCCCATGGCCCCTATGACCGAATGCTGCCCCCCATGATTCAACCACTGAAATTCCTTCTTGGGTAGCTTCCCGCCGGGCGTAAAGGGACTTAACAAGTCCAGTGTAACCTTCTGACAGGTGGGTTGTGCGGCACTCAATGGCTACTTATGAGGATGTGGCACACGGGCGCACCAACTAGGAAGGAGACTCAATGCATTCGTGGCCAGGTGCTAAGTCACCTTCTCGGGCCCAGTTGTAGGTCAAGGAAAGCATCAACTTGCAAGCACGGAAGTGTCAAGACAACAGCGCATGACACGGTTCGACGGGACCAAAAGGGCACCAACCTTCCCCTTCAATGATTCGTCCACCGTTGTAGTCAAGATCGTGGGAATATTTTCCCATGGCCCCTATGACCGAATGCTGCCCCCCATGATTCAACCACTGAAATTCCTTCTTGGGTAGCTTCCCGCCGGGCGTAAAAGGGACTTAACAAGTCCAGTGTAACCTTCTGACAGGTGGGTTGTGCGGCACTCAATGGCTACTTATGAGGATGTGGCACACGGGCGCACCAACTAGGAAGGAGACTCAATGTGTGGCCAGGTGCTGAGTCACCTTCCCGGGCTCAGTTGTAGGTCAAGGAAGGCATCAACTTGCAAGCACGGAAGTGTCAAGACAACAGCGCACGACACGGTTCAACGGGACCAAAAGGGCACCAACCCACCAATGGTCTGCCCCCGAGCCATGTAACCCTAGCTTGACCAAGTATATAAGGCAAGCTAGAGACCTTTTCGAGTGATCCAACATATTAAGGATTTCACCTACCACCATATTCTTCCCCTCTACCACCAGGCTGGGGGCTTGTAAGTTGTAACCTAAGAAATGTTTCTCTCTGACGATCCTCCTGATCGCCGGCGTGAACTTGAGCAATACAACCTCCAAAGGAAGGAGTAGGGTCTTACCTCCTCCCGGAGGTCCTGAATCTTAGGTAAACTCCATGTCTTGCCATATCAATCCGTCGCTTACATGCCGCACTCTAAACAAATACGCCATCACTCGACAACACTACCGGTCTCAACCGACAATCAACATGTGGAAACATGGCCGGCCTACACTATACTTTGGGTAGGGTGTGCTTTGTTCTGACTATTTTGTGGTGGTATGTACATGGATTTTCTATGCATAACTATGTGCACTGTAATATCTATTGCGGCGCCTTTGATCGTTGGACCGATCTTTTTGGCTTTTGTAACAATTAATAAGCATTTGTGGTAACAAACTAAGGTTGAGCTCATCAATCAACACAGGCCTATGTCGTGACACTAAAATGTATCCTTTGTGCATATTATTAGATAGTTCATCCTTACTACGATGTTCCATCCATTTTGTTCACTTTGTTGTGAAGTACTCCCTCTGTAAACTAATATAAGAACGTTTAGATTACTAAAGTAGTGATCTAAACGTTCTTATATTAGTTTACGGAGGGAGTAGGAAGGTGCAACTCACACGAAGAGGTAGCCCTTGTCAATTTCGTAGACAAACAACCCACGCGCATGATAAACTTGTCTAAGTTGCCGCCCGGTTGTGGTACTTGTATCGCCTGGCGCAGGCGAGGAAGTACGCAAGGTTGAGTGTCCCCGAAGCCGCAAGCGTCCAGTACACGTTGTCCAGCCTCCCATGGTCGATGTTCTCCGGCAGCCACGCGGTGACCCGCGTCACCACGTCCATGAACATGGTGCTCGAGAAGAACCCCAGCGCGACGAGCATCGGCGCCATGGCCGTAGCCAGGCTCCGCAGCGTGTTGGGGAACTCCTGGTAGTAGAAAGCCATGCTGCCAGGGAAATGCAGGGCCTCCCCGGCCCCGACGATGCCCAACGGGAACAGGAGCCACATCACGGACATGGGCACGCCGGGCTGCGCAAGCCTCCGGCGCTCCACCAGTGCGGCAGCAACCATGGCAGTGACGTTTAGAACGTGGCCGATGCCCACGCGCTGCAGCAGTGTCGGTGGCGTGCCGCCGGCGATCCTGCGCCAGAGAGGAAATACAACGCGACCCAGGACCAGGGTAGCCAAGATGAACGAGACGCGACAGCTGACGGCGACCGACCCCGCCGGGATGCTGAAGTGTGGTCCAACGGAGCGGTCCATAGCGAGCGCCTGCAGGACGATCATGCCGATCATCACGCCGATCGACATGAACAGCAGTATGCCGGATGACCACACCGGGATGATGCTGAGGAGGGCCTTGAGGTCCTCCACCTGCTGCACCGTGCACAGCCGCCACGCACCATCTGATCCATCACCGGACTTGGAGTTGTCGTCCCTTGCGGTGATCATGGCGGCTCGATTGAGAAATCTAGAAAAACAAGATCCAGTGAATGATTCACCAATCGGGTGTACGTCCTGTTTGGAAAGCAGCTGTCGAATTCGGCCTACCTTAAGCTTTTGCTTGGTGCCTCGTCAGCGGCTGAGTCCACAACGGCGCCGGCGCCGACGTTGTACTGCTGCTGCACACTGCCATGTGCGTCGCCGGCTTTGTTGCCACCCTTGCGCACGGAAGCGACGACGACACGAGCCAGCTCTGTGTACGGGTTGCCCTTTGTTGCTGGCATATGGTAGTAACGTACGCCCAGAAGAAGCATGACCAGGCCCAACGCCGACGTGGCGAGGCAAACACCAAAGCCCACGGCCCATGACACGCTGTCTTGGATGTAGACGATGGCTGTGTCGCCGAGCATAAAGGAGCTGTAGAGGAAGACCATGTACCAGTTGAAGAAGGTGTCCTTGTCGCGCGTGCTTTCGAACTGGTCAGCACCCATTGTCGAGATGTTGAAACGTGTCCCGCCAGCGCCAATGCCGAGAAGGCAGATGGCACCGTACAACATGACGAGCTGCCCTGGGGATGCTTGCTGGCACTCGGCCGACGGTGATGTGCAGTGTGGCGGCCGAAGGGATGGAAGCGCCGCGGTGAGCGTGAACAGCACAAAAGACTGCATAATAACATTGGGAAAAAATATTAACAAAATATGATATTTTGCCAAGGACTGCCTGGCTCAAGTGCTTCAATTCTTCTTTTGCGTAAATGGGCAGAGAATGCGGAAAATAACTAAGGGCTCATTCCGTTTACATTATTTCCAGATGAAGAATATGAAAAAGGATAAATAATTTGGATGCCCTATCCACTCAAATCCTTAGCAACTTTCCATGTGATCTCACGTAATGCTAATAATCCTTAGGTATTAGGGCAATGTGGACAAAATTCCATGCAATCTAGTGCTTTTATTTTATTCCTATGAAATGAATGAAATACATAGGAAAAACTTCCAAAGGGTCCAAATGGCATAGGAATCCTCCAAAATCTTACAAACCGAGTAAGCCCTAAGTAGGTTGATCTATGGAGTTTTGCATTGGGATTGCTGGTGTCGCAAGCATTTAAAAGTATAGTGAAGTCATGTTTTGTTTTTGTTATGATCAGTTGTCGACAGTGGTAAACGATGATTTGTTTTCACTAGTCGTCAACCCGTGCACCTGCACGGGCTAGCTATTTCGAATACTTGAATAGTATATGTTGAAAAGCATTTTATGTGAGTTCTTTTCATGAAATTAAATGGTAAATGTGTACTTTATTGAATGATTATTGTTAAGAAAATCCAATATTTTTTACAATAAGTAGGGTGAGATGACCATATTTCTTCAATTGGTACTTGAGTGGACTATTTGCGACTGTGATCTTTAATGGTTACAAATGTATTTTTGATATTCCAATTGTATTGTTGCTGGGCACTTTAGATTTGTGAGCGTAATCATAATCACACATATATATATGTATAAACCTTATTCAAGAAATTTTTCTTTCTCCCTTCACACTGGATACTCATAGAACATTCTTTGTCTGAGGTAAACTTCCAACATGTGACATATGAATAGTGGTAGAAAATAGGATTTATTTCAGTCTGTAATTTATAATATACTCCCTCCGTCCGGAAATACTTGTCATCAAAATGAATAAAAGGGGATGTATCTAGATGTATTTTAGTTCTAGATACACCCCTTTTTATCCATTTTGATGACAAATTTTTCCGGACGGAGGGAGTATGTATCTAACATCAAATTAAACGATAGAGTATCTCATACAATACTTATGCACGGCGGGTCTTCTTATTGTATGTGAGGATTGAAAAAAAAAATCAATCAGACATAGGCTTTTGGTTTTGACGTGAAGCATCTGGACTCCCTATATTTTTTATTTGTTTCTTCAAGCGGACATGCACGTGGGTTCCATATAGTTGGAAACTTGGGTGTGCGTTTATTTTTTAGCTTGAGGAAAAGGCACATGTTTCATAGGTACCTTTTTTTTTCAAAAGGGTGAAGGCACTGTTTTATTGGATCTTCGACGTACAGGTCTTCTTTTCTTCAATTAGACACGCAAGTGGATTTTTGCTTTCATAATAATTGTCATATGGGTTTTTATTACCGTCCGGCATGAATATTTTTCTTGTCTGTTTCACTTTTGCACGGGTAAGGCACGTGCTTCTTTTGGAATGGGGATGTCGCTGTTTTTCTGTTCAGATCCTGCAATTAAAAAAATCAATCAAGCATATAGTCTCATTTCTTTTACGTGGCGCTTAAGGATTCTAAATTTGTACGGGTGTATTTTTTCTTCAATTAGTCACACACACGTGACTTTTGCTTGAATTGTGATCTTAGATTTTTATTAGTGTTGGCCTATTTTTTTCCTTGTATTTCCCCCTCCTTTGTAAGGAAAAGGCTTTGCAAAGAAAAACGAAAGCAGAAGACACGTGCTACTGGGGCATGATTTTTTTAGATACTCGGCTTTTAATTTTTTTTGATCAGACATATAGACTCATTCAATTTACGTGACATTTAAGTATTCCTAATTTGTACGGGTCTTATTTTAATCAAATAGGCATGCATGTGTTTTTTTTCTTTCCCTGAGAATTAAGACGTGTTTTTTGAGCGTGGGGCGTCAAGACACATACGTGGGAGTTTTTTTTGAGGTCACATACGTGTTTTTTTTCTTTCCCTGAGAATTAAGATGTGTTTTTTGAGCGTGGGGCGTCAAGACACATACGTGGGAGTTTTTTTTTTTTTTTTGAGGGTCACATACGTGGGTGTTGAGGACTCCTTTATGGACGTGGTAGTTTTTTTTTTGAGAATTAATATGGAGGTGGTAGTTTAGACCCTTACGTACGTGGTAAAAATCCCTTTTTTTTCATGGTACCAGTTAATCCTTTATGTACGTGTGTTCAAAAAATTTCCTTTATGTACGTGCCTATTCCTTTACGCATGTTCTGTTTTTTTTAATTAGTTATATGTCCTTCTAATAGATCTCGACCATTAAAATTTAAATCAAATGGCTAATTTAATTTTGATGATGTGGATTAACGTGAAGCCTCGTATGGTGCCTCCAATTAGTAAATATAAGATATAAGATGTTGCAAACATATTAAAAACATGTTGGCACCATGAAAAATATTTTTTGCTAATATTTAGTTATTTCTACGTGGTTAAATATTTGCACATGTATTTTTTCACCAGAGAAAAATGATGCAGCGATAACTATAAACTTTCATGCCAACTGGTATTTCTCTTCTCAAACGTTTCTTATCTACGAAATATTCACGCCTGAACAATCTGGTAATATTTATTCACTTTTGGATATGAAAGGATCGTAATATGGCTTGAGGTAGTTTAACTAAAGGGAGTTTTCTTTCCTTTATGTCAGGAGCATGAGATATGGTTGGTATTTCTCTTTATCGCCGGATAAGTGTGAAGTGATCATGCATGCATAATTCATATGCTTATTTTGATAGACAGATCGCGGAATGCTTTTCTCGACATTACATGATAGAACCTTTTGAATAATTGTATTACACATCAAACAATGTGTTACTTTTATTAGCAGAAAAAATAAGAGGAGAATCCTACAGGAAATTAGTCAAACTAAAAAGTAATTATGCATAGGAATGTTCTGGAAAGAATATATAAGAACATCCTATACAACTAATTAAGTATGTGATTTCCCACAGAGATATTATGTTAACATGTAACTATGCCACCTCAAAGACCCATCTCAACATGTGCAACAATGCATGCGAAAAGACTTAAATGTTTTCATCATATTATATTAGTTATATAAAAAAATATTTTATAATTATACAGTAATCATATGTATTTTCAATTTTGTTCCAACCATGCATGAAAATGCCACACATGTTTCTACCATTTAATTTTTCTACTTATATACAATTATATTTTATTGTTATATGATAATTATATGCATTTTGATTTTTGTACTTATATATTAATCAAAATATCCATGTTCATGTTCCTATACTATAACTAAGTAGGTGATCCCCACTAAACATTTTATCTCAACATTCAACTATGCCATATCAAAGGCACACCTTAACATACAATCATCCATGCAAAAAGGCTTAAATATTTTCATTACATCATATTACTTAATTTCAGTAAATATATGTAATTGTATAATAATCATATGTATTTTAGTTGCTTTGCATCCATGATGCAAAAGGCTCAAAATTTCTAATATATTATGTTGCTTATATTTAATAAATATTTTCAAATTTAAAATAACATTATTTATTTTAGGTTTTTTATATTATTAATTCATATTCATTTTCATATAACCAAACCTTATTGAAATACTCCCCCCGTCCCATAATATAAGAGTGTTTTTCGCACTAGTATAGTGTCTAAAACGTTCTTCTATTATGGGACGGAGGGACTATATTCCAAGCAATTTCTGCAGCAACGCGCGACGTATCAAATGTGTTTCTGACCATAATTTGATCTGTACTCTTCCTTCTTCAAATCAACAAGGTTTGACCTGTCCAGGTTGAGTGTCTCCAAGATGATGAGTACTTTAAAAATCACCAAGATTAACAAGAAGGCGAACATGGTGGCGCATGAGATTGCAAAATTTAGTTTTATAAATAGATCTGATGGTATTCTTATTAATAGTGTTCCGCCCTGCGTGGCAAGAACTGTAACGAATGATTGTACGAACATTTGTGTCAATTAATTAATATATGGGTGAGGTTTTTCGTAATTTGATCTATAACGTGGACCATTCTGTTATATTTTGGGTAGAGGTCGGACCAGAAGGTTGATGGCGGCTCCGGCGAGGATGATGGGGAAGCAGCCTAGGTAGGAGTCGGAGAGGATGGCGCCGGCGATGGGCACTAGGTTGAGGGAGCCACGGACGACGTTGGCGATCTTTGCGGCATCGACGCCGTCCACGTGGTACTCCTTGAGTAGGTACACCAGCATGTTGCTTGTGGTCCCGTTAACGGCCAGCCCAAGCCCCAGCATGGTCGCTGCATCCACACCACAGAGTGAGTCACGATGTATGTGCATGAAGAGAGAGAGAGAGAGAGAGAGAGAGAGAGAGAGAGTGACGATGTGTGTGCA
Source organism: Aegilops longissima (assembly GCA_021605205.1). Taxonomy (NCBI): domain Eukaryota; kingdom Viridiplantae; phylum Streptophyta; class Magnoliopsida; order Poales; family Poaceae; genus Aegilops; species Aegilops longissima. The sequence continues at coordinate 24,554,223 of CM038682.1, forward strand.
TGAGAGAGAGAGAGAGAGAGAGAGAGAGAGAGAGAGAGAGAGAGGGCACATGCACGTACCAGCTATGAAGGGAAGAGTGATCCATCCTCCTTGCTTTGGCCTCGTTTGGGATTCTTGGTTGACGACAGGCTTGAGCTTGAGCTGAGCTTTCGGGGAGTTGTCCATCTCTGCTAGCCCTTGATTCTACCGGTTAGGTTTGGACTCTGGAGTGCTCCTTGGAACCACCGGTATATATACACATAGATTTTTTTTTTAGCTTATACACATAGAAATTGGTCATGCTGCTGGGCTGGGTACCTACAAAAAGAATAAGAACATTCGTAATTAACTGTTGAGAGATTCGAAACGTCGCCCATAGCAGTTACACGCCTTAACCACTGCTAGACCAAAACCTCGGCCATGATTACCGATTATTCGCTGCTGATCGATGTTTCGTGTCAAATCGTATCCAATAAAGCAGCACGGTTGTTAAAGCTCACGGTATTCCGGAGAACAAAGATGAGTAGTAAGTGCGCTCTCCTGCTCCGCACGATCTTCTTTCGGAAAGCTCCTTTTAGAACAAAACTAGTAGCATGTTGACCCGCGCAAAATGAGCTGGTAGATTTGCAATACAAATTTTATATCCGACACTTTTTCTACGCATCTTATTTCATTTGAGTCGCTAAATGAATATTTCTATAGAAAGATACATCCAAAATGGGCACAGTCAAAATACATCATTAAACTTTGGTATTAATATCTCCACCATTTGTATAAGTTGGATAAAGATTTTTGATGTGTGATGATGAAATACCAAAAAAATCATGGACTGTATCCTACCATGCCAAACCACATATTTTCGTACTAATTTCTACATTTCCTTGTTCCACTTTTGTCATATGTGACATTTATCTTTGGGAATTGTACGTACTCTTTTATTTAAGATTAATTGTAATTGTTGTTGGACTGCTAAAGCAGGCTGTCTGCTGTATGCATGCATGTTTGTTTTGAAAGACTTGCACGTATGCTATCTTAGACAGGCCTACCGTGCAGTTAGGTTTCTTGTGGTGGAATTAGTCGGTTCATGTCCTGGTGCTCGTATTTTTCTATATATATTTCAGACTTGCCGGTGATGTTTGTTTACTGGGAGGAGATGTCCTGCCGTCGACTATAAGACGTCTGTGGTGACTTTACCAATCTCAAGATGTGTTGCCAGCTCAGTATCTTAAAGTTGCTCATAAAAGTAGGGTGTGCATGCATATGTTTTTTTTTAACATATGTGTGCATATATTTATAGGGATGAGTGTATGTGCATATGTATGTGGGCATCAACGATTATACTGTGTTCAGAAACAGATCTACCGTAAGGTTATTTTTATATGGCCGTGGCCTGCTTGTTTTAATATCTATACGTGACCACTGACCAGGTTTTATATTGTGTTCTTGTTTCCTTTTATTTTTCTTTTGAGAACTGTTCTTTTTTGGGGCTTTTTTGAGAACGGTTTGTATTCTCGTTGAACTTCTTTTTCGAACATAGCACAAACATAGATGGTCATGTACACGCTCATATACTATGAATCCACACACGCACACCCTATTTTTATAAGCACCTCCGAGATACTGAGCTGGCATAATATCTTTCTCGTTGGACTTCTGAAGGCTGTCCGATGTTGCATGCATGTTTTTATTTTTAAAAGACTTACATGTATCTGTGGAAAAAAAAGACTTGCATGTGCTTAATTTTCCCCGTTGGTGGGTAACATAGATAGGCAAGTATTCCTTTTCTTTTTGATAACTATCGGCAAGTGTTCTTGGACTTAGTTTGGACGTGTCAACGATGAACTTAGTTACGTGTGACCTATATCGTATGTAACACCATTCTTGTCTTTTAATTAGAAAATCAAGGATGGTATAATCAGAATCAATGGAGAATATATTTTTAGTTTATATGAACAAATGCGGTGGCTTCTTATTCTATATTATGTTAAGTGTTTAGGCAAAATATGCTTCCGTGTTTATTAGTTGAACAATGGAGCAATATATGGATATTTCAAGTGTCCGTGTGGTTCTCCATTGGTATATACGTGGTGTTGCCCAAAATCAATCAACCGCTTGGATTTGTGCCTGTGTCCTTATCTGCTGCTTCTGGATGGAAACCAAACAATCACTCCGTGTCGCTAGAAATCCATGTTGCCTGTATATTTAGTGCACGTGGATGCTATAGACATAGACATGCTGATAAATCTCCATTATTGGTAGATTTTAACTTATATAGCTCAATCTCTGCCATTCGATTTTTTTTTTGAGAAAGTATGCTTTTATTCACATCACAACATAATATAAAGTTCTTAAACCGAGCAAGCACACTCTAACACACTACACACACATAAAAACTAGAATAACAAAGAGCACCCTAAAACAACCAATGAACACATGAAGACCTCCGAGGCTCTATGTCATCATCTTTGAAACAAACAGTAAACAAAATGTAGGAAAACCTTTTGTGCATCTTTTACTTGATGATAATAACAGGTCTACCTGATTTCATAAGTTTCTATCCATTACAACTACCTAACATGTTTACCAAAAATAATTTAAATGAATTAAAATCATCTGGTTGTATCGACTGTGGGCATCTAGATGTTATGTGTGCATAGAAGTATGTAAACTAGTGTCTGCTTTGCCTTTCTTTAGAACCTTTTGCTTATATCTAATATACTGCAGATGGTAAACAAATGAACATGTGGAATCACCAGGTAATTTTCTTATAGTGGTGACTCTACTGTTCCATGCCCAATTTTTAGGTAATTTGTAGTAATTAATAATCAATTGAATTTGGTAAAGATGTTGCTATCGTAGTCCCACTAATTAGTTTTGATTGCTCATTTGTACAACAAAAAAGAAGACAATAAATTAGGTGTATGTTTTATAAATCACGTGACTAAATGTTCCAAATTATTGCTATAATTTTTATAATAGGTTAACTTTTTCTTTGTAGTCTCATGATGATCTATTGGCTCCTCACGAATTATATTCAGTTTGATCTGCAAACCATTTGACGGTTCTGTATTATTTATATTGTCAACACAATTTATTTATTTTGCTACCTAATAAGGTTAAGTAAAACAGTGACGATAAGTTAAGCCTGTTGCGACAAACTGGCGAGTCCAAGTGTTCACAGAAAATCCGAGATAGTTAAATTCCCAATCTATATATTTATGCTACTTTGCATTCGTTCATTAGAATGCATTTTTTGGCTGAGGTTTTTTAGCATGACAGTTGTATATGTGATGTTCTGTACATTCACCATTGGATTATTTTTCTGAATTTTGTCTATGATATAATTATGTACTTCTGAAAGTGTGTAGTGATTTCAATACTAATATTTTGTAGGCGAATTTCTGAATTTTCTATATTTCAAATATGTAAATATATGTGTATCCAAATACTATTAATATCTCCATGTATTTCCAAAATTACTAGCCCATGCGGATGCACAGATTGACGGCTAGTATCATCTCATTACTAGCGTTAATTCTGAGATCAACACATCTCTCGCTTTACAAGTTGTAATGCTTTACTGGCATTTATTGTCTCGTTCTTGGTAGCAAGGGCCACTAGCCACCGAACATTGACCAAATCTCTCTGAAAGTGTGTAGTGATTTCAATACTAATATTTTGTAGGTAATTTCTGAATTTTCTATATTTCAAATATGTAAATATATGTGTATCCAAATACTATTAATATCTCCATGTATTTCCAAAATTACTAGCCCATGCGGATGCACAGATTGACGGCTAGTATCATCTCATTACTAGCGTTAATTCTGAGATCAACACATCTCTCGCTTTACAAGTTGTAATGCTTTACTGGCATTTATTGTCTCGTTGCGCGGTAGCAAGGGGCCACTAGCCACCGAACATTGACCAAATCTCTCTGAAAGTGTGTAGTGATTTCAATACTAATATTTTGTAGGCGAATTTCTGAATTTTCTATATTTCAAATATGTAAATATATGTGTATCCAAATACTATTAATATCTCCATGTATTTCCAAAATTACTAGCCCATGCGGATGCACAGATTGACGGCTAGTATCATCTCATTACTAGCGTTAATTCTGAGATCAACACATCTCTCGCTTTACAAGTTGTAATGCTTTACTGGCATTTATTGTCTCGTTGCGCGGTAGCAAGGGGCCACTAGCCACCGAACATTGACCAAATCTCTTCATGACAGTTCCTCACTCACACCGCGACAAACTAAAATTTGGAATGATTGTGCCCCATTTTAAATTGATCTGTAATCTATGAACAGAATTATACTATATAGGTAAGTAAAGCCTATGGGCTATGGCAAGCATTTTATAGCTATTGATAAAATAAGTTGGACATGTAAAGTTGTATAGCATCCGATGTCGAGCATTTTTATACCTATTTTGATAAAAAGAAGATGCACATGATCTATAGAGTCTTATAACATACACAACAGCTTCCAAACAGCCTACCTGCTCGTATATCAATGATCTGTTTGGACCAATACTTGAAGCGATATTGTTTGCAAGTAGCTGCCTATATGGCAGGGCCGAATATCTTAAAAATAATATTTCAGAAAAAATGTTTTTATTTCGTTGAATTCATTTGTACATGTACATGTGGGTATATAAGCTATCATATCCATTCAGTGCCAAAAGTATGGTTTGAGACCGGTAAGACGGTGTAATATAGGCAGTCATTTCAGTAGTTTTTCTCATTTTCTGAAAACCTGCAACAGTGGGCATATTATAGAGCCTAGACGGTGTGTACTCCCATACAACCGCGCCCAAAGGCGGGGGCGATGGGATTGCATGCTCTAGCCATCTTGTAGTCTTCTGCGAGCAAAAAGAAGAACATCAGGAGCCCATAGCACGGTAGAACGCAACACAATAGCAGCAGCCCACCTCTCCCTATTTCTCACGCCATCTCTTCTCCAACATGGCCTTTTTCCCCCTCTCTTCCACTCAAACCTGTCAGCCGAGTCATCTGGCTGCAGCAACCGCGGTGCTAGGTGGATCTGGAAACCCCACCATTTTTTTTCGAGAATCACCGGGCGAGGAGTCCCTCCACCTGAATATATTGCTCAAACCCTGCACAGTTATGGTGAGGGGTTGCAAAGCAGAATTGATTTGCAGTCGTAACGTCACATGCATACATCCATATGGTAAGTGGACCAAGTGAACCTGAACAAAAGATTTCGCTACTGATCCATCAGCCCACGGGTCCAAAACACAAAAAGGAGTCTGGTTGGGACAAAATTTACAGTCTGTGGCACACAAGAAGTGGCACTGCATGTCACAAAAAACACAGTCACCACTCACCAGCACAGAAAGTGTTATCGTGTTGATCGTCCATCACTCCTGTCAAGCCAACATGTTGTTGGCTCTTCGTCACTGATCCCGGGAGAGAGAGCTCGCTGGCTTCAGCATAGGGTTCAAACCTCACCGTCACTCTCGCCCAAATAGCCAATGCCCCAAGCAGAGTGACCGTCATCGAGTGACACCAGGATTATGATCTCCTCAATACGCTCCGGCTCCACACTAGCAGCACTGCACCAGCACATGGACAAAGTGTATGGATCTGGATTGCAGTAGGGCAGGGCCAGGCCTAGCATTTCAGGGGCACTTAGCGTGAAATCAAAAACGGACCTCTTATACGGAGGAGGCAGTAAGAAAATCATTTTTCAAGTGATAGTCAAATAATAAACACATCAGAAGATTCACATGCTATGAAATGCGCACCATTTTTCTTAGCTGGCACATAATCGGCTATGGAGAGAAAAGGCGTGGGGAAATTTCTGGTGCGGAAAATTGAAAGAACAAAACATAGGGTTTGTTGCGTGACGATGAAAATGTGCCAAAGCAGGGTGCTTTATGAGTGGGAGAATTAAAAAAAAAATGGTTATGCATGATAGCAATGATGACTTTTTTTAGAATAATAGCAGTGAACAATTTTTTTGAGGGAATATCAGTGAACATTAGGTACAGAACGAACGGCAAGGCATAAATTTATTTTTAGAAACACCTGTAATTTTATTCATACTCATGGCAGTTACAGGTACACGCCAAAGCCCTTTTGAAATACCTTTTTTTTAACCTTTAGAAAATACCTGCTAGATATCCCTAGTTATTTGGATCTAAGATTTGGATCTAAGATCCAAATAAATAAATAAAAATCCCTATGAATAAGAATTGCAATGAAATCTCTGGGAAACACCTTCTTCGTGGTATCAATCTCTGCTAGGAGAAATACTCCCAAGCCTACAATTGGACTCGAGCGATGATATTGTCACTCTTTCACCTGAACGATGTTTGTAATGAATGATTGTACAGACATTATAAGTTAATTAATACACGGTGGGGTTAAAAAAAACAATAACAATCATGATTTTTGAAAGCGCCTTGAGTCGCCCATCCAAAAAGATCGAAAGCCTTGATCGATGAACGTACTTGCGCCGCGGATGATCTCTAGAAGTGCATGTCATCGAATCACAATATCTTCACCATAGCATCGACGAAAGATTTCACCTCCACAAAGAATCAAGCAAACAAAAAAAACTTGGCACACTAACATAAACTCATCAGATCCAAAAAATCGAATATGCGAGGACGTAAAACTCACTAACTTCATGGCGCCGCCAAAAGAACGAGAATAGTTTTATTCTCACAAAGCTATGACGATCACTAGACGTTGATGAAGAACATAGAACTCTTGAATATATGAGCCCCCACCCCACCCACACCCCCCCAATCCCCCACCTCTCAGCGGCAAGATGGCAGCCAAAGGTGAGGGGATCAAAATTTCTCTAATGGCGGCGGCGGCTGCTACGGCAAAACATAGACAATTGCAATGTTGTGGGACACCTTGGTCCATGCGTTTTAAGGTAGGCCTTGATCCAACTTGGGACCTTGTTTCCATTCTATCTTCATGGGCCCCATGTTTTTTCTCCAGTTTTCGGCCGCGGATTGAATTGTTTAATATGGGCTGCCAACAACAATGATGCATCGACGTCTGTGGAATAGCTGCACATGCTGCTATATTTCATGGGCCCCCTTTTTTTTATTCTCACTACTTGAACTCTCTGACAATAGTGAGAGCTCAAAAAAATCCAATAATAGTGTCAAAAATATGCCCTAGAGACAATAATAAAGTATTATTTCAATTCCACTTCTGTCATTCATGTTTACATTTTAGTTTTCTAATTGTAGTGTTCCTTGAATATGAGATTTAGAGGAAAGCTCATTTGCATGAGTGAAAGCATAAACACCAATTAGATCCCTCGGCTCGCCTATAAGACTAACTCATGTACTGCACGATGATCATGTTTTCCTGATTGTAGGGTGTTGTTAAAGTAACAAGGATGCCGACATTACTAGGAACACATTGTTGGCAAAACAATTGTGTTTGATAGACCCAACTTCTGGCCGTCCATTGCTGGGTGGCTTGCCATGGGGAGCCTCTCGGGGCAGCTCCAGGCCATCCGATCTGCCCGGACAGCTTAGACCCAGGCGACCCGGCTGGAAAGTCTATGACGGGTGGACCTTTCAACGCACCTGGGGCCACCGTCATGGAGCAGACTTCGGCGCGCCCATGCCCGCACGCGAGAGCTTGCCGAACCAACCTGACGGCGTCTTCGCCCGCGCGCGAGAGCTTGTTTTTATTTTTTTCTTGTTCCTTTTTTTTGTTCCATTAAAGTATTTCAACATTTTAAAAAATGTTCCCCAAATTCAAAAACTCTTCATGTTTTTAAATGTCCACTAAATTATTGAATGTTCAGTTTTTCAAAAGATGACAAATTAAAATATGTTTAACAATTTTCAAAATAGTTACGTATTTTTCTTAAAAAATGCCCATATGTTTCACCAAAATTGTTCACTTTTTCAATCAAAATGTTTGTAGATTTTGGAAAATATTCAGATATTTATGAAATGTCAACGAATTTTTAAAAATAGCTCATTTTTAAAAAAATTACGATTTTTTAATAAATTTTAGCGAAAATTCTGAACATTTTTAAACCCATTTTAATGTTTTGGAAATAAATACAGAAACCAATTATTTTAAAGGGAACTGATTTGAAAATTGAAGGGGAAAGATCTTAAATAATCGCTCGGGATGAGCCTCCAGGCAGCGAAGAAATTGGTTGGCCAATAGACGAGTGCTCTCTGTGATTGTACGCCATTTTGATGCAAAAATGGGTCAAATAGGAGGTCGCGATAGTAGAGACGGCGACGAGGGGGAACGTCATTCTACCTTGGGCCTGATAATATGAGGGATCGAGCTCTAGAGGTACTATATAATCGGGCCATTTGATTTCTGAGTATACTACAGCGTCATTTGGCTCGCCATTTCTTTGGTCTATAATTTTAGGGTCTTTCTTTTCCTCTCTTTGTTTTCTTTCCCCCAAATATTCATAAATAGCAATTTTGCCACCGTCTTTTAAATACCACTGTTTCAACTAAGAATTTTGAAAGTTGTTCCACTTGATCTTTGGGTTTTTATTTGCTCCACTTTTTCATTGAACTCCTTTTTCCTAGTTGATTGAGTAACTTCACAAGCATTCTTTTATATTTATTTTCTATATTATATATATTTTTATGTAAGAAATATTCAGGATTTCGAAAAATGTTCACTGAATTTACAAAATGATCACATTTTTTAAAAGTATTCACGAAATTTAAGAAATGTTCAACATTAGAGAATGTTCACATTTTCACAAAATATATTCACAGATATCTATAGTTTTATAGTTTTGATACAAAATGTGCACAAATTATTGATAATGTGGTCACTTTATTTTAAATGTTTATTTATTTATTTTCAAAAAATCACTTATTGGTTTCAAATTTTATGGAAATCTTCTTAATTTTTATATTTTAGGAAAAGAATCTTGCGAACCCTTTCTTTAATAGAAACTGGTTGGAAAAGCAAAAGAAAAACAGTAATCTTGTCAAATAAATATCTCAGGATGTGCCTCCACGTAGCGGATAGACAACGATGAACTGGGCCAGACCATAAACTAGCGCACTCTGCGGTTGTGCACCATGTTGATGCACAATGAGACACCTGTAGTGTGGAGGCACCAACGAGTCGACGATGACGACGAGGGACTTTGTTCTTTCAAGCCTGGAATAATGTGAAGGCTCAAGCTCGACAGTCACTATATAATGGGGCAGTTCGATTTCGAGTATACTACTTAGGCTTTTAGCCAGCCTTTTCCGTTTTTCCTCCATTTTTTTGGGTTTTCTTTTCTGTTTAGGGTCATTTCTTTCGTCTCTTTATTTATTCTTGTTCTCTCATATCTCCACCAACAGCATTTTGTCACCATCTTTTAAGTGCCACCGTTCAACTAATAATTTTTAAAATTGTTCCACTTGATATTTAGTTTTTTTTTCTAGTTAGATATAACTTCACAATTATTTCGTCGGCAATGTCTAGATTTTTGATGTGATAGTTTGAACTAACATTTCCTGTCCCGATCCAATCCAAGTGTCAATCAATTCCGACCAAATCCACTTAGATTACCAGCTTTCCACGTGACCATCTTTTTCTTTTGCACGTATCCACGTGTACGCACGCATCTATTCCTTTCACTTTGTATTTCCTCCATCCATATCGTGTCGACAGATACCAGGCCAGGTCCCTATCGGCCGACCTCTCAACAGCGACATCTCACCCGCCACACGGCGCGCTACGGCTCACCCACTTGGACCACCACTCCGACTATATAGAAAGTTGAAACTCACCCTTATCGAGAAGAAAACAAAGAGGAAGAAGAAGCTCAAGCTAGCTAGACAACAGGAAGAGAGTACCCAAGAAAAACCACAAGGATCAGCAACGAGATGCAGCAAGCGAAGGTGAAGGTGAAGGACGGTGCGAGCGCGTTGAGGGCCAAGGCGAAGATCTTGTGGGCCAAATTGGCGGAGAAGACGGAGGCCGCGGCGTCGAGGTCGCACGACGAGCGGCGGCTGGCGCACGAGCGTGGCAGGGCCAAGGTCGCCGCCGCTGAGGCGCAGCTTCACCAGGAGAAGGTCGCGCACCGTGAGGCCGCCATGGATGGATTGTTGGAAATATGAGCAATTTATCGAATGATTTTATTAACAGAAATACTAGATAAAGCATGACTAGTATCGCAGTGATAAAACAAGTCATGCGATTTGACAAAGTGAAGGTAAATAACATCTGCATATATGAGCTAGAACCGATCATCTCTCGAGCAGACAGTAGATGAAGATGCGTATATGAGGTAGATCCTAACATGTGTAGGGCAAACACTAGACCAAGGAACTGTGGCAGAACCTCTAACAGGAAAAACAAGAACACGTACTGGACAGCAGCCGGAGCAGAGGCACTGGACTTGGGGTCGGTGTCCTCCATGTCGTCGAGGAGGTTGTCGATGTTAGAGTTGTGTCGAATATAGTGTACAAGGTAGGTTACAGTTGGACTTGTAGTTGTATCGTGTTTACATAGGATGTGGAGTCGTGTCCTAGTAGGACACTTGTATCCTAGGCCTCTCTTATATAGCGGGGGTAGACACACGATGTAACCTATGCCAACATAATAGCACAGACGCGCAAGGGGGAGCCGGCGGCATGTGCCGGTGCTCGGGTGGCTGGTGTGCGGTATTGTGACGGTGTCACGGGGAGGAGCGCCCATAGTCAAGCCCCGGGGATGTAGCCACATCGGTGAACCTCGTTAACAAATCTCGATGTCGTGCTCGGTTGATTGCTTGGTCCTCGGATGATCAATGGTATGTCTCTGATTTATTCTAACAAGTGGTATCAGAGCAAGGTTCGAATAGGCTGCGGAAGTTGATCAAGAGTCGGCAAAAATCTGTGAGAAGCGGTCGTGATACGGGGCGAATGTCGTCGGCGGGTTATGATCGAGAAACAGATGTGGTCGAGTTGTACTTGACAGAAGCAATCGGAAGCAGCAGGTTGATTGGTCGATCGCTGGGGCAGCGACGCGTGCACCTGCAGCAGGCGACTAGTACGTCGGCGGGTTTCGGATCGGATCATGCTGGTCCATGAGGACCGGAGCCCAAGGCCGGCGTTGTGTGGCAGCCCACGTGGAAGCTAGCCGGGCGTGGAAACTGCAGCAAGGCAAGGGACGCTGGGTTGGCTGCGTGTGGCCATACGCGCTGCATGAATCCGGAGAAGACACAAGACTTGTTTGAAAAAAAGGAAGACCGAGTCTTTATGTATGACGCGGATAGGCAGGCAAATCAGCCAACGGAAAGGGAAATTCATCATGCGATACGGTGCATCCATCGGAAGGCAGGACAAAGCATAGCCAGCATCGGGTTGGGTGTCAGGGAGCTACTACACGTGAGTACAAGAGAAGGATTTTTGGTAGAAATTTGCTACTACTACATCTTGTGTACTTGAGCACGTGTTGGAAACTCGGATTTTTTTTTTCAAAGTGTCAGCTGTACGAAGAGCTATGGCGCCAACGGGTACTTAGTTTGAGGTAGAGAAGTTCACGGAATTGAAAACCTTGGGTTATGGCAGACACGGGTGAAAGATTTGTTGGCACAACAGGGATGCTTGAAGGCGTTGCAGGAAGTCAATTCAGTTAAGATGGAATTATCATGTGATGGATGGAAATTCACGGAAGACGATTTGGGAGCCTCGAGCGTGTCATGCAGTCGGAGAAGTTCGGCTGGGTCGGACTAGATAGTCTGACGGATCGACGTGAGTCGGTTGGTACAGAAGACGGTGGTGGGATCGGCGACCACGACATAGGAGCGTGATGCCGATGGTGACCGACTTCTGGGCGTGGAAACACGTGTCGCAGGCCCCGAGGGCTTGTGTGGCTTCGACAAGACTATGGCGCGGGATTGATTCAAGGTGGTGTATACACGGAGCTTGAAGTCGATGAGGCGCAGGGGTGGACTGATCATCTACCATGGAGTCATGTTGAAGGTGGAGCTGGATTGAGGGGCTACGACGCAAGTCGACGGGGTCGAAGCCTATTCAGCAGGCGAAAAAAAGCGAGGGACACGTAGTTCGGACTGGAGCCCAGTGGTCTGATGGAAGCGTGAAACTAGTCATCGGTCGGTGATGATCGGTGGTACTCTGCAGTGGGGGTTGAGTGGCGTGGGTTCGTGACCCTGGAGACTCGACCGGGACAGCGGAGGCTCGACGCGTTAATAGCGGCGAGGTGTGCGGTATGCACGGGACATGGAGACGGGCCAGGGCTCTGGTGGTCATACATGTGGTGAGACAACTGCGAATTTGACTCGGGATGACTACAAGCAATGGTGAAATTCCTTCAAGTTTCAGACAGACGGTCAAGAAAGGAGCGGTGATGTTGAGTTCAGGTAACTCTTATGTGTGACACCCAATATGTGAGTTGTTCATTTTTCACGCAGGTCAGTGATCAGTGTGTGATTGCGTTGGACGGATACTCTGGAAGTTGGGAACACAAACTAGAGTAACAAAGAACTTAATTTTGCTCGAATGTTGGCTCTGGTCAAGAAAAGAAGGGACTACAAGTTGCAAGTGGAGTCACATGGAGTCTTTGGAGTAGCAGCGGTGCTCATGGGATAAACTCAAGTCCAATGTACATGGAAGTTTGACGCATGGACAAACTCAAGGTGGTGGAGAATATTCGCCAAGGTGGAGTTTGTTAGAGTTGTGTCGAATATAGTGTACAAGGTAGGTTACAGTTGGACTTGTAGCTGTATCGTGTTTACATAGGATGTGGAGTCGTGTCCTAGTAGGACACTTGTATCCTAGACCTCTCTTATATAGCGGGGGTAGACACACGATGTAACCTATGCCAACATAATAGCACAGGCGCGCAAGGGGGAGCCGGCGGCATGTGCCGGCGCCCGGGTGGCTGGTGTGCGGTATTGTGACGGTGTCACGGGGAGGAGCACCCATAGTCAAGCCCCGGGGATGTAGCCGCATCGGTGAACCTCGTTAACAAATCTCGGTGTCGTGCTCGGTTGATTGCTTGGTCCTCGGATGATCAACGGTATGTCTCTGATTTATTCTAACAGTCGACGTCGGGGAAATAGTCGTCGGAGTCCGGGGCGTCCGTGACGAAGAAGTCAGTAGTCGCGCAGAGCGCTCCTCAAAAACCTTATCACCCTTCTCCCATACAGGACTCAAAAGTCCGGTTTCAGAGGCCTACTGTCCCGACCTGCGGTGCACGCCGCAAGCCGGGATGGGGAAGATTGTAGCAGCAGCGCAGTGTTCAGGAACTGTGTGGCGAGAGGAAGAGGACCTTCTGATGTGTCTCTCTGGAGAGGAGCGACCTCTCTTATATAGGCACAGGAGAGGGACGCGAACAGGCTGCAACGGGAGGTGAAGCAACGGAGGGAGATGAAGTGAATAGGCAGCACGCGAAGAGGGTGCGCCGTTCGTATTCATTATCCACTACCGCAAAAAAAATTCAGCTCCGAAGTGACCTTTCGTTTACCCGTAGTGCGTGGAAAAAATTAGACATCAGCTCATTCACGCGGCGCAGCGCGGCAGGCGGTCGAGGTGGAGCGCGCGTGGATGTCCCTCTTGTTCTCATGCTCATACAAGTGGGGAAAGAACTTCCCTTATAAGGAGGTCCAACTCCCACTAAACTAGCAATGTGGGACTAAACTTTAATCTTATCCTTGCCTTACACAAATGGGCTAAGTGGGCCTCTAGGATTTATTTAGGAATTTCTGAAATAGTTATTGGGCTGTCCGAGAATAGACTAAATTCCAGCAGCACCGCCTCCACAAGCACGCGGGCGTCGGCGGCCACAACCACAAGCACGGCCCCGGTGGCGTGCACCGATCCAAAACATTAACGTGTGCACGATGGGTGAACAACCAGCGATGACACGTGTCTAGAATCAGTAGGAGGAGAAGGAAAAATTGCAGCGATTAATATAAGGAAGAAAAAAAGGGCGACCCCTCGCGCAGATGGAAACCCAGACACGCAACCCCCTCTCTCTCGTTTCCTCTCCTCCAGCCCGACTCCCAAATCCACATCGCCGCCGTGATTCGCCGCTGCCTCTTTCTCCGCCTAATCCACATCCCCGTCGTCACCGTTGCCGGAACAAGACAGGAGGGTGGAGGTGAGGGAGAGAGGGGAGGCTGGAGGGCGATGGAGAGAGGGGAGGTCGAACAAGGGCAGCGTGACCGCGGTGGCCGCAGGGCGAGGGAGAGAAGGGAGGCTGGACGAGGGCGGCGTGGCCGTGGTGGCTGGTTGGGTGGCTCCCTCGCTCTCGTGCAGCCGCATGTCCGACGCCATGAGAGGGTGCTCCGCGAGGTTCTTCTCCAGCGACAACGCTACAGAGTTCGGCTGTCAACAAGGTCCTCTCACGCCCCTCTTCTTCTCCCCTTGGTTAGGTTTGATATTAGTCACGCGGGTCCAATTTGTTTTCTCATATAGGTCGTCATCTTGGTCAAGGCCTGGAGCTGGCAGAGAACAAGCACGGATCGGCTACCTGGAGTCCACTTCCAAGAAATTTTGTCGGCCACATTTGAAAGCTGCATATTTCTGAGAAGGAACTAAAGGTCAATGAGCTGACGCAGCTGGGTGGCATTGCAGATATGCTGCAGCCTTGTGAGTCTGAGACTCTAATATAAGTATAGACATACATACACATACAAGAGCAAATGCATGCATCGAGTCTTCCTCTAGAGAAGGAAATGAGGTAAGCAAATAGAATGTATCTGGAATGGCCTCATGTGGATCATCTTCATCTGCTGGGTGTTGCCATAGAGTTACATAGGCTTGGGACCGTTTATTCTTTCCTTACTACACATCTACTCTCTAGACTTACCATACAGTTCATATAAGTCAACAAGAGTTTGAGATGTGAGGTAATTAGTGCTCAGCTCCTTTATTGTTTACTGCAGTTTACAGCCATTGTTAGCATACATTGAATTTATTAGTTTTACAGACTATTATGTGTCACGCGTGTGCATACAATATGAATGGAATCGATCCTGAATGAACTGATCCTGCCATAGATCACGTTGTGCAGCTAAACCTCCATTTGCGATGTTGAGCCTTGCTAGCTCAATTGCTGCAACCCTTCGAATATGAATGTGGACTGTCAAATGGGTTGCTGCCATAAGTAGAGCTTTCATTTCCTGCTCCTGCAAAATAAACAATGTGGAGCGAGTTATCTAATTGTGTCGAGTCTGAAGCTTCCATGAGCAGCCCATGGTATGATAATAAAACAAGGTATTGGATATTCATATGTGCGCTTCTCTGTATTAACTACCAGAGCAAGGATTGAACCTCATTCAAGTGAAGTGTTGCTTTCCTGATTATGTCATATACATGTGATGTTTCTTGGGTTCAATGCAGGTTGCCATTTTGTTGAGATTTGTTAGTCCAGTAAGCAAACTTCAGTTTGGGTCTGCACCATGATTTCTAAAAGGTAAGGAAATCACTTGCTTGTCTGCTTCAGTGCAGCTTGCCATTTTTTGAGATTTCTTAGTTCAGTTAGAAATGTTCAATTTGGATTTGCACCACAATTTCTAATCATTCAATGAAGGTTTGACTTTGTTGTATCCATTTATGCTGCTTCATCTACAGTGAGTTTTAAGATATATTTGATGTGGACTGCTTCATAGCATCATTGAGAGGACGTTTGAATGCGGAAAGAGTTGACTCCATTCTGCCCGTCAGTTGGTATTACCATAATCAGCTTTGCTTGAATCTCTGAATTATATGCACATCTAGATAAGGATTGTCGGTGTTTATTTTGGAGAAAATAGATTCAAAAGATATCAATTAGATAATGATTTGTCTTTCCATGTACATACTATTGTTGTATGAGATTCTTTCTACGCATAATATATACTACTTTTGGGTTTGTTACTCAGTATCTATAAACCACTCGGAATTATAGGAGTACCTCTAATTAAACAAATGGTTATTTTAAAGGTTAAACTGCTGCATACTCTGGTGTCATGATCTTGTCGCTCATGTACTGGATTTAGAAATTGGAAAGTCAAAAAAAAGGAAACTAATGCTATTGACCTCAGTTAGACCATTTTGCTGAAGACTCGAAGAACTAAACTAGCCATCACTGATGGAAGCTCTTCCTCTTTGGTGGTGGACAGAAGGAGCACGGGTGCCCGGGACAACGACAACGACAAGCCAAAGGAGACACCGTGGATTCGTTGTCCGCTTCCGCTGCTGCTCGTGCAGACTCTGCACCAACCTGGCCTTGAACTACCCCATCTTATATACACAACGCCCCCAATTTTTAGGTACGATGTCCTCTCCAGTCCCACTGTTTTCGCTGTTTAGTCTGATGATTTTCGCAGATCCGTGGGTTTCTCATGTGTGCATTTTCCCTTTATTCTTGTATCCACCAAGGCCATGGACTGGACCTGTGTGTTCATTTGAAGTGTTGGTTTGAGAGATTTTTGTGCCCTGATAATGAGTGAGGCACTTGTGATATTGTAAGTCCTGATACAAGGCATGTCCTCTTTTATCCATAAACTTTGCAATGTCCATCTATTGTAGTAAGAATTACTGAGAAATATTCTCCATCGAGCATACTGCATTTGGGTCTTTGAGAAGATTTAATATTATGGAGTTTTGCTATATGGGATTATGATAAAGGTGGATTTGGGAATTTTCTGATAGATTACAGTGATGCTACATCAAACCGTGCAATTTATAAATTAGACCACTCACTTAGTTTTTTTTTAGAGTAAGACCAATCACTTTATTATAAAGGTAAATGTTGTGTGCTTGTAGGACATTTTATGAGGGTGCAACGAGTTGCTTTATTATTTGTACAACTATCTATCTGGTTCAGATTTGGAAATTTTCCACATGGTTGAAAAGATCATGTAACCAAATTCTGTGTCAACACGTTAACAAATACATCAGCTTGATTTGTGCGCACAATCCCGTCTTAAGAGGCGCCACAAGGTGGCGCCCCAATCACTAGTATATACACAGGGGCGCGGCGCGCCTAGGTGGCCGGCCACCGTGTGATTTCTTCTGTTCTTTTCACGCATGTATATATACTGCTACCAACGCGTGTCGTGTTTATTTGGTTATAAGTTGTCTTGGTGTGCCATGTGATTTTGTTGACGTTATCGGCGTTTCAATGATTGACTAATTGAAAAAACTATTTTTCTTTTCTTTTCTTGATGTCTTTTATTTTGTTAATATTCGTTCATTATTCACTTCATCTCATGTCCATGTTTTTGCCCCTATAGAATAAATAAACTAGTTCCTCAAGGGAGCTACGGACCTAGGCAGCAAGCAAACTATTACATTTCCCATGTAAAGCAAAATTATGGTATAGGTCAAGGTCATCTTGAACCCTAAAATCTAATATGGTGGTGTCGTGGTGATGACATTAGAAATCCAACTTCCAAAGTTTCAACAGAATTCTTGCCTTCTGTATTACTACATCAATGCCTCCTTCGGCTCACCATTTCCTTTCTTTGCCACCTTGGAAGCCCCTACTATGTATGTGACTCATGTTCGTCCTCCTCAACCGCATCCACGCTTACTATCAGACCCTGCCCCCACCCCCCACCCCCCGCCCCATGGAGGGATCAGATTGTTCCTCGGGTGCGAAGGGTGTCAAGGATGGAGGTGGTGGATTTGAAGAGATAACCAAGGGAACGAAAGAGGGATACGCCATGATGAAAGAACTGAGAGCGCAATAAATCCTGGATGCAGGCGAGGCACGTCAGGAGAACTCGCAATTCTCTCTCACTGATATGTGAGCACCACTAGGCATGGGAAGCACGAGAAAGGAAACGCGAGCAGCAGGAGTCTGGGTACGCTGGCCCTGTCTCTCTATGTGTGTCTTATTGGCTGAGGGGAGGCCGAGACACCACTTTGTTTGGGATGCCGTTTGTTAGTCAGGACTGACCGATCAAGACTGCGACATGGCAAACAACGTTTGCTACGTCTCGGTTCATCGGTTCTGTACATGCGTCATGTGGCACACAATTCCACTTCAAAAGATCGCCTATTGGTGGAGTGGAGATCGTGGGAATCTTTTTCCCACGATCTTCTGGCTGGATGTTGACCCATTATTAAACCACTGAAATTCTATCTCGGGTAATTCCCCGCCGAGTGTGAAGAGACTTAGCAAGCCCATGCAACCTTCTGGCAGGAGGGTTGCAGGGCACTCGGGGGCTACTATCGAGGATGTGCCATACGGGTGCGCTAAAGCAGGAGACTCAGGGCATCCATGGCCAGGATCTGAGTCAACTTCTCGAGCCCAGCTGTAGATCAAGGAAGACAGGAACTTCCAAGCACGGAAGTGGCAAGGCAGCATCGCCCAATACGGTCACCGATGGTCTACTCCGACCCATGTTACCCTAGCTTAACCAAGTATATAAGGCAAGCTATGGACCTTTTCGAAGGATCCAACATATTTTAGACCTAAGGTTCTCACCTACCACCATCTTCCCCTCCACCACCAGCCAAGGGCATGTAACTTGTAACCCAATAAACTGATCTCTCGGAGATCCTCCGATCACCGGCAAGCACTTGAGCAATACAACCACTAAAGGTAGGATTAAGGGTCTTACCTCCTCCCACAAGGTCCGAATCTAGGTGAACTCCATGTCTTGTTCCTTACCATTTCGATGTGCCACTCACATACCCCTCTCGAAACAAATATGTCGTCACTCGACAACACCGCCGGTCTCAAAGCACCGACAACCAACATGTGGAAAGGCAGGCTACACTAAACGTTGGAGCACGTCCTTTGTTCAGCCTATTTGCGAGGTGGCATTGTAAATGGATTTTCTATGCATATGTATGTGCACTGTAATTTCTATTGTGTTGCCTTGGTCAGTGGACCGATCTTTTAGGCTTTTGTAACAACTGAGCACCTGGTAACAAAGTAAGGTTGCGCGCATCAATCAACACAAAGGCCGGTGTCGTGCCACTAAAATGTATTCATTGTGCATATTATTACATAGTTCTTCCTTGCTACGATGTTCCATCCATTTTGTTCACTTCGCTGCGAAATAGAAAGGTGCAACACAACTTTTCCCTGAATGCATAATACACGAAGAGCCAATCTTGTCTACATCGCCGCGCGGTTGTGGTACTTGTAACGCCTGTCGCAGGCGAGGAAGTAGGCAAAGTTGAATGTCCCCACCGCCGCCAGCGCCCAGTAGACGTTGTCCAGCCTCCCGTGGTCTATGTTCTCCGGCAGCCACGCCGTGAACCGCGTCACCATGTCCATGAACATGGTGCTCGAGAAGAACCCCAGCGCGACGAGCATCGGCGCCATGGCCGTAGCCAGGCTCCGCAGCGCCTTGGGGAACTCCTGGTAGTAGAAGGCCATGTTGCCAGGAAAGTGCAGGGCCTCCCCGACCCCTGCGATTCCCATCGGGAACAGGAGCCACATCACGGACATGGGCACGCCGGGCTGCGCAAGCCTCCGGCGCTCCACCAGTGCGGCGGCGACCATGGCCCCGACGTTCAACACGTGGCCGATGCCCACACGCTGTAGCGGGGTCGGTGGCGTGCCGCCGGTGATCTTGCGCCAGATAGGGAAGACGGCGCGGTCCAGGACCAGGGTGGCCAAGATGAACGAGACGCGGCAGCTGACGCCGACCGACCCCGCCGGGATGCTGAAGTGTGGTCCGACGGAGCGGTCCATGGCGAGCGCCTGCAGGACGATCATGCCGATCATCACGCCGATCGACATGAACAGCAGTATGCCGGATGACCACAGCGGGAAGACGCTGACGATGGCCTTGAGGTCCTCCACTTGCTGCACCGTGCACAGCCGCCAGGCGCCAGCTGACGCATCCCCGGACCCGGATGATTTGTCGCTTGTGGTGATCATGGCTGCTCGATTCAGAAATCTGCAACAACAAGGTCCAGCGGATGCATGATTCACCAATCCGGTGTCTTGTTTGGAAAGCAGCTACAGAGGAAATGTCACCTACGTACTAGCTTACCTTAAGCTTTTACTTGGTGCTCCGTCGCCGGACGGGTCCACAACGGCGCCGGCCCCCACATTGTACTGCACACTGCCTTGCGCACCGCCGACTTTGATGCTACCCTTGCGCACGGCGGCCACGATGACACGAGCCAGCTCTGTGTACGGGCTGGCCTTTGTCGCCGGCATCCGGTAGTAACATACGCCCAAAAGAAGCATGATTGTGCCGAATGCCGTCGTGGCGAGGCAAACACCAAAGCCCACCGCCCATGACACGCTGTCTTGGATGTAGACGATGGCTGTGTCGCCGAGCATGAAGGAGGCGTAGAGGAAGACCAAGTACCAGTTGAAGAAGCTGTCCTTGTCGTGCGTGCTGCTGAATTGGTCGGCGCCCATCGTGGCGATGTTGAAACGTGTCCCACCAGCGCCAATGGCGAGAAGGCAGATGGCAGCGTACAACACGAAGAGCTGCCCGGGGGAACCTTGCTGGCACTCAGCCGACGGCAATGTGCAGTGTGGCGGCCGCAGGGACGGCAACGCCGCGGTGAGCGTGAACAACACAAAAGCCTGTATAATGAAATTGCAAAAATATATTAATAAACTTTTCATCTTTTGCCAGGGACTAATTGGCTAAAGTGTGTGTGAGTTATAGTTTTGTTGCAGTGCTTTAATTGTTTTGTTGCATAAAAGGGTAGACAGTACTGAAAATAACTAAGGGCACGGTTTACATGTTTTACAAATTAATGGAGTAGGAAAAATAAAAATTCCTATAGGAATCCTCCAAAAATCTTACAAATCAAATGAGCCCAAAGTGATTTGGTCTATGGTTTGTTGCACTCATTTGTTGTGATAAGGGACTGTTGGTGTTGCAAGAATATTAAGGTTATTCTGCGGTCATGTTTCCTTATTTATTTATTGTGGGTGATGTTCTCTTACTGATATGATCAGATTCTTACAATGGTAAATGATGATTTATTGACATGTTGCAAACATATAAGCAAACTGTTTGCACCTAAAAAATAACTAGTGCAAAGAGTGAGTTATTTCTCATGCGCTTAAGAATTTGCACATCCATTTTTGCATGGGTGATATAATCATCACTATTAACTTTCATGTCAAGCGGGGATTTATCTTCTCAAACCTCTCTTATCTCATAATATTCAGGCGTAAGGTTCCTGGTAGTTGTTTATTCACTTTTGGATATGAAAATATCAGCGTATGCATTGTTTAGTTGCATGAAGGAGCATGTGTCGGTATTTGTCATTATCGTCGGACAAATGTGAAGTTGTCATGCGTGCATAATTCTTATGGTTATTTTGTTAGATAGAGGACGACATGTTTTTCTCGACAGTATATTACATGACAGGACCATATGAGTAATTGTGTTGGACATCGAGCAGTGAGTTTCTTTTTATTAGCAGAAAAAAAATAAGAGGAGAAATCTACTGCCAATTACTTAAATGGAACGAAATTATGCACGAGAAGGTTCAGAAAAGGAATTGGGACGCTCTATATGACTAAGTAGACTAAGTAGACGATCCACACCAACATATTTATCTTAACTTGAACGATGCCACCTCAACATGCGACCATGCATGAAAAAAACTCAAGTGTTTTAATTATATTATCTTACTTATATTCAATAAATATTCATAATTTATATAATAATCACATGTATTTTTAGTTTTGCGCTCTAATATTATTAGTCCAAATATTAATGCTCATATTCCTATATAATCACATCTCTTATCTCAACTTGACACTATTTATCTACAACCGAGTAGGTTCCCACTAACATATTTATCTCAACTTGACACTATAATCACATCTCTTTTAAATATTTATGTTCATATAATCAAATTTCATCTGGTTATAAGGTGTGTTTCTTGACCATTCTTTGTATCGCTGCTACTTATATTTTGGCTCTATATATGAGGGACCAGTGTGCCATGACGTTTGAAAAGTTGTTATCGTCTCTCAAAGTTGGTCGGAACGTGGTGCGACAAATTAATTCGGTAGGGTTCGGACCAGAACGTTGATGGCGGCACCGGCGAGGATGACGGGGAAGCAGCCGAGGTAGGAGTCGGAGAGGACGGCGCCGGCGATGGGCACGAGGTTGAGGGAGCCCCGGACGACGTTGGCGATCTGCGCGGCTTTGACGCCGTCCACGTGGTACTCCTTGAGCAGGTACACCAGCATGTTGCTGGTCGTCCCGTTGACGGCCAGCCCCAGCCCCAGCATGGTGGCTGCATGCATGTTTTACACACCACACCGTGGAGTGAGTGAGCATGAAAACACGGATGGTGAGAGAGACAGAGAGGCTGCATCCACGTACCAACTATGAAGGGAAGAGTGATCCATCCTCCTCGCTTTCCGCCTGCCTTCGTCTGGGCTTCTTGATCCTCGAGGTACTGAGGTCTCGGGGAGCTGTCCATCTCTGGCTAGCTGTTGATCCTCCTACTAGTTGGTGGTCTGGTCTCTGGAGGGCTGGAGATGCACGGTATATATAGCACATGGAAATGAGCCATGTTGCTGCTGGGCTGGGTACGTTGCTGGTGGTGGCAAAATAATGATAAACAAAAACACTACGACGCCTGAGAGATTCCCAATCATACCAAGATGGAGCCGCGTCTGTCCGCATCGGGGTTGAAATAGCCGCAGGGCCCAGTTCAGTGACGAAAATGTTAACGAGTTTTATTTTGCTGGGACAAAAGTGAATGTTAACAGTGATGATATAGCAAGATGATGGCATGACCCTTGGTGCTCTGAAAATGCCATTAAAATCTCATTCCTTGGACTTTTTGACATATGTCAGAGTCAGGATTGCACCCTGGCTGAATTCGCCGCTGTTGATTTTAACATCTCGTTTGTGTTGCTTTGTCTGATGAGTGGCTTGATAGAGTTGCACATGTCGGAGACTTATCTCTCAACACTCTTCCTGATGGTATGGTTTGGTCCCTTTCCAGCAATCGCAGATTTACTACAAAGACAATGTATGAGTGGTTAAAAAAATATATTGTTGTGTCCCATTGGAAAGCATGTCTCCCCCTGAAAATCAAGATTTTTTGCTTGCAATTATTTCAGAATGCTATTTTGACACATGATAATATGCGAAAAAGCAATTGGCCCGGCAATCCTTCATGTTCTTTTTGTGATAATGCTGAATCTGCCAATCGCTTATACTTTACTTGTTCTCTAGCTCGCTTTGTTTGCAGGTTTTTTTGGAGAGGCTTTAGGGACTGATTGCTGCCCTACCAACTTAAGGCAAAGTTCTGCTTGGTTACATCGATTCCTTCCTGGAAATCTGGTGGAAATTTTATATGGTGTGCATCGCTGAAATTTGCTGGGTGATTTGTCCACCCGTAACAACGTAACATTATTTGATGGGCATATTTTTAGACATTTCCTGGAGGGAGGTTGTCTTCACTTCTTGCTCTTTTACTTTGTACTGGGCAGCTGAAGGTGGATGATCATACTTCATTCCAGGCTGGGGTGGAAGCGGTTCTGATGACGGCGTCATTCATGGTTGATTGTGCAGAGGCGCTGAGAAGGCTGACGATTCAAAACACAATGGATGCTTGAAGCCTTGTCTTCCTCTGGACGACCTCGGATTATGTTTCCTTTGGTGTTGTTGCCTGATGCTTGGTGTTTCATACAATATTATTAGGTTGTTGTTTTGGTGTAGTAAAACTCGTATCAGTGTTTAGGTTTTTGTTCCGCGACAGTGTGCGCAATGGATTTCCTACTGGTGCTCCAGTTCGCTCCCCGCTGTTTCCTCTCCTTCGTTTTGTTGTTCTATATGTTTCGTTGTGAACGATCTCTTCTCTTCCTACTTATAAAAAAGGTATAAGATTTTGTCATATGGTCATTTCTCGTCCAACCTTACATACATTTCCCCCTTCTTCTTCTCTTTTCAATCTCCCTTCTTCTTCTCTTTTCTATCCCCCACCCCCCCTATCTTTGGTTTATTCCAACAGTTTTCCCTAAAACCCACCTCAAATGCCTCACATCTTATTGACTTACCAAATTTTTTTATGGAACTGCTTAAGGCCATATATTAAGTATTACAGGTCCTTACAAACACACAGTTATAGAAAAAATATGCTCAAACTCTTGGTGGTGCCGAAGTCTTGTTCCTCCTAGACTATTTATATGGCCTTAAGACTTCACCGGCAAGCCCGTGGATTCGCCTTCAATTTGTCTGCCGCTCCGACGATCGGTGGCGGAGAGGAGAATATCGGTACCTTCACTCCGGTTAGTAGTTTAGATTAGGTTTTTTTTTAGTCCTCGCAGGTGCGGCGCTCAGGTGGATGGCGGCGCTTCTTCTTTCTGTTTGCATTCTGGGCTTCGATCCTCCTAGAGTTGCGGTGAGATTAGAATTTCTCGTCATGTTGAGAGATTTGGTGTCATGTGCTTCAGATCTATGCAAGGATTCAACGACGCCGACTGCGGCTCCAGGACGCTGGTCCTTAGGGGGACATGCATGAAGACTTCCCGGCTATTATCGACAAGGTCAAACCATCTCCTGTAGGGGAGCGGCGACAGCGGCATGTTGGCAGCTTGTTCTGGCGGCTGTAGTGGTCGTTCGGTGGTCTCAGAATCTTGATGTTATTTTATTATGTTTGAGATGCTTTATATTCTTGATAAACTTTTATAATAGATCTGATCCTTTTAGCAAAGAAAAATATGTAGGTACTTACGGGCTAACCTAGAATATTTGTATTCCCATTTGCAACTAATAATTATCCTCTTCGTCAAGCCTTACATATGTTTCCCCCTTCACTCTCCCCGTTGTTGATTTTTCCTCCAATCTCAGATTTTCTCTCAATTTTCCCTAGAAACCTCCTCAAATGCCCGCCTCGTATTGACTTCCAAAATAAAATTATTTGTTTGCTGGTAATCCAATAAATGCTCACTGAATAATTGTCTATCAAATAAAATCCTATTGTTTTATAAAGTCACATTAATATGCAGAGTTAAATTATGAAATAACCCACTAGAATATTTATGGCTGTATTGCAATCCGTAGGCAATTATCTAGTGTATTAAATATTTCCGTGGCTGCCCATAATGAGAATATCATAATTAGTACTATTAAGCACGCCAACTAGGCAATTTTGATGAAGTGGCATACAATTAAAAGAAGAAAGAGAGAACTGAATATCATATTATGATGATGTATCATAATAAATGTTATGCTACTATGTGTCATGTATGTCAATAAATAAGGTCATCTATGATACTAATATATGATACCATGTATTACGAAGATAGTATTATACACTAATACAATATGCATGATAATATATGATACTTCCTACCAGCCAGCAATTGGTGAAAATGGGGTCAGAGAGTCCAGGTGAAAACAAATAAAGGTGAGGACCAAGACTGCATGCAAAGCGGAGGGAGACGGACCTGCATGCAACAGGGAGTTAATCTTGCCTTGGTCCTCGGGATTTAGCCGGCTGGCCTTTCGTCAAACCCGGATGAACTCAGCAGGCACACACCGTATCCCTTGTACCAAAGTGTCGACTACGATAGATAAATTACCATCTTATAAAGATAGACACGTCCACGTCTGTCCGGCATGATTATTAATAAAGCAACATGATTATGATACTTTTTTGAACTTAGTACAATCGTAGGTGTTCACCCACACGCGCATATACGCTCATACCTACCACTTCCGTCCTGGTTAAACTAGTCTCTCTAGTATTTTGGATCATATTTTAACTATAAGTTGAACGAATAAGATATAAGTTATATGTAGCAAACATAATATCAATAGGAACTACATTCAAGTGCGAATCCAACAATATAATTTTTGGTGACATATATTAGCATTTTGCTAGTGAAATATGTGATCAAGATATGACCAAAAATATGAGAGGACTAATAAACCAGGACATAGGTAGTATAAACTCATGCACGTACATCCTACCCTTATAAGCATCTTTGACATACTGAATCGACACAACATCTAAATTAAGATTTGACTGCTGTGATGATAAAAGTTTCCGATAGAAAGAAATTTATTCCGGAAAACAAAGGTGTGCAGTGAATAAGTGATTGAGATTTGTTTGAAGACGTTAATTAATGTGTCTATGGACATGTATGAGCGAAGTGCGCTGCTCTGTTCCACACGATATATTTTCTTTTCCGGGACATCCGGCGCGGCCTATTTTCGCAAAGCTCCTTTCAACACAGTTACTTAACAAGCGGCTTTTTTTCCGGACATAAAGGAGCAACCGCTTCGATTATAAAATCGCCAGCGTTTCTTTCACAGTGAAAGGGCTACACACAGGTTTAGTTATTATTGCATCTGTCTCTTTTCTCATCATATTTCACATCAACGAGTCCTTTTCATTATTTGATTTCCCCATCATTCTTTCATCACGTCAGTGGCCTAAGCTTTCGCCATTTTTTTGCCTCTGCTCCTTTTTTCATGATGACGGGGAAACAACTAAAGGAGTGGCTCTGTTGTAGCTCCATCTGATCTGACCAACATCAATCCGGATGGGCTGGCAAAGCCTTCTTCTTCCTTTTTATTGTCTAAGAAAGGCAAAGTCTCCATACCTACCTACTAGTGTACTGCTGCTATCTCTCTTGTTTTTAAGTGAAAAAGGACATTACTGTGCCTGCTTTATGGAAAGCAGATGTTTTAGAGAAAACGTTGCTGCGTGGTGCATTTCGTTTGCAATAAAGCAGTGGAAGCAAAGCGATTCTCTTGCTTCTTCTGCGTGGATACTGTCTGTCTCTGCAGCACACATCAGGTACACGTTGCTATGAATATGCATGATACGATGTTGGCTGCTTTGATTATTGAGTGGATGATAACATGTCGACAAAGTTTAATTCCCGTGTATACTCTTCCCCTGAGACTGCACGGTGAATTTCTTTTCAGTCAGGTCATGCAGCGTACATGCTAGTAACTGGAGTGGTAAATTAGGTGATCGGTTAAAAATCGACAAGGTAAAAGCATCACAGCTGGCCTGACGGCCTATTCTTCGCCATCAACAGACAAGATTTCGCTAAATCCTGCGCTGGGCTGGCGCCCATGTAGCGCTCGTACGCTTGGGGCGAGCCATTCTATGACGGTTTTTGTCGGGTTTTCTTTGGCCGGTTTTTAACTGAATTGTTTACTTCGGCCTTTTATGTAAAATAAATAAATAATATTGTGAGTTGTAAGAATAAAATTTTGAATTGGAAAAATGTTCATTAATTAAAAAATATGTATGGACTTCAAAAATATTCACGATGTAAAAAATGGTTCACAGTAAGCCCATTCTAGATGAACAATCTGTCACTTTGGGAGTAGGATCGTTTGAATAGGATTTTTTTCCGTACTAGTTTCCTCAAGGAATTTGCAAGTATGATTACGAAGGACTCTAAGCTTCACAAATACTGAAAGCTTGTCTCTTATTCCATCATATGAAAACTGCTATGCGTTAGGAATGGAGAATGTTTGCTCTTCCATCATATGAAAGTATAACCTTAGTATCGAACAACAAAGAATTGTTTATATTTGATTTGCATCACAAAGGGCCGCTCATACACATTGCAAAATTATTTTGTTCATATTTCAATATGTCCAACATCATATACATTACTGTTAAGAGGCTGTAGCTTGACAGTTCCCGAGATTTTCATTGATTTTGGTTCACAAACAACTCCAGTATCACATGTTTGCTACATCTGATATGAGAGTGGTTTGTTAGTCCACATGAAAAAATATCTAGGGAACAATGAAACTAGAGGGCCCCATGATAACATATATCATGTTGGACTTACGAACAGAGCAGTCCTATAGTTTCGGTGGACAACATTCATTGATTCAGATAAAATACAATATAATAGTCCTTCGATGTCGAGGAAAATTAAGGGTTAGGGACGCCTTTGACCTCGAGTGATCCATACCCTAAACCCCTAACCCCTTGCCACGAAATGCCTAACCTAGAACCCCCGCATTCTACAACTCGACACAGGTAAGGGTCGCCTTGTTTGCATATTGGTTGACTTTCAGTTCGTCGAGGCTCTCTTCATTTCTCAAGTGGTTGTATGGTGGGAATTCCCTCACTTGTATTCATACTGTCAGTGATGGTCGAGCCCGCCCCCTCCTGTTACCAATGTCTCACATGAGTTAGGCAAGCAGATCGTGTCCCCCCCCCCCCCCCCCATGATAACAGTCGGGCTCCTTCCTCCGGAACATCTCTTACAAAGAAGATCTCGTCGCGATGAAAGTCAATACATATGCAGCAAGGTGACCCTAACCTCTGTGCTATTATCTTATTCCAAACACACATGGAGATTCACCAAGAATGAACTAGTTTGAATTTATTGTTTGTAAGTGTAATTTACGCCCCTCCCCCCTACTGAATATAGAAAGAGAAACACATTTTTATCATAAAAAATGCTCATCAATTAGCATCACATGGCAATAGCTATTGATCCATACCACATCATAGCATTTTTTATTTCCTCTTCTTCCAATTTCATCATATCATTTCTTATCTTCCTTTTATTTTGTTTTTTCCTTTCCTTTTCTTTCTCTTCCCTATTCTTTATTTCTGTTATCAATAATGCTAAACTCAAGTGCTATATAAGTACTCCATTTTCCATGATATAGCAAAAAAAAATTCAATTTCTTTAGCATATACCATAACCTCTGTGAAGGATATCACAAAATGCCCTTGTATCTTTACCACACCCTGCAGGATACATATGATGACACTATGCTAGGTCACGTGAATTACTGGTCTTGTATGATTTTCCATGAATTAAAACGACAATATCCCGCTTTTCGGTGACCTAACCTTGCTTCCCTCCAACCGGTGTCGGTCCCTCCCTCTTGTTTGGATCCACATGGTCTAGGCACGGGACAAAGACCATAGGTAGGAACTTCCAACCAATGTCCAACCATGAGGTCATGTGGCCCTAGTTCAGATCTTGAATTTTCGCCATTCAAATCTTAGAAATGTAATTATTGTACTGAATATAGTAGGTGGGCCTTGAAAAGAGCCAGGACCTGACACGTGTCATGTGATGACCTATGTTGAGTGTAGAAAAAGTTTCCACACCAATAGAAGAACGAGCCCCACATTTCCTTCACAAGTCCGACCCTTTCCCTCTCGAAACCCCGATCCTTCCTGTGAGACGGTCTAGTTTCTACACAGTCTCCATGAAGACTTCAAGCGAAACGCTCCTAGATTTTTACCGCACCCTTCAAGGCACATATTATCACACATGTGCCAGGTCACGTGAAGTTCTGGCCTCGTATGATTTTTCATACATTTAAATGACAACATCCAACATGCCCGTGGCCTAGCCTTGCCACCCCCTCCCGGTGTAGGGTGCTCCATCTCATCGGATGCACATGCCCTAGGAATGGGCCAAAGACCATAGATAGGAACTTTGAACCCGTCTCCGGCCATTGCAACCACCGCCTCTTGGTCCTTTGCCAATTGCTCGGGTGGTGCCTCAACAACTTCCACCACCGCAACATGCTCAGGGGTGCAAGAGGGACCCGCCGTCACAAGCTCCTATATGTTAGGTCACTACTAGGAGAAAGCCTACTAGTAGCGCTTGAAATACCTATAGCAGTAGCGCTGCATTGACCAGCGCTACTGCTAACGTGCTACAGCTAAGTTGAATCAGTAGCGCTGCCTTGACCAGCGCTACTGGTAAGTATGGTTAGCAGTAGTGCTGCCAGGATGAGCGCTACTGCTACCTATCTGTAGCGCTGCAACAAAGCAAGCGTCGCTGCTAATCCAGCGCTGCCGCTAGATGCCTTCTAGCGTTACTGCTAGTATTCCCTCTTTCACAGATTTGTTCCCCCTCTATGTATTTGGGATGTATTTGTGCATGCTCTATACAGTAGTTTCATCAGATCATAATAAACATACACTATTCTCATCATATCATACACATACAGTAGTCTTGTCATACCATTATCATCATCATCATCATCATTACTCAACACAAATATCATCACATCTCGAAAATAGCGATACACAAGTCATGTCATGTCTCGAATAAGTGCAACTGCATGGTCATGGCACATACACAAGTTTCATCATCTCTATCTAAACCATGACGTAGAAGAGAAGAGCGATCAGCATGAGCAAGAGCGCGACTATGTAGTACTTCTTGAGGCACCGGCGGTTTTGCTCCGCTCTTGCCAGAGCGTCCACCTCAAGTAACTACTTTCCGCTTCAGCTCTGCTGTCGAACCCTCTGTGGCTAGCACCTGGGTACTTGTCCACCCGGGCCTGAGCGTCTGGCCAGTGGTCGTATACTCCTGGAACCCTCCCAACGAACACG
Organism: Aegilops longissima; assembly: GCA_021605205.1. NCBI lineage: Eukaryota > Viridiplantae > Streptophyta > Magnoliopsida > Poales > Poaceae > Aegilops > Aegilops longissima. Next base: position 24,584,443 of record CM038682.1, read on the forward strand.
GCGTAGCAGTCCTTCGCCATCTTTGATCTATGTACCTGCATCATCAGTTGATGAATTCAACGATAATATGCAACATAATGTACTTCAGAAAACAAAGAGGCATAATTAGCAAAATACAAGCAACCTATAGTAAACATAAATAACGAAGTTCCTCATACCCGAACTAATTAACTAGAGCGATCTACGCTAGTTCAGGAGGACGGTTTAATTACATCACATAGTTTCACCGTGCATAAATTCAAAGTTTTGCCATAGAAAGATAGTAGTGACACATTGTCGTCGACAAATCAGTCCTCCATGTCAGCGGTCCAATCTTCATAGTCAAGGAGGAAGCACCCGAGCTTCTTGCAAAGCTTCAGGTCCACACGCTGAGCGAGTAGCAGTGCTCGGACATCATCCCACGTGATTGGCCCATGGTAGAACATCCATGTTGGTCCGAGGACCTGCTTCATGATCACTTGGGAAAGTTCACACTGTATGTGATACAACTCAGCTCAGATTCGATGATCTGGTGTTTTTCCTATGCTTGTGGCCCAGTTGACAATCTCGGCATCGTTGGTAGTAGCTGACATGCGAAGGCGTTGATTATCCCTTCCATACTCGAGCATGTGATGCATGAGGTAGAATCCATCAGCCTTACTGTTGTACAGTTGCTGGATGTAGTAGAAATCGGTCTTATGGCCGAAAGCCAGCCCGTTCTTCCTATGTTTTTTCACCTTGATATATCCACCAGACTGGCTGAAGGTTAATAGGGCACTATCGAGAACACTCTTTATGTGCGTGTAATCCTTTTTCTTGATGTTCTTCATGAGTCCAAGTACATAGCATGGGAGTATTCTGGGTACAGAACGATGAGGATGCCCCCCCCCCCCAACGCTGCGCTACTGTTGATGCCCTACCTATAAGCATTTCCCTAGTAGTGGGTGATACTGAAGCAACCTAAAGAGGCCATCAACAACTTATTCAAAATGTTGAGGTATAGGCAATTGAGCCGCTCTATAGGAATGACATATGTTTCAACTACGGCGATCTATGCCACTATGTTGGAAAATGCCTCAAGCTGAAAATGCTTTATTCCGGGCCACCATATGGACAACTACCTTAATTGGGTTGGGGGTCATGTTGGATGCTTAATATATTGGTAGTTCCAATAGGGGTTTGAGATGTCACCATGTAAATGTGACGAGGAAGAATTCTAACCAGTGGATTAACTTCAACAACTATGGAATTGTGATGGTTAAATATGGCGATATATTGATGGATTATATTGAAGAAAGAATTTCTGAAGTTTGGGATACCAACTGACCTTGGTAGGTGAAAAGTTTGGAGTATAACTAATATTTGGTCAGATTTCCTGGAAATAAAATGTTCCATTATTTGGCACAACTTCCCTCAAACAATCAGAAAAAAGGTAATGATGTTGGGAGAGTTAATGTGAAGATTCTATCCTAGGATGGTGATCTTCATGGTGATGGGGAGCTAATTTAGGTGTCAGTCCAAATCAGGGAGATTCCTCCTAGATTGTGTACTTTTTTGCGATTGTGTACTTGTGAGGTCATTTCACACACGAGAAGTGTTTTGATATGCTGCTTGATTGCGATGGAATCTTCAAGTCCTTTGGATCCAACCAAAATTCCTCTAGAAAGGGTCATGGAAATTAAAACGAATTATATGCCTTATTGATAACTAAGTGGGATGAGGAGCTAGTCGAGGACCCTGCAGATCATGTGATGATTAAAAGGATGACTTTCATGATGATGAACTCCTAGCACCAAAGAAATAGGATGAGAAGGGTGACAGATCGAAAGATATGCATGATGGTGGTGGTAATGGGGGTACTAAAATGTCCCTTATCATTTCTCCTCACATTCCTACGAAAAGAGGATGCATTAATTAAGTCATGTGCTGCAAATAACAACTGCAATAGTTTTCAAGATCTGGTTGACTTTAATCTAGTGAACTCTAAGGATAACATGAAGATGCCAGAGGTGGATAGTACCATCAAAAATTTGTAGGACGTAAATCATGTCAGGTAGCAATACTAGGAACAAGGGGGAGATCTCTAAAGGTAGCAAAAGGAATATGGTTGCTACAGGGGGAAAAAGTGATGCAACCAGAATTGGAGATATCCCTGGGGGGCTACTGTTATTGTTGAAGAAAATCAAAGTAACCTACAAGATTTGTCACACAAAGTGCACAGTGCCAATGGATAATGGGGAGACACAGGTGAATAATTCTAAATTTCCAACTCCTGTTGAAGCATTGCAATTCGGAGTTTCAAAGGGAACAAGATAAATGATGGAGGCAAAAGAGAAAGCGAATGTTTTTGTGTAACCTACAACGCAAAAGTGAAAGAATCATGAGAGATGGGGTTAAAGTGCTCAATAGAGTTGTTTCCCTCATGGAGATGAAGAATCTGTAAAAATCTACTCCAAAAGGTAAAATCGTAATCTAAAAAACCCTTCGCGACTATTTGCAGTTCTAATCTAGCACATAATCTTCCCTAGTTAAGGTGCATTTAGAAAATAACAATGAGAATATTGCTCGCAACTTCGATGAATTTAAAGAGATCGAGATTGCTAGGATGTGTGCTTTGAAACATAATCATCCAAATGATTTCCTTCATGCTAAATTGATCTTACTCTGGAAAATGTGCTAGAGGAAAATTTGAAAAACACTAAATTGCATGTCGGACTTGAATATATTTCTGACCATTCATTAGAATTTGGTCATGAAAGTCATTTCGATGAATGTGAAGAAATTAAGTATGAATTTAGAAAAGTGATGGTTTACAACACAAAATTCACAAATTATATAAAAACAGTTATTATCATGATAAAATCATATGAAACAATAGAAGGTTGAATAACCCTAGCAAGGTTGAGCTTGTTGCCTTGATGGTGCGTGCTCCACAAATTATTGCTTCGTTGGAAATAAGAAGGAAGCCCGGGCTTTTGAACTTATTAGGCAATAATTGAGGTTTTTTGGAATTGGTTGACTGCTAGTTGTACTCCATGAGGTGTTCTTTTGGGTATTTGTGATGATGAGTTTAAACTGAATTATTGGTCCATTACGACCTTCTTTGTCTCATGTTCCATTGGAACAAAGATGGTGGTTTAATTTGTGCTTCCTTGTGGTGTGCAGCTCTAGTTGTGAGGAGAAAACAAAGTTTTATTGATGAAATTACTGAGATATGTACTATATGTATTGTTCTATCTTTATTAGTGGGGATTTCAATCTCACTAAATGTAGTGTAGTCAAGAACAAGGGGGAAATTGATAATGCATATCTAGCAATTTTAATGATATGAGAAATGGTGATGGGCTCATAGAACTCAAGCTGACCAATAGGTAGTTTACATATCCGAATAATCAGGGAAATTTAGTTATGGCTACCCTAGATAGGATTTCATGTCTACTTGTTGGGATGATCGCCTTGGCAAACTTTTCTGCTTTAGGTAGAATAGTTAGTGACGACACTGGTCTATTAGTTTACACTTGGGTCAACTCCTCTCCATCTAGAAATATCTTTGGATTTGAGGTGATTGGAGGTGCATGGTTGTGCGCAAATTATTTCAAATTCCTAAAACTCTCCTTGTCTTTAACTGGTCCTGTAGACGTGTGGAACTTCAAAACTAGATCTCTAGAAAGCAAATGAGGAAGGTGTATTAACAATGAAGCAGCTAAAGAAGCAGAAAAAGGGACCAAGTGGCAGAATATAACTGTTTGGATATAGTGAACTCAAACCTTGCTACAATAAGAATGTGATAAAATGAAGCACATTAGTGTTGAGCTCAATAAAATTTGGAAAATGGAATAAATTAAAGTGAGACAATATTTGAACTTCTTGAGGGGGATGGAACCACATTGTATTTCCATGTTGCTAATCAAATGGGATGGAATGATTACCCCTTAGAGGGTCCCGAGGATATGGTATATAACACGCCGATACGCTTAAGGTTGTTGTAGATTGTAATAAAAAAGACCGTCTTTGCAAGGAAGATAAAATCCAGTCCATTTTGTGGAAGATTTTTTGGAGCACGTGACATGGTCAACCAAGAGAAAAAAATTTAAATGTTAGATGGAGATTTATGTGAGGAGGAGATTAAGGTGCTAGCTTTCATCTCTTATGCAGAACGTTCCCTAGGCTCATATTGGTTTTTAGTCCCTTCCACGAAAAATTATGGAAGGTGATAAAGAGTGGTATCTGTAATCTATTTCAAGATGCCATACAGGCCACGGTGACCTATATGGCATGAACTTTGCAACTGTAGTCCTCATCCCCAAAGAAGTTGATTCCGCTCATTTAGAAAAATACATGCCTATTGCCCTCATGAATTGTGGTTTCAAATTTATCCAAGGCTTGTTCTTTCAATATGGGAAAAAAAATCTATGGATAGACTTATCTCTAACAACTAGACCGCTTTTATCAAAGGGCGGTAATTCTTGATAGCATAGTTAGTTCCCATGAAATTATTCATGAGGTGCGCAGAAAGAAAGGGGATGGCTTGATCTTAAAGTTGGATTACGGAAAAGTGTATGTCAGAGTAGATCGGGAATTTTTAGATAGGATGCTTTATCAAAGGGGCTTTAGCAAAAAAATAATACAAAGAAGAACCCTTATTCCCCAGGGCATTGAGATTGTGACAACCATTTCTTTGAAATGGGGAAAGGCTTACAACAGGAAGATCCTCTCTTGCATATCCATTTTAACTTTCTCACGAACTCTATTACTAAGATGCTTACTAAATGTTTTGGCCATGGTATCATTCTTGAGCTCCTATCTGATTTTGGGGCTGAGGGCTATCAGTCTGCATTATGCGCACAACACTCTAATTTTTATAAAAATAGTAAAGAAATGACCCTTACTATGAAATGAAAGTTAGCCTTGTTTGAGCAAATCTCTGTAATGAGACTAAATGCATAAAAGTAACCTCGTTCCTATGAATATTGACAAAATTGATATTCTATTGTTTGCTCAAATTTTTTGTTGCAAATCCAGTGAAATTCCTATTAGGTACCAAGGGACCTTTGCCAAAAAAATATCAAATTAAAAAGGAGGATGCCCAACCAGTTCGTTGACAAGCATATCAAGAGAGAGCTAGTTGGAGAGGTAGACTTCTCCCCTATTTAAGGAGAGTGGTTCTCATTAGAGCCTGCCTTGCTAGTATTTATAGTTGTATATTCTCGGGATATGATGAGCACGAAAAGAGAGTTTGGGGGTTTGAGTATCCCTAACATGAGATATCATAATATTTCCTTGCTGAGCTCTTAGATTAGAATTACTACCTCTGTAATCTAATATAAGACGTTTTTGTCCCCATCTAAATTATAGTGCGCTCTCAGGTTTTGTACTTATAGTCAATAGCTTGCTTCCAGCTTTTGTCCCCATCTAAATTATACCCCCCCCCCCTAGACTAATATAAGATGTTTTAGATCACTAAAGAAGTAATCTAAAATGTCTTGTGGGGTTCATCTCTCTAGAAGGGCATCTTGTGGGAATGCAAAGCTGCGGTGATGGGCTGTCAGTGACTAGTGGGTAATGGAAAATCGGTGACATTTTGTGAGGTTCGTTGGTTTGCTAGCTGTAGCTTGCCTTTTCAGTTTTTTGAACCCAGCTGAGATTGACCTTTAGAAGATGCCTCTTCTAAAGGGCAATCTCAGATGGGTACCGTCCCAAAATTCGTGAATGAAAACATTCAACTCATTAGTGATGATGTACAAGTCAAAAAACTGAAAAGGCAAGCTACAGCTAGCAAACCAACGAACCTCGAATTAAAGGGCGATCTCAGTTGTATGAATCGAAGTGTTGAACTTCACCTCTTCTAAAGGGCAATCTCAGTTGTATGAATCGAAGTGTTGAACTTCACCTCTTGTGCTTGCCGAAGATACAATGCTCACAAAATTTTAATTTACCAGTTTCATATCCATCAAAAAGACCTCTCTTATTTAACTCTGCCAAACAGTTCACTCATATGTCCAAGACGCATATGCCAAAATTTAGCAGCATCACAATCAGAATTATTTGAAATAAATGGAGTAGCATTACCTGAAATGGTAGAACCTGAAGGTAGTAAAGACCATCGGTCAAACTTAAGTCACTTTTAATCACAATAAGATAACTTTTGGTGACTTTAAATATGTTATCTCCACCTGAATATTTGTACACCTTTGCATCAAGGGCACTCAGGGAAATAAAATTTCTCTTCATCTTCGGAATATACCGAACATCTGTCAAAGTCCTGATGGTTTCATCATATTGATTCGAACGGAACCTATGGCTTCAATCTTGCATGGTGAATTATCAAAACCCAAAACGGAACCAGCGGGTAGTAGTAAACCAATCTCTATGTGGGCACATATGAAAAGTACATGCAGTGTCAAATACCCACTCATCATTGGTCTCAGCACATCCAGCAATAATAACAAGAGCATCATCGGAACTATCATCATGAGCAATATTAACAGAATTTTCACCTCCTTCGTTACCTTTAGGTTTATGTGTGTTGTTCGTCTTTTGTTTGTTATCCAACTTGAAACATTTAGAGATGTCATGCCCGTCTCTCTTGCCATATGTGCAATGCTATTTCTTGCCTCTGGATTGTGATCGGCCCTTGTAGCCATTCTTACTTTTGCCTCTATTTCCATTATGTGAGTTCTTCTCCTTTGTCCTGCCACGAACAGATAATCTCTCGGCTTGGGATGAACTTGAACTATCATGAGGCACCATTAGTTTCATCTTCTCCTTAGAGTTCAAAGCTTCATAGAGTTCACTAAGCGTGAGAGTATCACGACTGAATAATATGGTGTCTCTAAAATTGGTATAAGAACTTGGCAGTGAACATAGTAAAATTAAAGCAGTATCTACATCTTCATACTTAACATCTATTGCAGCTAGATTGGATATAATCTCTTTGAATTCTGAAATATGATTCAAAACATTATATCCCTAGGGTAATCTATGCAGGAATAATTTTTTCTTCAGATGCATCTTACTTGTGAGATCTTTTGTCACGCAAATTCGTTCCATCTTTAACCATAGAGCGGTGGTAGCTTTCTCACACAAAACTTCCTGCGTAATATTATTACGCAAATGGAGTTGAATTTGTGAAAAAGCCTTACGGTCCTTTCTTTCTCCTCGTTAGTCCACTTCTGAATTCTATTCTTCCCATAACTATCCAGTGCATCATTGTAATCAGCTTGCGCCAATAATGCCCGCATCTTGACTTGCCGTAGAGTAAACCTTGTATAAAGATCCAACAGCGGAAGATCGTACTTCATGAAAGTCATGAGTAGATTAATATGTGTACACAAAGTAGTACAAGCCGGTAAAAATATTCTTGATAGAATTAATATGCAAATCAAATGGAATTGAAAAAATAGCACCTGGTAGTTCCGGGTAGATGTAGCGATCGGAGATGGACAAAGTGATTGTAGTCTCACGGGACACAATTAGTACCGTACTTGATTGCTATATGGGTTTTCTCATACAGTAGTACTGCCAATTGATCTGCACGCTCGGTCTTCAGGTGAGGGAGTGACGGCTTGGTCAGATCGGTTGCTACCCAATCCTTAAGACTTAAGCGAACCCAATCCACGAAACAAGCTGCAGCGGAAAACGACGGTCTTGGCGACTGATGATTTGACGGATGTACGTGGACCAGCAGAGTCTTTGGAAGACAAGTAAACGAGTTGTACTCATACGCGTCAACGTCAAGGCAACGCCTCACACCATTTGTATTACGTCTAGTCTAACACGGTACTAGAATTTGGATCACGATTTAACAATGATGATATGATGCAGAGGTGGAGTGAGCTGACGCAAATTATGTCAACTTTGGTTTTGCATTCAGTGATGGTGTGGAAGTTACATAGTTTGGGCATTTAAGAGGCCCAATCTTTGTATGTTGTTATCTACTTTCGAGGGGCTGTCCCGGTATCTATTCCTGCTATTGGGAGCTTCAGTATTACCCCTGGGTACAATGTTTTTGTGGCTGGTGTCACACAATAAGTTGCTTACTAGAGATTACCACACTAAGCGGCAGGAAATCAGCGATGGGAGGTGCTTACTATGTATTGAAATAGAATTTTGTCATCACCTTTTCTTTGATTGTGACGTGATTAAACTGTACTGAATAGAGGTGGCATCTATGCTGCAAAGGCCATTAGACGCCTGCTATGAATTTGTAGTTCGCTTTGGATGTCTAATAAGAAGAATGGCATCGCCAACGTGATTCCCGCTGGTAAATCCATGAATTTGATTTGATTTGGTTTTCTTATGTAATAGAAAGTACTTTTAGATTCATCAGATGATACATGAGTCCTTAATTCTGAATAAAGAGATTTGTTTTTGTGGTTCGTGTGGAAAATGTGTAATGACATGGTCTTTGGCTGCATTATGTATGGTCGGTCATGGGGACATGTACTAATAGGCCTGACCTACAGACCCTGCCCTAGGACACCATACACCTTATACTGGGCCCCAGGGCTAGGCCAGCATTCAGATGCTCTGCAATCAGAAAATTCACTCGGAAGATACTAACCACTCGGAGGGTAGTGCTACACTCCACCGGCCTTCTTCACTCGACCGAACATGTCAACACTCGGACAAAGACCAGGAGACCCCCAGGATCTCAACGGTCAAGACGGGCGTCCACCCTCATCAAGTGTAGTTAGTACGCCTGTTACCGATAACGGCCGTCCTTAAACTCCCCGTTAAACCCTTGGTAACCGCCAGCATTCATTAGGCGGAGGCACACTCTATATAAGCCCAAGGGTTCACAATGCATTGTAATCCGTACACTCAAGTTAATCAACCTCCTGAGCTCCGAGACGTAGGGCTATTACCTCCATCGCGAGGGCTCTGAACTCGTAAATCCGAATGTAACAACTGTGCCGTAGTTAGACTTTGTCCTCTAATTCGTACCCCTATACAATATTGTCAGACTTACACCCACGACAGTCGTCTGCTAGCTGGGACCTGGGACGCCAGAGGCGATGGAGTCCCCGACAATGCGGAAAAAAATCCTATACGACCGGGTCGTACAGGACAGATCGTGAGACCCTCTCCCGCATGCGACACCTGGCTATACGAATCTTAAAGCAACAGCCATCTCTAATCTCTCCATTTCTCTAGCGCCCCGAAACTACAGCCAGAGTTGTGATGCTCGACGGCACATCGCCGCCGGCGTGCTCCTCGACGGCACATCGTCTCGGCACAACCCCAGCTCAGCGGTCAGCGCGCTCCATTCCCGTCGGAAACGGCGACGTCGTCGCCGGCCCGAGCTTATGGCAGCTTGTCCCCGCCGGCCACGGCGATGTTCGTGGGCACCTCCACTCACGGCACGGCTGGCGCACTATGCATGCTGGCATGCTGCATGCCCTTTGGCTGCGGCCAAATTCATGTCGTCTCGGCACCTGTAGATGACTTAGCACGTTCCCTGTAATTTGTTGGTGCTTGACTTGAGCTTGGGGCTCCGAGGAGCGTGGTCGTGGATGGCGGGGGAGAGCAGCGGGGATGGAGCTCCGGTGCTTTGACGACAGTGCGAGCAAAAGAGTTGTGGCGGCGGCGGCGACGGCGACGACGAGCGAGCGCTGGCGGCGGAGGAGAAAAGGGGATTAGGGATTTGGTAAAAGGATACCGGCGACAAAGGATACTCAAACAAACTTGTGCTTTGAGATTCGTTTATCCAGGTTTCAGGCGCTGGGAAGGGTCTCACGAACGCCAGCGTACTACCTGGGTCGCATAAGATTTTCTTCCCAACAATGCTCAAGCAGCTGTTCTGAAAATATATCTGCTGTCAGAGAAGTCTGAATCTATTCAGTTTACTGGGCCCTTTTGTGTTATGTTAAAACTGAATTTTATCTGCTGAGTTGGTTTGCATGTGTGTGTGTGTGTGTGTGTGTGTGTGTGTGTTTTGGCAGTGAGGCATGTGTTCTGGCCTTGTGGTCGTATAAAGACTAAAGAATGATGTTACTGGCGTTTCATTTTAATAAAATGGAAAAGGACGTGAGCCTTTGATCTTTAAAACAATCATACAGCTTGTATAAAGATTTGGACTGATGTTACTGGCGTTTCATTTTAATAAATTGGAAAGGAACGTGAGCCTTCTGATCTTTAAAAAAAACAGACGCCCAAGTTGTTTAGGCTATACGGGGAAAAGAAGAAGCTAAGGAATGTTATGTGGCTCCTTCGAGCTGCGATTTGCGACTCTTTACTAGTTAATCAATAATCAATTCGCTGGCGTTGCCGACACACCAGTACCCACTGGCGCATCTGATTTGACTTGCCATAAACAAAATACTATTGAGTATTGAGTTGTATCTAAAGGAACATTAGAGTGCAAAGAACTTGTCCATAAACTCGTACCCTCTGTGAAGAAGGATATATATATATATATATATATATATATATATATATATATATATTATATGTTAATGTTAACGGAGAAGAGACACACAACCACTCAAATATAATTCATAAATCACCGAAAAAAGATTCAAGTCATATGGACCTGAAATCTAGGTGAGAAGACTACATATTTATCCTAGTACGTACTCAACTTTTACAGTACTCAACTGAGAGTCTGAGATAGGATCCCTTCTCAGTACACTAGTAGAAAAACGGCCATTTGTCCCGGTTCGTAAGGCTCATTTGTCTCGATTTTTGAACCAAGACTAAAGGGTCGTTACTAAAGCCCTAGGCCTTTAGTCCCGGTTTTTACACGAACCGGAACAGATGGGCCTCCACGTGGCCGGTGCGGCGAGCGCAGGCAGGTGGCCCTTTGGTCCCGGTTAGTGGCACCAACCGGGACCAATAGGCGTCCACGCGTCAGCAGCTGGCAGAAGCTGAGGTTTTGTTTTTTTCTGAAAGGGGTGGTTTAGGGGGTAATTTAGGGTGTATTAGCTAGTTAAAAGAGAGAAGTGTCCTCTCTTATCTCCGTGCTTGGTTTACCAACGCTACTGCTATGCCTAAACATGGCTTAGATTAAAGTGAAGGCAACATGTGGTGCATGTCGAAAGTAATACTAATCCTAACTTGAACAAGTTTGGATTAGTACTACTTTCGACATGCACCACATGCATGTTGCCTTCACTTCATTTCAATCCATGTTCATTTCACCCACTGATATATAATAACTCTTCATGCTCGCATCATGCATCATCATAATAATAAGTCCTGCTAATCATCATCATACAACTTCTACTCGTTATTAATAACAAGTCATAAGATCATCGTCCTCATAGTCATCGAACCAACCCTACTTAATTGTTCTTAGCACATGATTATCAGTATTAGGTAGGACCTAAATACCCTCTTTAAGGTAAAATAGCATAAAACAATATAGACTCTGACTCTCCATTATGGAGAATGGAGATCATCCTGTCTCCAATTCTTGCGCTTCGCTTCCTTTTGCTTCCAAGAACCTCCTTACGACTGTCCATACATTTTTCCATTCTTTGATTTTCATGTCTCCACTTCTTTTAGAAATCCGGTATGGACAGTTGAGATTCGTAGGATGACTTGGCTGTATGTTCAAAACATCAAGGCTACCATTCTGATACATCAAATGAGGCACACAATCCTATCTGTTAAAAAACATAGTAATAACTTCATAGTTAGCAGTGATGTACTAGTTTTAGAAGTATGCAAAAGATGCACGAATGTCGTAATAGTAAAAAATCTTACCAGGGTATCTCCATAGTAGTTACCGTAGTTCAACACGTGCACTAGTGGCACGTATTGACCATAATGTTGATGAGTTTGATTGTAGATATTGTAATTCTCAATATCAGTACAAAATGCGATCAGATGATTTTTCTCCTGATAAGTTAATTTGGAGCCTTTGGTGTAGTAGGTTCTGGCTACCATCTTCCGCACATTCTTTGAAGAATGAAAATAAGCTGTCAATGAAAATAAGTTGTCAACTATTTTGAAATGAACAATATAAATTATCTAATAACTATGTTTGAGAAACTCACATAGCGGTAGAATTGGAGGCGTATCAACAAGGACCCAAATTTCCATATTGTCTTGCTCGATTTCAGGATCACCAAGATCCATGGTGATAAGCGTATCCTCATGAAAACCATACATCTTGCAAAATGCTTCCCATTTTTTGCAACCAAAATGGGTTACATTTTCAGAATTGTACAGCTTACTTCAAAATCCACACCATGATGGGTCCTTAGGTGAATTTTTTTTGTTTCGAAACTTTCATGGTCTTCAAAACCCATCCTCTCCAAGACATAGCATCTTGCATGGCATGGGATAAGCTAGTCAAATTGTAAAAGATGAAAATTACACGTTGAAATTGTTGAAGTCGTGCTTAATTACAAAAAAAACATGTGTCGTCGTTGCGTACCGTTTCAACATCGAAGGTCTCCTCCAGCTTAAAGCTGAAGCGCCGATCTTCGTCCAGGTGAGGCCTGTCGCACAGACCTCGGTCGTCGTGGCACCAGTCGCACTCCCCGGGAGACTTTCGTTGTCCGAGTATGACATTTCCTATGTTCATAATTGAAATATTAAACTTGTACAATTAAATATATGTACTATAAAAAACCTAAATTAGATCATTATTATTCATCACGGGCTGACTATCGGTCTGTCGAGTCTTTCCTTGAAAACTCTCAGCTCACGTGGTGTACATATTCGACCATCGGTGATGGTAGCTCCTCCTTTCATTCCCGAGTGCATTACACCAAGTTGTCTAGCACACGGGAATGAAAAAACTTCTACGACAACAGTCGGGATTCTTAAATCCTCTCATATATATATATATATATATATATATATATATATATATATATATATATATATATATATATATATATATATATATATATATATATATATATATATATGGTGGTGACTCTCCTCACTGATTCCTCTCGACATTTGCGACCGTTGCTGATGGTAGATCCTCCTTTCGTTCAGTGCATTACACCAAATTGTCTAGCACACGGAACGGGCGAAGCTTCTACGACAACAGTCGGGATTCTTAAATCCTCTCATATATGGTGGAGACTCGACAGACTTAAAGTCAACACGAAATATCGTTTAATTATCTTTCTAAAAAAGGACATATTGAGTGCCTGAAATTTGCCGGAATGGAAATATACATGTTTTTATCTACATCATATGAGCATTCAATGGCCATTACATTTCAATGGTACAAAATATGAGCAAAAACATTTCAGAATATATTTTAGGGCTCATATTGACATGCATGGAGATTTGGCTGGTCTCACCTCGAGGTCGGAGGGGGGTCGGTGACGGGGACGACGGCAGGGATGATGGAGGGGGCTCCTAGATTTCTGCAAAAACAAAAATCCTATAAGCTATCAACTAATCAAATGCATACGCCTTGCGTAGTGCTCTCCAATTTCAGCATTCAAAGTAGGAGTAGTTTTCCAATTTGAGCATTCAATAAGCAAAACCAAATCGTAAAATAAAGTAGTATTCAAATTAGCATGCATTCAATTATAAGAAAAACTACATCATCTCTTGCGTCCGTACATCGTCGAATATTATCACTAATACACCTTGAATACTATCATACATATAGCATCACTAATACAGCTAGAACCGTAGCGCCCGACGGGTATCGGCGCGGGTGGTGGACACCCAAAGAGAAGGAACCATCACATGATCATTGCTCTAGTGAGATCCCTGAAGAACCTCCCAGGTATTGTCGAACCTGCCCCTCCAATGCAACCATGTAGCGACAGACGTGCTCGTCCTCCTCGTTGACACGGTGATGTACCACCTCCGCGGTGTCCGAAAGCCTCGGCACCATCACTGGCCCACGCGACTGCCACCAAACAAGGATCGGTTCAACGACGGGCTGGCTCCTCACCAACCTACCCCCCCCCCCCCGGAAGGTAGCACCTCCCAATACCAGCCCGGCGGAGCCCAGTCCCGGACATGGCCCCTCTGATCAAGCCGGCCTCCTCCGCCGAGTCGATGACGAGGATGCGGGATAGGCATCGCCAACGTCGATGCGGGAATAATTGCTTGAACTAAAAAAATAAACTAGTTCTATTAATTTTCTTGCTAAAAATAAACTACTTCTATAGTAAAATAAAGTAGTTTTATTAAATCAACTAGTTCAACTACTAAGCACTTACTATAAATACAATAAAGTAGTACTTACTAAAAATAAACTACTTCTGTAGTAAAATAAAGTAGTTTTATTAAATCAACTAGTTCAACTACTAAGCACTTACTATAAATAAAATAAAGTAGTACTTACTAAAATAAACTACTTCTATAGTAAAATAAAGTAGTTATATTAAATCAACTATCCTAAAATGCACTAACAGTAGAACTAATAACCTAAAATGCACTAAATCAACTAACCTTAAATTTAACTTTTGCAACACAACTTTTTTCTAAATATGCACATATATATATGAACATATATATACATAAATTTGACAAAAAAATTCTATTAACAAAAAAAATCATACATCAATGCATACATATCCATGGATCATACATACATCTGCATATATATACATATACATACAACTTCCATATATACATACATCAATGAATTACAAACAAAGTGTATAAAAAACCAGAGAGCAGGCCGGGGCGGCGAAGGGGGCGCGCGACAAAGCAGAGCAGGCCGGGGCGGTGGCGGCGGCGCGGCAGCAAGCAGAGCAGGCAGGTACGGCAGCGCGGGGGAAGGGAGGGGGCTCACTGGGCGGCGAAGACGAGGCGTGGTAGAGGGCGGCGACGGCAAGGTCGGGGTAGAGGGCGGCCACGTCGAGGCGGGGGTGGCGCGGGACGGCGCACGGCGACGACAGCGAGGCGAGGCAGAGGGCAGCCTGGCGGCGTCGTCGGGGCGGGATCAAAGAACTGAACGAAAATTTTCACAAGTGTTGATTATATAGACAGAGCATTGGTCCCGGGTCATGCCACCAACCGGGACCAATGCCCCCTCTAGTCCCGGTTGGTGCCACAAACCGTGACTAAAGGTCTCTTTTCAGCAACCCAAAGGGCAGGAAGTAGAGGCCTTTGGTCCTGGTTGGTGGCACCAACCGGGACTAAAAGGCGTGCATTGATTCCGGTTGGTACCATGAACCGGTACTGTTGGGGATATAACTATTTGTGTAAGCCGCCCAGGTGGGGCCGGGTTACGTAAAGAGGTTACCAGACAGAAGCCCAAGTCCAAGCATGAAGATGGCGTCTCAACAAAGGGCCTAAGGCCCACAGGCGACTTAAGGCCCGTTATAGTAAACCGTCATAATGGCATGACTTGTATTGTAAGGTAGACTTGACTAGTCACCGAGTCGGACATTGTTTATCAGCCGGCCGGGACTCTATATGCCACAGGGCGTCAACCCGTGTATATAAGGGGACGACCTGTTGGCGGCTTAGGGCAAGAAACAACCAATCGAGAACCGGGCATAGCGTATCTCGCTCCCTGGTCATCGAAACCTCAAGCAATACCAACCTAACTAGACGTAGGCTTTACCTTCACCGTAAGGGGCCGAACTAGTATAAAACCTCCCATGTCCTTTATCCCGATTAACCCCTTTAAGCTTCCTAGTTGCGATGGCTCCACGATTAAGTCCTTGCAAGAGGACATCTGCCGTGACAATTCCACGACAGTTGGCGCCCACCGTGGGGCCAGCGCACGGTGGATTTGAGTTCTTGAAGGGCAGCCGAAGGGCTCAAGGGATCGTGATGGGCGGATGACCAAGAGTCGTCGCGGCAAGATCTACATCGACAACGAAGGCTGGGGCTCGAGGCCGACTCAATTGAGTACTGGTGCGGGTCCCCTTTGGCGGAATCCACGTCTTCATCGGCGGATTGGTGAGCGGGCCCGAGCCGGACAGCTGCACCGACCTCATTGAGACGGCTCAGCGTGCGAGACCCGCCCGGATTCAACCTGCCATGAAGTGTGCCTTTGTGGGTTGTATTCACGAAGAGGCACTTTCTGAAGGATCTAAAAATGGCGAAGAGACGGCCGTCCCATCAGATGATGATTCGTCATACGGTTCAACAGATTCTCTGTATCAGGTCCAAGAAGGCATGCTTGGGGTTTGTTCTGACGACTCTAGCGTTCCAGATTGCTATGAGCCGCCATGCTGGGCAGGAGTCTTCATGGCTGGTACCCAACCCGGCCAAAACTCGACGGCTGCGACAGCAATAACGTCGGTTCAGAGCGGCGGCAGGGAGGCCCCAGCGCCCGCCGGCTCGGTGTTGATATATCTTATGGACAAGTTGACGCCCCTGTTAACCACCACGGTTATTCCTGCAAATCCAGATGAGCATAACGCGGAGGTGGCAAAGGTGCGTGAGGATATAGCCCTGGCCAAGGAGGCCTTGGCAGCTGAGGACACCAGGCTAGCTGCGGAGCGGGCGGCTTTGGATGCACGGGCACATCGACTCCAGTCAGAGGCTTTCCACCTTAACATGAGTCTGAATGCGTCCAATGAGGTGATGAGAAGGAGACATCAGAAGACCCAGTCCCGTCTGCCTCCGGTTTACGATCCTCGGAATCTCTTCACGACACCCGGAGCTGGTCCTAGCAATCCGCCCGAAGCCAATCAATTTGTGACACCCGGAGCTGGAGGGCCAGTTCAGCACCAAGAGAGATGGCACCTCTTCACGGGAGCATGGCCCCACCCCGATACATACCGACACCTCTGGGTCACTTCTCCAACCCCATGGAGTGTTGGGGAACGTAGTAATTTCAAAAAATTTCCTACGCACACTCAAGACCATGGTGATGGCATAGCAACGAGAGGGGAGAGTGTCTGTCCACGTACCCTCGTAGACCGAAAGCGGAAGCGTTATAACAACGCGGTTGATGTAGTCGTACGTCTTCACGATCCGACCGATCCAAGCACCGAACGTACAGCACCTCCGAGTTCTGCACACGTTCAGCTCGATGACGATCCCCGGACTCCGATCCAGCAAAGTGTCGGGGATGAGTTCCGTCGAGACGACGGCGTGGGGCGATGATGATGCTCCACCGGCGCAGGGGCCGCCTAAGCTCATGACGATATGACTTCTCCGGCGCGGGGCTTCGCCTAAGCTCATGACGATATGACCGAAGTGGAATATGGTGGAGGGGGCACCGCACACGGCTAAGGAACGATCCGTAGATCAACTTGTGTGTCCTGGGGTGCCCCCCTGCCCCCGTATATAAAGGAGCAAGGGGGGGTGCGGCCAGCCCAAGGGGGGCGCGCCTGGAGGAGTCCTACTCCCACCGGGAGTAGGACTCCCCCCCTTTCCTAGTTGGATTAGGATTGGAGGAGGGGGAAGAGGGAAGGGGGGCGCGGCCTGCCCTGGCCGGCCCTTCCTCTTCTCTCTATGGCCCATCAAGGCCCATAGACCCCCCGGGGGGTTCCGGTAACCCCCCGGTGTTCCGGTAACTTCCTGTTTTCATCCGGAACCTTTCCGAAGTCCAAACATAGGCTTCCAATATATCAATCTTTATGTCTCGAC
This sequence comes from Aegilops longissima, assembly GCA_021605205.1. Taxonomy (NCBI): domain Eukaryota; kingdom Viridiplantae; phylum Streptophyta; class Magnoliopsida; order Poales; family Poaceae; genus Aegilops; species Aegilops longissima. Next base: position 24,601,909 of record CM038682.1, read on the forward strand.
CATTTCGAGACTCCTCGTCATGTCCGTGATCACATCCGGGACTCCGAACAACCTTCGGTACTTCAAAACTTATAAACTCATAATGAACTGTCATCGAATCCTTAAGCGTGCGGACCCTACGGGTTCGAGAACTATGTAGACATGACCTAGAACTATTCTCGGTCAATAACCAATAGCGGAACCTGGATGCCCATATTGGCTCCTACATATTCTACGAAGATCTTTATCGGTCAAACCGCATAACAACATACGTTGTTCCCTTTGTCATCGGTATGTTACTTGCCGAGATTCGATCGTCGGTATCAATACCTAGTTCAATCTCGTTACGGCAAGTCTCTTTACTCGTTCCGTAATACATCATCTCGCAACTAACTTATTAGTTGCAATGCTTGCAAGGCTTATATGATGTGTATTACCGAGAAGGCCCAGAGATACCTCTCCGACAATCGGAGTGACAAAACCTAATCTCAAATCGCCAACCCAACATGTACCTTTGGAGACACCTGTAGTACTCCTTTATAATCACCCGATTCGTTGTGACGTTTGGTAGTACCAAAGTGTTCCTCCGTGGCAGGAGTTGCATAATCTCATAGTTACAGGAACATGTATAAGTCATGAAGAAAGCAATAGCAACATACTAAGCGATCAAGTGCTAGGCTAACGGAATGGGTCATGTCAATCAGATCATTCTCCTAATGATGTGATCCCGTTAATCAAATGACAACTCATGTCTATGGTTAGGAAACATAACCATCTTTGATTAACGAGCTAGTTTAAGTAGAGGCATACTAGTGACACTCTGTTTGTCTATGTATTCACACATGTATTATGTTTCGGTTAATACAATTCTAGCATGAATAATAAACATTTATCATGATATAAGGAAATAAATAATAACTTTATTATTGCCTCTAGGGCATATTTCCTTGATCTCCCACTTGCACTAGAGTCAATAATCTAGTTCACACCGCCATGTGATTTAACATCAATAGTTCACATCTATATGTGGTTAACACCCATAGTTCACATCGACATGTGACCAACACCCAAATGGTTTACTAGAGTCAGTAATCTAGTTCACATCGCTATGTGATTAACACCCAAAGAGTACTAAGGTGTGATCATGTTTTGCTTGTGAGATAATTTTAGTCAACGGGTCTGTCACATTCAGAGCCGTATGTATTTTGCAAATATTCTATGTCTAAAATGCTCTGCATGGAGCTACTCTAGCTAATTGCTCCCACTTTCAATATGTATCTAGATCGAGACTTAGAGTCATCCAGATCGGTGTCAAAACTTGCATCGACGTAACCCTTTACGACGAACCCTTTTTCACTTCCATAATCGAGAAACATATCCTTATTCCACTAAGGATAATTTTGACCGCTGTCCAGTGATCTACTCCTAGATCACTATTGTACTCCCTTGCCAAACTCAGTGTAGGGTATACAATAGATCTGGTACACAGCATGACATACTTTATAGAACCTATGGCCAAGGCATAGGGAATGACTTTCATTCTCTTTCTATCTTCTGCCGTGGTCGGGTTTTGAGTCTTACTCAATTTCACACCTTGTAACACAGGCAAGAACTCTTTCTTTTACTGTTCCATTTTGAACTACTTCAAAATCTTGTCAAGGTATGTACTCATTGAAAAAACTTATCAAGCGTCTTGATCTATCTCTATAGATCTTGATGCTCAATATGCAAGCAGCTTCACCGAGGTCTTTCTTTGAAAAACTCCTTTCAAACACTCCTTTATGCTTTGCAGAATAATTCTACATTATTTCCAATCTACAATATGTCATTCACATATACTTATCAGAAATGCTGTAGTGCTCCCACTCACTTTCTTGTAAATACAGGCATTTCCAAAAGTCTGTATAAAACCATATGCTTTGATCAACACATCAAAGCGTATATTCCAACTCCGAGATGCTTGCACCAGTCCATTGATGGATCGCTGGAGCTTGCACATTTTGTTAGCACCTTTAGGATTGACAAAACCTTCTGGTTGCATCATATACAACTCTTCTTTAATAAATCCATTAAAGAATGTAGTTTTGACATCCATTTGCCAGATTTCATAAAATGTGGCAATTGCTAACATGATTCGGACAGACTTAAGCATCGCTACAGTTGAGAAAATCTCATTGTAGTCAACACCTTGAACTTGTCGAAAACCTTTTGTGACAAGTCGAGCTTTGTAGATAGTAACACCACTATCAGTGTCCGTCTTCCTCTTGAAGATCCATTTATCTACATGGCTTGCTGATCATCGAGCAAGTCAATCAAAGTCCATACTTTGTTCTCATACATGGATCCTATCTCAGATTTTATGGCCTCAAGCCATTTCGCGAATCTGGGCTCATCATCGCTTCCTCATAGTTCGTAGGTTCATCATGGTCTAGTAACATGACTTCCGAACATGATTACCGTACCACTCAGTGCGGATCTTACTCTGGAAGACCTCACGAGGTTTGGTAGCAACTTGATCTGGAGTTTCATGATCATCATCATTAACTTCCTTACTAATTGGTGTAGGAATCACGGAACTGATTTCTGTGATGAACTACTTTCCAATAAGGAGAAGGTACAATTACCTCATCAAGTTCTACTTTCCTCCCACTCACTTCTTTCGAGAGAAACTTCTTCTCTAGAAAGGATCCATCTTAACAACGAATAACTTGCCTTGGATCTGTGATAGAAGGTGTACCCAATAGTTACCTTTGGGTATTCTATGAAGACGCACTTCTCCGATTTGGGTTCGAGCTTATCAGTTGAAAACTTTTTCACATAAGCATCAAAACTCCAAACTTTTAAGAAAGCGACATCTTAGGTTTCTTGTTAAACCATAGTTCATCGGTGTCATCTCAGCGGATTTAGATGGTGCCCTATTAAGCGTGAATGCAGCTGTCTCTAATGCATAACCCCAAAGCGATATTGGTAAATCGGTAAGAGACATCATTGATCGCACCATATCAAAATAAAGTACGGTTATGACGTTCGGACACACCATTACGTTATGGTGTTCCATGTGGCGTGAGTTGTGAAACTATTCCACATTGTTTTATATGAAGGCCAAACTCGTAACTCAAATATTCTCCTCCACGATCAGATCGTAGAAACTTTATTTTCTTATTACGATGATTCTCCACTTCACTCTGAAATTTTTTGAACTTTTCAAATGTTTCAGACTTGTGCTTCATTAAGTAGATATACTCATATCTGCTCAAATCATCTTGTGAAGGTCAGAAAATAACAATACTTGCCGTGAGCTTTAACACTCATCGGACCGCATACATCAGTATGTATTATTTCCAATAAGTCATTTGCTCGCTCCATTGTTCCGAGAACGAGTCTTTAGTCATCTTGCCCATAAGGCATGGTTCGCAAGCATCAAGTGATTCATAATCAAGTGATTCCAAAATCCCATCAGCATGGAGTTTCTTCATGCGCTTTACACCAATATGACCTAAGCGGCAGTGCCACAAATAAGTTGCACTATCATTATTAACTTTGCATCTTTTTGCATCAATATTATGAATATGTGTATTACTACGATCGAGATCCAACAAACTATTTTATTGGGTGTATGACCATTGAAGGTTTTATTCATTTAAACAAAACAACAATTATTCTTTGACTTTAAATGAATAACCGTTTTGAAAACTATTTTCATTGGGTGTATGACCATCGAAGGTTTTATTCATTTAAACAGAACAACAATTATTCTTTGACTTTAAATGAATAACCGTTTTGCAATAAACATGATCAAATCATATTCATGCTCAACGCAAACACCAAATAACATTTATTTAGGTTTAACACTAATCCCGAAAGTATAGGGAGTGTGCGATGATGATCATATCAATCTTGGAACTACTTCCAACACTCATCGTCACTTCCCCTTCAACTAGTTTCTGTTCATTCTGCAACTCCCGTTTCGAGTTACTACTCTTAGTAACTGAACCAGTATCAAATACCGAGGGGTTGCTATGAACACTAGTAAAATATACATCAATAATCTGTATATCAAATATACCTTTGTTCACTTTGCCATCCTTCTTATCCGCCAAACACTTGGGGTAGTTCCGCTCAAAGTGACCAATTCCATTGTAGCAAAAGCACTTAGTCTCAGGCTTAGGTCCAGACTTGGGCTTCTTCACTCGAGTAGCAACTTGCTTGCCGTTCTTTTTGAAGTTCCCCTTCTTCCCTTTGCCCTTTTCCTTGAGACTAGTGGTCTTGTCAATCATCAACACTTGATGCTCTTTTCTTGATTTCTACCTTCGTCGATTTCAGCATCACGAAGAGCTTGGGAATTACTTTTGTCATCCCTTGCATATTATAGTTCATCACGAAGTTCTACTAACTTGGTGATGGTGACTAGAGAATTCTGTCAATCACTATCTTATCTGGAAGATTAACTCCCACTTGATTCAAGCGATTGAAGTACCCAGACAATCTGAGCACATGCTCACTAGTTGAGCGATTCTCCTCCATCTTTTAGATATAGAACTTGTTGGAGACTTCATATCTCTCAACTCGGTATTTGCTTGAAATATTAACTTCAATTCTGGAACATCTCATATGGTCCATGACGTTCAAAACGTCTTTGAAGTCCCGATTCTAAGCCTTTAAGCATGGTGCACTAAACTATCAAGTAGTCATCATATTGAGCTAGCCAAGCGTTCATAACGTGCGCATCTGCTCCTGCAATAGGTTTGTCACCTAGCGGTGCATTAAGGACATAATTTTTTCGTGCAGCAATGAGCATAAACCTCAGATCACGGATCCAATCCGCATCATTGCTACTAACATTTTTCAACATAATTTTCTCTAGGAACATATCAAAATAAACATATGAAAGCAACAAACATAGGGAAGCAACAACGCGAGTTATTGATCTACAACATAATTTGCAAAATACTACGGGACTAAGTTCATGATAAATTAAAGTTCAATTAATCATATTACTTAAGAACTCCCACTTAGATAGACATCTCTCTAGTCATCTAAGTGATTACGTGATCAAATCAACTAAACCATGTCCGATCATCACGTGAGATGGAGTAGTTTCAATGGTGAACATCACTATGTTGATCATATCTACTATATGATTCACGCTCGACCTTCGGTCTCTCGTGTTCGAGGCCATATATGTTATATGCTAGGCTCGTCAAGTTTAACCTGAGTATTCGCGTGTGCAACTGTTTTGCACCGTTGTAGATGGACGTAGAACTTATCACACCCGATCATCACGTGGTGTCCGGGTACTCGAACTTTGGCAGCGGTGCATACTCGAGGAGAACACTTCTTGATAATTTTAGTGAGAGATCATCTTATAATGCTACCGTCAATCAAAGCAAGATAAGATGCATAAAGGATAAACATCACATGCAATCAATATAAGTGATATGATATGGTCATCATCATCTTGTGCTTGTGATCTCCATCGCTGAAGCACCGTCATGATCACCATCGTCACCGCGCGACACCTTGATCTCCATCGTAGCATCGTTGTCGTCTCGCCAACTATTGCTTCTCGACTATCGCTACCTCTTAGTGATAAAGTAAAGCAATTACATGGCGTTTGCATTTCATACAATAAGCGACAACCATATGGCTCCTGCCGATTGCCGATAACTTCGGTTACAAAACATGATCATCTCATACAATAAAATATAGCATCACGTCTTGACCACATCACATCACAACATGCCCTGCAAAAACAAGTTAGGCGTCCTCTACTTTGTTGTTGCAAGTTTTACGTGGCTGCTACTGGCTGAGCAAGAACCGTTCTTACCTACGCATCAAAACCACAGCGATAGTTTGTCAAGTTGGTGCTGTTTTAACCTTCGCAAGGACGGGCGTAGCCACACGGTTCAACTAAAGTGAGAGAAACCGACACCCGCGGTCACCTTTAAGCAACTAGTGCTCAAGCGGTGAAACCAGTCTCGCGTAAGCGTCTGGCGTAATGTCGGTCCGGGCCGCTTCATCTCACAATACCGCCGAACCAAAGTATGACATGCTGGTAAGCAGTATGACTTATATCGCCCACAACTCATTTGTGTTCTACTCGTGCATATGACATCAATGCATAAAACCAGGCTCGGATGCCCTGTTGGGGAGCGTAGTAATTTCAAAAATTTCCTCGCACACTCAAGACCATGGTGATGGCATAGCAGCGAGAGGAGAGTGTCGTCCACGTACCCTCGTGAGACCGAAAGCGAAGCGTTTTAACAACGCGGTTGATGTAGTCGTGCGTCTTCACGATCCGACCGATCCAAGCACCGAGCGTCACGGCACCTCCGAGTTCTGCACACGTTCAGCTCGATGGCGATCCCGGACTCCGATCCAGCAAAGTGTCGGGGATGAGTTCCGTCAAGACGACGGCGTGGTGGCGATGATGATGCTCCACCGACGCGGGGCTTCGCCTAAGCTCGCGACGATATGACTTCTCCGCGCGAGGGCTTCGCCTAAGCTCATGACGATATGACGAAGTGGAATATGGTGGAGGGGGCACCGCACACGGCTAAGGGCGATCCGTAGATCAACTTGTGTGTCTGGGGTGCCCCCTGCCCCGTATATAAAGGAGCAAAGGGGGTGTGGCCAGCCCAAAGGGGGCGCTGGAGAGTCCTACTCCCACGGGAGTAGGACTCCCCCCTTCCTAGTTGGATTAGGATTGGAGGAGGGAAGAGGGAAGGCGCGCCCCCTCTCCTTGTCCTATTCGGACTAGAGGGGGGGGGCACGCGCCTGCCCTAGCCGGCCCTTCCTCTTCTCTCTATGGCCCATCAAGGCCCATAGACCTCCGGGGGTTCAGTAACCCCGGTGTTCGATAACTTCTGTTTTCATCCGGAACCTTTCCGAAGTCAAACATAGGCTTCAATATATCAATCTTTATGTCTCGACCATTTCGAGACTCCTCGTCATGTCCGTGATCACATCCGGGACTCCAAACAACCTTCGGTACTTCAAAACTTATAAACTCATAATGAACTGTCATCGAATCCTTAAGCGTGCGGACCCTACGGGTTCGAGAACTTTGTAGACATGACCTAGAACTATTCTCGGTCAATAACCAATAGCGGAACCTGGATGCCCATATTGGCTCCTACATATTCTACGAAGATCTTTATCGGTCAAACCGCATAACAACATACGTTGTTCCCTTTGTCATCGGTATGTTACTTGCCGAGATTCGATCGTCGGTATCAATACCTAGTTCAATCTCGTTACGGCAAGTCTCTTTACTCGTTCCGTAATACATCATCTCGCAACTAACTTATTAGTTGCAATGCTTACAAAGGCTTATATGATGTGTATTACCGAGAAGGCCCAGAGATACCTCTCCACAATCGGAGTGACAAAACCTAATCTCGAAATCGCCAACCCAACATGTACCTTTGGAGACACCTGTAGTACTCCTTTATAATCACCCGATTACGTTGTGACGTTTGGTAGTACCAAAGTGTTCCTCCGTGGCGGAGTTGCATAATCTCATAGTTACAGGAACATGTATAAGTCATGAAGAAAGCAATAGCAACATACTAAGCGATCAAGTGCTAGGCTAACGGAATGGGTCATGTCAATCAGATCATTCTCCTAATGATGTGATCCGTTAATCAAATGACAACTCATGTCTATGGTTAGGAAACATAACCATCTTTGATTAACGAGCTAGTTTAAGTAGAGGCATACTAGTGACACTCTGTTTGTCTATGTATTCACACATGTATTATGTTTCCGGTTAATACAATTCTAGCATGAATAATAAACATTTATCATGATATAAGGAAATAAATAATAACTTTATTATTGCCTCTAGGGCATATTTCCTTCATGGAGAACTTGATAGCAGCATCAGCGCGTCTGGCGGCTCTTCCAGTCGACGGTGACGACCCGACGGCGGTGGAAACCCGGAGGGTTAGGGATCTTCTTCAGACGGCCTTGGCACAGCAAGAGACCTATTCTTACAGCAGGGACATGATTCATTCCACTCCTCAGCCTTGGATAGCACCTCGTCCAAACCGGAGTCCGAGTTCTGGCGAGCACATGGAGTCGAAGCTTTATCAAGCAATGCCAGCGTCGTAACCAACCCGGTGGCTATAACCGGTGCAGGATCGATTCGTCGGGGAAGATGAGCAGGCGGCTCAATTAGCGGCTCAGCGAGCGGCATATGATGGTCTCCAGAGTATCCAACGACTTCTGTTGGAGCAGGAGTAGCCACTAGAGCGGTGGTGTCCCTTATGCAGTGCCGGCTCTGCGGGACGTCGCGTCTGCCCAAGGATTTCAAGGGACATCGAAGGTGCCGAATTACGGCCGACTTACAGCCGGGGCATGGATTTAAAGTTACGAGATGGCCATGGAGCTATTGGAAGTCAACAACGCGGCAATGGCTAAATATTTCACCATGATGTTAGATGGAGCGACCGATCTTGGTTGAAAAGTTTGCCTCCCAATTCCATCAGTTCATGGGCGAGCTAAAGGCCGGTTTATCCATAACTTTAAGGATACTTGCAAGCAATCTATGTCCATTGTGGACTTGACCAATTGTAAGCAGGAGGAGGGTGAGTCCACAACTCATTGGGTGCGCCGGGTCAAGGAAATAATACACTCATCTGATAAGATGGACGCCGGCTCTGCGGTACTTATGCTCCATCAGAATTGTCGTTTTGTGCCGCTGAAGCAGAAGCTGGGGCGCCTTAAGCGTGATTGCAATGACATGGGTACGCTGATGGCGGCTTTGGTTAAATATGCCGATTCTGATACTACCAATGATCCTGCGTCTGAGGAGGAAAAGACAGGGAAAGGAAAAAAGAACGGCAATGGAAAGGGTCAGCAGCAGCACCCGGTAAGTCAAGGTAGCAACAAGCGTAAGCCGGAAGGTAACTCGGCGTTTGTGGCCAATGCTAATGCCCAAGGTAATAACAAGAAGCGTAAGGGGAGAGCACCCCCTCGATCTGGTGGCTCAGGTCCATCTCTTGAGCAGCTTCTGAATGAGCCTTGTGCAAGACACGGTACTCGAGAAAATCCTGCCACCCACTTATGGAAGGACCGCGCGATCATGAAGGCTTTCAAGAATTCAAACATGTTTGATGGCAATCACGGATCAGGCGGCGGTTCAGGAGCAGGTGGTTTCCATGGCCCGGGTGGCGGCTCAAGTTCCGGTTTTCAAGGTGGTCAAGGTGGCTATAATCAGCAGCAGTCTGGTCAAGGAGGGCAGCAGCAGCAGCAGCCAGGGTATCAGAGCCATCCAAAGTAGTTGAACGGTGGGCAATACCATGTGTTTACCACTAACATGTGTAAACGTGACCAAAAGATTCATAAAAGAGCTGTGAATTTGGTTGAGCCGGCGGTTCCCCGTTATCTGAGGTGGTCAGAGCAGCCTATCATTTGGAGTAGAGAAGATCACCCCCTCCGGGTTGATAACCCGGGTCAGTTGGCCCTGGTGGTGGCCCCTCAGGTTGGTGGATATAAATTCACTAAGGTGCTCATGGACGGAGGAAGCGGCATCAATATTCTCTATTATGAGACCTTTCGCCGCATGGGTCTGACTGATAAGGACTTGAGGATGTCTAACACTGTTTTTCATGGGGTGGTACCCGATAAGTCGGCATATCCAGTTGGAAAGATCGAGATGGAAGTGGCTTTTGGAGACGAATACGATTCCAGGGCTGAGAAGCTGATGTTTGAGGTAGTCAAAATCAGGAGTCCATATCACGCTCTGTTTGGACTGCCGGCTTATGCCAAGTTTATGGCACGGCCGTGTTATGTTTATCTGTAGCTCAAGATGCCAGGTTACAAGGGCACCATCACTGTGCATGGGAGTCGAAAGGTGGCCTTGGAGTGCGAGGAAGGTGATGCGGCTTATGCTGAATCTGTTTGTGCTGAAGAGGAGCTGAAGTTTTATCAAACTAATGTTGACCCGGCAGATATGACCTCTTTGAAGAAGCCAACCACAGAGCAAGACTCGGCGTTGAAATTTAAGTCGGCCGCCGAGACAAAACTGGTTGACTTCACTCCAGGCGACTCTTCCAAGCAATTCAGCATCAGTACCAATTTGGATCCCAAATAGGAAAGTGCGCTCATCGAGTTCATCCGTGAGAACCGGGACATCTTTGCATGGAAACCTTCTGACATGCCGGGTGTCCCGAGAGAACTCGCTGAGCACACTCTTAATATGGATCCAAAGTATAAGCCGGTCAGGTAGTTTCTCCGGCGATTCAATGAGGAAAGGAGAAAGGCTATAGGGGAGGAGGTCGCTCGGCTCTTAGCGGCCGGGTTCATCATGGAAGTTTTTCACCCGGAGTGGTTGGCTAACCCGGTGCTTGTGCTCAAGAAGAACGGCACCTAGCGGATGTGTGTGGATTACGGACTTAAATAAAGCTTGTCCGGCTGATCCCTTTGCTCTACCCGCATTGATCAAATCATCGATGCTACTGATGGGTTGCGGCGGTTGAGTTTTTGGATGCTTATTCTGGTTATCATCAGATCAAGATGGCGTTAAGGACCAGGAGAAGGCGGCTTTAATTACTCCATTTGGAGCCTTACGCTATGTGTCTATGCCGTTTGGGCTCAAGAGTGCCAGGCGACTTATCGGCGGTGTGTGCAGAATTGTCTCCACAATCATATTGGGCGCAATGTTCATGCTTATGTGGATGACATTGTGGTGAAGTCGAGAGAAGAAACCTTGATCTCCGACTTAAAGGAAACCTTTGATAATCTCCGGGTCTACAAGATGATGCTTAACCGGACAAGTGTGTATTTGGTGTACCTGCAGGCAAACTTTTGGGATTCCCGGTCTCAAATAGGGGCATTGAAGCTAACCCGGAGAAGATCAAGGCAATTACCTCTCTGGCTAAACCGGTGTGCATCAATGATGTTCAGCGACTGGCGGGTCGCGTTGTTGCTTTAAGCCGATTCATAAGCCGGCTAGGGGAGAAGGCTCTACCGCTGTATCAGATGATGAAGAAAACAGACACTTTTGTCTGGAGTGAGGCTGCTGATGCTGCCTTTGAAGATTTAAAGAGATAATGGTCTGAGCCGCCAGTTCTCGCAGCTCCAATTGATAAAGAGCCATTGCTATTGTATGTTGCTGCTAACTCACGTGTTGTGAGTGTGGCCATTGTGGTGGAGCGTAAGGAGACTGGCAAGGAGCATCCAGTTCAGCGGCCAGTTTATTACATCAGTGAGGTGTTCATAGAATCCAAGCAAAGGTATCCGCATTGGCAGAAACTTGTTTATGGGGTGTTCATGGCAAGCCGGAAGCTAAAGCAGTACTTCCTGGGTCATCCTATAACTGTGGTAAGTTCAGCCCCCTTGGGAGACATCATCCAGAACAGGGAAGCCACAGGACGGGTTGCCAAGTGGGCCATCGAGCTTGGGCCTCACGGTTTGAAGTATATGCCGCGCACAGCTATCAAGTCTCAAGCCCTAGTGGACTTTATCAATGATTGGACGGAGTTCGCCGCCTCGCCAAGCCCGGCGAGCCGCTGCTGCGCTTGCGGGTCCGCTCGCTTCCCAAGCTGAAAGTCCTACATTAGCACCAAGCCATCCCCCAAGGGAGGGTATAACGGAGTGTGGTAAAATCCAGTACTTATTTTCAGAGAGTGCCTCCAGGTTCTCTAGTAGCTATATCAAACCACAACTCTAGTGCAAGCACCAGAGGAGAAGCCGGATAACACATATTGGACTATTCACTTCGATGGGTCCAGGCAGTTGGAAGGCTCGGGGGCTGGAGTCGTTTTAACTTCCCCCCCGAGGTGACAAATTTTGTTATGTGCTCCGGCTTATGTTTCCCTGTACTAACAATGCAGCTGAATACGAGGCTTTACTTCATGGCCTCCGGATGGCCAAAGAGATGAATTTGAGCGGGTAAGATGCTTGGGTGATTCAGACCTCGTCGCTCAACAGGTGTCAGGCACGTGGGATTCTAAGGATCCCTTTATGGCGGCTTATCGTCGTGAAGTTGATGCGGTGGCTGGGCACTTCAAAGGTTATCAAGTAGAGCACATTGATCGAAGGAAGAATGAGGCGGCTGATGCTTTAAGCGGCTTGGGTCTCAGCGTAAGCGGTGCCGTAATACTTTCCTTGACATTTTGCATAACCCATACGTCGAGTGCCTACAGAGGAAGAGCTTGCGATGCTGGACCGGGCGCAGCTGGTGGCGGCTCTCCATGCCATCCCGGATTGGACGGTCCCATATTTGGCCTATATGACCCGGGGAGAGTTGCCTGAGTACGAGACCTTGGCAAGACAAATCATCAGGCGGTCCAAATCCATGACGATTGTTCATGGCGAGTTGCATCATCGCAGCGTCATTGGGGCGTTTCAACGTTGTGTGTCACCCTACGGAGGTTAGGAGATGCCGTGAGATTCATGAAGGTGATTGCGGTCATCATGCGGTTCAAAGTCTCTGGTAGCCAAGGCCTTTCGTCATGGTTTTTATTATTGACGGCTCATCGCGATCGCGGAGGATCTGGTCAGCAAATGTGACGGATGTCAAAAATTCTCACGACGAGCTCATGTGTCGGCTCAAGAATTGAGGATGATTCCGATTACTTGGCCGTTTGCAGTCTGGGGGCTTGATATGGTTGGACCTTTCAAAAGGTCTAAGGATAAGAAGACACACCTGTTGGTGGCAGTGGATAAATTCACCAAATGGGTTGAAGCAGAGCCGGTCAGCAAATGTGATGCAGCCACGGCAGTTCGGTTCATCAAAAAGGTGATCTTTCGTTTTGGTTTTCCGCACAGCATTATAACTGATAATGGTACTAATCTCTCCAAGGGTGCCATGGAAGAGTTCTGTCAAAAAGAGCACATCCGGCTTGATGTTTCGGCTGTTGCTCACCCCTAGTCTAATGGTCAAGCAGAAAGAGCTAATCAAGAGATCTTGAAAGGTATCAAACCCCGGCTCTTAGTTCCCTTGGAGCGAACTCCGGGTTGTTGGGTGGAAGAGTTACCCTCTGTGCTATGGAGCATCAACACAACGCCTAACAGGTCTACTGGTTATACACCTTTCTTCATGGTGTACGGAGCAGAGGCGGTTCTGCCTAGTGATATCCGGCATGATTCACCCCGGGTGGCGGCTTATGTTGAGGCTGATAATGAAAAAGCTCGTCAGGATGCACTTGACTTGTTGGATGAAGAGCGAGACTTGGCAGTAGTCCGCTCGGCGATTTATCAGCAAGATCTGCGCCGTTATCATAGCCGCCGGGTCAGAAGCAGAACTTTCCAGGAAGGCGATTTAGTGCTCCGGCTCATCCAGGATCAATCTGATATGCACAAGTTGTCCCCTCCTTGGGAAGGACCTTTCGTGGTCAGCAAAAATCTCAACAACGGGTCATATTACCTTATTGATGTTCGAGAGCACAAAGACTCACGTAAATCGGAGGAAGAGACCCGTCGGCCGTGGAACATAGCGCATCTCCGGCCCGACTATACTTAAGCCACCGGCTTTCAGAGTATATTTGTTTTTTCTTTTTTAGCAATGTATATATTATATAAAGCAATAAAGCAGGACATGTTTCCTTTCCATCCTACAAGGTTTATGTGTCTTCTTTACCAGGTGGTGGAAACGATTAACAGGGAGCGGATCATATCTGAATCCGGTTTTCCCTTTGGTCCGGCTCATGATCACATCTGAATCGAGTCATGGTCACTTGGGGGCTTCCTGTTCAAACATAGGTCGTATTCGAACCAAAGAGAACATAGTTGTCGATACCCAATTGATTGGCACACTGTCAAACCCACTTGGGGGCTTCTTGATCATATTTGAATCATAGCTTAACCTCTTTGGGTCTGACGTGGATCGTATTCGAATCAGCGTCATTAAACAACTCTCATGGTCACTTGGGGCTTCTGTTCAAACATAGGTCGATTCGAACCAAAGAGAACATAGCTGTCGATACCCACTTGATCGGCATCGCCAAAGCCATTGGGGGCTATATGATCGTATTGAATCTTAGCTTAACCCCTTTGGAGCGGTTCTCTTGATCGTATTGAATCGAGGCTTTGAAAATTAGGTTTACTTTATTCGATAAGAGTAAATAATATTAAGGGCCAGGTAAACATTATATGTGCCAATTTTGAAGTTAAGTGTAGCTATCTGTTTTTTGGGATCGAGTAAGCGGTAATATGCATTAAACCGGCTGATACTTATGATGTTTTGGTTCATACACCGGGTTAACATTATTTTACACGACCCCGGATATGGTGAGACGCCAAAGGAATTTTTTGTTTTTATACATAGGGTAAAGCAAAAAGCTTTTGGAGGTCAGGAAGCAATTCATGTAAGCCGGCAGTATATAATGATAGCGGCTTGAGACATTGTTAAGCACCACAAACATGCGCGAAGGCATGACAGAGTTAAGAAGTTTTTTCTACCCTATTACAAGACTCCCCGAGTCTGAATAATGAAGCATTGTTTTTTCAAAGACTTAAGTGCTAGGCAGGCTACTCCTTTGGTGGACTTGACGACTCCGGGTTATCCTTCTCCGCCTCTTCGTCTGCTGCTTTGTCCTGGAAGGTTGACGAGGTCCAGTCAATGCCGCTTAAGGCTTCAAATTCAGCTTCAGCATCTATTAAACTGGCCGGGTCAACTTCAGGAGCAAAGGTATGCTTACGAGTTGGAGGGATCAGGCTGACATCATCATAATGCGGAGTTGGAATCCTCCGGTTCTCGTTGTCATAACCCGGCTGATACTTCGTAAGATCAATATCGTTGCCGATGATGGTGGCCACAGGACGTACGACTCTCACACAAGTGGTGAAGTCTGACTCATTGAATGCAGAGCCGTCTTCCTTCAAGCTAGGATATCCAAGAGCAATATCGGCTAAGTCTAGCTCTGGAACCAACACTTTGGCCCGGCTTAAGGCGGCTATGGCCCCGGCTCTACCAGATGCCCGCCTTAACTCCTGAATCCGTTGAGGTAACACGGCAAGCCGTTTGAGCACATCTTGCAGGACGTAAGGAGTATCATTTGATAAAGCCACAACGGCCAAGGCACGTTGTGACCCGGTGTACAGCTGTTCCACTAGAGTGTACACCGCCTTATGCTTGATCAGCATATTCTGCTTCAGGTTGGTACTCCTGGGACTTGCGTTTATACACATAAGATTAAGCCGGAGGTAATGTCTGAATAGTTATCAAATAAATCATGGTGATGTTCAAAAGTGACACATAGTAACTTACCGAAAATTGCTGAGACCATTTGGGATATCTGGTGCTTAAAGCCGGACAGCTCGGCAGTTGCTTCGGCAAGAGCTGCTTCTGCTGTCTCGGCCTGGGTCACAAGTGAAGATTTTTCATCCGCCCAGGCCTTCTTCTCCGCGGAAAAATCCTTCTTCAATTTTTCTTGCTCAGAGACGGTGAATGCGAATTTGGAGTCGGCCTTTTGAATCTCAAGGTCTTGGGCCGCCAGCCGGGTCTTCAGGTCAGCAATCTCCAATTCAAATTGACTGGTGGAGACCTGCAATAACGCCGGGTTACAAGTAAGGTTATGGTAAGGTATTATTAAAGTCTCAAGCACTTTACAAGTAAAGACCCTTGACACTTGGGGGCTAATGTATGCTGAAGAAAATTTTACTTTATAATGTCAGATTATGCATATTAAAGTCTCAAGCACTTTACAAGTAAAGGTACTTGGCACTTGGGGGCTAATGTGTATCACTTGTTTTAAGTTGCTATATTATAGCTGGGTTAAATATCCTTTCTTGTAAACCGGGTGAACTAACAGTAAGCCGGTATCTAAGTCTACGACATATTTACCTATAAGCAGTAGACTTGGGGGGTTGGTACAGTAAGTAAGATTCAGGAGAAATAATATAAGTTATACCTCAGATTTATGCTGTATCTGTTTCACCATGTCAATTTCTAGGTCGCGGCTGTTATGCACCTGATTCAGATAGCCTGAGACTATATCACCAATGCTTAAGTGGGCATAATCAGCGATGTCCTGTTTGGTCTTCCGGATTTTGACAAGTTCTTCCTTAGCGGTACATCTGGCAAGAACAGTAGGCCGCCCTGGTTCAACATACTGGCTTTTCAAGAATTCAACTTCCGGCTCAGTCGTCCAGACCGAGCTAGGAATTTCCGGTTTATCGGAACTATCAAGAGTGTCTTCTTGGGGCGGGTCAGAAGATGGTGTCGGAATTTCATGGGCCGGCTCGGGAGGAGGTTGATGAGTAGAAGCATTAGGGGCAGTAGTTCCGGGTTCCGGCTCCGTTGCTACCGGGTCTTCAATCGGTTTGTTCTTTTTCGCCCTCTTACTGGGCTTTGCCTGCACACTGTGGATAAAACAAAGGGATGAGTACAAAATATGAGTAAGGCAAAGCATGAGGATAACAAAGGTACATTACCCAGGGGCAGTCTTGAAAGCCGGCATGTTGGATTGCATAGACTCGCTAGAGGAAGGAGAGGTATCCTGATAATTGGAGTCAGATGAATTGAGAGGCTAGAGAATTAAACCCGCCAAAGGATAAACAGAACGCAAAGCGGAGATGACCTCAGTTCGACGCTTCCTGCTCACATCCGGTAAGCCGGAAGAGAGCTCTACATCTTTACTTGTCCGGGTTTGCCTCCGTCTTTCAAGATGTTGTTGCTTCAAAAGAAATTGAGGATCTTGGTAAGCTAAGGGATGTGAAATTCTTACTTTCCGGGTCACCCGCCGGGTTTTTTGCTTTGGCAAAGGCTCTGAGTCGGAGGAGATTATAGTTACCTCTTCGCCATGAGCTTGGCTGTTTCCAGTGTCTTCCTGAAAGGCGGAAATATTAATAAAATAGTAACAAAGGAGTTAAGAGAATAAGGGATTACCTCTTCCTCATCCGAAGAAGAGTCATCCAGTTTGAGCAATTCAGAGGCGCTAGGTTTCTTCTTTTTTGAAGTCCCCATCTTGGCGTTTTTCCTTTCATTTTTCTTGGCTACTCTGGCTTGTTGGGCGGCCTCATGGTCATATTTGACTTTCCAGAAATCATCACTGGCCTGTGGAGAAGATAAGGAATTATAAGTGCAGAGAGGCAAACATATCAAAGAGTATTTATTAAGATTGGTAACTTCTTTGCAGGGGCGGGTTCTTTTGCGTAAGGAAGTAACCCGAAGGTGTTGTTGATAATGATACCCTCCTTCAGCGAGGATCGGGTTGTAGCATCTTCCACGCCATCGGTAAGTCGTCGTAACTGTGGCGCATTGGGTCGTTCTGTTCGCCTGTATAGGTGCACATTAAGCCGGAGCGGCGGCTTAATGGGAGTATACGCCAAGTGACCCATACCCGGACCAAGTCGATGTCGTTTAAACCATTTCCCAGAAGAGCTTTAATCTTCTTGATGGTGGGGTTGAGCGGTAGACGTTCAACAGCAGTTAGTTTATCCGCCAGCGGATGGTTGGACTCAAGGCGCAGGGCGCGAAAGCCGGCCAGAGGCGGCTCATCAGCCGGAGAAGTATCCTGACAGTAGAACCATGACTGGTTCCAATATTTGGGGTGACTCGGCAGCTCAGCATAAGGAAACAGACAGTCTCTCCGTCATTGGATTGAGATACCGCCAAGTTCAAGACTCGGCCCGTTGGCACGCTCATTCTGCCGGTTCAAGTAAAACAGTTCTCTGAATAATAGTAGGCTTGGCTCCTCTCCCAGGTACACCTCACAGAAGACTTGGAAATTGCAAAGATTGGACACGGAATTGGGTCCAATGTCTTGAGGTCTAAGGTCAAAGAAATTTAAAACTTCTCTGAAGACCTTTGAGCCGGGAGGGGCAAATCCCCGGCTCATGTGATCCGTGAAAACTATTACCTCCCCTTCTTTGGGTTGAGGCTTTTCTTCAGATGGGTCAGGGACGCGATAAGACATGACTTCCTTCTTTGGCAAATGGCCAGACTTCTCAAATTCAGCCAGTTTGCTTTTAGTGACAGTGGATGGGACCCAGTTGCAGGTTACAGGAGCTTTGGTCGACTTAGGCACCATGACAACAGATTGGCCTATTACAAAATAAGAAGTTTCGGTTTAAATTTTAACCCGGAAGAAAGTATCCAAATTACTGAAGGTAGCGGCTTAAATGGGCCTAATGACATAAGGATAATCGGGCAACATTATTTAAGCCACCACAAGTGTTAGCAACAGTTCCAAAGTTTTAAACACCTGAGAAGGCGCCAAGGTTCACAGATCAAGTGGGATGCGTTTAAACCGGATACCTGGACAGTTATGTTAAAGGCATTTAACATAAGAAGTTTTCCGGGTGATAAAAACAGGTTTCATAATCTTCTGCTATGATTTGAGATCAAAGGGCTGTTCTGATAAGAAATTTTTCTAGACCTAAAAACCGACGCAGATGTGTTCATAGGCTCGAATAAGGCCTTCATACAGAGAAAGAGATCTGCTTCGTATCCAAGATAAGGGCGAAAACAACTACCGCATTTGTTCTATATCATTCTCGATTGGAAGTGGTATCTAGGAGGAAAAACTAGCAAGGAAATGGCTCTAATGGTGATGAACTACGACAAACTCGAAGAATCTCTAATGCAGATCTAGGCAGGGAAGGAAAGGAAACTTACAGGTCTGGAGGAGCTACGGAGGTTCGCCGACGTGTTTCTGGTCCGATTCAGGTTGATGCGGCGGCCTGGGTCGGTGAGGACGAGAAGCTTGACGGCGGCGGCGGCGGAGCTCGAGAGGAAGCAAGAGGAAGAAGATGACTGGAAGGGTGAAAATGAAACCTAGGTCGCGCCTATTTATAAGGAAAGCATAACTGAGACGGCGCGGGAAACGAGGAGATAAGAATTATTATCCAGCGGCCCCGACGCCTCGAATTCTGAAACGGACAATAAAGACAGAGATCCGTTGGGCGATACGGCGGAGTAAAAAGGAAAGATGACGTCATGACGGGTTAACACGAATCCAAAGAATGACGTCACGGAGGGTTAAAGAAAGTCTTTCGCGCAGTCAGAAGACTGAAGATTTATGCTTTAAGTTATTTTAAGATTGACATGAACATGTTCAAATCAATCTGGGGCCTAATGTTGGGGATATAACTATTTGTGTAAGCCGCCCAGGTGGGGCCGGGTTACGTAAAGAGGTTACCAGACAGAAGCCCAAGTCCAAGCATGAAGATGGCATCTCAACAAAGGGCCTAAGGCCCACAGGCGACTTAAGGCCCGTTATAGTAAACCGCCATAATGGCATGACTTGTATTGTAAGGTAGACTTGACTAGTCACCGAGCCGGACATTGTTTATCAGCCGGCCGGGACTCTATATGCCATGTATGCCAACCCGTGTATATAAGGGGACGACTGTTGGCGGCTTAGGGCAAGAAACAACCAATCGAGAACCGGGCATAGCGATCTCGCTCCCTGGTCATCGAAACCTCAAGCAATACCAACCTAACTAGACGTAGGCTTTACCTTCACCGTAAGGGGCCGAACTAGTATAAAACCTCTCGTGTCCTTTATCCCGATTAACCCCTTTAAGCTTCCTAGTTGCGATGGCTCCACGATTAAGTCCTTGCAAGAGGACACCTGCCGTGACAATTCCACGACAGGTACCAATGCATACCTTTAGTCCCGGTTGTTGGCTCGACAGTGGTTTATAAGCCCCACTCCCGCTGCCCTCTCGAGCTCCTCTCAAATGCAGGATTTCGGGCCTAGACACACTGTATCTGCATGTGGGCCTACTGGGCCTTCTGTGGGCCTCAATCTTGGCCCATGAGTGAGTTTCTACTCGTATTCAGACCGTGGTGGCCCAATAGGTGGCATTTTTTTTTCATTTTTTCCCATTTTTTGTTTTCTTTGTTGCTTTTTTCTATTATTTTTTCTACTTACAACAAAATACTTACTGTTGCTATTTTTATTTATTTTATTAAGGTTTATTTATTTTATTTTATTATAGTTTATTTTGTTTTGTTTTATTTTGTTTCTACATATTTATTTTATGCTTTCTTTTGTATTTATTTTATTTATTTTTATTTTTTCTACTTTCAGCAAAATACTTTCTTTTTGTTTTCTTTTTTGCTTTTTGTATTTATTTTATGAAAATTATTTTCGCTTTTAATGTTTTGAACGGAAAATACTTTGATAATTTTAGTTGCATAAATTCTATATAATTTTAGTTTCAATAATACTAGAGGTTTATAAAAGCTTTTTAGTTGATTCCTTTAGTACGAGTTCTAAGGCTGTTATAAAGGCATTTTATTTGGTACCGGTTCTAAGGCTGGGGCCCCACGAGCGCCTTTAGTACCGGTTCGTGGCATGAACCGGTAAAAGAGTTTTTTAGTTGATTCTTTCTGCAGTTGTTTTTTAGTCCCACCTCACCAAGCGAGAGGCACTCGCGGCGGTTTATAAGCCCTGAGTGCAGAGACGATGAAGGAGAGGCGCAATACTCACCTGCACGTTGCTTAGCTTCAGGCCTTGAGGAAGTGGTGTAGACTACACGGAGCTATCAGGGTTTTGGATGAAAACTACACATAGCTCCATGCAGTCTACACTATTTCCTCAAGGCCTGAATCTAAGCAACGTGTAGGTGAGCATGGAGCCTCTCTTTTATTTTTAATAACTTATTGCAACTCCGGACTTCTTGTGTGTTCAAAATGCAACATTCGAGATATCAGGGTTTCATACGGAAACTCGTCTGTCACAACAGGCATTTCAAATGAACTACGAAAAGGTTGAAAGTTGGCATGGTATCATCATAATAGTTGTGGAGAGAAATTCTTCACTTTTTCTTCGCTTATGTCCTTTGCTTATTGTGTCGTAACCATGGATAATCTTCATCGTTTATCAGGATGCTTGGGTCAGCCTTGACTTTGAAGGGAGGAATTTCATGGAACTTTTCATAATCTTCGGACATGTCTGTCTTGCCCTCCACTCCCACGATGTCCCTTTTTCCTGAAAGAACTATGTGGCGCTTTGGCTCATCGTATGATATATTCGCTTCCTTATCTTTTCTTTCTCTTGGTTTGGTAGACATGTCCTTCACATAGATAACTTGTGCCACATCATTGGCTAGGACGAACGGTTCGTCAGTGTACCCAAGATTGTTCAGATCCACTGTTGTCATTCCGTACTGTGGGTCTATCTATACCCCGCCTCCTGACAGATTAACCCATTTGCACTTAACAAAGGGACCTTAAAATCATGTCCGTAGTCAAGTTCCCATATGTCCACTATGTAACCATAATATGTGTCATTTCCCCTCTTGGTTGCTGCATCAAAGCGGACACCGCTGTTTTGGTTGGTGCTCTTTTGATCTTGGGCGACCGTGTAAAATGTATTCCCATTTATCTCGTATCCTTTGTAAGTCAGTACAGTCGAATATGGTCCCCTGGACAACGAGTACAGCTCATCACAAACAGTGTCGTCACCTCTAAGACGTGTTTCTAATCAACTGCTGAAAGTCCTGATGTGTTCACATGTAATCCAATCGTCACACTGCTCCGGGTGTTTGGAGCACAGACTGTTCTTGTGTTCATCGACATACGGGGTCACCAAGGTAGAATTCTATAGGACTGTGTAGTGTGCTTGAGACCAGGAATGCCTCACTAGTAGAAAAAGGGTCAAATGTCAAGCACATTAGTGCTCGTTTGCTTTTGAGCCGGCACTAATGTGTGCATTAGTGCCGGTTCCAACGGCTAGCCGTCCGCTTTCATTAGTACCGGTTCGTGGCCGACCTTTAGCACCGGTTCGTGCCACGGACCGATACTAAAGTGAGTGGTGGCAGGATGTTGTCAGTCCGGGGCCCCTCCAGCACCTTTGTACCGGTTCGTGGCACGAACCGGTGGTAAAGGTCGTCCTACATAAACCCTTCGTCCACCCGAGCTCGCTCTGTTCTTCCCATTTCCCCTCTCTCTCTGTTCTTCCCTTCTTCCTCTTGAGCTCATCACACATTTTGCCCAAATTTTATCAAGATTTGAAGGCCCCCATCCATTCAAATGATCACAAAGGTTAGCAACTTTGTCCTTTCATCTCTCATTGCTAGATTAGCTCTTGCAATGCTTTGTATAGTGATTAATTTATGAGTTTAGTAATTTGGGAGGAAATATATGTGCTAGTATTTGATTTATATGCAATTTGAGGTAAAAAATAACACTTAGTTTGCATATGTAGGTGTGGTTTACTTAGTGCCTTCTAAATCTCCGTCGTAACCACAGTCGATCGCCCGCACCGTTCCGTCGCCGGCACCACCTTGTGGTGAGCCTCTTGTTCATGAATGTTTTACATTACAAATTGATGTTTGTGTGATTTGGATATATAGTTACTCGTATAATTATCTTACGCGTACGTTGTTTGTTATACATAGTTCCATGGTTTTGATATCCGTCCCCATCGGCCCTCGTCCTTGTTATGATTCGGATGTGGCATATTCTCTTTTAAAACTAGTTGTTGCATTTCGTGTTTATGAAAAATTATGCCCATCAAGTTGACATAGATATTTTTGTCTAGGAGGTTTGTGAACCGGAAATTCCAACCGACCCTATTGTCGAGAGGTTAAATTTAGTTGAAAGAGAAAACGAGTATTTGAAAGAAAAATTGAAAAGAATTGAGGGGCAGAAGATGGAATTGGAGTTGCATGTTGCCGATGTCGTCGATGATCACAAGTTCAAGATGGAGAAAATGCGCTCGAAGATTAGAAAGATCAGAAAATATGCCATTGATAGTGAGGCTTGGTATCATTATGCTGTTGGATCAATTGTTACCTTAGTTACGATCTTGATCGCATTTGTTGTTGCATTTAAAGCTTTAGCTAGAGAGTTATTTATTTGTTGCATTTAAGTCTTGTATGAACTTTATGTATGAACTTGTATTAATTTGGTCTTTTCGGTGTTGTGTAATGAAGATGAGCCGACAATGGATGTACGATGACCGATGCTCTCCTGAGTTCATTAATGGCGTGCAAACTTTTCTGCTTGCGGCTAGGCAAACAAGTGGGCGGATGGTTTTATGCCTTGTCCATGTTTAGTCTGTAAGAATGGTCACAATTACTCTACGTCAAGAACCATTCACGTCCACCTGTTTAAGTCCGGTTTCATGCCCCACTATAATGTTTGGACCAAGCACAGAGAAAGAGGGGTTATGATGGAAGACAATGAAGAAGAAGAGGACGACGACAGCTATCCTGGCCATGGATTCCCTGAATACGATGATACAACAATGGGGGAAGAAGCTGAGCCGGCAATGCGGGAAGAAGCTGAAGAAGAGGGATCAGATGAGCCCGCTGATGATCTAGGTCGGGCCATTGCCGATGCAAAGAGAAACTGCGCAAGTGATTTGGAGAAGAAGAAGTTGCATCACATGTTAGAGGATCACAAGAAATTGTTATACCCGAATTGCGAAGCTGACAAGAAAAAGTTGGGCACCACACTGGAATTGCTGCAATGGAAGGCAGAGAATGGTGTATCTGACAAGGGATTTGGAAAGTTGCTGGTAATGATGAAGAATATGCTTCCAAAGGACAACGAATTGCTCGAGAGTACGTACGAAGCGAAGAAGGCTGTCTGCCCTCTATGGTTAGAGGTGCAGAAGATACATGCATGCCCTAATGACTGCATCCTCTACCGCGGTGAGTACAAGGATCTGAACGCTTGCCCGGTATGCGGTGCATTGCGCTATAAGATCAGGCGCGATGACCCTGGTGATGTCGAGGGCGAGCGCCCCAGGAAGAAGATTCCTGCCAAGGTGATGTGGTATGCTCCTATAATACCACGGTTGAAACGTTTGTTCCAAAACAAAGAGCATGCCAATGCGATGCGATGGCACAGAGAAGATCGTAAGAGAGACGGAAAGTTGAGAGTACCCGCTGACGGGTCGCAGTGGAGAAAAATTGAGAGAAAGTAAGGGAAGGAGTTTGCAGATGACGCAAGGAACGTATGGTTTGGTCTAAGCGCATATGGCATTAATCCTTTTGGGGAGCAGAGCAGCAACCATAGCACCTGGCCTGTGACTCTATGTTTGTATAACCTTCCTCCTTGGTTGTGCATGAAGCGGAAGTTCATTATGATGTCAGTGCTCATCCAAGGCCCTAAGCAACCCGGCAACGACATTGATGTGTACCTAAGGCCATTAGTTGAAGAACTCTTACAGCTGTGGAATGGAACAGGTGTACGTGCATGGGATGAGCACATGGGGGAAGAATTTGACCTAAAGGCCTTGCTTTTCGTGACCATCAATGATTGGCCTGCTCTCAGTAACCTTTCAGGACAGACAAACAAGGGATACCGCGCATGCACGCACTGTTTGGATGATACCAACAGTATATATTTGGACAATTGTAGGAAGAATGTGTACCTGGGACATCGTCGATTTCTTTCGAGCAGGCATCCCGTAAGAAAGAAAGGCAAGCATTTCAAAGGTGAGGCGGATCACCGGACAAAGCCTCGCCACCATACTGGTGCTGATGTACATGATATGGTCAAGGATTTGAAGGTAGTCTTTGGAAAGGGTCCTGGCGGACAACCTGTTTCGAATGACGCTGACGGACGCGCACCCATGTGGAAGAAGAAATCTATATTTTGGGACCTGCCCTATTGGAAAGACCTAGAGGTCCGCTCTGCAATCGACGTGATGCACGTGACGAAGAATCTTTGTGTGACCCTGCTTGGCTTCTTGGGTGTATCGGAAGACAAAAGATATGCCTGAGGCACGGGAGGACCAGCAACGTATGCATGGAAAAGACGGCATACATCAGGGTCATGCCAGCTACGCTCTTACCAAAGAAGAGAAGGAAATCTTCTTTGAAAGCCTGCTCAGTATTAAGGTATCGTCTGGCTTCTCGTCGAATATAAAGGGAATAATAAACATGGCAGAGAAAAAGTTCCAGAACCTAAAGTCTCATGACTGCCACGTGATTATGACGCAACTGCCTCCGGTTGCATTGAGGGGGCTTCTACCGGATAACGTTCCCCTTTGATAGGTTCATGGAGTCTTAAAGAAATATATTCATAACCGTGCTAGGCCAGAAGGAAGCATCTCCAAGGGCCATGAAAATGAGGAGGTGATTGAGTTTTGTATTGACTTTATTCCTGACCTTAAGCCGATTGGTGTTCCTGAATCGCGGCATAAGGGCAGACTGGATGGAAAAGGCACGCTAGGAGGGATCAAATAATATGTATGGGACGGACATTCTCTCTTTGAAGCACACTACAGTTCTACAGAATTCCGCCTTGGTGGCTCCGTATATGGACGAACACAAGAATTTTCTACGCTTCAAACACCGGAGCGGTCGATGACTGGATTACACGTGAACAAACCAGGAGTTTAGCGGCTGGTTGCGACACCGCACCATGCATGAAGCCTCTATTGAAGATGACCTGTACTCGCTATCCCGTTACCATCTTGAATATAATGACTTTCAAAGGGTACGAGATAAATGGTAATACATTTTACACGATCTCCCAAGATAAGAAGAGCACCAACCAAAATAGTGGTGTCCGCTTTGATGCAACAACCAAGACGGAAAAGGAAACATATTATGGTTACATAGAGGAGATATGGGAACTTGACTATGGACGTGGTTTGAAGGTCCCTTTGTTTCGGTGCAAATGGGTCAATATGAAACAAGGCGGGGTAACGGAAGACCCGCAGTATGGAATGACAACAGTGGATCTCAACAATCTTGCGTATGCAGACGAACCATTCGTCCTAGCTAATGATGTGGCACAGGTTTTCTATGTGAAGGACATGTCTACCAAGCCGAGAAAAAGAAAAGATAAGGAAGCGAATGCATCATACGATGAGCCAAAGTGCCACATAGTTCTTTCTGGGAAGAGAAACATCGTGGGAGTGGATGACAAGACAGACATGTCAGAAGATTATGAAAAGTTTGATGAAATTGCTCCATTCAGAGTAAATATTGACCCGAGCATCCTGTTAAATGATGAAGATTTTCCATGGCTACGGTGCAAAGGGACACGCGCGAAGAAAAAGTTTCACACCCAAAGATCTGGGATGTGATCGGCTTCACTATCATCACTTTCTTCTGTGTTTCACACCCAGGAGGGAATCTCTGTAATAGTTAAGGTAGTTATGTGTTTTGGCATTTGAAACGCGAAGAAATTTTATGTGCAAACCAATTCTTTCATGCATTTACTGATTTTTTCAGCTAAATGACCCTGAAATTGAAAAGCATTTCAAATGAACTCAGAAAAAGGTTGAAAGTTGGCATGGTATCATAATTTCACCCACATAGCATCTGCAAAAAGTTGAGAGGGTTACCGCAAAAAATGGATGCACTTCGTGTACAAAATGGACAATCTCTTTCGAAGTATCAGGGTTTCGGACGAAAACTCATCCGTTACAAAGGCATTTCATTTTTTAAATAACCTAAGCATTACCAAATTGAATATAATGATAAAACACACTAATATTAAACATAATAAAAAATAATCACTGAAAAATCTATTTTCAAAGTTAAGTTATTCACAAACTAGTGATTCACACAAATTTCAAATAATTCAAAATGTAAAGTATTCAAATTTGTAAACTACCTGCACTAATAGAAAGTTTGTAATTTTTTGTACCTAAAGCAAAAATATTCACAAAGAAACTCTAAATACAGCAAAAAACAACTCAAAAATAAATAAAACAAAAATAAATAAAGCAAAAAAATAAGAAAATAAAAAAGCCCGCCTACTGCGCCACAGCGGCCTGCATACGACTAGAAACCCAACCTGTAGCTGGGCCAGGATGCAAGCCCGCAAGCCTAGTAGGCCCACAGGCAGAGTAGGAGAGGAAGGCCCAGAAGGCCTGCTATTGAGAGGAGCTCAATGTAGTGCCCGCGCCGGGGCTTATAAACTGGTCCTCGCGCTCCTCAACTAGCGAGGTGGGACTAAACTTCTGTGCCCCTCGCCTGGCAGCGCACACCCTTTAGTACCGGGTCGTGGCTCCAACCGGTACTAAAGGGGGGTCTTTAGTACCGCTTGGTGCTACCACCCGGTACAAAAGGTGGGCACTTCCTGCCGCTTGGCCTGGCCAAAACAGACCTTTAGTACCGGTTGGTGGCTCCAACCGGTACTAAAGTTGTGTTCTATATAAGAAAACCCTTCAAAAAAATTCATCAGTTTCGTTCTCCCTCTGATTCTTCTCCTCTGCCCCATCGTCGCCGCCCCCATCGTCGTCCCCGTCGCTGTCCGTCGTCGCCACCGCCGCTTCTTCGCTGCCGTCCGCCGTCGTCGTCCGCCGCCGTCGTCGTCCCGTCCCGTCCCGTCGCCGCGCCGCTGCCTCCGGCCTCCGTCGTCCCCGCCTGCCCGTCCCCATCCCGTCTGCCGCCGCCCGTCCCCATCGCCGTCGTCACCGCTTTGTCTCCGTCCCGTCGCCACGCCCATGGTGAGCTCTGTGCCTGCCGCCATGTCCACACACACACATTGTTATAGAAATGTTAGCAATTTTTCTGTTTTTTAGTTATAGAAATATTAGAAATGTTAGTTATATAGAAATGTTATAAATTTTTCTGTTGTTTAGTTATAGAAATGTTAGTTATATATATAGAAATGTTAGAAATTTTAGAGTTAGTTTTAGCTAGATGAATTAGATTAATGTCAAATTGTTAGAATTTGCATATAGAATTTTAGTTATCACAATCCAATCACATTTAAAAATGTTACTTTTGCGGGCATATAGTATTTGTTCTCGACGATGCCCGCCCGCATCTCGCCGTCGACCGTCGCCATGACGTCCGCTGACCCATGTCCGGGACTGGGCTCCTCCGGGCTGGCACTGGGAAGTGCTGCCTGGAGGGGCGCGCCGCTTGGTGAGGAACCCAGCCTCGGGTCCCGTCGTCGACCCTGATCTCCTTTGGTGGCGTTCGCGTGGGCCACATTCGGTGCAGAGGGAGCCGGCCCTGCCGGAGGTGGTGCATCGTCGTGTCAGGGAGGAGGACGAGCACGTCCATCGCTACATGGCTGCTATGGACGTCAGGTTCTCCAATACCTGGCAGGTTCTTTGGGCAGATGACCGGAGATATGATCCTGTGATGGTTCCTTCTCTTTGGGTGTCCACCGCTCGCGCCCCAGGAACCGCGAGTGGCCTAGATTCTTCTGTAGTATTCGATCTTTATTAGCTACCTAGCCAGTGATGTATTCGATATATAATATTCGAGACGATGTATTCGAGATTATATATATTATTCGAGACTATGTACTCGAGATTATATATCATTCGAGACGATGCATATTATGTACTATATGATTCAGTTTTTCCTTATTGATTGCATCCATGCATTGTAATTTGAATACTAAATTGTTTTATATTTCTTCTGTATTAGTTAAGTAAAAGCTATGGCGGACAATACCGGCAGAGAAAGAGAAGAGGAATTCTTCAAGATCATACGCAGCCCTCGCAGGCTAGATGATCTGAATGAAACAGATGACGGCTCCCAATATCTGAACAATACCGGGGAGGGTGATGATAACATATTCGATCTCGACGACCGAGCTGATGAAGTCATGAACTATGATTATGATTATGATGATGCAGACAGTGTTTATGATGACACAGACAATGTTGATCTTGAAATAACAAAGACTACCGGCGAGGTATATTTATATAAGCAGGCATCTGGTGATCATCACATGTTTTTTTTATTTGAAGATATATATATTAACGAATCGATCTTTCTTCTTTCAGCCCTCCGGATCGAGCAAATCTGCTTCTACAAACAGCAGGACAAAGTGAGGCCCGGGCAAAAGTTGAAGGAGGGTGTAAAGTACAACATCGACTCCATCAAAGCTAATGGCGAACCCCTCACGCCTAAGAACATTGCGAACAAGTGGACTCGTCAGTGCGGAGTTCTTGTAAAGGACCAACTCCCGATCTCCATTCAAGAATGGAAAGAGCCAAAAACTAAACGTCCAGATGTTACTTGGGTCGACGACAGAGCAAAACAAAATCTTTGGGAATCTCTGATGGAACATTTCACCCAACCAGATTATTTCACTAATGCAGATGTGCAGAAAGTCAAGGACGCTGCTCTTAAGAAGATGGCAATTGCATTCAACACCCACAAGAAAACTGTATGGGCCAACTACCTCGCTGCAAAAAAGAAGACTCCAGAATTCAAGGGAACACTGAAGAAGCAAAGAGAACACTGGCCCGCTTTCGTGAAATTCAAGGAATCATAATTATCGAAGGAACGGTCGAGAAAAAACAAGGCCAATGCTGCAAAAAAGACGCAGTTCCATAGGCTGGGTCCAGGTGGCTACGCGGTGGCAATGCCTAAGTGGGATAAGATTGAGCAAGAGATGGAGGATGCAGGGGTCACTCCAGTTACTAGGAGCTGGGCCCCCAGGTGCAGAACTTGGTTCTATGCGCATGGGGGGCGTTGGACCCGAAGACAGTCCTGGTTTCGAAGAAGGCAAGTCTAAAAGGAGCAGATCAAAAGTTACTTGACGCAATAGAAGATGCTCGACAGGGGGTGTTCACGCCCAACAGAGAGAACGACGAGCTCGCGCCCTGGGAAATCCCGAACACCCGGGAAGAACACGAGGCAAGGGTGTTATTCCCTGGTATGAGGGCTTTTCGGAATGGAACGACGACTACAGGACCCGTGCAAGAAAGAAGATGGAGGAGGAGAAGAAGAGGAAGCTGGAGGAGGAGCAGAGGAAGCAGGACGCGGAACGCCTTCAAGGCCTAGAAGCAAGGCACGCGGACTTGGCACTCAAATTCCAGCAGCAGCAGCAGCAGCAGATCGACTCACTTAGCCAGGAAAGGAGGTCTTAGCAGCGGCAGCAGCAAGCGGATGATCATCCAGCATTGGATAGCACCGTCCCATCCATGCCGAGAAGCAGCGTTGGTTCCGCCCCGGGCGACGCACTGCTCGATAATACCCTGTGGATGACATCATAGAGAACACTAACTGTGAGCTACACTTCAAAATGAAGAATATATCCATGAAGGTGGCGGACGCCGTTGCTTTTACAATTACCCCCGAAGCAACCTTCCATTGCGCCCCGATTCCAGCGGGCTATGCTCGTGTCTTGGTTGATGAGGTGGTGGACCCATATTCGGGGCTACAGCTTGACATTCCTGGAGGTGACGACGAGCACACACTGGGAGAGGCCATACATCGTATCATCCTATGGAGAAAGGATTGCATCATCTTTCGAAGTCCACCGACACCGCGTCTGCCGACTCCTCCTCGAAGTCCGCCACCGAGTCAGCAGAGTCCCGCTCCTCCAAGTCCACGAACGAGTGAGCCAACTCCTCCTCGAAGTCCGCCACTGTGTCAGCAGACTACCGCTCCTCCAAGTCCACGAACGCGTGAGCAGACTCCTGCTTCAAGTCCGGCACAGCCTCAGGCCACTCCTCCCGTTTCAAGTCCGACACCTCAGGCCACACCTCCCGCTTCAAGTCCGGCACAGCGTCAGGCCACTCCTCCTGCTCCAACTCAGCCACGTCAGTCGTCTCCGCCGCCTCAGCAATCGCAGAAGAGACACACCGCAGCTATGGTGCGTAGTGGTACGAGTCGAGGTAGTACAGGAAGTACAGGCGGAGACAAGCGATATAAATATGGTCCAAGCAGCCTCGCTCCTCTTCCTCAGAGGCCTTACGACATGACCGAGGAGCAAAATGATGCCATAGTGCGGACCGAAGTGGACGCCCATTTTGGACCCGAAACCGGCAACGCCGCCGAGGGAGAAAGTGCCTGAGGAAAAGATTGACCACTTCATTCGTATGGCTAGACCACCAGCTCCCATGCCTGTTGACTCAGACTATGAGCGCCAAATTAGGAAGGCACATCAAGCACGACTAGAGAAATAAGCGAGCTCAAGCTCGAGCCAACAAGCATCTGTCAAAAAATGCGGGAAAATCGTTCCCCAGCTGGGAGAACAGGCGGCGCAATCGATCCCCCCGCTTGTTGTGCCAACAACACATGAGAGTACGCGCGCCCAATATTATTATGGGCAAACAGTTTACGTTCCCGAGGTGGGCAATGTGGTAATAACCGAGGAGCATATAATGCAGGCTGAAATTCTCAAGATCACTGTTGGACAACTCCTCGATATCGAGCCCATGTCTCCGCTTAGAGAGGAGGAAATAAAACGGAAATATGTCCGGGGCCAACCTTTGGTCGAGCCAGACGAGGTCAAGAACCTCCCAACGAGAATGTATGAATTGCATCAATGGTACATGAACATTAACAAGATTTTCAATCGAGAGTCCCCCATGGTGAAAGTTGAGGAAGATCATTACTTCCATAAGCTAGCTCTGTCCGTTGAGTATTTAGAACTACCTCAGTTATTCAATCAAGATGCACTCGACAAATCTATCGTCAGTTGCTATTGTCTGTAAGTGATTTCTTTCTATAATTTAAGTCTCAAGCTAGCTCTAGTGCTCATTGATTGATCATTAATTACCTGTAATTTTATATCCTCACTATATATTCTTTTCTGTGGTATTATGCAGGATGAAGATGTATGAAATGAAAAAAAGTGGACGCTATGGCATTGGGTTCATTGACCCAAATACCGTTAATGAATACACATGAAAATTGGAATACTGTAAACAAGATGTAGAGAAAAACATGCTAGAGCTCTTGAAGCACCTCAATAGCAATGAAGATATAATACTTTCTTACAACTTCGAGTGAGTCACATTGTCTTGTACTATAAATTCTGTTTTTGCTTACTAGCTAGATGTTAATAAGTGTATAGGGTTTAGGGTGATAGTTGATTAGTGTTATGCACATGCCCGCTTAATTTATACATGCAAACGTATGCGCATGCAGGTACCACTGGATCTTGTTAGACATTAAAGTTGACGAAGGAAAAGTTGAAGTACTGGACTCACTACTTAAAAAAGATAGTGACTACAGCATCGTGAAGGGGATAGTCAACAGGTAATTTCAATCATTATTAACTATATCTCGACCTATTTAGTTTGTCATTTCCTGATATGAACTATTTTTAATAACCCCTTTATTAATTTTCTTTGCCGGCGGGCAGGGCTTGGGCAAAGTACATCAAGGTGACTCCAGGAAAATGGCAACAAAAGCTATTTTGGTATCGACTCAAGGTAAGTAATTAAGTAGTAGTAGCTAGCTAGCTACCATCTCTTTAATTCTTGTTTGAATACCATTAATTAATTAACATGCTTGATTAATCATTATCTGATTAAATTCTACTCTCGTAAAGGCCCTGAAGCAGGCGCCGGGGACTGAAGTGTGTGCATACTACGTTTGCGAAAACATTCGCATGATGGCATCCGAAAGGAGCAGATCTGATAGACAAGACTGGGTACGTTTGCCAGAACACTATTCACAAATCTTACATGATTGTCGACATCTAGTCACACAACTAATACACATGCATATTGATCTCCTTCTTAACAGTTCAAAGAGGTGTGGGACCAACTCCTACCAACAGAGCGCATACGAGCACTTCAAGAGGAAATAGCGGGATTTTTGCTCGACCAGGTCATAGATCCCAAAGGAGAATACTATTACCCGCTACCGCCCCCATGAACCACTTGTCATCGTGCTCCGAAGGCACCAAGGCAACATGTAGGAGAAATTGTATATATATACATGTGTATGTGTGAATAAATAATGGTGGTTGTTAGACATTGATATATATATATATATATATATATATATATATATATATATATATATATATATATATGATCGGTTCTACGAGAAAATCTATTTATATATATGCATAACGTGTACAATATGTAGTATCATAAAATACCAGCAAACAAAAAAGAATTAAATGGAAAACATAAAATTAATGGAAAAATAAAAATTAAAACCAAACCCCCCCAAACATTTAGTACCGGTTGGTGCTACCAACCGGTACTAATGGTCTACCAGCACCCGGGCCTGGCTCATGCCACGTGGTGGCACTTTAGCGCCGGTTCGTGCCGAACCGGTAGTAAAGGGGGGGGGGGCCTTTAGTCTCCACTCTTTAGTGCCGGTTGCAGAACCGGCACTAAAGGCCCTTACGAACCGGTGCTAAAGCCCGGTTCTGCACTAGTGCCTGTCCCTGCATATTATTGAGTCCCCTCCAAGCATGCCTTTTCCAGTCAGTCTCCCCTCATACCGTGATTTAGGGAGACCTATCTTCTTATGGCCAGGAATGAAGTCAACACAAAACCCAATGAAATCCTCTGTTTGATGGCCCATGGAGATGCTTCCTTCTGGCCTAGCGCGGTTACGGACATATTTCTTTAGGACTCCCATAAACCTCTCAAAGGGGAACATATTGTGTAGAAATACGGGCCCCAGAATGACAATCTCGTCGACTAGATGAACTAGGACGTGCGTCATGATATTGAAGAAGGATGGTGGGAACACCAGCTCCAAACTGACAGGACATTGCGCCACATCACTCCTTAGCCTTGGTTATGATTTCTGGATCGATCACCTTATGAGAGATTGCATTGAGGAATGCACATAGCTTCACAATGGCTAATCGGACGTTTTTCGGTAGAAGCCCCCTCAATGCAACCGGAAGCAGTTGCGTCATAATCACGTGGCAGTCATGAAACTTTAGGTTCTGGAACTTTTTCTCTGGCATATTTATTATTCCTTTTATATTCGACGAGAAGCCAGTCGGGACCTTCATACTGAGCAGGCATTCAAAGAAGATTTCCTTCTCTTCTTTAGTTAGAGTGTAGCTGGCAGGACCTTCATACTGCTTTGGAGGCATGTCGTCTTTTTCGTGCAAACGTCGCAGGTCCTCCCGTGCCTCAGGTGTATCTTTTGTCTTCCCATACACGCCCAAGAAGCCTAGCAGGTTCACGCAAAGGTTCTTCATCATGTTCATCACGTCGATTGAAGAGCGGACCTCTAGGTCTTTCCAGTAGGGTAGGTCCCAAAATATAGATTTCTTCTTCCACACGGGTGCTCGTCCCTCAGCGTCATTCGGAACAGCTAGTCCGCCGGGACCCTTTCCAAAGATTACGTCTAAATCATTGACAATACGTGATCACCGGTGCGCATGGAGGGCTTCTTCCGGTGATCTGCCTCGCCTTTGAAATGCTTGCCTTTCTTTCGACATTGATGGTTGGTCGGAAGAAATCGGCGCGGCCTGTACACATTCTTCCTGCATTTGTCCAGGTATATACTTTCGGTGTCAGCTAAACAGTGCGTGCATGCTGGTATCCCTTGTTTGTCTGTCCTGAAAGGTTACTGAGAGCGGGCCAATCGTTGATAGTTACAAACAGCAACACGTGCAGGTTAAATTCCTCCTGTTTCTGCTCATCCCACACACGTACAACGTTTCCATTCCACAGCTGTAGAAGTTCTTCAACTAATGGCCTTAGGTACACATCAATGTCATTGCCGGGTTGCTTAGGGCCTTGGATGATAATTGGCATCATAATGAACTTCCGCTTCATGCACATCCAAGGAGGAAGGGTTATACATACATAGAGTCACGGTTCAGGTGTTGTGATTGCTTCTCTGCTCCCCGAAAGGATTAATGCCATACGTGCTTAAACCAAACCATACGTTCCTTAGGTCACCTGCAAACTCAGCCTAGTACTTTCTCTCGATTCATCTCCACTGCGACCCGTCAGTGGGTGCTCTCAACTTCCCGTCTTTCTTACGGCCCTCTCTGTGCCATCGCATCAACTTGGCATGCTCTTCATTTCTGAACAGACGTTTCAACCGTGGTATTATAGGAGCATACCACGTCACCTTCGCAGGAACCCTCTTCCTGGGGGGCTCGCCGTCAACATCACCAGGGTCATCTCGTTTGATCTTATACCGCAATGCACCGCATATCGGGCATGCGTTCAAATTCTCGTACGCACCGCGGTAGAGGATGCAGTCATTAGGGAATGCATGTATCTTCTGCACCTCCAATCCTAGAGGGCATACAACCTTCTTTGTTGCGTACGTACTGTCGGGCAATTCGTTATCCTTTGTAAGCTTCTTCTTCAATATTTTCAGTAGCTTCTCAAATTCTTTGTCAGGCACAACATTCTCAGTCTTCCACTGCAGGAATTCCAGTACGGTACCGAGCTTTGTGTTGCCATCTTCGCAATTGGGGTACAACCCTTTTTCTAACATGCGATCGAACTTCAGCTTCTCTTTTTGACTTTCGCACTGTGTCCTTGCATCAACAATGACCCGGCGGAGATCATCATCATCGGGCACATCGTCTAGTTCCCGATCTTGATCTTCAGCAGCTTCCCCCGTTGCAGCATCACCGTATTCAGGGGGCACATAGTTGTCATCATCCTCTTCTTCATCGATGTCTTCCATCATAACCCCTATTTCTCCGTGCCTCGTCCAAACATTATAGTGTGGCATGAAACCCTTATAAAGCAGGTGGGTGTGAAGGATTTTCCGGTCAGAGTAAGACTTCGTATTCCCACAACTAGGGCATGGACAACACATAAAACTATTCTGCTTGTTTGCCTCAGCCACTTCAAGAAAATTATGCACGCCCTTAACGTACTCGGAGGTGTGTCTGTCACCATACATCCATTGTTGGTTTATCTGCGTGCATTATATATAATTAGACAAGTATCTATCTAAAGTAAGAATTCTTTTCTTTCAGAAAGAAGATAAGAACAAGAGGCTCACCACGGTGGTGCCGGCGACGAGATCGGTGCGGACGATCGACGGTTGTGAAGACAGGGATAGGACGTGATGGACCGCTAAACCTATGCAAATCTCGGGAAAAATGGAGCTTGGAGGTCGAGCTTCGAGAGGAGAAAGCTTAACTAGTGTGGCTCGGGCATTTCATCGAACACCTCATGTGCATAGGAGGTGAGCTAGAGCACCTAAATGCCCTCCCCTCGCTGGCCAGAAAAAACAAAGCACTGCGGAGTGCTCTGCCGCGGCGATGGGGTATATATAGGCAACTCATTTGTCCCGGTTCGTGGCTGAAACCGGGACTAAAGCCCAACCTTTTGTCCCGGTTCAAGCCACGAACCGGGACAAATGTATGTGGGCCAGGAGCGAGGCCTATTCGTTCCGGTTTGTGCCAGGAACCGGTACAAAAGGGTCCATACGAACCGGTACCAATGCCCACGAGGCCCCGGCCGGTCCCTTGGGCTCACGAACCGGGACGTATGCCCCATGGGTCCCGGTACGTGACTGAACCGGGACTAGTGGGCTGGCCAGGCCCCAACCAAAGCCCTGTTTTCTACTAGTGGTAGCATTCGTATGGGGGTGCGTAACATGGCGAAAAACAAAAGCTCACTTGTATAATTTTATAAAGCCATAGTGCTGCGTGCCGACCTAACCAACCAAGGGCGTTGAACCATCTCCTCAAACAAAAAGAGTATCTCTTTCTGCTGGATTATAACATGATTAGTCTGTCGGTTCCTTTTGGATTGCCAAAGCATTCCCACGAAGCAAAAATCATCACACACACACACACACGCGCGCGCGCATGCACGCACACGCGCATGCGCTTGCTGCACACACACACTAAGAACCCCCCCCCGGGCAAAAAGCCAGGTATATTCCGTCTTCGTCTTGTCTGGCACCACCGAGGACTAGTTCAAGTGTTTCTTGTCTTGTTACATGATAATGGTGACCAAGCCAACAACGAGAGAGGAGGTTGGAGATGAATGTACTGATACGTCATGAACGTATTTATAATTGCTAAGGTTTTCATGCCATTTTCTTATTAAATCTTGCATTATTTTACTTTTATTTGGACTAACTTATCAATAAAGTGCGAGTAACACTAGTGGCGTATTTAAATGTCTGTGGGTGTACAGGAAACTTTTGGAACTCCAATAAAATTGAGAAAATCCAGCCGTCAATATTTTGCTGAGGGAGCACACATGTCAAAAGGAGGAGCATGTGGAGCCCACATGCCCTGGCCACGTGCATCGGGCCTAGTGCGCATGGAAGCCTTGGGGTCCATTGATATCGGATCTTGTGCGTCTGGCTATATATTTATCCAAAACCCTTCCTCGAATTATTGTAAAAAAATCGTCATTAACACTTCGCCATCCAAGGTGAAACTCATGTACAACCATTGATCTCCGCTGCTCCCACGATTAGGTGTGAGTAGTCCATTACCTTCACTACGGGTTCGTAGCACTAACTATGTAGCATCGTCTTGCCATATTGTTCAATAAAAAGATCACATGAGCTGTCATACATGATTGTGATCCATGTGATGTAATTATTGCAGTGATTTTTATTTCTATGTGATAAATAATTACTTTATTATTAGATAATCTATGTTGCACGGACAATTTATAGATGCATATTGCTCCCTGATTCATCAATTTATTCATTGGCTAGTTTAGATCAGTGATCAATAGAGGGGGTGATGTGCATTATATGGAGATCCCCATTTGTGAAGTAATATCAATGGCAGTTAGAGAGGAAAAGCTTAGACAGGTTTGCCTCACTAAGAATAAAAAGATTGTTTGACTTGTTACCACTTGGTATAACGTTGCTGATCAGATGGTTTCTTTCAATTGTGTGACATCATGCCTATTGCGATGCTTTTTTTATTACTTAATATTGAGGTGGAGTCACAAGGGTTTGAGGCACCTTGGTTGGATAATTAGCTATTAGACTTGGCTTGTGTTGGTCTAGTAGATTTATGGACATACTGCCTATATAACATGATCCCAACATAAAATATGCTTTGCCATGAATATTTGATTCATCATTACACATACTGAGGCTTATATTTGTGTCACCATTATTATGAGAGATGCTACTAGTACACCTACGAGCCCCGGACCAATTTCCTGCATAAGAGACCTCTACAAACCCATTTCCATGCTCTTTTTTTAGTTATTAATTATTCAAAAAGTACAAAGTACTTTATTCAACATTAATTATGTTTTCATAACTTGTTGCAACTAGCAAAACTAGTGAGATCGATGACCTCACTAGTGAACCATTGGGGCACAAGTGGATTATTAAATTTTATTATGGTGTTGCTTTAAATGGCACTAGGAGTGTGCTTCTATGGGTTGATACATTGGCTCTCAACTGAGGAAAGCTTTACTGCTAGCTACAAAACCTTGCACTTGGGTTGTTAACAACTTGGTTTCCAATTAATTTGGTGGAATCATGCAGTGATGTGTTTTGTTGGCGAAGTTGCCCAGTCCAGCAAACACACGTGTAGCGGAGCGGGGGATGGCACCGTCTAGCGGCCACTATGGTAATATGGCTATTGTACATTCGTACCGGAACTAAGACATGTTTAGTCCCACATTGCTAATTTTCTAGGATTTACACCGTTTTATAGATGTCCTTCTCAACATATCACCATGTAGATGAGTAGTAGAGAGTAGTCGTAGTGTAAGAGATAGAGATCTAGGATATGGTGTGTAAATGGTGTAGGGAGTGGCTATGTGGGCTTTGATAGTGGGGGTATGGGGGGCTATGCCTCGTAGGAATATGGGCCAAATGGGGTTGCAGAGGGGTCATTTTAAATTAATATTACAAATTCAATTCTAAGTAAGGAAGAAAGGAAACGAAATTAATTAGTTCTTTCTTGGCACGCCTCTTCTTTTTGAAGTCCTTCAGAGATAGCTATAGTCCATCTTAAATTTTATTGATACAATCTTTGTGAAATAATATTCTTAGTCCTACTCCGCACTTTAATAAATACTTACAGAAGTATAAGAAATTTCTTTTAAGTGCAATGTGCCTAAGCTCATGCTCCCCTAATATAAATTACATTTTTGTTTTCTGCCACTTCCCCTTTCCTTAAATCTTAATAACAATTGTTGATTCTAAATATAATTATTGCTACCCAATGGTGTGAAATTGAAAATCGTATATACATCTCATGTTCTTGCACCTATATGTTGAAAAGGAGAAGTGCAGTGTGGTGCAATGCCCTCAAAACCTTGATTACCCATAATGTATGCCATGCTAGTAGTAATAGGTCTGCATCAAGAACACAAGAGAAAGAGAGAGAGCATGGACAGTTAGTACACACAAAAAAGAAATAATAGATCTCAAACACCTGTTAGGAGAGTACTCAGATTTATTTAGATTTTCCACTGTGCCTGTCGATGTTGCAGATTTGGTCAGCCGGTTAACTTTGCTTAGTAGCTGAGTTTCTTTAACTAATTTAAGTTGCTTTCCTACCTTCCATTATGGTGTCTACCATGATCCACGATCTTCCGATTTGGAAATGGATGCAAAGTATGCCATTCAAAACACCTTTGTTATCTCTCAACGCCCTTATATGACCCTACTTTTCTAGTGCACGTAGGAAACTTCCATCATTTTCTTTGGAAGTGCAAATCACTTGCATGTCAGTCCCAGCATTTTTCTCTTCAGCAGAAAAATACTATATTCTTGCATTTCATATAGTTGAAGAAATTTCAACTTTAGAGTTGTTACCTGCTTCTTATAACCGGGACAAGCAACGATATCACTTAAAGAAAACAATCTATATCGACATATCCTCCGATTACTAGTGTTAATTTGAGATTCATCTCTCACTTTACAAGTTGCAATGCTTTACTACTCCCTCTGTCCAGGTGCATTAGGCACCTAAAGAAATCCAGGAATTCCTATAATATAAGTCGCTGCAATTAGCTACCGCGGTGTGGAGTGATAAATTTTATGAGTCCAACCCGGATAACAAAGCACATACGGCCAGTCATTGCAAACGGCCACTGCATGCAAGCCCGAACACATAATTACGGGACATGCATGCAAACGGCCACACACTGTGGTTGGATGCCCAAGTGCACCTCCCCAAATAGTGCACTAAATACACATACAAAGTTGCGCTAATTAATTTTGACTAGTCCAATCCATAGGCGCCTAGGTCACGCTGCACCTTCTTAGGTGCCCTATACACCTGGACGGAGGGAGTAGCATTATGTCGTCCCATTGCTCAGTAGTAACGGGCCCATGGCAGCTGAACATGCACGATGTCTTTGCCCAACAATCCCCTCACTAACACCCCAATAAATTAAAACAACAAAAGTGTATGCCCCATTATAAATTGATCGATAATCTATGCTGTAAAGAAAAATTGTAGTCTGTAGATAAGTAAAGCTGATGACAAGCATTTTATAGGTATTAATAAAATAATGTGGACATGATTAAAGTCTTGTAGCATCCGATGGCAAGTAGTTTATAGCTATGATGTAAAGTCTTGTAGCATGATAAAATAAGATGGATATGATGTAAAGTCTTGTAGCATATACAACAGCTTCGAAACAGCTTTGCGGCTCGTAGACAAATGATTTGCTTGGACCTTGAAGCTAGCAAAGCTGTTTGCGTAGCCTCTATAACGCTCAGGGCTGGCTATATGGCACGGCCCCATACCTTATCATTCTTTTTATTTCACAAAAATATGTTTATTCCCGCAAAAGCATGCTTTGAGATCAGTAAAAAGGTTGTAGTACAGGAAATTATTTTGGTAGCTTTTCTCATTTTCTGCATGGACAGAACTTCCGTAAAGTTGAGACGATGTGCTCCCATACAGCGCAAAGGCCGGGCCGATGGGATTGCAATTAATCGAGGTACAAAGGAATAGTACACCTACTAAAAAAAACCTACTCTTTTTTTCTTTAACATGAAGGAATAGTAGACCTACGCACTAGCCATTTTGTAGTCTGGGAATAAAAAGAATATCTCCTTCTCACTAGCACGGTAGCACCATAGCAGCAGTCCATGCCTGTCCTCTCCCTCTTTCCCACGACATCTCTTCCCCAACATGGTCTCCTTCCCCCTCTCTTCCACTCAAACATGTCAGCCGAAATCTTCTGGCGGCGGTGGCGCTCGATGGATCCGGAAACCCCTCTCTGTTCTGGTGAAGGGCAACCGGAGCTATCGCAAACCATATTGCTTTACGGTTGTAACTTCCCTATCGCCCGAAAAATTGTATCTGTCAAACTTAAGCAGTGGAGGCATTTTAAACACGGCGTTCGAGCAACAGAACGGTGTAATACATAGCAGTTCAAACGAGCACGGACTATAAACATTCTGCCATAGAGACATGATAACTCCACCACGATCGAGTTGGCTTACTCACATGTAAACCAGAACAAAATATTTTCCTAACTGATGCAAAAACACAGTCCTGGAGGATCTGAGATGGGCCCAAAACACAAAGAATGATCGTCTGGTTGACACAAAAATTACTGGCCCCAGCAAACAAAAAGTGGCAGTGCATCTCACCAATACAGTCGGCAGCACACAATACACATCGTGTTATGTTTTACTTAAATCAATCAGAAAATTGCTAATATATCCAATAGATCGTCCATCACTCGTGGCGAGCCCAAATGTGGCACTATATCATGTTCCTGGCTCCTTGGTCGCCGATTGGTGCAAGAGAGGGAGCTTGTCGGCGTCAATGGAGGCTTAAAACCTCAACATCATTCTCGCTGTAATAGGCGATGTCCAAAGCAGAGTGCTCATCATCGAAGGGTGTCTAGATGACATTGGTTTCACTGGTTATGTTCTCCTCAACAAGCTCTGGCTCCACACTAGTACCAACACCTATAGGAACCTGAATGGCAGCCATGTAACATACAAAGTGTGTGGATCTCGTGGACAGTAGGCAAATGGAACCCAAACGTAAAATTCATGTATATGTATATGTATATATTCGTCACCCTGGATGAGGAATAGTTATTCTCCACCCCCTCTCTATTTTGACGTCAATACACCGTATTTTTAGGTTTCGTAAATTTTGTCTTATTTTATACGTAAAAAGAGAACGTAAGAAAATATATACTCGCCGTAAAAATATTTTATGTTAGGTAAAGTTACGAACGTAAAAACATACATAAGTGCGATATTTCTGGTCTTATAACCCTTTTTTTATAATAAAAACATGCATCGTATTTTCAGTATGCTCCAATTTACATTACAAATATATACGTATTTCACAAATATAATAAAAACTATGGGTCAACTTGAAACTTTTCATGCTACCCACTTTGGATTATCTTATATATAATATATGAACATATTTATAATGATAAAGTAGTATATAGAATAACATATGGTAGTATATGAGACATATGGGGTAACTACCACCAGGTGGTAGGATGGATTTTCCTATATATATATATATATATATATATATATATATATATATATATATATATATATATATATATATATATATATATATATATATATATATATATATATATATATATATATATATATATATGTGTGTGTGTGTGTGTAAGAAACAATTGTCTCATGTTTGCAAAACAAAATCGTCTGTTAACAAAAGGTTAATGTTTACAAAAATATATATTCATGTGTTAGAAAAGTTCATTTTTTGAAACCAAATATGCACGAGCATATTTACACCTCCATATACTTCCGAACAGATGTTCATGTATTTGCCACCACAACCTACACCACAAAAAAGAAAGTAAAAAATAACCAAAAAATGCAACACAAAAAAGAGAGGTTCGAAAAGGAAATGGAGAGAAAAACAACAAGAAAGAGGGACATATATAAGTATAAAATGAAATAAAATGGGCCATCCCATCTAACCATCCCATATAGGGACATCTCATTGAACTAAGTGTAGAGGAATTGAAATTGCTGGTAGCTCAAGGAAGAGAGCTCCTATTGGACGCTCATTGCATTCCATAGCAGCGTGCCGCACAAGGGTAGCCGGCTCACTGGCGATGTACCACGATTCACAATAGCTCGTGTTATTGTAGCACGGTTCACTGTAGCACGATCACTGTAGCAGATGGTTCTAGAATCTGCTAACGTATTTTGACACACACAAAAAATCAAATTTTGAACAAATTTTCAAATCAAGAACTTATTGCCAAAAAAGTGAACATGTTTTTAAATATGAACAATTTTTTAAAACTTTGAACAATTTTTAAAATCAAAAACTTTTTGCCAAAAAAGAACAATTTTTTGGAATTCCGAAACGTTTTTCTAAAATGTGGATAATTTTATTTTATTTGAAGGTTTTCAACTTCTTTTGGAATTTGTGAATTTCTGAAAGAAAAACTATAAGAAATGATGCAGAAAATAAAAAAGATAAGAAAACCAGAAAAAACCAATTAAACCTTCTCGAAAGGTCCCGAAACCAGGAAAACTGGACAGGAACCTTCTAGAAAGTTCCTAAACCCGAGAGACTATATTGCATGTAGCTGCTGAAATCGGATGGCACAATATTGCGGTCGCTTGTTGTTAAAATGAACTTACGAACGTTTTTTTTTTTTTTTGCAAAAA
Source organism: Aegilops longissima (assembly GCA_021605205.1). Lineage (NCBI taxonomy): Eukaryota > Viridiplantae > Streptophyta > Magnoliopsida > Poales > Poaceae > Aegilops > Aegilops longissima. The sequence goes on from CM038682.1 coordinate 24,645,013, forward strand.
AAGGTGAATAGGATTCTTCTTGTGTTTTTAATGGCCCGCTGGTTTCTATAATTCCTGTTTTAGTGTGAGTTTGTCTGGTTCTAGTTTTTCTCTGGTTTGGCCTGCTTTACTGTATATCTTCTGGTTTTCGTCAGGTTTCAATGGTTTTTCTTCACGCTTTCTATCTAGATCTTTTATTTATTTATTTTTCCATTTCAATAATTGTTTTATCTTTAGTTTATTTTAGTTTTCATTTACTTTTACTTAGTTTTATCTATTCAAAATTACAAAATATACCAATTTGTTCTAAGAACTAAATGAAAAAACTATAAGTACGTATTCCAGTAAATATCTGAAAATTTCTTGTAAACAGTGTGAATATATTTTCTAAATAGTGTGAAATTTTGACATGCCAAACTTTGTCAAATTGAATCATTTTTCCAAACCTCTGGTCACTTTTGATATATGTGAACATTTCCAAAATATCGATGAATGTGTTTTAGTATATGCTAACAATATTTAATATGTGAACATTTCATTTTTTATACAGAAAATAGCTTTTTATATAGCAGGATGAACTTATATAATACACGATGGACATTTTATAAATACGCAATGAACATTTTATAAATCCAATTCATGATGAGCATTACACTAAGGAGATTTTTAATCACCTGATATTTTTAAAATACATGATGAGCAATGTCTTAACTAATGAGAAGGTTATTAAAATTCACAAAGAACATTCATTAAACACCCAATGAACAGTTTTAATAGATGATGAATGAATTTAAAAACGATGAAAACAAATCAATACACAATGAATATTTTAGTACATGATGAATAGTTTAATGCACAAAGAATACCCATGACCATTGTTTTAACTACGGTGAACAATTTTTTCACATGATTAACAATTTTCTAAATACCCATGAACATTTTTCTTCATCATGAACTTTAAAGGAATAATAACTTGGTGTGAACATATCTAAATCTGTAAAGTAACCGAGTTTTTTACAAAGTGTATTTTTATTGAATAAGAAGGAATTATTTTATAAAGTAACCAAGTTTTTACATTGTGAATTTTCTAAAAGTTATTTCAAGAACACACGTAAACATTTTTTAATGGTCAAAAACATTTTTACAAATAAGTTTTCTACATTGCATGAACATTTTTTAAACATGTGATGAACACGTGTAAAACATGAAGTAAATTAATTTGAAAATATAGCAATTTTAAATTTTATGGAAATGTAAAAACATTAAAAAGTAACACAAAAAGGAAAAATATGAAGCAACAGAAATGGAACAAAACTTGGCCTGAGGCGATAGAAATGACTCCAAAGTTGGCCTGAGGCAAGCGTTCCCGAGACCTGGTGGATGCCGCTCGCTACATCCAAAAAAAGAGAGATGCATAGGGGTTACCGCGGTGATGTGGTGTACAACGAATCACGCGATGTTATGATTTTTGTATTATTTGATATATACTTTGAAAAACTTGAACAATTTTTCATATCCTGGAAAAAAATTTAACATTATGAAAATATTCAAAATTCTGAATATTTTCTGAAAATTACTAACAAGTTTTAAAATTGGGATTTTAATTTTTGTCTTCATTTTTATAAATATGAATTTAATTAAAATAGTGTCCGTCTATAATAGAAATATCGCGAATTTTATAGTAACCAATCTTTTATATTGTATAATTTTAAAAATAATGTCAATAATAGTTTTCATTAACCTCCCATAAAATTGACTGGTATAAAAAAATTAAGTTGCCCAAATAAGTTTTCTAGATTGCATGAACATTTTTTAAACTTTTGATGGACATTTGTAAATCAATTTTGAAAATATATTTAATTTGAATATGATGAAAATATATAAACATAATAAATAAACACAAAATGGGAAATAGATGAAGGAACATAAAAGTAACAAAGAAGAAAAAAAAGCAAATGTATGACAAAAAAACAATAAACTAAATACTGGCCGGTCTACTAGAAATGAATCCAAACTCGGCATAAGGCAAGTGTTCCTGAGACATCCAATATGCCGCATGATGCATCCAACAGTAGCAAGATGCATAGAGTTGACAGTGGCAACATCGTGTAGCAACGGCTATTGCGAGGTTAAAATTTTGAATAATTGGAATATTTTGAAAAATCATGAAAAATCCTTGAAATTCTAAACAATGTTGCGAAAACATGCACAATTTTGAAATTCTTATTTGTATTGTTCGAAAATTGTGAACATGTTTTGATAACAAGAAAAAAAAATGAGACAAGTGAACAAATTTTGAATTTCACAAACATATTTAAAAAATAGAACAACTTTTGTAAAGCATGAACAACCTTTGAAATTATAAACATTATATAAATATGTTGAACTGATTTTCAAATTATGAAAAAAATTGGAATTGTTTCTGAAAAAGTTAACTAAAGTTAGAAGTTCTGAAAAAACTTTTAGGAAACGAACAACTTTTGAAACATGTGCAAAAAATATCAAAATTCCAAATATTTGTTGAAAACTTGGAATAACTTTTGAAATTCTTAACAAAAGTTGAACATTATTAAAATTGTGAATTTATGAAAAAAGAAACAGATAAATAAATGACAAGAAAAAAAAATCAAAATAAGAAACCAACAAGGAAAAAACTGTTTCATGAACCATCTAGAATGTTCGCAAAACTAATAGAAAACCGTACATAAAAATAAGCTACGCTGGGTAATAGGATGGCCCACTCTGTCGCTCACTGAAAACCCTGTGCGAAGTGTCACTTGCAGTGATGTGTAGACGGACCAATATTCACTTCGAGGCTGATTGGTTTGCTGCCAACATTTGGCGAAATCAAAAGATTGGCAACAAAAATTGGTATGCAACCGTTCTCTAACTAACATCTCGCAGTTGCCAAATTTTCACATGTCATCTTTTGCCATCAAACCAACCAGCCTCGAAGTATTGTTTGTCCAATATCAGGAAAGTAACAATGATGTGGTTGTATGATTCACAGTGAGCGAGGTATAGTACTACTCGCTCTGCGTCGCCTATAGCGAGCGCTAGCGTAAGGATGCTCACCTTGTTCGTACGCCCACAAAACGGCGCTTCCTATTTGGTTCTTCAGGCGCCCATTATAGTTATTTTCTCAAAACGGCGCCTGAAGCACACCCCCTCCGCCGCGAGCTGGGCCGGCCCATGTTTCTTCTGTTTTTTCTGTAAAAAAAGGCATTCAAAAGACGTGCGATCTCTTTCTTTGGAGCCAATGACAGTAACCACCATGCCATCAAACAACTAGTGCTTTCTAACTTGTTTTTCTATTATTGTTCTCTTTAGTCGCTGGAATCCTCCAGTTCTAGGAAGCTTCCAAAAGCTTCCCAAACCGGTTTTCCCTAGTTCCTTGTCATTTTCAGGGCCGTTTATTTGAGTTTTATTTTTTCTTCTTCTTTGATTTTTTAATTTTTTAAATGCACATTTTTTTCAAAATTGGGACTAGCCCCATTTTTATCTTTTTGAAAATGGTGAACTTTTTCAAAATTGATGGATTTTTCTCAAATTTGTGAACTGTTTTTCAAACTTGATGAACTTTAAAAAAAATTGATAAACATTTTTCTAATTTGGTAAAAAATTATCAAAATTGATGAACTTTTTCAAATTCGGTGAACTTTTTGATAATTTGATGAACTTTTTCCAAATTTGATGATTTTTTCAATTACGATGAAATTTTATCAAATTTGGTAATCTTTTTCTAGTTTGATGAATTTTTTTTAAATCGATAAAAAATTCACATTTCTCAAACTTTTTTCAAATTTTGATGGAATTTTATCAAATTCGGTGAACTTTTTTAAAACTCAATGGATTTTTTTCAAAATCTTTTTTTTCAAATTTATGAACTTAAAAAAATTCATACACATTTTAGAATTTTCGAATTATTTTACCTTTCCTTTTTTCCTAATTCAATGGTTAACCGGTGAACCATGACCAATCAGCAGTAGGTGAATGAACAACACACCGAAACGGACGTAAGTGGCGAATCAACCTGTGGTTGAGATGGTTAGGTGGACAGTGGTATCCCCAACCCACCAGGGTTCAAATCCTGGTGCTCGCATTATTCCTGAATTTATTTCAGGATTTCCGGCGATGCGCTTTCAGCGGGAGGAGACGTTCCCGTCGACGACGAGGCGCCTACGGTGGCTTAGTAAATCTTAAGATGATATGCCGGCTCAGTTTCTCGGAGGTGCTCATAGGGGTAGGGTGTGCGTGTGTGCGTTCATAGGGATGAGTGTATGCGCGTGTATATGAGCGCTTGTGTCTGTACTGATGCTCAAAAAAAAAAAAGGGACGTAAGTGCAGATGCGTGAGCACCGGAACGCCTAGCTGGCGCCAAAGGCGCTGACTAGTAGCTCCCCACAAAACAAGTTCACTGCCACACCCTGTACAGAAACCAGAGCGTGGGCTAGCCAGCAGAGGCCCGCTGGGCTATCAGGAATGAGTGGGTGCACTAAAAAAATGAGTATCCGTAAAAACTATAAAACAATGAGCTGCCTAGTAAACAATTATAGTTCGAAAATGGTAGACCACTACATTATCCAATAACTTGTAGTTAAGAAAATTATATTTTTCAATAATCATTTAAATAAAATTCTTACCAATTTTGAAAATAATCCTTAATTTTAAAAATTGTTCAGATATTTTAGAGAAATAGCCACTCAATTTTTTCATGCATTTAAAAATGTGACTGCAATTTTCAAAAGTGTTCATCACCTTTTATATATGAATTTAAATTCAAATAGTGTCCATCTATACTGGAAAGATCATTGAGTTTGTAAGGGTCTTTATTAATTTATAAAATAATGATTCTCTAATTTTCCAAAAGTTTTCAGGCATTTAAAAAATTATTTTGCAATATATATTGAAAAAAAGGAAAATATAAAACATAAAAAAAAAGAACAGGGATAGAAACCAAAAAACAACAAAAGGGAAAAATACCAGAAAATATAACAGAAAACTAGCTCACTCTAGGAGATTGGACGATATTACCTGCAATTAGAGGAATCTCCTGCTTGACTTTAAAATGTTTGGAACGAGATTTGCAAAAAATGGCATTGCCTTCTACTTTAAACTCTCTCTTTTGTATTCTTCTATCATGCAATCTTTCTAAGCTTTTTCAAATAGTTTTACATTTTCATGTTCGAGCCTCATTTGTGCATTCTTCCAAAGCACTTATATCAAGCAACCTTTTCTCACCGTATTTGTTTCGAAATCGACGGAGGGGAGAATTGTCATATCCCTCGGTAAGGTGCCTGGTGCGGTCGGAAGTACCGCGAGGGAGCCCGCACACACAAGAGGTTCGGGCCTCCGAAGAGTAATACCCTACATCTCGCTTCTTCTTATTATCCGGAGGTCTCAACAAGGGCGTGTCTGCTGGGGTGGGGGATGTCGTCTGGGTGGTCTTGTTTATTGAAGGTCACCGTTTCTTCTAAATATGTGAGGATCTCGGTGGGGGCTGGCTCCGTCACATAGATCGCACGTCGTGTGAACTTTTGTTTCCGACACGCCTCTGCCGTCGGGAAGATCATGTTTGTCGGTGAGTGTTTGGGGGGGCTGGTGGGTTGAGGAAGATTCAACTTTTTCCTATGGGCGGCAGCCCACGGGTATTTCCTTGCGATGCGGGACGATCCAGGACCATATGCCAGGGTGCTGCCCTGCTTGTCGAAAATGAACTCGGTCGCCCCGAACCATATATAGTCGATGAAGGGTGGCGGCGTGAAGTCATAGAGTAGCCCCGGATCGTCGGCCTTGATCTCGCAAAAGCAAAGCATGAAAGTTTGCCTTGGCGTGAATTCACCGGGAGCATATAGATCTCCATCTCGGGTTCGTTCTCCGAGCAGCGCGGCCCATTCCTGGCATGCCAACTGACAGAGCAGAGAATCTTCAAATCCCTTGGTAGGGTACCTGACGCAGTCGGAAGTACCAAGACGTAGCCCGCACGCACAAGCTACACAAGGTCAAGCCTCCGTAGAGTAATACCCTACATCCTGCTTCTTCATGTTATTCATGGTGATGGGATACCTCATGCGAGGGAATACAATGGTGTTAATGGGATTGCTATCGAGAGTTGTTCTTCTAGAATTAGATGGGGATGAGAGCCCCCTATCCTCGTCTTATATACACGATGGATGCTAGGGTTTAACGAGTGGAGAGATGCGATCTAGGCCGGCGCCGTCGTTGACTTGGGAGGCAAGATGGTCGCATGGAGGTTACGCGCTTCTTCGAGCCTCCCCTTGTGCTGGGCATCATGGCCCCCCTGGCAGACCTTCTACCAGGCTCCCCTCGGTGAGCTACCACCGATGCATGACACCGTCAGAGATGTCCTCAACATCTTATTTCAAGTCAAAACTTAATTGCTTAATTCCCCAAATAAGCCTTTTTAGGTGCTAAATAAGCCTTCTAAAGGAACGTGGCATGTTTTTCATAAACCATTTTATAAGACGACAAAACCATTATTTTTAATAAGTAGTCCTACAGGCCCAAGGTTCATCCGTAGTTTTCTTAGCTCAACCATTTCTCGATCTATTAACTGTATTTTTGTAAGATCAAAATTTGTTTCATGGTTTGTTAATTCCACTGATCACTAGATCGATCACGATAAGGGAAGCTATGTTGTGATCAACATCATAATTAGTTAAAACCGCTTTGAATGCACTATGATTCAAATGTGAACCAATCAACATCGGTTTTAAGATATTTAGGGACTCTAAACACCAGAGAGATAATATCTTTAAGCATTTTAATACAATTATGATGTCATCATGTTTAGTTCAAATAGCTTCTACCCATTTGGGGACATAATCAACAACAACTACAATATGTGTGTGTTATCATAGGAAAGATGGAAAAGGTCCCATAATAATCAAAACCGCATGGATCAAATGGCACACTAGATATAGAATAGTTCATAGTCATTTCTTGGAATCTACCAATATTACCTACTCTTCGACATTCATCACATGATAAGATAAACTTCCGAATAAAGAAGACCATAGTTTTGTCTCCAACATGGTGTTCTCCATAAAGACTGGAGTGACACTTACTTAAAATTCCTTCCTGCCATAAATATTTGTTGGTATTTTTCTTCTTAGATAAGTAGCAAGGATAGTATTATTTTTTGTTTGATTGTTCATATGCAAAAGCATAAGGCAAAGATGAAAACATAACTATCAAGACAAACAAACATAAAAGACGCCTTATGTATATATCGAATGACAATAAATCTACTTACTTCATCCCTATATTAGATCCATCACCAATGCATAGAAAGCACCTGACCTTATCCATGACATGTTGCTCCCTGTACCACCATTGCTCACCATGTTGACACACGCTCAGCTCTAGCAGCCTTCGAAGCACATAATCGAGGCTTGTTTGTTGCATGTTGGGTTTTGCAGGGTCATGTGGAAATTGTAGTTCATGATATGAAGTTGCTATGAAATTTCCACGAAATCTATGTGTTCCAAGCCAATCAAGAATCTGTTTGCTGTGAAGGCTGAAACTTGTTATGCTCGATCTACTAACCGGCGGGAAGAACTGATCTAAGTAGCATGGCTGATGTCCCCCCCCCCCCTGACACTACCAAAGCATTGGTTCTTGTGGGTGGAGTTGGAACATGGTGTCGATGTGTCCCAATATGTACTGTAGACATGCAACATCAAAATGGTTTTGGACAACGTTCAAATCCAGGCTTGTTCCCTCAAAATCCACATGGTGTTGTTGTGCTTCCAACTTAAACAAGTTTTCAATAGAGTTGGCCAACTTAAACAAGTTTTCTTAGGACAAACCTTGAACTTCAATCAATTTGGAATGAACGGAGTAATATATAACAACTACAAATTTCTATTCTAATTCTTTCTAGTAAGTTCGTTGGTTCTTGGTAGACGAAGTTTTATGCCATAAGTACTTTCTCATGACACTAAATGTTCAGTTGTACTCCCTACGTTCCTAAATTGTAAGGTGTATTGTTTCGTAAAGGCAAGCCTATGATCAACAATTACTTCTTTAATAAGTTGGTTATGTGATGCAAGATAACAACCATAAGAAGTGTTTATCTAGAAGAACCCAATGACACAAATTCCATGTCCTCACAGAAACTTTGTATTCATAAAGCAATTCGTTCTCAAAGATTAATCTTAAAGAAACAACATACACCTTTTATTTAGAAAATGGAGTCAGTGAGAGGAACTCTCTACAGACCCGCGTCCCCCGCGTCGCCCTCCCTGGCGGCGGCGGGGGAACCCTAGATCGAGCGCCGCCGCCCCCTCCCCTCCTTGCTCCCCACCTCGCCGCCACCGGAGGAGCGGCGGTGGCTCAGCCCTGCTCCCGGGAGGGTGGCGGCGGGCGATCGGCTGGATCCAGCCCCCCCCACCTCCCCCGCATAATGTGGTGCGGCTCCTCGACGGCAGCTCCCCGGCGGCGGCGGCGCTCCTCACCCGCGGTGGTGTTGCCCTGGCTGGGTCCCCTGGAGCCTCGCCCTACCACCACCACCTCGCGTTGGAGCCCCCGTTCCTCCCATGGCCCCAGATCGGATCTGGCGTCCCATGGGATCTCCCTCCCGTCCAGCTGCTGCGGCCCCCTCCTGCCACTCCGGCGCGGCGGCGCGACCTTGCCCGCGGTGACCTTCCCTCGTCTGCCTCCTGTCTCCCATGAGCGCAGCTCTTGCTGCTGCTGATTGGGGCGGGTGAGGCCTTCGGGTGAGGTGGCCGGGCAGGCCGGGGCTCGGTCTTGCCTCGGCGCAAGCCACCCTCCATCCCTGACGGCACCTCCTCCGAGTTGCGGCAACAACTTGCGTATGGGTGGTCACGGCGTCCTTTGGCAGGCGGCTGAAGTTTCACGGTGGTTCTTGGTCGGCACTGCTCCAGTCCCGGCGTCCACGGACCTGCGTTCTCCAGTGTCCTTGGTCTGCCGGTGTCTCCACTGGCGCGGTCTCGGCCCCGGCCAACAAGCTGCTGCATCCCTTCCAGCATCTTCGGTTTGCCGGTCCTGGTGGCTACGCCTCCAGCAACACGGAGCTGCTGTTGGGGAAGGTTGCAGAAAATTAAAATTTTTCCTACGGTTTCACCAAGATCCATCTATAAGTTCATCTAGCAACGAGTCATGGGAGAGTGATTGCATCTACATACCACTTGTAGATCGCGTGCGGAAGCGTTCAATGGAACGGGGATGATGGAGTCGTACTCGCCGTGATTCAGATCACCGATGACCTAGTGCGAACGGACAGCACCTCCGCGTTCAACACACGTGACGGAGCGGATGGCGTCTCCTCCTTCTTGATCCAGCAAGGGGAAGGAGATTGATGATGATCCAGCAGCACGACGGCGTGGTGGTGGATGCAGCAGAACTCCGGCAGGGCTTCGCTAAGCAACCACGGGAGGAGGAGGAGGTGTAGCAGAGAGGGTGGTGCCAAGGGCTTCAGGTGCGGCCACCCCTCCTCCCTCCCTTTATATAGGTGCAAGAGAGGGGAGGCGAGCCTTGCCCCTTCCTCCAAGGAAGGGTGCGGCCAAGAGGGGGGGGGGAGGAGTCCATCCTCCCCAAGGCACCTCGGAGGTGCCTTCCCCCTTTAGGACTCTCCCCTCTCTCTTATCTCCAGGCGCATGGGCCTCTTGGGGCTGGTGCCCTTGGCCCATATAGGCCAAGGCGCACCCCCTACATCCCATGTGCCCCCCCGGGGCAGGTGGACCCCCGGACCCCTTTCGGCACTCCCGGTACAATACCGATAAAGTACGAAACTTTTCCGGCGACCAAAATAAGACTTCCTATGTATAAATCTTTACCTCCGGACCATTCCGGAACTCCTCGTGACGTCCGAGATCTCATCCGGGACTCCGAACAACATTCGGTTTGCTGCATACTCATATTCATACAACCCTAGCATCACCGAACCTTATGTGTAGACCCTACGGGTTCGGAGACATGCGAACATGACCGAGGCGGCTCTCGGGCAATAACCAACAGCGGGATCTGGATACCCATGTTGGCTCCCACATGCTCCTCGATAATCTCATCGGATGAACCACGATGTCGAGGATTCAATCAACCCCGTATACAATTCCCTTTGTCAATCGGTATTTTACTTGCCCGAGATTCGATCGTCGGTATCCCAATACCTCGTTCAATCTCGTTACCGGCAAGTCACTTTACTCGTACCGTAATGCATGATCCCATGACCAAACACTTGGCCACTTTGAGCTCATTATGATGATGCACTACCGAGTGGGCCCAGTGATACCTCTCCGTCATACGGAGTGACAAATCCGATCTCGATCCGTGTCAACCCAATGAGACACTTTCGGAGATACCGTAATGCACCTTTATAGTCACCCGGTTATGTTGTGACGTTTGGTACACCCAAAGCACTCCTACGGTATCCGGGAGTTACGATCTCATGGTCTAAGGAAGAGATACTTGACATTGGAAAAGCTCTAGCAAAACGAACTACGATCTTGTGCTATGCTTAGGATTGGGTCTTGTCCATCACATCATTCTCCTAATGATGTGATCCCGTTATCAATGACATCCAATGTCCATAGTCAGAAACCATGACTATCTGTTGAACAACGAGCTAGTCAACTAGAGGCTCACTAGGGACATATTGTTGTCTATGTATTCACACGTGTATTATGATTTCGGATAATACAATTATAGCATGAATAAAAGACAATTATCATGAACAAGGAAATATAATAATAATACTTTTATTATTGCCTCTAGGGCATATTTCCAACAGTCTCCCACTTGCACTAGAGTCAATAATCTAGTTACATTGTGATGAATCGAACACCCATAGAGTTACGGTGTTGATCATGTTTTGCTTTCATGAAGAGGTTTAGTCAACGGATCTGCGACATTCAGATCCGTATGCACTTTGCAAATTTCTATGTCCCCATCTTGAACATTTTCACGAATGGAGTTGAAGTGACGCTTGATGTGCCTGGTCTTCTTGTGAAACCTGGGCTCCTTGGCAAGTGCAATAGCTCGGTGTTGTCACAGAAGAGTTTGATCGGCTCCGGCGCATTGGGTATGACTCCTAGGTCGGTGATGAACCCTTCACTCAAATTGCTTCATGTGCTGCCTCCGAGGCTGCCATGTACTCCGCTTCACATGTAGATCCCGCCACGACGCTTCGCTTTTGTTGGACCAGCTTCTGCTCCACCATTCAACATATACACGTATCCGGTTTGTGACTTTGAGTCATCTAGATCTGTGTCGAAGCTAGCGTCGACGTAACCCTTCTGACGAGCTCTTCGTCACCTCCATAAACGAAACATGTCCTTTGTCCTTTTCAGGTACTTCAGGATATTCTTGACCGTTGTCCAGTGTTCCTTGCCGGGATTACTTTGGTACCTTCCTACCAAACTTACGGCAAGGTTTACATCAGGTCTGGTACACAGCATGGCATACATAATAGGTCCTATGGCTGAAGCATAGGGGATGACACTCATCTCTTCTTTATCTTTTGCCGTGGTCGGGCATTGAGCCGAGCTCAATCTCACACCTTGCAATACAGGCAAGAACCCCTTCTTGGACTGATCCATTTTGAACTTCTTCAAAATCTTATCAAGGTATGTGCTTTGTGAAAGACCTATGAGGCGTCTCGATCTATCCCTATAGATCTTGATGCCTAATATATAAGCAGCTTCTCCAAGGTCCTTCATTGAAAAACACTTATTCAAGTAGGCCTTAATGTTGTCCAAGAATTCTATATCATTTCCCATCAAAAGTATGTCATCTACATATAATATGAGAAATGCTACAGAGCTCCCACTCACTTTCTTGTAAACGCAGGCTTCTCCATAAGTCTGCATAAACCCAAACGCTTTGATCATTTCATCAAAGCGAATGTTCCAACTCCGAGATGCTTGCACCAGCCCATAAATGGATCGCTGGAGCTTGCATACTTTGTTAGCATTCTTAGGATCGACAAAACCCTCCGGCTGTATCATATACAGTTCTTCCTTAAGATGCCCATTAAGGAATGCGGTTTTGACGTCCATCTGCCATATCTCATAATCATAGTATGCGGCAATTGCTAACATGATTCGGACGGACTTAAGCTTCGCTACGGGAGAGAAAGTCTCATCGTAGTCAATCCCTTGAACTTGCCGATAACCCTTAGCGACAAGTCGAGCTTTATAGATGGTGACATTACCATCCGCGTCCGTCTTCTTCTTAAAGATCCATTTGTTTTCTATCGCTCGCCGATCATTGGGCAAGTCAGTCAAAGTCCATACTTTGTTTTCATACATGGATTCTATCTCGGATTTCATGGCTTCTAGCCATTTGTTGGAATCTGGGCCCGCCATTGCTTCTTCATAGTTCAAAGGTTCACCGTTGTCTAACAACATGATTTCCAGGACAGGGTTACCGTACCACTCTGGTGCGGAACGTGTCCTTGTGGACCTACAAAGTTCAGCAGCAACTTGATCCGAAGTACCTTGATCATCATCATTATTTTCCTCTTCAGTTGGTGTAGGCATCACAGGAACATTTTCATGAACTGCACTACTTTCCCGTTCAAGAGGTAGTACTTCATCGAGTTCTACTTTCCTCCCACTTACTTCTTTCGAGAGAAACTCTTTTTCCAGAAAGGATCCGTTCTTGGCAACAAAGATCTTGCCCTCGGATCTTAAGTAGAAGGTATACCCAATGGTTTCTTTAGGGTATCCTATGAAGACGCATTTTTCCGACTTGGGTTCGAGCTTTTCAGGTTGAAGTTTCTTGACATAAGCATCGCATCCCCAAACTTTTAGAAACGACAGCTTAGGTTTCTTCCCAAACCATAATTCATATGGTGTCGTCTCAACAGATTTATACGGTGCCCTATTTAAAGTGAATGTAGCTGTCTCTAGAGCGTATCCCCAAAATGAAAGCGGTAAATCGGTAAGAGACATCATGGATCGCACCATATCCAATAGAGTGCGATTACGACGTTCGGACACACCGTTCGCTTGAGGTGTTCCAGCGGCGTGAGTTGTGAAACGATTCCACATTTTCTTAAGTGTGTACCAAATTCATGACTTAAATATTCTCCTCCACGATCCGATCGAAGAATTTTATCTTTCGGTCATGTTGATTCTCTACTTCATTCTGAAATTCCTTGAACTTTTCAAAGGTCTCGGACTTGTGTTTCATCAAGTAGACATACCCATATCTACTCAAGTCATCTGTGAGAGTGAGAACATAACGATATCCTCCGCGAGCCTCAACACTCATTGGACCGCACACATCGGTATGTATGATTTCTAACAAGTTGGTTGCTCGCTCCATTGTTCCGGAGAACGGGGTCTTGGTCATTTTGCCCATGAGGCATGGTTCGCATGTGTCAAATGATTCATAATCGAGAGACTCTAAAAGTCCATCAGCATGGAGCTTCTTCATGCGCTTGACACCAATGTGACCAAGGCGGCAGTGCCACAAGTATGTGGGACTATCGTTATCAACTTACATCTTTTGGTATTCACGCTATGAATATGTGTAATATTACGCTCGAGATTCATTAAGAATAAACCATTGACCATCGGAGCATGACCATAAAACATATCTCTCATATAAATAGAACAACCATTATTCTCGGATTTAAATGAGTAGCCATCTCGTATCAAACGAGATCCAGATACAATGTTCATGCTCAAACTTGGCACCAAATAACAATTATTAAGGTTCAAAACTAATCCCGTAGGTAAATGTAGAGGTAGCGTGCCGATGGCGATCACATCGACTCTGGAACCATTCCCGACGCGCATCGTCACCTCGTCCTTTGCCAGTCTCCGCTTATTCCGCAGCTCCTGCTGTGAGTTACAAATATGAGCAACGGCACCGGTATCAAATACCCAGGAGTTACTACGAGTACTGGTAAGGTACACATCAATTACATGTATATCAAATATACCTTTGGTGTTGCCGGCCTTCTTATCCGCTAAGTATTTGGGGCAGTTCCGCTTCCAGTGACCCTTCCCCTTGCAATAAAAGCACTCAGTCTCAGGCTTGGGTCCATTCTTTGACTTCTTCCCGGCAACTGGCTTACCGGGCGCGGCAACATCTTTGCCGTCCTTCTTGAAGTTCTTCTTACCCTTGCCCTTCTTGAACTTAGTGGTCTTATTGACCATCAACACTTGATGTTCTTTCTTGATTTCAACCTCTGCTGACTTCAGCATTGAGAATACTTCGGGAATGGTCTTCACCATCCCCTGCATATTGTAGTTCATCACAAAGCTCTTGTAGCTTGGTGGGAGCGATCAAGGATTCTTTCAATGACCGCCTCGTCCGGGAGGTTTATGTCCAGTGGGACAAAGCGGTTGTGCAACCTGACATTTTGAGTATGTGCTCACTTGTGAACTGTTTTCCTCCATCTTACAACTATACAACTTGTCGGAGACTTCATATCTCTCGACCCGGGCATGAGCTTGGAAAACTAGTTTCAGCTCCTCGAACATCTCATATGCTCCGTGTTGCTCAAAACGCTTTTGAAGCCCCGGTTCTAAGCTGTAAAGCATGCCGCACTGAACGAGGGAGTAATCATCAGCACGAGACTGCCAAGCATTCATAATGTCTTGGTTCTCTGGGACGGGAGCGTCACCTAGCGGTCCTTCTAGGACATATTGTTTCTGGCAGCTATGAGGATGATCCTCGGGTTCGGACCCAGTCCGTATAGTTGCTGCCGTCATCTTTCAGCTTGGTTTTCTCTAGGAACGCGTTGAAGTTCAAGTTGACATGAGCGTTGGCCATTTGATCTACAAGACATTTTGCAAAGATTTTAGACTATTGTTCATGATAATAAAGTTCATCTAATCAAATTATTTAATGAACTCCCACTCAGATTTGACATCCCTCTAGTCATCTAAGTGATACATGATCCGAGTCGACTAGGCCGTGTCCGATCATCACGTGAGACGGACTAGTCATCGTCGGTGAACATCTCCATGTTGACCGTATCTTCCATACGACTCATGTTCGACCTTTCGGTCTCTTGTGTTCCGAGGCCATGTCTGTACATGCTAGGCTCGTCAAGTTAACCCTAAGTGTTTATGCATGTGTAGAACTGTCTTACACCCGTTGTATGTGAACGTAAGGATCTATCACACCGATCATCACGTGGTGCAAAAGCAGCGAACTTTAGCAACGGTGCACAGTTAGGGGGAACACTTTCTTGAAATCATTATAAGGGATCATCTTATTTACTACTGTCGTTCTAAGTAAACAAGATGCATAAAACATAATAAACATCACATGCAATTATATAAAGTAGTGACATGATATGGCCAATATCATATAGCTCCTTTGATCTTCATCTTCGGGGCTCCATGATCATCTTGTCACCGGCATGACACCATGATCTCCATCATCATGATCTCCATCATCGTGTCTCCATGAAGTTGCTCGCCAACTATTACTTCTACTACTATGGCTAACGCGTTTAGCAATAAAGTAAAGTAATTTACATGGCGTTCTTCAATGACACGCAGGTCATACAAAAATAAAGACAACTCCTATGGCTCCTGCCGTTGTCATACTCATCGACATGCAAGTCGTGATTCCTATTACAAGAACATGATCTCATACATCACAATATATCATTCATCATTCATCACAACTTCTGGCCATATCACATCACATGACAATTGCTGCAAAAACAAGTTAGACGTCCTCTAATTGTTGTTGCATCTTTTACGTGGCTGCAATTGGGTTCTAGCAAGAACGTTTTCTTACCTACGAATAACCACAACGTGATTTTGTCAACTTCTATTTACCCTTCATAAGGACCCTTTTCATCGAATCCGCTCCAACTAAGGTTGGTCCGGGCCGCTTCATCCCACAATACCGCTGAAGCAAGATAAGACTAGTAGCGGCAAGCAAGTTGACAAGATCTACGCCCACAACAAAATTGTGTTCTACTCGTGCAATAGAGAACTACGCATAGACCTAGCTCATGATGCCACTGATGGGGAACGTTGCAGAAAATTAAAATTTTTCCTACGGTTTCACCAAGATCCATCTATGAGTTCATCTAGCAACGAGTCATGGGAGAGTGATTGCATCTACATACCACTTGTAGATCGCGTGCGGAAGCGTTCAATGGAGCGGGATGATGGAGTCGTACTCGCCGTGATTCAGATCACCGATGACCTAGTGCGAGCGGACAGCACCTCCGCGTTCAACACACGTACGGAGCGGATGACGTATCCTCCTTCTTGATCCAGCAAGGGGGAAGGAGAGATTGATGATGATCCAGCAGCACGACGGCGTGGTGGTGGATGCAGCAGAACTCCGGCAGGCTTCGCTAAGCAACTACGGGAGGAGAAGGAGGTGTAGCAGAGAGGGAGGTTCCAAGGGCTTGTGGTGCGGCCACCCTCCCTCCCTCCTTTATATAGGTGCAAGAGAGGGGGGGCGCAGCCTGCCCCTTCCTCCAAGGAAGGGTGCGGCCAAGAGGGGGAGAGTCCATCCTCCCAAGGCACCCGGAGGTGCCTTCCCCTTAGGACTCTCCCTTTCTCTTATCTCCGGCGCATGGGCCTCTTGGGGCTGGTGCCCTTGGCCCATATAGGCCAAGGCGCACCCTACAGCCCATGTGGCCCCAGGGGCAGGTGGACCCCGGTGGACCCCGGACCCCTTCGGCACTCCGGTACAATACCGATAAAGTGCGAACCTTTTCCGCGACCAAAATAAGACTTCCTATATAAATCTTTACCTCCGGACCATTCCGGAACTCCTCGTGACGTCCGAGATCTCATCCGGGACTCGAACAACATTCGGTTTGCTGCATACTCATATTCATACAACCCTAGCGCCACCGAACCTTAGTGTGTAGACCCTACGGGTTCGGAGACATGCGACATGACCGAGACGGCTCTCGGGCAATAACCAACAGCGGATCTGGATATCCATGTTGGCTCTACATGCTCCTCGATAATCTCATCGGATGAACCACGATGTCGAGGATTCAATCAACCCCGTATACAATTCCCTTTGTCAATCGGTATTTTACTTGCCCGAGATTCGATCGTCGGTATCCCAATACCTCGTTCAATCTCGTTACCGGCAAGTCACTTTACTCGTACCGTAATGCATGATCCCATGACCAAACACTTGGTCACTTTGAGCTCATTATGATGATGCACTACCGAGTGGGCCCAGTGATACATCTCCGTCATACGGAGTGACAAATCCCAGTCTCGATCCGTGTCAACCCAACAGACACTTTCGGAGATACCTGTAACGCACCTTTATAGTCACCCAGTTACGTTGTGACGTTTGGTACACCAAAAGCACTCCTACGGTATCCGGGAGTTACACGATCTCATGATCTAAGGAAGAGATACTTGACATTGGAAAAGCTCTAGCAAAACGAACTACACGATCTTGTGCTATGCTTAGGATTGGGTATTGTCCATCACATCATTCTCCTAATGATGTGATCCCGTTATCAATGACATCCAATGTCCATAGTCAGGAAACCATGACTATCTGTTGATCAACGAGCTAGTCAACTAGAGGCTCACTAGGGACATATTGTGGTCTATGTATTCACACGTGTATTACGATTTCCGGATAATACAATTATAGCATGAATAAAAGACAATTATCATGAACAAGGAAATATAATAATAATACTTTTATTATTGCCTCTAGGGCATATTTCCAACAGCTGCGCCCCCTTCCGGCTCCGGTTTGCTGGCGGCGCCGGCCGCCACCCTACCACCCGTGTCGGCTCTCTGCCCCGCTGCCTCTCCAACCCCAGCCACCATGCCATCGGTTGCAAAGCTCGTGTTTTTGTCGGCGGCAGGTGCAGCCCCACCCTCCTTCTGAGGTAGCGGTCGACAGGCATGTTGACTCCGGCATCTTCGGATCCTGATCTGGTAGATATGGGATTGCTCAGACTCAGGCCAGGCGAAAGCCATGCTCGGCTTGCCGATGCTAGCAGCGGCGACACCCGCGGATGTCGTTTCCCTTCCTGGAGGCGCTGCCATGGACTTTATCCGAGCCCCTCTTCGAGCATCAGGGGAAACCCTAGGTCCGGCTTGTCGGATCGGATGGCGACGGCGTCGCGACGGCGTTCCCCTTCTTGAAGGCGCTATCTTGCTCGCTCGCGGAGTCTCCGGTGTTGGAATTGGAGATGTTTGACATCGTGCTCATTTAGTCTGCTTCTCTAGTCTTAGGTTTGGTGGGTTTAGCTGTGTGTTTCTTCCTGTTTGGGCTGAGCACCCCTTCTCTCTGCTCCGGGCATCATGCGCACGCCTCCTTGTGTATGTCATGTGTTGTATCTTCGGTTGTACTCATTCTCCTTCTTTCACTAGTAGAAAACAGGGCTTTCGTCCAGGCCAGTTTAGCCCATTAGTCCCGGTTCAATCCAGAACCGGGACCAATGGAGCTATTTTCCCCGGTTCGTGAGCCCAGGGGCGGCCGACCACGTGGGCCATTGGTCCCGATTCGTCCGGACCTTTTGGTCCCGGTTGGTGGGACGAACCGGGACCAATGGTCCTGGCTCTGGCCCACCACTATTGGCCCGGTTGGTGGCATGAACCGGGACCAAAGGCTTCCTTTAGTCGGCTCATGCCACCAACCGGGCTAATGGTGCTGCCTATATATAGCCCCTCGCGCAAGAGCAGAGCACACTGCTCCGTTTTTTCGGCCGAGGGAGAGGGCTTGGTGGTGCTCTAGCTCACCTCCTATGCACACAAGGTGTTCGATGGAATGCCCGAGCCACACTACTTAAGGTTTCTCCTCTCCAAGCTCGACCGCCAAGCTCCATTTTCCTCAATATTTATCTAGGTTTAGCGGTCCGTCACGCCTCGTCCCGTCTTCATCGCGTTGATCACCGCGCCGATCTCATCGCGGCACCACCGTGGTGAGCCTCTTGTTCTTATCTTCTTTCGAAAGGAAAATATTATTACTTGTTTGTTTAGATAGATACTTGTATTATTTTCTTACTTTTATTATTGCATCTTATATAGTGCGATGGTTTTGGTATCCGCCCGTCGGCGCTCGTCCACATCTATGATTCGGATGTGGTATATATTATCTTTTCATAACTATTGGTTCATTTATTGTTTATGAAAATTATGCCGACCAACGTGACATAGATTTTATTTATCTAGGAGGTTGTTGAACCGGAAATTCCAACCGACCCTATTGTCGAGAGGTTAAATTTAGTTGAAGAAGAAAACAATTTCTTGAAGGAAAAAATAAAAAAACTTGAGGAGGAGAAGATGATATTGGAGTTGCATGTTGCGGATGTCGTCGATGATCACAAGATCAAGATGGATGCAATGCGCTTGAAGATGAGAAAGATTAGAAAATATGCCATTCATACCGAGGCTTGGTATCATTATGCCGTTGGATCAGTTGTTACCTTGGTTGCGATTATGATCGTATTTGTTTTCGCATTGAAATGTTTTACATAGTTTCAATGTATGGTTTAATTAATTTAGATGCTCTGCAGAGCTTTATGTTGTTAGATGAGAACTATGTATGTACTTTGGTTTTTATGTGATGATGAACTTCTATTAATTTGGTTACTTAATTATCTATTCATGATGTTACAGTAATGATTTTGACACACTTAATTATATATAATGCACGCAGATGAACCGGCAATGGATGTACGGTGGCAGACACACCTCCGAGTACATTAAGGCGTGCATGATTTTCTCGAAGTGGCTGAGGCAAACAAGCAGAATGGTTTTATGTGTTGTCCATGCCCTATATGTGGAATCTGAAGTCTTACTCGACCGGAAAATCCTTCACACCCACCTGCTTTACAAGGGTTTCATGCCACACTATAATGTTTGGACGAGGCACGGAGAAATAGGGGTTATGATGGAAGACGGCGAGGAAGAAGAATACGATGACAACTATGTGCCCCTGAATACGGTGATGCTCTGAACATCAAGATGCACTGGACGATGTGCGATGGTGCTGGAGCGGGCGAAGCTGCTGAAGATCAAGAGGAACCAGACGATGTGCACGATGATGATGATCTCCGCGGGTCATTGTCGATGCAAGGACACAATGCGAAAGTCAAAAGGAGAAGCTGAAGTTCGATCGCATGTTAGAGGATCACAAAAAGGGTTGTACCCCAATTGCGAAGATGGCAACACAAAGCTCGGCACCGTACTCGAATTGCTGCAGTGGAAGGCGAGAGAATCTTGTGCTCGATAAAGGATTTGAGAAGCTACTGAAAATAATGAAGAAGAAGCTTCCAAAGGATAACGAATTACCCGACGGTACATACGCAGCAAAGAAGGTCGTATGCCCTCTAGGATTGGAGGTGGAGAAGATACATGCATGCCCTAATGACTGCATCCTCTACCGTGGTGCCTACAAGGATCTGAGCGCATGCCCGGTATACGGTGCATTGCGGTATAAGATCGACGAGATGACCCTGGTGATGTTGACGGCGAGCCTCCGGGAAGAGGGTTCTGCGAAGGTGATGTGGTATGCTCCTATAATACCACGGTTGAAGCGTCTCGTAAACGGAGAGCATGCCAAGTTGATGCGATGGCACAGTGAGGACCGTAAGAAAGGCGGAAGTTGAGAGCACCCACTGACGGGTCGCATGATGGAGAAAAATCGAGAGAAATCTTTGGGATGAGTTTGCAAAGGACCCAAGGAATGTATGGTTTGCTTTAAGCGCGGATGGCATTAATCCTTTCGGGGAGCAGAGCAGCAATCACAGCACCTGGCCCGTGACTCTATGTATGTACAACCTTCCTCCTTGGATGTGCATGAAGCGGAAGTTCATTATGATGCCAGTTCTCATCCAAGGCAACGACATTGATGTGTACCTAAGGCCATTAGTTGAAGAAGTTTTACAGCTGTGGAATGGAAACGGTGTACGTACGTGGGGTGAGCACAAAATGGACCTAAAGGCGTTGCTGTTCGTGACCATCAACGATTGGCCCGCTCTCAAGTAACCTTTCGGAGACGGACAAACAAGGGATACCACGCATGCACGCACTGTTTACTTGACACCGATAGTATATACAGGAAGCTGCAGGAAGAATGTGTACAGGCCATCGTCGATTTCTTCCGACCAACCATCAATGTTGAAAGAAAGGCAAGCATTTCAAAGGCGAGGCAGATCACGGAAGAAGCCCACCATGCGTGCGGTGATCACGTGCTGCGAAGAAAAAGTGAAGACTTTCTCCGCAACTATTATGATGATACCATGCCAACTTTGTAACAAGCGAGTATGATACCATTGTCCGTTTTGTACATGCACATGCTATGCCAACTTTTTCAGAGTTCATTTGAAAACTATGAATTTGAAAACCTCGCCAGCGGAAGGGCGCTCACACGGTTTATAAGCCCGTCCCTCTACACACCGCTTTGTTGTAAGCAGAAACAAAATAAAATAAATAAAGCAACAAAGAAAACAAAAAAGTGTTTTCAAATTTGAAAACTAATGGCACTAGCAGAAAGTTTATAATTTTCTAAAACTAAAAGCAAAAAGAATTAAAAATAAAGAAAAAACAACAAAAAATAAATAATGCAGAAAACAGAACAAAAACTGAAAAAATAAAAATAGCAACAATAAGTATTTTTTTGTAAGTAGAAACAAAATAAAATAAATAAAGCAACAAAGAAAACAAAAAAAAGTTTCCAAATTTGAAAACTAATGGCACTAACAGAAAGTTTATAATTTTCTAAAACTAAAAGCAAAAAGAATTAAAAATAAAGCAAAAAACAACAAAAACTAAATAATGCAGAAAACAGAACAAAAACTGAAAAAAAAAAATAGCAACAATAAGTATTTTGTTGTAAGTAGAAACAAAATAAAATAAATAAAGCAACAAAGAAAACAAAAAAGAGTTTTCAAATTTGAAAACTAATGGCACTAACAGAAAGTTTATAATTTTTCTAAAATTAAAAGCAAAAAGAATTAAAAATAAAGCAAAAACAACAATAAATAAATAATAATGCAGAAAACAAGACAAAAACTGGAAAAAAAAGTGCAGCTCTTTGGGCCCCACGGCTGAATCGACTAGAAACCCTACATGGGCGAGATTCAGGCCCGCAGGAGGCCAAGTAGGCCCACATGCACATAGCTAGTGACAGATTAGGCCGAAGCCTGCAGTTGAGAGGAGCTCGAGAGGTTGGCGCAGCAGCGCTTATAAACCACTCTCGAGGCTCTCTCAACTAGCGAGTGGGACTAAACTTTTAGGCGTGAGGCAGCACAAGGCCTTTGGTCCCGGTTGGTGGCACCAACCGGGACTAAAGGGGTTTAGTCGGTTGGTGCCACGACCGGGACTAATGCCCCCTTTAGTCGGTTGGTGCCTAACGGGACCAAAGGCCGCCGCTTCCCGCCCTTAGCGGCGGCCTTTGGTCCCGGTTGGTGGCACCAACCGGGACTAAAGGGGGGCATTAGTCCCGGTTCGTGCCACGAACCGGGACCAATGCGCCGTCTATATAAGCAAGGTCCCGATTGGTGAAAATATTTGTTCAGTTCTTCGATCCCGCCCCGACGACGCCGCCAGGCTGCCCCTCTGCGCCTCACCGTCGCCGTCGTCGCCCTCCCTCCGACGCCGTCCCGCGCCGCCCAGACGCTGTCGCCACCCGCGCCGCCCGACGCCGTCGCTTCCCAGCGTCGCGCCCCGACGCCGTCGCCGCCCCGCCTCTGCCTCGCCGTCGCCTCTGCCTCACCGTCGCCTCTGCCTCGCCCCGCGCCGCTTTGGTCAGGGCCGGCACCGCCCCCCTCTTCCCCCTTTTTTTTGCAAACATAGCTATGTTTTTTTTCCTGATTATGTGTATATGTATGAGTATATGTATATGTGTATATCTGTTTATATGTCTTTTTTAAAAAAAATTGTGTTTTTTGCATTTTTATAAAAATGTATATATGTTCTCTGTGTATATATATGTTTTATGTTCATAGATTTTTATTTGAACATTATTTAAAAAAAACAAGCAATACTACTTCATGTATTTTTAAGAAGGAAGAAGAAGAAAAAGAATGAGAGGAAAAGGAAAAAGAAGAGGAAGAAAGGAGAAGAAGAGGGGATAGGAAGAAGAGGAGAAATAAATAAGAAGAAGAAAAAAGAAGAAAAAGAAGAGGAGAAGAAGAAAAGAATAGAGGAGAAGAAGAAAAAATAGAATTTTCTTTCTATTTTTTCTTCTTCTCCTCTTTTTTTTCTTCTTTTTTTTCTTCTTCCTTCTTCCTTCTTCCTCTTTTCTTCCTTTTCCTTATTTTCCTTTCTCGAGGATAAGAAGAAAAAGAAGAGAGAAGAAGAAAGAAAGGAATAGAGGAGAAAGAAGAAACTTTGACACGAGGGGGTACCGATACCTCCCGATAACATTATTTTCCCATGTATATGTATGTTGCGTCGTTGTCGATATAACTTGAGGTGTCGAGGATCGCCGAGGTGTCGAGGGTCGGGAACTAGGGTAGAGGGTGAGGGTCGTTAAGGGGTCAAGGGTCGAAGGTTTCAGGTCGAGGTTCCTATAGTGTCAAAGTATTGAAGAAATCCATGGCTTCATCATTGGCAGAGTAACCATGGCATGATGGTGCGAAGTCCTCAAAGTTATTACGGAATGGAGTCCCGGATAGGATAATTTGCCTTTTGTATGAATCTCAGCAAAGGCCTTTCAAATAACGATATTGGAAGGTTTTGCTGAACTTTGTACCAAAAAGCTTAATTATCCTATCTGAGACTCCGTTCAAAATAACTTTGAAGCCATACCATCATGCACATTACTAGCCTAATGATGAAGACATGGTTTTGTTGAATCCTTTGACACTAGGCAACCTCCCGACCCTCGGCGATCTTGACCCTTGACCCTCGACCGCTTCGGCGATCCACGACCTTCTACCCTACGCGGCGTCGATGCCCACGTCACTTGTGGGACATAGATGTCTTGTTCAGCGCCGACCCCCTCCCGATAGCTTCAACACGTGGGGGGTGATATTACCCATCCTAGCTTGAAGCGTTCTCGAGGCCACCCCTAACCCTTGAAGCGTTGTGAGGCCACCCCAAACCCTAGAGAAGCAGCGTCGAGGCCACTAATATGATTCCTTATTGTGATTAGCTAGCTAGTTCTCGTTTGCCACTAATATATCCATATCTGTCATGTTTGAATAATAATTGCCATGTTGTAAATATTTGTAGAAACTATGGACACCCCGAGGCGAAGCACAAGAAGCGTTGTTGAGGGACATAATCGCACAAGGAAGTGATGCCGTCGCTCGTTGATGTTTCTCAACGACAACGATGGTCCGGAAGGAGAGGGTGAAGAAGCGGTGACTATGATTTACATGGCTCCGATGACCCAATGCGGTGCAAGAAGGAGAGGTGAAGAAGTAGACCGTGAGGGCGGCTCGGTGATCACCAAACCGAGTCCGGCCGGTATATATATTAGTTAAGCCTGTCTTGACTAGCTCGTCTTTGTTTTGGTATGTACACATATTAATTAACTCTCGTCTTTGTTCTTTTTCTAGCCCTCCGGATAGAGCACAACTTGTAAAGAGGCGAGGCCGAAGAAAAGTTGAGCTCGGATGAAAAGTTTGAGATCATACAAATCGCTGTGACTGCCAACCGATTGAACCCTACCTGGGACAAAGAAGGCATTTGTTGCTCGGTCTGGGGTTACGGTTAGGGACAAGATCGATCAGCATCCACCAATGGTATAAGCCTAAGAGCGAAGACCACGAGGTGTCTTGTGTCAATG
Organism: Aegilops longissima; assembly: GCA_021605205.1. NCBI lineage: Eukaryota > Viridiplantae > Streptophyta > Magnoliopsida > Poales > Poaceae > Aegilops > Aegilops longissima. The sequence continues at coordinate 24,669,697 of CM038682.1, forward strand.
ATATGCAGAAAAATGATCTTTGGACTGAGTTGAAGTCAAATTTTACCCTACCGCTAGAGGATGATCCGGAGAAGCCAGTAATAGAGCCATTAATCAAGTCTTTTGCTCTTAAGAAGATGGCAGAACTATTCAGGAATTGGAAGAAAGAACTCAATACGTATGTCGAAAAAATGAGACACCAGAATTCAAGGAAAATATGAGAAGATCGAGATGGTGGCCGCATTTGTGGCCTACAAGACATCGAGAAAAGAGTAAAAAGATGTCGGCGACAAACAAGAGAAATGCTGTGAAGAAGAAGCTTCACCATCATGCAGGGGTCGGTGGCTACCTCGTAGCCCGGCCTAAGTGGGCCAAGGCTGAGAATGATCACGCTTGATAAAGGGATCGAACCGAGACAATGAATCTGGCGGACCGTTGCGGACTTGGTTCTTGGGGCGGCGGATCCTTGGACCCTCTAACAGGGAAGTGCATTTGGGCGGACGAACAATTGGACATACCGGTCAAGAGGCTTCACATTATATCGAGCAGCGCAGCAAGGGAAGTTCGTTCGAGACGGGGAGAAGGGCGAGCTCACAATGGCCCTCGGGAATCCTGAGCACCTGGGCGGACACGAGGCACGCCCGAGCTCCATTTCGTGGAAGGCTGGATTTCAGACGAGGGGTTACAAAACCCATGAGAGGAGGAAAAGCGGGAGCGAGCCTAATGCAGCGGCGCTGCGAAAGGTAATGGGGCTAGAGGCGAGAAGAGAGCGAGAAGCGGCAGATCACAACAAGCGACCTGCGAAGCTTCCCGAAGCTACCCCGCCATCTCGGCGGAGAAGCAGCGTGGCTTCCACCGAGCCGCTTCAGCGAGCAGCATGCCTTGGCGGCTCTCGCCAGCTATCCGTGGATGCTATCACGAATCTGAACATTGCCACCTTATGGCGCAATGGAGCAATTTGAAGGTCAAAGCGGCTGTTGGCTCTGTTTATCCTACTAAACCCGACTCAACTTTTCACCGCCGGCCGATTCCGAAGGATATGCTAAGGTGATGGTCGATGAAATAACGGAGGATTTGAGGACCTCGGCTTGACCACCCTACGGTGAAGGGAGTATCGGCTGGGTTACGCTCTGAAGACTCCATGCCTATGGCGGAAGGATCTCATCAACCTTCCGAACTGGGCGCCTCCGCCTCCTCCTCCTCCTCCCGCGAGTCGGGCACTCCGCCTCCTCCACCGCCTCCTCCTCCCGTGAGTGGCGATCAGGGCACTCGGCGGCTCCTTCTCCGGCGTGGCGGCACTCCGCCTCCTTCTCCGCTGCCGTAGCGCCCGAGCAGCCAGCCTCCTCCTTCTCCGCCTCGTCGGCAAAAGGCGGAAGAGACCCTTGCCGCCGCTCCGGCTGCTCCGTAGCGTCGTAGTCCTTCTCCTCCGCCTCGTCGCAAGGAAAGAAGACATCCGCTCCGTCTGCTCTGCGGCATGTAGCAATACAGCCAAAGCGGGAGGAGATCTGATTCGGTCCTTCTCGAAGACTCGGAGAAGTTGCCGTCTGAGAGGAAGCGAGGAGGAAAGCGAAGATCAGCGCGGACCGAAGTGGATGACTGGTTTCAAGGGTTGAAAGCAAGAGACATCCACCTCCGGAGTTTGCTTTATTTTTAATTTTTTGCTTTTAATTTTAGAAAAATTATAAACTTTCTGTTAGTGCCATTAGTTTTCAAATTTGAAAACTCTTTTTTGTTTTCTTTGTTGCATTATTTATTTTATTTTGTTTCTACTTACAACAAAATACTTATTGTTGCTATTTTTATTTTTTTCAGTTTTTTGTTCTGTTTTCTGCATTATTTAGTTTTTTGTTTTTTGCTTTATTTTTAAATTCTTTTTTCTTTTAGTTTTAGAAAAATTATAAACTTTCTGTTAGTGCCATTAGTTTTCAAATTTGGAAACTCTTTTTTTGTTTTCTTTGTTACTTTATTTATTTTATTTTGTTTCTACTTACAAAAAAATACTTATTGTTGCTATTTTTATTTTTTTCAGTTTTTTGTTCTGTTTTCTGCATTATTTATTTTTTGTTGTTTTTTTCTTTATTTTTTAATTCTTTTTGCTTTTAGTTTTAGAAAAATTATAAACTTTCTGCTAGTGCCATTAGTTTTCAAATTTGAAAACACTTTTTTTGTTTTCTTTGTTGCTTTATTTATTTTATTTTGTTTCTGCTTACAACAAAACGATGTGTAGAGGGACGGGCTTATAAACCGGTGTGAGCGCCCTTCCGTTGGCGAGGTTTTCAAATTCATAGTTTTCAAATGAACTCTGAAAAAGTTGGCATAGCATGTGCATGTACAAAACGGACAATGGTATCATACTCGTTTGTTACAAAGTTGGCATGGTATCATCATAATAGTTGCGGGAGAAAGTCTTCACTTTTTCTTCGCAAGTACGTGATCACCGGTACGCATGGCGGGCTTCTTCCGGTGATCTGCCTCGCCTTTGAAATGCTTGCCTTTCTTTCAACATTGATGGTTGGTCGGAAGAAATCGACGATGGCCCAGGTACACATTCTTCCTGCAGCTTCCCAGGTATATACTATCGGTGTCAAGTAAACAGTGCGTGCATGCGTGGTATCCCTTGTTTGTCTGTCCTGAAAGGTTACTGAGAGCGGGCCAATCGTTGATGGTCACGAACAGCAACGCCTTTAGGTCCATTTTGTGCTCACCCCACGTACGTACACCGTTTCCATTCCACAGCTGTAAAACTTCTTCAACTAATGGCCTTAGGTACACATCAATGTCGTTGCCTTGGATGAGAACTGGCATCATAATGAACTTCCGCTTCAGGCACATCCAAGGAGGAAGGTTGTACATACATAGAGTCACGGGCCAGGTGCTGTGATTGCTGCTCTGCTCCCCGAAAGGATTAATGCCATCCGCGCTTAAAGCAAACCATACATTCCTTGGGTCCTTTGCAAACTCATCCCAGTACTTTCTCTCGATTTTTCTCCATCTGCGACCCGTCAACGGGTGCTCTCAACTTCCGCCTTTCTTACGGTCCTCACTGTGCCATCGCATCAACTTGGCATGCTCTCCGCTTCGAACAGACGTTTCAACCGTGGTATTATAGGAGCATACCACATCACCTTCGCGAGAACCCTCTTCCGGGAGGCTCGCCATCAACATCACTGTGGTCATCTCGTCGATCTTATACCGCAATGCACCGTGATACCGGGCATGCGTTCAGATCCTTGTAGGCACCACGGTAGAGGATGCAGTCATTAGGGCATGCATGTATCTTCTCCACCTCCAATCCTAGAGGGCATACGACCTTCTTTGCTGCGTATGTACTGTCGGGTAATTCGTTATCCTTTGGAAGCTTCTTCTTCATTATTTTCAGTAGCTTCTCAAATCCTTTATCAGGCACAGCATTCTCTGCCTTCCACTGCAGCAATTTCGAGTACGGTACTGAGCTTTGTGTTGCCATCTTCGCAATTGGGGTACAACCCTTTTTGTGATCCTCTAACATGCGATCGAACTTCAGCTTCTCCTTTGACTTTCGCATTGTGTCCTTGCATCGACAATGACCCGGCGGAGATCATCATCATCGTGCACATCGTCTGGTTCCTCTTGATCTTCAGCAGCTTCGCCTGCTCCAGCACCATCGTGCACATCGTCTGTGCATCTTGATGTTCAGTAGCATCACCGTATTCAGGGGCACATAGTTGTCATCGTACTCTTCTTCCTCGCCGCCTTCCATCATAACCCCTATTTCTCCGTGCCTCGTCCAAACATTATAGTGTGGCATGAAACCCTTGTAAAGCAGGTGGGTGTGAAGGATTTTCCGTCGAGTAAGACTTCAGATTCCCACATATAGGGCATGGACAACACATAAAACCATTCTGCTTGTTTGCCTCAGCCACTTCGAGAAAATCATGCACGCCCTTAATGTACTCGGAGGTGTGTCTGTCACCGTACATCCATTGCCGGTTCATCTGCGTGCATTATATATAATTAAGTGTGTCAAAAATCATTACAGAACATCATGAATAGATAATTAAGTAACCAAATTAATAGAAGTTCATCATCACATAAAAACCAAAGTACATACATAGTTCTCATCTAACAACATAAAGCTCTGCAGAGCATCTAAATTAATTAAACCATACATTGAAACTATGTAAAACATTTCAATGCGAAAACAAATACGATCATAATCGCAACCAAGGTAACAACTGATCCAACGGCATAATGATACCAAGCCTCGGTATGAATGGCATATTTTCTAATCTTTCTCATCTTCAAGCGCATTGCATCCATCTTGATCTTGTGATCATCGGCGACATCCGCAACATGCAACTCCAATATCATCTTCTCCTCCTCAAGTTTTTTATTTTTCCTTCAAGAAATTGTTTTCTTCTTCAACTAAATTTAACCTCTCGACAATAGGGTCGGTTGGAATTTCCGGTTCAACAACCTCCTAGATAAATAAAATCTATGTCACGTTGGTCGGCATAATTTTCATAAACAATAAATGAACCAATAGTTATGAAAAGATAATATATACCACATCCGAATCATAGACAGGACGAGCGCCGACGGGGGCGGATACCAAAACCATCGCACTATATAAGATGCAATAATAAAAGTAAAAAAATAATACAAGTATCTATCTAAACAAACAAGTAATAATATTTTTCCTTTCAGAAAGAAGATAAGAACAAGAGGCTCACCACGGTGGTGCCGGCGATGAGATCGGCGCGGGTGATCAACGGCGATGAAGACGGGGACGAGGCGTGACGGACCGCTAAACCTAGATAAATATTGAGGAAAATGGAGCTTGGCGGTCGAGCTTGGAGAGGAGAAACCTTAAGTAGTGTGGCTCGGGCATTCCATCGAACACCTTGTGTGCATAGGAGGTGAGCTAGAGCACCACCAAGCCCTCTCCCTCGGCCGGAAAAAACGGAGCAGTGTGCTCGCTCTTGCGCGAGGGGCTATATAGTAGCACCATTAGCCCGGTTGGTGGCATGAGCCGGGACTAAAGGAAGCCTTTTGGTCCCTGCTCATGCCACCAACCGACCAATAGTAGTGGGCGAGGTTGACCATTGGTCCCGGTTCGTCCCACCAACGGGACCAAAAGGTCCGGACGAACAGGACCAATGGCCCACGTGGTTCCGGCCGCCCCCGGGCTCATTTACAGGGCAAATAGTTCCATTGGTCCCGGTTCGGATTGAACAAGGACTAATGGGCTAAACTGGCCTGGACGAAAGCCCTGTTTTCTACTAGTGGAATGAGAAGAGAAAACTGAGAATTTTGGTAACACATATATATTGGTAGTATTATTCATGGACAAATCACACATAATATCCTTGTCTACATTGCCATCCTGGTCCCTCGGTTATGATACTTGTATCGCCAGACGCAGACGAGGAAGTAGCCCAAATTGAGTGCCGCTGCCACCGCCAGTGTCCAATACACGTTGTCTAGCCTCCCTTGGTCTATGTTCCCCGGTAGCCACGTCGTGACCCGCCTCACCACGTCTACGAACACCGTGCTTATGTAGAACCCCATCGCGATGAGCAGCGGCGCCATGGCCGTAGCCAGGCTCCTCAGCGTCTTGGGGAACTCCAGGTAGTAGAAGGCCATGTTCCCAGGGAAGTGCATGGCCTCTCCGGCCCCGGCGATGCTCAACGGGAGCAGGAGCCACAACACGGACATGGGCGCACCAGGGTGCGCGCGCATGCCGCCAAGCCTCCGGCGCTCCACCAGCGCGGCGGCGACCATGCCTGCAACGTTCACCGCATGGCCGAGGCCCACGCGCTGTAGCGGGGACGCTGGGGTGCCGGTGATCCTGTGCCAGATAGGGAAGACGGCGCAGGACGGATTCAAGGGGGGACGAGGGGCGAGACCCCCCTGACGATAGCGTTTCCTGTTAATAGCGACTAGATTTTCCTAGATTTTGGCTAAATGCGCGTAGTGTCTGTCTCGTTTCGCCCCCCCTGTGGCCCTGTCCCTCTCTTGGTAACGCAATGTGAAGGCCCAGCCTATATACGTCAGACAAAAAAGTAGGCTATTGTAGAAGGGAAAGCCCATTGTAGAAGGCAATGGGGCCAGGTCTGGAACGCACGCACGCATAGGTCAGATCGTGGGTGGCTGCTACGAGATCGACGCCCGATCCTCGGTCGCCCGCCGCCTGCTCTGCATGATCTATCAACATGGAGCTTTCAATCTTAGTCCAGAATTGCTGAAGGGGAAATCCCGACCTTGCACGGCCGATCGGCCGGCCGGCCGCAGAGCCAACATGAGGGGCAACTAGGCATGGAAAAATGGTTAGAATACTCTCTCCTCTTCTCAATTACTTAGTCGATGGCTGATGTTTTGAGATTAGATTAACTTGTGCCTTTAGAAGTAGAACCCAAGTACAAGATTTGATCTGTATAAACTACACAAAAAATTGACCGTGAGACATGGTTTTGCATTGGTTATCCGTTCCTGTAGTTGAATGATTTAGTTACATCCGAATGGCTTTCAGAATTTGCTTTAGGAAAACTTCTGATTGAAACTGAAATTATTCATAGCTCGTGCCAATTTTCTTTGCTTGATTAGGATGGATATACAGTTCATCAAAATAGGATATTGTCCCACTAAAAAAACCAGGCTACTGTGTCTCTCCATGATCTTTTTATACAAGTTTACACACTGAAGGCGAACTGTCGCCCCCCCTATGTCAGAATCCTGGCTCCGTCCCTGGGCGCGGTCCAGGACTGGGGTTGCCACGATGAAAGCGACGAGCGAGCAGACGGAGACGGCCCCCACCGGGATGTTGAAGTGTGGTCCGAGCGAGCGGTCCATGGCGAGGGCCTGCAGGATGATCATGCCAAGCATCACGCCGATCGACACGCTCACCATTATGCCGGACGACCACAACGGGAAGACGCCGAGGAGGGACTTGAGGTCCTCGACCTGCTGCACCGTGCACAGTCACCTGATTCACCCCCGGAGCTGTCGCTTCCAGTTGCTGCAGTGATCATGGCAGCTCGATTCAGAAATCTGCAACAACAAGATACAATGAATGATTAACCAATCCAGAGGTTCAGCAAATAACAATGTCCTGTTCGGGAAACAGCCAACTCCCTACGTACCTTAAGGTTTCACTTGGTGCCCCGTCGCTGCCGGAGGTCACGAAGGCGCCGTCTCCTACATTGTACTGCACACCACCATTCGTTTTGACTTGGGTGCTAGCCTTGCGCGCGGCGGCCATGACAACGCGAGCCAGATCTGTGTAGGGGCTGCCCTTTGTTGCGGGCATTCGGTAGTACCATGCGCCCAGAAGAAGCATCGCCAAGCTAAACGTCGATGCGGCGAGACAGACACCGAACCCCACAGCCCATGACACGCCGTCCTGGATGTAGACAATGGCCGTGTCGCCAACGATGAAGGAGCCGTAGACGAAGACAAACCAGTTGAAGAAGGTGTTCTGCTCGCGCGTGCTGCCGAACTGGTCTGCACCCATTGTTGCGATGTTGAAACGCGTGCCACCGGTGCCAATCGCGAGAAGGAATATGGCGGCATACAGCATGGCAAGTTGCCCTGGGGATCCGTGCTCGCACCCGACGGTGGACGACGATGTGCAGTGTGGCGGCCGCAGGGACGGCAATGCTGCGGTGAGCGTGAACAACACGAAAGCCTGGATAATGACATTTGTTATAATGTTTTTCATAGTTGTATTGCAAATGGTTTGTTTTTTTCTATTGCATAAAAAGGTAGAGAATGCTGCAAACAACTAAGTGATTATATGGATTAATTATTGCATTCATTTTGTTTATGAGAGAGTGGCGGTGTTGCAAACATATAAAGGTTATGCTGCAATAGTGTCCCCTTTTTATGGTCAGATGTTATAGTTAAATGGTGATTTGTTGCCATGCTGCAAAAGTGGAACAAAATGTTGGCATCATGAAAGAATTGTCGGAAAAAGTGAGTTACTTCTCCAGCAGCTAAGAATTTGCAAATCTGTTTTTGCACTGCACAAAAATTGATATAATAATCACTATAAAGTTTCGTGTAAACTGGGGATTTCTCTTCCAAATCTCTATTATCTGCAGAAATATCCGTCTATACAGTTCCTATTAACAATCCGTGTGTGTGTGTGTTTTTTTTTTGCGCTGCATAATATTTTTCGCTTTGGATATGAAAGGATCAGCGAATGCGTCGAGCTAGTTGCATGAAACAAAGTTTTCTTTTTCTTTTACTCCATCCGGCCCATATGGGACGGAGGAAGTATTTGAGAGCATGAGCCAGAGTTCGTATTTGTCATTATCGCAACATAAATGATTGGCGGTCATGTGTGCATAATTCTTGTGGTCATACCTAAATAAGCATTAGAATTTTTTTGCACTGCACAAAAAATGATTAACGATCACTATAAAGTATCATGGCAATGGACATTTTTCTTATGTAAATTTCCCGATAATAATTCATTTGCTTTTGGGTATGAAAGGATCATCATATGCATTGTGCTAGTTGATAACGGAGTTTTCTCTTCATATTTTATTTGAGATCATGAGCCAGAGTTCGTATTTATCATTATTGTTGCATAAATATGAAGTGGTCATGCATGCATAATTCATATGGTTATTTTGATGGACAGAGCGTGACCTTATAGCTATATGTTTTTCTCTACATTTACATGGCCTTCTTACATGACATGACCATTTGAATAATTGCGTTGCACATCAAACACCTAGTTTCTTTTATTGATGGAAAATTAAGAGGAGAATCCTACAGTGGATTACTTAAACCAAATGGCCGTTAAGAAGGTTAAAAAGGAAAAAAAGAAAGAAAAAAGACATTATAAGATGTGGCTCTGACCATTAATTCTTTGAACAACTGCTCCTTAATATTTCGGTTTTGCTTTGTGAAGGACCACTGTGTCTTGACGTTTGAAAAGTTGGTATCATCTCTCTCAAAGGAAGGCTGAATAATAACTTCAAAAATAAAGTGACAACTTCTGAGGATGTAGTTTGGTGTTGTGTTTCTTTCAGGAGGTGGTTGACATATAATCTTAAGAGGCATATTAATTTGAACGTGCCTACAAAAATATTTAAGAAATCATCATCCTTTACCTATATATTATCCCTTGAAAAGAAAGAGAGAGTGTATTTTTGGCTCTGGCTCCATGGAGCCCGTAATTTTCAAACACTCAGAAATCAACTTTTTAAGTTTAAAAAAACTGAAAATAAATACACAAATACATGTAGATGTATATTAGATGCGTGTGAAATTTCATCACGAAATGCGTTATCATGTGAGCTGTACAGAAAAACAAAATCATGGACTTTTATAGTGAATAGTACATGTGCTAGAAATACGTGATTTTGTCATTTTTGTGTAGCTCACATAAAAAAAATATTTCACCATGAAACTTTGCAGACAAATTGTATACATCCATATGTATGTGTATTTTTCTGATTTTTTTTAAACCTAAGAATTTGAACTTTGAACTTTTCAAATAAAGGGCTCCATTAGGCATTTCTTCAAACCGATTTTATCTCCACCGCAAAAAAAGAAGAAGAAGAACGCCATTTTATCTAATATAAATTAGGTAGTTAGCGTCGCATGCGATCCTAAAAATAAAAAATTAGCGTCACACGTACTGTGTTGCCCCACTTCTCTAGCTTCCATGTACTCCCTCCGTAAAAATGATCGTTTAGATCAACGATCTTATAGGAGTAACTCGAAAGCGCAACTTCGGTCAGGAAAAAAAGGGCGAGGGAACTAATAGAAGTCAAAAGTCCATAGCAGAGCAGATCGAAGACGGTTTGTTTGGAGAGAGCAGCAAATTAAGTTGGTAGGGGTCGGACCAGGAGGCTGATGACGGCACCAGCGAGGATGACGGAGAAGGAGCCGAGGTAGGAGTCGGCGAGGACGGCGCCGGCGACGGGCACGAGGTTGAGGGAGCCGCGGGCGATGTTGGCGATCTGCGCAGCGTCGATGCTCTCCACGTTGTACTCCTTGAGCAGGTACACCAGCAGGTTGCTGGTCGTCCCGTTGACGGCCAGCCCCAGCCCCAGCATGCTCCCTGCTCACACACACACATATCACACATATACGTCTAGAAAGATGTGTGTCTGTGTGAGAGAGAGGTCTGCACATATGTACCAGCTATGAAGGGGAGAGCGATCCATCCTCCTCGCTTTCTGCCTGGTTTCTCTTGGGCTTCTTCTTGGCCGACGACAGGCTTGAGTTTAGAGTTAGTGGAGCTATCCATCTCCAGCTGCAATTGATCCTAGGTAGCTACTTACTTCGGAGTCTAAAATAATGGGGCTCGAGATACACCACACGGACCTCACATGGAGCTGCTGGTAGATACACCACACGGACCTCACATGGAGCTGCTGGTATATATACACTTGGAGATGAGTAAAAAAAAAGTGACAAAAACGACACGACGCCTGAGAGATTCGAACTCTCGCGGGGAAACCCCATGTACTTAGCAGGCACACGCCTTAACCACTCGGCCAAAGCGTCGGATGTGACAATTAAACTTCTCATCCTATATATATTTACATCCTTTCGGAAAACAGAGATGTGCAGGCTCCTTTTGACACATTATATGTCTGCTACCCTGGAAGTGTGGAATGATTACGATGAAGTGCGATGTTCTGTTCCGCACGATGGATGGCAGAGGGCGGCTCTCCATTCCCACGCCCATCAATGGATGGAAATTGGCATGCACGAATATATGCTAACTAGCTGCACGTACAATGGGACGCACCCTTAGCTCTCTATGCAGTAGCAAAAGCCAAAGCCAAAGCCAAAAGGGTGATCGTTATTATACTTAGTAGTCGCATGTTGCTGATATAACAACTGGATTTGTATTCGCCGCTTGCATGCATGCAGGCATACAAGTAAAAATATGTGGAAAAAGAAAGGCCAGTACTAGGCGCCGGCGCACCGGCCGAAACTTTCGGCCGGTCCAGCCCCAGTCGTTCGATTCACGTAATAATAACCGTCCAGATTGCATCTCCTCCCTTGCGCGTGGGTCAAAGCCTCCTCCATCCTCACATACAGGCTCGTTGCCGTCGGTAGCTTGCTCGCCGGAGCCGCTTGTCGGCGCGCTCGTCAGAGCCGCTCGCTGGAGCTCTTCGTCGGCGCGCTCGTCGGAGCCGCTCGCCAGACCTGCTCGTCGGCTTCCTCGCCGGAGCTGCTCGTCTGCCTGCTCGTCGGCGCGCTCGTCGGAGCCGCTCGCCGGACCTGCTCGTCGGCTTCCTCGCCGGAGCTGCTCGTCGGCCTGCTCGTCGGCTTCCTCGCCGGAGCTGCTCGTCGGCTTGCTCGCCGGAGCCGCCGCTCGCCTGCATGCTCGCCGGCGCGCTCGCCTGCATGCTCATCAGAGCTGCTCGCTGGTGCGCCATGTGCGATCGAACTTCGCCATGGCCGTTGCAGCAAATCACGTCGCCGGACGCAGCTTTTTTTGTGACCGGTTGTAGCAAAAATCACGAAGCCATGTGCGATGTAGCAAAATGCGACACCAGCAGTAGCAAAATACGATGCCAGTTGTAGCATATTGTGATGCCAGTTGAAGCATCTAGCAAAAAAGATGTTGGTTTCAGCATCCCTGTGACAACGGTGGTCACATGTAGCAAAAAACATGGTGGCCATGCGATGTAGCAAAAAGCGACGTTAGATTTAACTGTGTGGGACGCCGGTTGTAACAATTTGTGACAACGGTGGTAACATGCAGAAAAAACACGGGACCGTATGATGTAGCAAATCGTGAAGCCGGTTGTAGCTGCGTGGGAAGCAGCTTGTAGCAATTTGAGACAACGTTTGTAGCATTAGGGAAACTACGATGTGGGCTGGAGGTAGAAGAAGGGGAAGAGATAAGATAGAAAAGAGAGCCAGATGCGTAGGACCCGCCATGTACGGGAGCAGTTTTGCATGCAGCAGTTTTGCGGAGAGCCAGGTGCGTAGGACCCGCCATGTGCGGGAGCAGTTTTGCATTCAGCAGTTTTGCATGCGGCTGCGCGTGCGTGTCGTGCTGCATGTGCGGGGGTTTGGGTGTGAGCGCGAGCGGCCGGCGAAAGTTCGGCCGGCGCGCCGTTTTGAAACATTTCCCAAAAAGAAATAATATAATTGATGAGGTTGCTCTGTGGTGAGGTGAAGTGTGAGCATGTTGAGATAAATATAGATAGTAAGGATCATCTATTTATGTATAAATGAACCCTAAATATTTGTTTATGTGGGAAAACAGTTCCGCATTTGCAGAATCAATTATACATCACAGATCAATATAGCATGTACTACATGGTAACAACCAATCAGATAGGCGAAGATGAGCTCAGTTGGCCCGCTAGTCTCTCTCCGATATAGGTTCTGCAAGTTGTACTGTAAAATATAGTAAATAGATTTTTACATTTAATTTTGTGCAGAACCTTTTATATCAGAAATGAGATCATGTTTACACAAGATGAAACAAGTGATCAGATGAGCTTATCAAATAAACACATCCAATGTTGCAAAACTGAATTTGCCACATTTCTATGTTCATCAGTAATCAACGCTATTTTAATGCCATGCGCACGTTGTCAATTTATTAGTGAACCTAACTTGCATTGCATTTGCAAATTGTACAGTTTATACTCCGCACCGTTCTATAAATATGCTTGCATAATAATATACCAGAAACCACTATAAAGATATTGGTTAGACATTGCAGTTTAGATATCTTTACCATGATATTGAAATATACACAAACACATACACTTACATACAAATATATACGTATTCACTATATAATTTAAGCAACATTCAAACATAATTTTTACTACAACACATAATTTAAATTTAGCATAAACACATATTCACTTATATAAATTAAATTGATACAAAGAACAATACAATTAATGTTATGTGGGTAATTATACAAATAAAAATGAAAACTATACTCGCTAATATTGTAGTATGATTAAAAAAGGTTAAATAAGTACAAAAGTTTGGCATAAAATATTTATTTTAATTCACCATGAGTCCTCCTTCTCCATGTGTGCCTTGCAGCCTCCTCCATCCTCAATCCCCACAATGCTCATGTCTTCATGCCTACGTGCGATATGAACTAGTTGTTGGGCCGCAGCCTTACTGTGCCGCCTGAGGCGTGCCGTTGTGGTGCCAGGTAGGCACTCTGCTCTTTAAACATGTTAATACGTGACAGTCCTAATCCGTCATAGGTCAGTGAAAAACTGTCATGGGTCCTCATGCATGACGGAATTGAAATCCGTCATGTATATCGCGTCATAATTTGACATCGAACCATACATGACGGAACTTGACCGTCATGGATCAGCCCCCAAGCCCAGCCAGCCCAAATTAGGCCCATGCCTTTGTGACGAAACAAACCATCATAGATCGACGCCACATTAAATTTTCAATGGAATGACGTGGTTGCATACACAGACACTATTTTTCGTCACAGAAACCGTCATGGATTTTAGTCCGTCTCAATAGCATATTTCCTTCAACCCAGTACATGTTTTGCATGATGTATTAAACAATTCATAATGCAATTTTGGTCGAGGAAAAAGTATCATATAATACACAGATCATTCAATATGCAGCCATCCACATGTATCTATGCCATAGCAGTTTAAAAATCCTCCATGAAATGATAATTTACAACATAGACTGAGAAAATATATCACACGACAAGGTTAGGAACATATACAATCCAAACAGAAAATAGAAACTATTGAGGTTGTTATTCACATTCTTGCGTCAGCCCCCTTGAGCGACTAACATGTTGTGGCGGCCTGGAGGATTGCGATGGGCAACACCAAGTAGCCCGCTACAAAATTGTACCTAGCATATTTAGAAGAACATGAGATATTTGTAGATATGAAGAGATGGTAGAAATAAGACAACTACAACAAATGTAAAAATGAATTACGTGGTTCGGTCGTCGTTAAGTGCATGTGGCTTGCCGACTACAATCGCTCGCCTGCTAGGCTGCTACTAGCAAGATGGGGCGCTGGGCTCAGATGGAATGGTCGCCTTGAATAGCTACTAATGCTAACCAGGTTGCGAGCTGTCTATTTCCTGGCCTAACAAACAAACATTAGACTTCTCAAAGAAAAAAACAAGTAAACTGGATAGAAACAGATACTTACTTTTTTTGTGAGAGGAAGTTGTGTGCCTGCACATGTACTTAGTTTTGCTGGATTGAATGTTAATGTACTGAAAATGCAAACAAACGTGAGAGAAACATGTACTTCATTTCTTTTTTGCGGCAGGAAGCAGTGCCCACCTATACAAGTATTTAGTTTTTCTGGATCAAAATTTTGTGTACCGATCAGCTGCAAATTATGTACAGAAAATTCTGCCAGCATATACCCTGTACCACACCATTCTTTAACAAACAAGAATGACAGTAAACAAGTGACAGAGACTAGCTCCAAGATAATTAACACTAACTGGGCATAAACATAGCCAAAGTTTAAATCAAAATATGTAATGTTGTGTACTATATTAACTAAATTTTCAAATCAAAATCGGCACGAAGGGTTTTTCATCTAACTCAATGTTTATGCGCAAGTTCATCTCAAAGCGCTAAAAAATAGTACAATACTAAATATACTTGCTTGCCAAGTGACCTCAATGTTTATGCTGCAAGTTCATAACGATTCTAGATGCTCATGGCTTGGGGTTTTTCCCACTTGACCAGTACTGAGAGTACTATTATTTTAACAGGAAATACTATTGAAATAAAAATTATATTTGTAAGACTTGTGCATGTGTAGAAAATGCACAACTACAAATTAATTTATTACATGGCAAAAGCATTTACTTAATGGTTATTAAGATACAAGTTGAATCAGAACCAATGAACACCAAGAGATAGCAGCTCTAATAGTGTAGTGTATCGATGGAATGCATGATGTCAGGGACATGGTCCAACGCAGATTTTATGCACACAGAAACATCCGCATGGTTATAATTTTACTGGAACTACACAACAGTCCATAGTCCATACCTTCAACAGCTCACAACAGTCCAAATCTTCAACAGCTCAAAATCTACTCTACCCTGTTCAGCTCGAGGACAGTGGCGTCCGCGTCAATCAGGTGGGAGATGTACTGACTATAATGTGCAAAGCAAATATATTAGTGTGACAATCGGACGTGCAGTTTCATTTCATCATTACTGAAATGCAAATGTTGTCTCAATTGAACCAAGTCTTAAAGAACTATGCCTTCCCAAATGTCTAAATTTACTAAAATAAAATTCTCGAAGAATTGATTCAGATGCATACTAACTGAACTAAGAAGGAACAATGTACAATGGGTGGCCGCACATTGCCTTCCCTTTCTTCATGATGTACTTGACCTCCATGCAAGTTCTAACTTACAGGATCCATGAGATATCTATCTAGTCAACATCTGCTATGTTATCAAAGTGAAAATGCAGGCCTTAACCTATGCTGACTTTAGATCAGGGATCAAAAGTGACTGGTCACATGCGAACATAACAAGTAAATTTTAAGAAAACTTGTTCCAGTCGTACACACAATAGTTATGAGTTACCACGAATAATTCAGCAACAGCAAAAAAATAAAAAATAAAATCAAAGGGTGTTGTAGGGTTCGCAACCTGCGCCTGCTTGAAAGATGCCATGGCCGGCGACACGACAAACGGCGACCCGCCATTGGCAATGAGCGATCCCATGGGGAACCCAAGCGCCCCGGCCCGACCGCTGTGGTCACTGCCGCCTCGACATGGATAGGCCGCTTCGCTATCCACGAGCTGAATCCCACCAACATCGCCTTCACGCGCCCGCTCAACTCCTCCAGGGGGTTGCGAACGCCACGCGCCTGTGCTGGTGGTGACGACGAGGAGGGCAGTGGCGTTTTCTGAGAACGTCAACAGAAATCCGTCACAGATTAACAGGTTTATTGTAGTGTTTCTCTTGCTTCTTTGTGATTTGTGTGGCACATATGCATGATGATGAGAGACTTTTCAACAAAATATATTGGTTGTTCACGTGTCAATAAACTAAAACCGCATTATATGCAATACCATAGTCAGGTGCAAGTTGCTGGTTGGAAAATTAAGATACAATAGTAGAAATTTGTAAAATGGATCAGTGATTATACGAACATAGAAGCAACAGTCTTACCGCCTAGATGACTGATTACAGAGATGAGAGGTGGTTAGAAGTAATAGCTAGCACTGTCCAAAAGTTGCAGGCTAATACAAGGCCGTTTAATGCCAGAGTCAACTCGATGGGGTGCGCCCGTGGAGCACCGCCTGAGCGGAATCTCTCTGGTGCCAGGTAGGACGCACCCCTTCCAGTACTGTCCTCTTTATACTACTAAGTGTGCTTTGTGTATCATTTGATGTTGCCTGTACAAAGGCAAATTCTCGATTTCTGTGGTACAACTGCATGCAAGCGATCACAACCTGTTCATTAATCATGTACTCCCTCCGTTCCCAAATATTTGTCTTTCTAGCCATCTCAAATGGACTACAACATACGGATGTATGTAGACATGTTTTAGAGTGTAGATTCACTCATTTTGCTCCGTATGTAGTCACTTGTTGAAATCTCTAGAAAGACAATTATTTAGGAACGGGGGGAGTACAATGGTTGCAAGTCTTGCTGAACGAACAATTCTATAGAACAATTTTGCACTGTAAAACATACCCCTACACTATTTTGTACAGTATCCTACACTATTTGCTTGTTTCAACCATGTGTGATTCTAGATAACAATGGATCTTTCCTATGGAAAGACCCTGTGTTTGCTTACTCAGTTCCCGGCCTCATTCGTGCTGCCACTCGAGCCGTATGGCATCGCCGCGCCCCTCGGCAGCATGGTGAGCAGAAGCAGCATGCACTTATCGATGATCGCCTTCTTATCGATGGCCGGACGGACTGACGGAGGCTTCTCGCAGGATGACAACCAGGAGAAGCAACATGAGGCATATGGCTTTTTTTTTTTAAATGGAGGCATACCCCCGGCCTTTGCATCGTGATGATGCATGCGGCCTTCTTATTAAAAATCCATAAAGTATCGTTATAAAGGTCTTACAGCTCGCAAACGGAGCAAAACAAAGTACATAAACCAGAAAATTACAAGCGGACAAAGACAACCGATACGGTAATAATAAGGATAAGCTCTCTAGACTCCGATCCTGTTATGCGAACGCCATCCGAATCGGTTGAATATAAACCGAGCCACCATCTCCCATTGGTTGCACCCAGTAACCAAAGGCTCCCTGGAGTCCATATGAGTGAGTAAGGACCACGTACGGATCCAAGCTGTAGCTCTGAAGATAACCTGCAAAAAAGTTAAGTTGTGTTGTCTGTTAAAAATCATATCATTTCTGCAGTTCCATATAGCCCATAATAGCGCGCATATTCCAATCTGAATACGAGTTGCCGTGATCTGTTCAACCCCACCACGTCCCAAACAAAGACGCAATATCTACTGGAGCATTGATATTAAAAGCTATATGAATCGTTCTTCAAAGTAACTTGGCAAGTGAGCATTCAAGAAATAAATGTTGTATTGTCTCATCCTGAGCACAAAAACAACACCGCGAGTTGCCTACCCATCGCCTCTTAAGTAAGTTGTCCTTTGTGAGTATTACTTGCTTGTGGATAAACCACATAAAAATTTTAATCCGCAAAGGAACCTTAACCTTCCATATATGTAATGACCTTGAGAGGGGGCCAGAATTAATCAGATCCGTATAAAAAGATTTCACAGTAAATATCCCATTTTTAGTTAACTTCCATTGTGTTGAGTCCGGCATGTCGGAGAGTCGAACTTCAATCAATCTCCGAACCAAGTGCATCCAGGCTGTCCATCTCTCACCCACTAACGTACATCTGAACTGTATGTTCAAAGGGATAGTTTGAAGGACGGCACCTACGTAATCATCCTTACGTTGCACAATATTATAGAGGGTAGGATATTGTAAGGCCAGAGGCGTCTCTCCTAACCACGTATCCTCCCAAAATCTTGTTGACATCCCGTTGCCAACCAAGAATTTGACCCTACGAGAGAACATGTCCTTTGTTCTCATAAGTCCCTTCCAGAACGGCGAATCAGTTGGTCTGATGGTAGCCTGGGCTAGCGTTTTCGAGTGCAAATACTTATTACGCAGGATTTGAGACCACATGCCCTTCGGCTCTGTCTCTAACCCGTATAACCATTTGCTCATAAGGCATTTATTCTTAATTTCCAAGTTCTCAATACCGAGGCCCCCTTGGTCTTTGCGTCGACAAAGGATATCCCATCGCGCGAGACGGTATTTCCTCTTGGCCTCATCAGACTGCCAAAAGAAACGAGATCTAAAGAAATAAAGGGCCTTTCGGACCCCTTTCGGAATTTCGAAGAACGAAAGTAAAAACATTGGCATGCTAGTCAGTACTGAGTTAATCAGAACTAGCCGACCGCCATATGACATCAGCTTGCCCTTCCAGCAGCTGAGTTTTTTTTTTTCAATTCGTTCTTCAATACATTTCCATTCTTTATTGGATAGCTTACGGCGATGAATCGGAATACCCAAGTAACTGAATGGTAAAGCACCTAATTCACATCCAAACAATTGTCTGTATGTATGTTCCTCGTCTTTGGCCTTCCCAAAACAGAACACCTCGCTCTTATGAAAATTGATTTTTAAGCCAGACAATTGTTCGAATAGACACAAGATAAGTTTCATGTTACGTGCCTTAGCCATGTCATGTTCCATGAATAGAATAGTGTCATCAGCATATTGTAGAATGGACACCCCTCCATCAACTAGATGAGGAACTAGACCCTCTACATGGCCATGCTGCTTGGCCCTGCCAATAATGACGGCCAACATATCTGCCACAATATTGAACAGAAGAGGTGACATGGAATCCCCTTGTCTCAACCCCTTATGCGTCTGGAAGTAGTGACCGATGTCATCGTTCACCTTAATTCTGACACTACCCTTCTGAACTTGAGTATCCACTTGGTTCCTCCAGGTTTCACTAAAACCCTTCATACGCATTGCCTGTTGAAGATAAGGCCATTTTACTTTATCATAAGCCTTCTCGAAATCCACTTTGAAGATAACCCCGTCTAGTTTCTTCGAGTGAATCTCATGAAGTGTTTCATGCAAGATGACCACGCCTTCTAGTATGTGTCGTCCCGGCATGAAAGCTGTCTGACTAGGTTGAACCACTGAGTGAGCAATTTGTGTCAATCTATTGGTTCCTACAATTGTGAAAATTTTAAAACTCACATTCAGCAGGCAAATGGGTTGGAATTGTTCGATCCGAACCGCCTCATTCTACTTAGGTAACAACGTTATCGTACCAAAGTTGAGGTGAAACAACTCCAAATGGCCATCGAAAAAATCGTGAAACATAGGCATGAGATCATCTTTAATGATATGCCAACATTTCTTATAGAATTCAGCTGGAAACCCATCTGGTCCCGGTGCTTTATTCGGCTTCATTTGGGTTATGGCCAGATGAACTTTTTTTCCAGTAAACGGTGCAGAGAGAACATCGTTCTCTGCTGCCTGTAATTGAGGTATATCGTCAATCAAAGACTCATCAAGAGACACTGTGGATGTATTCAGGGGTCCAAAAAGGTTTTTATAATAGTTGGAAATATATGCTTTCAGATTTTCATGGCCCACAATTGTGCCCTCGTCCTGTTCAAGCTGTATGATCTTCTTCTTCCTATGTTTATCATTTTCAACCATATGGAAGAACTGTGTGTTGTCATCCCCTTGGACAACCTTAAGCGTTTTCGCACGCAACGCCCACTTGAGCTCCTCCTCTCTCAGGAGAGCACGTAGGCCTTGCTCAGCCTCGGACTTGGTTCGATGCTCATTAACAGAAATGAGAGTGGTTTCAGCCTTTACATCTAGTGCCTCAATGAGTTGAGTAAGACGCTCTTTTTCCTGCTTATAAATCCCACTCTCATTTCTAGCCCATCCTCTCAGAAATTGTCGGAGGTGTCTAATTTTATTCTGCCATCTCTCGACATGTGTTCTTCCGTAACCGGCTTAGCCCATTCGCGTGCAATCATTTCCATAAATCCTTCTCGCTCAAACCAGCTTTGCTCGAAGGAGAAGATATTTTTATTTGCCACATGGGTAGCCTCGCCCGAATCTAAAAAGAGTAGTGTATGATCCGAGATCGCTCTCTGCATCGCATGAACCGACACCAACGGATATTTTTGTTCCCACTCCACACTAGCAAGTACCCTATCCAATTTTTCATAAGTCGGAACAGGTAACAAGTTGGCCCATGTAAACTGTCTACCGGTGAGCTCAATTTCTCTCAAATTGAGGCTCTCGATAATCATGTTAAACATCATAGACCAACATCCATCGAAATTGTCATTATTCTTTTCTTCTCTCCTCCTAATGATATTAAAATCCCCCGACTAGTATTGGCAGATTTTCTTCTCCACAAATCCGCACTAGATCGGCCAGAAAATCAGGTTTAAATTCAGGTTGTGCTGCCCCATATACCGCAACTAGCGACCATCAGAACCCATCCAATTTGGATCTTACCCTGAACTTAACCGAAAAGTCTCCATGAACCACATTAAGCACCTCTAACGTCTCATACCGTACTCCTAGTAAAATCCCGCCGGATCTTCCTCTAGGAGGTAGAATGTGCCAGTCAAAATCGATACCACTTGAGAGGGTTTGAAGGAATTGGGATGTGAAATTATCTCGTCCCGTTTCCAAAAGTGCAATAAAATCTAAGTGATGCTCTAACGTTGTCCCTGCTAAAAATCTTTGTTTAGCCAAGTCTGCTAGACCTCTGCTATTCCAAAAGAGTCCTTTCATAAATCATCATGAAATATTTTCTTAAGCTTAACTCTAGCACTTCTGCGTACTGCCGAAGTAGGATAAATTTTCCGCTTCCAGGGTCATTTGGGCTTCTACTCAACACCCTGCGGGGCGATAGTATTATCTATGACAGACAGTGCATCCTCCATCAAGAGAGGCTCTGCCGTATCTGTGTTCTCAACATCCTCCTCATCCTCAGCCTCGACACTAGGCAACAGATTATTACATATATTTGTGAGATCAGTAATTCCTAAGTTATTCATGTCATTGCCATTCATAGGTTGGATAGAGGCAAGATTACGAATGATCTCAGAAGCCCTCTCCGCTTCCATGTCTAAAAGATCATTAACGGATTTGACGACCTCGGTTTCATTTGATCCCAAAGAAACTCCTAAGTCGTTTGCCTTATCAACTATTTCATTCTCAGAGAAGTGTAAAATTGAACAACTTTATCAAAAGACGCACCTGCAGTAGTCTCGGCATGACGAAGCATGGCGGCCCTCTTGGCACGCGCTAGCTACAAGTCGTCCGCATCCGGCTGTCCCTAGATCTGATTGCTGACACGCCTGCCAGCCGACACCGGATCCGCTATCCCGCCAAAAGCGATGAGCTCCTCCGTCGTCCTCTCGCGAGGGGTACGGTCAGGACTCCCACGCCCCTCCCTTATCGTCGGTGAAGGAGGGTAGGGCGTAGTGGGGCGGACCTCCGCTGCAGAGGTCAAGGGGGAGTGGGACCGTGGAGACGCCTGCTCAATGGTCCCATCCCCCCTTTCTCCCGCGGAAACCGTCGTCCCTCGGCCAACCTGCTCGGCGCAATCCTGCGGAGGGGTTACGACGCGGGACTCCTTCCCGCATCTCACCCCCAGCTCGCCACTCTGGATGGTGTGGTCCTGTGGAGGGGTTACAGCACGGGACTCCTTCACGCACCTCACGCCCAGCTCGACCGGAGACGCCGAAGTGGGAAGAACGCCATAGACCTCCTGTCCAGGCGCCACTCCCACCGAAGAGAAGCCAGGCGCAGGTAACTGGGTGCTATGGGCATCCTGCCCACGGCCCCCCATACCCGCGGCCAACCCATCAGGGTCCACCCTCGCACCGGGTGTAGACTCCGCAATCGTCACCTCGCCGTCTAGACTGAGCACTGGTGGCAGATCAAGCTCCGCCTGGTCTAGGAGCAGACCCCGGTGCAAAGGAACCAAAGCGAAGCGTGTTCATCGGAGTAGTGGACGGGGGCGCCTCTTTGGTAGAACTATCTACCTTATCTGGCTGTGTAGTAGGCTCCTTGTCCGACTCCGGCGGTCTATCATTGGCCCCCTTATCCTGATCCTCGGGTGCGCCGCCTCCCTCAGTCGTATCCATGTCCTGTGTCCCATCCCCATCCTGGGAGACTGCATTATCCTCGATCTCAAGCTCTAAGACATAAGTGACTCCAGCATGTGTCCATCTGACAACATCTGGTATATGCACATGAGGCATATGGCTACGTGGCGGGAGCTGGAAGAAGCCATTGTTTTGAGGTCATCAACGAGGAGTCACTGCAACTAAAATCGGAATTATACAAATACCCAAATCGACACAAACTAAATACAATAAGAAATATAAATTTATCAGAAATTAATAGTTTTCAAAAAGAGACTTCAGAGCAGAAGACTTAGACATTACGATGATCCATGCTAATTACATTGTCCAAACAACAACATTAACATCAGGGTGCAAGAATGATACTAACATTTAAAGAGATTTTTATTATTCAATGCTTCCAATCCCCTCCCCCCACCCCTACTCCAATAATGACTTTGTATCTAGTGTGTCGATGTTTTGAAGTACCATCAAAATGTATAAGCACCTGAAATTAAAGTACAGTGACATGGAGGTACGTGAGAGAGACGCTCACCTGTGCGGCGATATCCTCGAATTCGGAGGCCTCGACGCCCTTGTCGTTTTGGATTTTCTTCTTGGCGGTGTACATCTTAATTCCCTTACGCCAGACCTTGTGTACAACACACACACACACACACACACACAGAGAGAGAGAGAGAGAGAGAGAGAGAGAGAAGGACAAATAATCACTTATTGCTGATTGGATTGTGATTGCTAAATGATACAATACTGCTTTGAAAATGCAACGCCAACAGCTCGTGCAAGAATCACAGATACGACAGTAAAGTACCTGCAATGTTGTTGGGACTGTCCACCATAACATCATATTAGCAAAACAAATTTTAGAAATAGGAAACTTTAAGCACAAAATCTGAAGCATTTCAATGTACACTCCAAATAACAATAGCCAACACCACAACTAATAGACTATCAGGGAAAAACATGAGGTTCATTTGTTTCTTTAGGCAACAAAAAAATAAGATAGAATGTCTTCCTGCAGATTAGCAACAGCAAGGATATAAATGAGTGTACAAGTTGTACCCAGCTTAGATTGCACCATACACCTCCATTAGCCATAAAATTAAGAATTCTTGCAGCCTGTTTTGAAGATGGAAAATACACAATATTTGTAGTCAATAAATCTGGTGAAAAAGGAGGCAAACTTATTCTGCAACTTCTTAAGCTTTAAACAACAAATAGCTTCCCAGATTTATTTTCCTATACTAAAGTGAAAGATATTCAAAACAAACTTTATAGATAATGAAAATAAGAACTCATTCTGACGAATTTAAGGTCCTACTCTTATCATGAGTCGTTAAAATCAAGTAAACAAAAAACAAGTAAATAACACCGGCCCTATAAAAAGGATTTGGTGTAATGGATATTCGATTGCAACCCAAACTAACCATCAGTTAACAAATAAGCATTGCAATTCGTCCGTAAAGATATATAAGAGTGTTTAGATCACTGCTCTTATATCTTTACAGAGAGAATACATCTTAAATCACAGCAGCATTCAGAAGCCAAATGTACCTTTTCGAAAAAAAAACAAGTAAACGTTAGCTCTGTAGGGAAACTGGTTTTGATGGAATGCTTGACATCAAGTCATGGAAAAAACTCAATCAAAAGTACAGTGCGTACTTAATGGACAGAGTTGATGCAGATTCAAGCATAATCAACCTGGAGTTTAAGCGCGTTCTTGAATTTACTGACAAAAACATGAATGATGCGTTTGGCATATCATGTGGTGAACAAACTATAAGAGGCGAAGGCACCGATCCATCAGATGTGAGGCCCAGTCTTCAACTCCAAATTGGTCTCTACCGCCGGAGGGCTTGGTGATGGTTAATAGTGATGTTGCTATCTTTTCACATTCTGAACTTATGTGCTCAGGGGTGTTAATCATGACCACAGGGGCTCCTGTTTAGCGGCAACACACACTTTCTTCAAGCGAGTCACTTCCCCTGAACGTGTTGAAGCCAAGATTGTTTACATGCTCTCACTTTTGCCCTGGAGCATGGTTTTGATAAAATTATACTTTCCTCTGACTGCCTGTCTCTCACTCACAAACTGAATAATGTTGCTTGCGACAGGACACTGACCGATGCTGTAGTTTATGATATCAATGAGTTAGCTTCTAAGTCTACTTCTATTTCATTTATTCACGTCAGTAGACAATGTAATACGGCTGCCCATCTTTTAGCTAGATCAGCTGAGCATGTGCCTGGTGCTATGTGATTTAATTAATGAGGCTCCTAATATTGTTCCAGACATTATTTGTAAGGAACAAGCCCCCCGCACACCCACTCCTCATTCAGTAATTTGTTACAAAAAAGAATTGTTCAATAGTTAGTCTCCATAACATATGCATGTCTCGCACAAACAAAAGGCATCAGAGGTTTTGGCACTAGATAGTATTGTGTCCTTTCCTCAGACATGAAGATGCTTCGTACCTTTGTTAATAAAAAAAGCCATCATATGAACTTGAGTGCTATTTTTGCTCAATGAGCTGCTTAGTGTCTGAGCTGCTTAGTGTCTGTCCACCTTTGCATCCACAATGCAGTACTCAGTTACATGCCAATTATGGCGGTGCTTCTGTAGAATTGGGCTTAACGCAAGAATTTACCGCCGTTTGTTGTCAAGCATGTCTAGACCAGGCTAAGAATGTCAAGTCGGTGAATAAAGAGTGGTATATTGGTATTATTGTCCATCAGAGTTCCATTGTTATTCACCGGATAAATATGAGCTTAAACATCATGAGTATTGTTTGAAATAGGTAAGTCTGCTTTTTTTTTGCAAGTCTATCTAATGATATTGAAGCTATTGCCCTAACCTTATTTTGTTTGGATTGGTGTCAGAATTTTCTGATTCTTCCTGTTTCATTGATTTGCTCCTGATTTTGTAATGCATTTTGTATGGCAATGAGAAAATTTATTTTTTAGTTATGAGTACTTTATTTGTAGAATGAGGAGAAAAAAATGGTGTTTATGAGTGGTCGCTAGTGATTTTTAATAGTAGCAACAAGACATAGGCTGTACGTGTACATGTGTCCTTACTGTATGGGAATGAGGAGAAAAACGAGTGACTATGAATGATCATTAGTGATTTGAATAGTACAAACAAAATATGGGTCATGCTTGTACGTGTTACCATTCTACATGTAATGCAAACGCAATGTCCTAATAGTTTGAACAACAACAGAGTTGATGGGTTATAATTCTTGAAAGTTTAAATCATCTCTGCTCCTGCAACTAAGTATTCAAGTGCAATTTATTTTATTTCTAGCCAAATTCCCTCTATTATATTATTGTGTTGAACTTTTTAGGGAAGGCGACCAAGGAGCTCGTAGCAGCTGTGTCGTGTTTGCTCCGGTGCTCCCTCGACTCGCCGCCAACGTCGCCGGTGGTGAGCTGTGCAAGATTGTTGTGGGGTTCAGCTAAGGATGTTTGATTGCCAGGGCGAAGGCGAAGGTGCTAGAGCTTCATGTTTATGTGTGATGTTTCCTTTTCTCCCGTTGCAACGCGCGGGCATGTTTGCTACTCCCTCCGTTTCTAAATGTAAGACTTTTTAGAGATTTAAATGCAGACTACATACGAAGCAAAATGAGTGAATCTACACTCTAAAATATGTGTATATACATTTGTATGTAGTTCGTATTAAAATTCCGTATTAAAATCTCTAAAATGTCTTATATTTAATACTAAGAATAATGGAACGAAACCACATTAGGCAGTGAACTATTGGTTAGCAAGAAAGAAAAAAATGAATTTCACGCGAGCCAGAGCATTTGGTAAAAGAAGCCCACACTCAACTAAACATTGACGATTCTTTTCCAGAAATCCCAAGAGCCTTTTGTTTATTTCAAACGCTTGAGACTGAAGCCCATTCAAAATATCACACATCTGCTTGTATTCTTTTTTATGTAACTTTATATCAAAGTGGTATAAGTCATGCGAAGTTAATAGCCGAAAGTGATTCTAGATATCCCCGTGGGTTTGCATAAGTAACCTACTATCAGATCCGATAATGTATCAGGATCAGACCAAGAACGGCATGGGAGTGGAGAGGCATAAGAGTCCCTGGAAATGGTTGATGCTGCTGGGCTGGGAAAAAGGAATAAAAAAGATGCGACGCCTGAGAGATTCGAACTCTCGTGGGATAAAATGAGTGAATCTACACTCTAAAATATGTATATATACATTTGTATGTAGTCCGTATTAAAATCTCTAAAATGTCTTATATTTAAACTATTGGTTGAGTAGAAAAAAAAGTGACAAAAACGACACGACGCCTGAGAGATTCGAACTCTCGCGGGGAAACCCCATGTACTTAGCAGGCACACGCCTTAACCACTCGGCCAAAGCGTCGAATGTGACAATTAAATATCCCACGCATCCAGTATTTCACAGAAATGTGCAGCGAAAAAGTGATGCAGCTCGTTTTGACACATTATCTGTCTGCTACGGACCTTTAGGGATGATGAAGTGCAATGTGCTGTTCCGCACGATGGATGGCAGAGGGCGCTCCATCTCACGCCGATCAATCGTGGAAATGACATGCAGGAATATATGCTGGCTGCACGTACAAACGCACAAACCCTTGCTGTATCCTGTATGCAGTAGCAAAAGCCAAAAGGGTGATCGTTACTATACTTGGTACTCACTTGCGATTTGATATAACAACTTGATATGCACCCACATCTTACTGATATAACAACTGGATTTGTATCGCCACTTGCATGCATGCACGCACATACTCCCTCCGTTCCTAAATAATTGTCTTTCTAGCCATCTCAAATGGACTACAACATACGGATGTATGTAGACATGTTTTAGAGCGTAGATTCACTCATTTTGATTCGTATGTAGTCATTTGTTGAAATCTCTAGAAAGACAACTATTTAAAAACGGAGGGAGTATATGCTATTGCTCACCCGCTGATGATTCAGGCTTTGGCGACAGGAATGACTATGAGACCAAAGCTCCATTTGCGATTAAAATTCAGAAGAAGAAGAAAAAATGCGTCCACTGGATCGGACTCGACGAGGTGAAGAATCTAAAACCGTGCCAGTGGAAAGCAGCGTAACCAAAACGAGCGGACAACCGGCAACCAGACGAGAAACAGTGGAATACAAACTGCAAGCAAGGCCAGATCATGATGATTCAGCAGAGATGGGTAATTCAGTGGAGACGCACGCATGAGCAGCACGGCGATATATAGCAACACAAGCTAGCGTGCAACTACTGCAAAAGCGATTTTTGTCACGAAAATCCATCTCTGCATCCGAGCTCATCTGCACCCACGCCGATGAAAAAAATCAAAACAAATACTAGAAAAAATAAAAAATAATTCAAAAATAATTTGCTTGGTAGAAAATTTGATGCGTGAGGTCCGCTTCAAATTTCAAATCATTTGAACATCTGAGGAGCTCTCAGAAAAAAAGACAAATTGAGGGTCTGTTTTGGTCCGATTTGTCTTTTTTGCTGAGAGCTTCTCAAATGTTCAAATGACTTTCAATTTGGAGCGGGCTTCACGCATCAAATTGTCTATCACATAACTTTTTTTGGAATTTTTTGAATTTTTTACGAATTCTTTTCTAACCAGGTGCAGATAAGTCTAAGCACCGAAACGCCCTACTGTGAGCGCTTCTCTAGTGAGGACGCGAAGGGCCTGCACATGCTTTCGTGAACTATTTTCTGTTCCATTTTTTCCCCGGCTGATACAGCCAGAGCTTGATGAAAAGATTGATGGATAAACAGATTAAAGGTCTAAGGTCTGTTCCACTGTGGCTGTGTACCATTAACATCTGTCTGCGCTGGAAAAGTCGAATGGAGTCATCCTAATATATTTTTTCAGTGTAGTTGTATCAAAAAATGTGCACTGGATTAGTATGTTTTTGTAGACAACGAAAAAGACACTTTTCTTATAAAATATTCATCACATATAAAAAAAAATGATCACCAGGTGTTAAAGAAAGTTCATTCATATTTAAAAAGTATAGTATTACGTATCCGAAAGAAAAATCATCACATATTTTCCAAACATTTACTCAGATCAAAAAACAATTCATCACGTATTTAAAAAATGCTCATAGTCTATGAAAAAATGTTCATCATGTACTTAGAAATTGATCATGATGTACACAAGAAAACATCACGCATTTAGAAGATGGTTTGGGCCTTCAAAATGCCCGAAACTTAAAAATTGTTTAATGTTTTTAGAAAATATTCACTGATTTAAAAATCCTGAATTTAAAGAATGTTCAATGTTCAGCAATTTAAATTTTACACAAATGTTAAAAATATGAATTAAAAATTGAAACTAAAACTAATTTTCAAATTATAAAAAAAATATTCATGAATGTTAAAATGTTCCAAAATTTTAAAACATGGGAAAATGGCTGTTTTGCTAATTTAAAAGATTCCAACATTACAAAATACAAACTAAATTATGAAAATATACATAAATTCGATAATATTCCAGAATTCGAAAATATTCTAAAATTTAAAAACTATTCGTGAATTAATAAGATATTCATGAATATAAAGTAAAAATTAACACATACAAACCTGAAAATAAATAAAAGGGGAAAAGACAACAAAAAATGAAGGGGAAAATGTAGAAAGAATTGAAAGAAGAAAGAAAAAATAAGGAAAACCGGAGCCACAATAGTGGGCCAGGCGACGAGCGCTGCAGGGGGTATGCGCATGGTCGCTATCCCTACGCACGGAATAATAAATGTCCTCATAGAGCTGATACGTGCTACACGTATCTATATTTTTTATTTTTATTATTACTGTTATATTGTTTTTGTATAGCTTTGGCACCAAAATCTTATTATTTTCCTGACTAGCCAATTAATCAAGTGCCCAGTGTCAAGTTGTTTTCTGCTTGTTGTTGGACTTTCAAGAAAATATTTTTTACAGAACTCAAAAAATCGAGAAAGAATACAAAAAAAGTTTTGCACCGGGAAGCTTCTGAAGCGACCTAGCTCCAGTTGTGGAGGGGGTGGCCCACAGCCACCACACAGCCACGGGGTGGCCACATGGGGCCCATACACATACTTTCCACCGCCTCTCAGTGCCCATGGATTTCTATTGCTTCGAAAATCCTAAAAATAATTATCAATGATTTTTCCGCCGCGGCACACTTCTGTTTCGCTGCGATCAAATCTGAAAGCCTTTCCGGTACTCTGCCAGAGGGGTAATTTATCATTGTAGTCATCTACATCAACCTTGCTGCCACCATGATCAAACGTGACTAGTTATCTTTGGACTATGGATCTATAGCAGTAAGCCAGTAACTAGATGGCAATCTCTCCCTTGTTCTTTAGTACAATGATTACATGAGCTGCCCTAAATGGTAGTGATCCATCTGATCTAATTTTCATTGGTGTTTGTTGCGGTGTGATGAATTGTCGCTTTATGATCAGATTTACATATGATTCTTCATTGGATTCTTATGAGTTCTTTGTTGCATAATTTATAGACATATATGCTCTCCGATCTATTAGTCTTGCATTGGCCATGTTTAGATGAATGATCCAAGAGGGAGTTCTATATGTTAGTTCGGTTCAATCTTAAAAGTAATATACTTCAGTGATAGAAAGTGGAAAATACATTGTATTGTGTTGTCGCCAACTAAGGATAAAAAGGTAGTTGAGTAGTTGTCGTTTTAACACATGGTGAAGACGATATACTATCTACATCATGTTATCATACTTATTGCAATATTCTATTTTACTTAATGATCACTATAAAGTTTCATGACAATGGGGATTTCTCTTATCAATCCTATGTTATTTACAAAACATTCATATGTAGAACTCATGGTAATAATTCATTAACTTTATGATATAAAAAGGTCAGCTTATGCGTCGAGCTACACTTCACTTCTCTGTGCAGGTGATCCGACAACTCTTCGCTTGCCTTTCCACGCACCACCAACATTCACCATGTAAGGAACACGTGATGGTGCATGCATCGGCGGCGCCACCGCAGTCACTGCCTCCACCGGTGCTATTGGCAGTCGGTGCAAAAGGGGGCAATGGGGTTGGTGCGCCAGGTTGCGTTTAGCCAAACAATCTGAGGACCAGCATATGTCATAGAGAACTAGATTTCATTGGCTCCCATGGTTTATAGACCAGGTGATCCCAGCCACAGTCACCCAACAAAGGTGGCCTCGTACGTCGACTTGGTGGGGTGCATGGCCGAGGAGTCAACTTCCAGGACCTGGAGTCTCTACCGGGAGCCAGGGAAACAACCGTGATCATGGGTGGAAGATCGAGAAATTGTATAATTGCGGTGACAGAAATGCAGCCACGAAGATCGTAGACCCAAGAGTTGTTCGTCAAACCGTCCTTTACAATGCGCTTGGTGAGCACTTAGGGGCGGACGACAGCCATTAGATCCGATGTTAGCATAGGGATGCTCACGCTATTTAACCATTGGCCCTGCCATAAGATGGCTGAGGCCTCATCCATGATCACGAGGGAAGAAGCTCTGAAGATAGTCGTAGCGTTGTGAGAGACTGACAAATCGATCACAGACAAGGAAGGTGATCGGATGTTTTTACCAGCCACATACAGTAGATGCGAAGGGCGTCGTCGATGGCTGTCAGATAATGCAGCCCCGGGCCCCTAAGGCTTGTCATAGTGGAGTAACTTAGTTATAGTAATATAACACACCCCAAGGCAATTTTGCTGTTGTGAAAAGTATTTTATGAGAAGAGAGATGTTTGTGGTAACATAGTATGTTATCATAACATAACGCAACCCAAAGACAAAATGAGTCTACATCTAAATAAATGAAGGCTTGCATTATACCACACATATGTTGCTACTTCATTATGACCAGCCTAAGCCGCGGGGGTGGGGGGTTGTACATTTTTTCAGGCCACCAGACGCCGCCCTCGTGCAGTCAAGAGCCGGCCCAAAGGAAGCCACGAACGAATTACTTCAACTGCAAATTTATTGAAGATTAAAAATGTGTATTACTAGTACTATAGTAAAGGTACTAAAGCATCTCATACATGCATACACGAGTGATGCTACATCTACAAAGGTTACTTGAAATTTTACATACAAACCGATGTGAAGGATTGTGACTAGTAATAGGGGGATGAGGAGGCCCACCGCAATTAAATTCGGAGGGAAGAGAGAATTAGTTTGAAAGATTAAGTAATCCTTTGTACTAGATTCTTATCTAGGGCGCAAAACACTTGTTGCACTCGGCCGAGCAAACGGCGTCGCAATTGTTCAGTTGTGCGCGCGCGCACGAGTAACATGTTTCGGCGGCACAATCGTTGCGGCATGCACTCTTGGCGGCACCGTGGCAGTCACAGCTGCCGCCGCTGGTGCAGTTGGCGTTGCACTTGTCGGTCTCGGCGGTCGTGCAGCTGTGGCAGCGGCCATAATTCACTCCGCAGTCGGTGCGGCACGCGATGGCGGCGGCGTCGTCGCAGTCACAGCCGCCGCCGGCGCAGTCGGCCGTGCACTTGTCTTTCTCGGCGATCCTGCAGTTGCTGCAGAGAGCACCAAGCAATTCGCATTCGGTGCACGGGTTGGAGGTTGTGCACGCCGAATACGTATCCGAGTAGCACTGCTGGCGCCGGGACTGAGAGCATGGTGGGTTCCACGGCGCCGGAGCCGGCGGTGGCGCTGGTGGTGTCGGTGCGAGCGGTGGTGGCGCCTGTGCCGGCGGCGGTGGTGTCGGTGCGAGCGGTGGTGGCGCCTGTGCCGGCGGCGGCGGTGCCGGCCCCAGCGACGGACAGCGGCCGGATGAAGGTACGAGCAGCATGGTGAGAACGGCGGCGACGGCGGCCGCCTTGAGAGCGAGGCTGGCTGAACCTGCTGAAGCCATTAATTTGAAAAGAAGAGGGATAGAAATGTGAAGCTCTGACTAACTTACACTGAGGTGCGTATGAAATAGGACAAGGCAAGGCAAAGGTTATTTATAGGCACAGCCCGATATCATACTTACTACTAGGACTACACGTCTACATATCTATATTTATATCTACGTAGGAGTAAAATGAATCAAGTTGCGTGTTGAGATCTATTACAAGTTGACATATACGCAGAGATTGATGAGTGCGTATTTGTATTTCGAGATCTGCGCCGTGCATGTTACAAAGTTGACATGCTGATAGAGCAGTGCTACACTTATCTTGACCGGGCACGATTCATCGCATGGACTTTCTGTTTAGCTTGGATCTCCATGGAGAAGAACACCTACTTAATTGATTACTTCAATCAATGTCTCTCACCTTATTTTTGAAACCTAACGTCTGAAGAAAACTTTGCGCGGAAAATATATTTAAGGAAAAGTGTGGGAAATCATATAGTAGAAATATTCCTATGTCGACATTATGCATATGTTTCATTCAAATTAATGGAGCTGAATGAAAACGGAGGAAGACTTCATTTGGTATAACTTTCAAAGGAAAAACGCATGAATTTGACAATTCACTTGGAGTCTCTTTGGTAGTAGGATTCTAAAAACACACGAATCGAAAAGGATTGGGACAACATGCCATAATGTATCCTTTAGTTGCCAAGAACACATGAATTTGTAATAGAAGGCCGTGTTTGGCTGCACGAAAGGAAAAAATGAAGGAAGTTTCCCATAGCATTCGATGCATGAAATAGTTGCCATAGAAACAACAACAAAAATTCACATGGTTGGACCCGATGGAAATTCTCCTCTCGGATTACTGTATGACGCCTATATAGGTTGACAGACGAATTGATGGCCTTTGTTCCTCTATTACTTTCTCCCGACACCAATCACTGGTCCTCTTCCTTTTTCTCTTTCACTCCCGCACACTACCGCTGGTCCGGCCGCTGAAACCTTTGCAAATTGCCGCTGCGGGCAGGTTACCGACACTATCGAGGGCCACACCAATCTCTATTCCTTCTCCTGTTCCCACTCACTGAAACCTTCCCCCCATTCCCTGCGGTGGCACGTGCAACAAGAACTGGCGGCGGCACATACCATGAGCTTGGTCGTGCACGTGGGAGGAGCTATGGAGCTCGACCATACGGAGGGTGGTTGTGGATGTGATCGATCACATGCGTTGGAGGAGGGGTCTAGGGTCGTTTGGCGTCGCACGCACTCCTTCCCCGACGCATGCCATGGCTTCACCCCCTACCCTTCCCGTTCCCAATGTATGTCATGGGATCCACACGAGGCGGTGCGGGATCTGGTGAAGAGGGCTTCCTTGGAAATCCATGTGACTCCAGTCAGCAACATTACCGTTCGGAATCAAGAGCACACGGCTCCCGTCCTCGAATGACTACGCCGAGGCCAGCAATGACTACGTCAAACGGTACACCGCTGCCAGCCTGGTGATGTTGACGATTTTTTTTTTCATATTCATGTGTTGCCATCATTTTTCGATGAAAGACATTTGTGTAAAATATCATTTTCTGTAAAAATGAGACGTTCATATGGTTTTTCAATTTTCGAAATTGCTACTAGTGGCGTGCGAGACAAAGAGCTCGTCATTAGTACATGTGGTTATCAGTGATAGGCTTTTTTGCACGCGCCACTAGTTACAGTATCATCTTTTTGCAGCAGCGTGTTTTCACTAAGTCAAGAATTGTTAGTATTTCAACAGCGAACTTATGCAAACTTAAATACTTATTGAACACTTCATTGCTAAGCATTAAGCATTCCGTGGTAGTTTATACAAGGATACACATTTGACCATGCAACACATGCACGGCCCCGGCCGACCGGAAGAAGCTACGGCCCATTGCACCCGCGCATGCACTCGGCCGTGCAGGTGATCCGGCACATCTTACTTTGGTTTTCCGGGCACTCTATACATTTCACAAATAAGGCACAAGTGGTGGCGCATTCGGCGGCGCCGCAGTCACAGCCGTCGCCGGTGCAGTTGGCCGTGCACTCGTCGACGGCGGTCGTGCAGTCGTGGCAGAGGCGAGGTTGAACCAGTAGGCAAGGGCATTTCTCGTTGGCGGAGGCCATGCACAACGATCTGCAGGTCGAGCTCCCGAACGATTGAGCACAGGCCCCGCACGATACCGCCGGTGCCGGCGCCGGCGCCGGAGCTGGTGCTAATGATATCGGTGCCGGTGGCGGCGCCCCCTGTGCCGGCGGCGGCGGTGCCGGCCCCAGCGACGGGCAGCGGCCCGACGAAGGCAGGACAAGCATGGCGAGCATGGCGGCGACGGCGGCCGCCTGGAGAGGGAGGCCGGCTGAGCCTGCTGAAGCCATTAGAGAAGAAGAAAGGCGCAGACACGAAAAGCTGCGAAGTGAAAATCAGACTTAGCCGGTGTGCACTGCGTACGAACTACTAGTAAGCAGGGGAAGGCAGAGTTACTTATAGTCACACCATAGATCATACAGTACTTGTAGCAGTTGACGTGCATGAAGTGCGAATCAAGTTGCATCTCGAGATCTGCGCCGTGCATGTTACAAAGTTGACATGCAGAGAGCAGTGTACTTATCTTGACCGGGCAAGATTCCTGGCATTGACTTTCTTTCTCCTTGGCTTGAATCTCCATGCAAAAGAACACCTACTTGGTTAATTACTCGAATGTCTCTCAAACCTTACTTTTGAGGACAATTTTGCACGGAAAATACATGTAGAGCCCTAATAGGGGATGTTGTTCCCTACAAGAGGATCTTGACACGAACGAGCGTTCTCTCAGGAAGGCTCATTCGAGCGAACTGCACCACTAGAAAGCGTTTCCTCAAAAAACCACTCCTTAGAAAGGTTTAAAAGGGATCAGACTAAACTAACCCTCTCGCGTCGCTCCCCCCCGCGAGCGACCGAGGGGGCAACCCTAGCCGCGGCCGCCTCAGGTCCCCCCGCCCCTCTTCTCCCCTCGCCGCCGGGCAAAGCCCGGTAGGTGCTGGCGGCGGTGGGGCCCCATCTCCTCCTTGCACGAGGGCTCAGCGCGGGCGGGCATCCTCGGGCGGCGGCTCGCGTTCATCCGGGGCGCGGCGGCGCGCGGGCAGGTCCGGCCGCAGTGTTGCGGTGCCTCGTCCTGCGCGTGGAGGGCCGGACACGGCGGGGGCTGCGGGATCACCCAGAGGCGACAGGGGTGACTCCGGTGTTGGATCCGCGAGCAGCAGGTAGGGCGGCATCCCTTGCCTATGCGGCGGCGGCCAGATCCATGGCCGACATGGTGCTCTTCCCCTCGGTGGAGTCTATGCCTGAAGATGGGCGACGGAAGCCGCGGATCTGGCGTCCCGTCTAGATCCGCCCCGGCGTGGCAACCGGTGGCGCGTGGAGGACCGGCGAGGGGCGGCTGGAGGCTCCCTGGCGGCGTGCCGACGGCGGCTTTGGTCTTCATGGCGAAGCTCCGTTCGGTTTCAGTCAGCTGCGAGATCGGGGGCCGTGATTTCCGGTAAAAATTGCGTCGACTACGGTCATGGCAGACGATGGCGGCGTCTATGACGTCGTTCCCTTCTTGAGGCATCGTTGTTGTAGGTCATGGCGCCCACTTGTGATGCTCCGGGGGAAACCCTAGATCTGGGCCTACCGGATCGGACGATGATGGCACCTTCGATGCCGTTGTCCCTCTTGGGGGCATCATTTTGGAGCACGTGCTGGCTGGAGGGGACAAGAGGAGGAGCGGTGTTACATCTACCGCAAGGCTAACAACGGATCCCGGCGGCATGGCGCCGCGGAGGTTTGGCGATGGGCACATATTGGAGATGGACTCACACATGAGGAGGAAGCTGTCTGGCGTCATTGTGGCGTTGATGGCAGAGAGGCCTGGCAAGGTCGGTGCATCAGTCCTGCTATGGGGTTGGACCGAGGGAAGATGGAGGTGACGGCCCTTGCAGCGTGCGGTGCTCACTAGGAGTGTGCCAGACCGGTGTGGGACCCAATCCAGATAGTGGCTTGGATGGGACACCCGGCTTTAGATGTTAGGCTTTGGTGCGGTATCTGTTTGGTATTAGGCCCGGACATTCAGCACGCCTTCATCAAGAAGATAGGAGTAGCAACAACGTTGCCAAGCTTAGCATGAGTATTTCAGTCCTTGCGTGATGTACATTGTGTAATTTTCCATTGTAACACTTTTTTCCCTGCTATAATGAAAAACCAGAGCTCCTACTGCTACCCATCAAAAAAATGATGCTCAAATTTGATGGTGAAATGACATTTGAGGATCTCGAGGCAAAAAAAATAGATTGTCTAATTTCAGTCTAACTTTTTTGTCTAGATATCCTTGAATGTCATTTGGCCACTAAATCTTGCAAGTACCTAATACATTTGGACATGCTCGAAGCCAAAAATTTCTGAATTTTTTAATTTTGCTAATTGTTTTCAGTTTTACTGTTTTTCGTGGGTGAAATGCACCCAGCTTTACAAAAAAAAAAAGTCCCGGAACCATTTGGTCAAGTTTGAAGCCACAAAATTTCAGACTTTGTTTCTGCTATTTTTTGATTTTACTGTTCTTCGGAGGTGCAATGCACCCCGGTTTAGCCACAACTTTTCCATAATATATTTTTATTTTGACTACAAATTTATTCAATTAAATACGTATGGAGCAGTACATGTTAACTATTCCATGAAAGTAAACGATTTCCGCATGTTTTTTTTTTTTTGAAAAGGACGATTTCCGCACGTATTGCTTACTCTTTCCGTCCCATCATGTAAGACGATTTTTGACACTACATTAGTGTCAAAAAACATCTTATATTATGGGACCGGAGGGAGTAGATACTAAAGCTAGCATCTCATACATGGATACACAGGCATACATAGTTGACCATGCAATACATGCCTAGCCCCGGCCGGCAGGCCAGCCAGCAGAGGCTACTCTACGGCCCATTGCACTTGCTCATGCACTCGCTCCTGCAGGTGGTCAGGCAACCCTGCTGTTGCCCGCGCACGCACCAGCTGCAATCATTGTAGGAACAAGTGTCCGCGCATGCCTTCTCGGCGGTGGCGCCGCAGTCACAGCCGCCGTCGGTGCAGTTGGCCGTGCACATGTCGGTCTCGGCGGTCTTGCACTTGTCGCAGCGACCTTGAACCAAAAGGCAACCGCATGTCTGGGAGGAGGGGGCTATGCACAACGAATAGCACGCCTGGCTCCCGACCGAGTAGCAGTCCCCGCATGATACCCGCGGAGCCGGTGCCGGCGCTGGCGCTGGCGGTGGCGCCTGTGCCGGCGGCGACGGTGGTGGCGGTGCCGGCCCCAGCGACGGACAGCGGCCCGACGAAGGTAGGACCAGGATGGCAAGCATGGCGGCGACGGCGGCCGCCTTGAGGGCGAGGCCGGCTGAAGCCATTAGAGAAGAAGACACAACAGGATGAACCGTGAAGTGTGCTCGTGAAAGCCGAGTAGGAACTAGCAGGAGAAGGCACGGTTGTTTATGGGCACAGCCAGAAATCATACTTATAGCTAGCGATCATGTACTGAGACTACTATATGCATGTTGCATGTCGTGCATGTTACAAGTAGTTGACATGGGTGCAAAGAGGATCGATGACTGCATATACTGTGTAGAATGCCTCAAGTTGCATCTCGAGATGTGCGCCATGCATGTTACGAAGTTGACATGCAGGGATAGTACTTATCTTGACCGGGCACGATTCCTGGCATAGACTTTTTTTCTGCCTTTTGGCTTGGATCTCCATGGAGAAGAACACCTATTTGATTAATTACTCGAATGTCTCTCAAAACTTTGCATGGAATATGTATTCCAGGGGTGGAGAAAATCGTAGGAATATAAATTTTCACATGACGACACAA
Source organism: Aegilops longissima (assembly GCA_021605205.1). Taxonomy (NCBI): domain Eukaryota; kingdom Viridiplantae; phylum Streptophyta; class Magnoliopsida; order Poales; family Poaceae; genus Aegilops; species Aegilops longissima. The sequence continues at coordinate 24,707,613 of CM038682.1, forward strand.
TTCATTAAAACCCTAGGTCTAGCCTTCATTGGTTGTACCTGGCAATGACGGCTCTCTAGTCGTTTTCTTGTTGAAGGCATTGTCTAGTGATTAGACCTCCCGGGGTGAAAACCAATGCTCTAACTTCTGCGGTTAAACATGGCGACAACAGCGCTTGTGCATTGTTACCTTCTTGAAGGTGTCGCTTTTGAGAACCGTTATACGTAGTATAGGTGTCGTTAAAGGTGGTGGTTTGTACATGTTGCTGCGAGACTCTGATTGCTCTGGCGGGGTTTCTTTATTTTTTTTCTTTCTTTTTTCCTTTTTCCTTTTCAGTTGTGTGCTTCCTTCATGTCTGGACTAGCTCTAGATATTTTTGTTGTTGCAGAGGCCGGGTGTATGTGATATCTTCTTGATATTAGTATATTCCCTTTATCGAAAATTATGTTTTTCAGAGGATTTGAGCAAAAGGGAATGAAGGGAAAATTCATTTGGTCTACATTTTTCTCTATACATGAGAAATATTTTTATTATACACTTTAGTTTTTCTAAATACTAGATTAACATTCTAAATGTAAAGTAATTTTTTAATATATTATCTCTGAAATATAGATTTTTTTTAGAACTAAGAAACTTCGAATATGGCCTTCGGCCTATAGTCAGCAGCACGATGGGCCGATCCAATATAGAGTTCACCTTCAGCGAGACTTCCTCTCCTCTTGCTGAATGCGAGGTATAGGCGGCCTCCTTTGTCTCGCCGCACGGACGCCTCGCGTCGCTCCTATTGGGCCGGAGCAGTAGCTTTGTTTGTTCTTTTCTTTTATTTCTCCTTCTTCTTTCTTCATTGCTTCGCATTCATTCGTTTTCTTTTATTTTTTCACTTTTCTCTATGTTTTAAAAATATTTTAAAGACATATACTTCAAAAAATATTTGAATTATAAAAAGTTAAAATGTTCATCATGAATTTAATAATGTTAATGCAGTGTCAAAAATACTCAAATAATGGTTTAAACATATTTGTTCCGTAAAACAAATGTGTCTTGCGTTTAAAAAATGTTCAAGCATTTTAGAAGAAATGTTGTAACTTTTTAAAAACGATTATAAAGTGTAAATTAAATGTTTACATAATTTTAAGAAAATATTTCGTACCATTCATAAAAATGTTCATGAAATTCTTTAAAAATGTTCACACAATTAGAAATTATGTTTGTGACATTTCAAAAAATGTTTAGACAATCTACTTGTAATTTAAAAAAATCATACCATTGAAAAATGTTCAACTGGTTGAAAACCTTTTAAGATGTATTAAAAAATCTGCATCGTGTATTTGAAAAATATTCAATGTGCGTAAAACAATTACTTGTGTATGTGAAAATTTAGAACATATGTTAAAAAGTAGACATGTATTGAAAAATAAAGAAAAAATGGAAATAAATGGAAAAAACAAACAAATAAAAAGACAGAGAAAAGGGATAAAAAAAATGAAAGAGAAACCAATGAAAACCATAATGAAAAAACACAAGCAAAGGAAAAAACCCGCATGGAACCTAAGCAAACCGGTCAAGACCGATGTAAGGTTCCATGTTATTGGGCCGGCCCACCCTACCGCTTTCTTGAGGTGAGGAGCTAGTGAGGCATAGCCCTAGCGAGTGAATCATGTGCGGGTATTGGATCTCTCTCGCACTCGCCTCACTGGGCTAAAACATGGTCCTTTTGCCGCAACTGGTTGTTCATGTGTGCATGGGGCGGGCATCTCTCCTATCAACCGTGTTTCTAGTAGCTTTTTTGCCATCTTTTTTTTTTTTGAAAAGGAGAATTACCCCAGGCCTCTGCATCAAGTGATGCACACAGCCATAGCTTTGTTTCCAACTTTGCTATGAAATTTAAATTTGAAAGCGGTGGCTTTTGTATTTACGCAGTACCATAGTTTTCCTAGCTCTATGTCATGTTCATTTTGATATAGTTTGCGAATTTAAAATTTCAGGAAATATTTCCAATATACATTGCCCATTGTGTTCCTTTTTCATACAAAAAATTTAGCAATTTGGGGCGTGCGGACAGCGGTGCTTGGGCCGTTTATCTCCACCAAAATGTCGGGGCGGGCTTTGGTTTACTTCACCTTCAGGCTTGAGCGGCCATGGTGCCTGCTTTGCTTTGTCACATACAGCTAAATAGTAACTTGATAAATCCACCGGTTATCCATAAAAGGAAAACTTGATAGTAGTAACTTGTTTTTGTCATGCATGGCAGCTGAAACCGGCGTGGAAGAGGCTCGTAGTAAGTACAGCAGTAACATTTACGTGCATTCACCTGTGTACATCAGTCTAGATATTGAAAGCCGTCTCTGTCTGCCCAAGATGTGAACGTATGTTCAGACAGGACACTACATAAGGACGCCCGTCAATGCTGAGGATTCAGATACATGTGAAATTGTGCATGACACTTTCTTCCATTCAGGCCGTTTTTGCAATTAGGGGTTTATTTTCCGAAGTACACTCGATGAGGAAGTTACCATCTCATGTCCTGAAAAACAGAGCAGCTAAAACCTTGTCCGAACAGGCAGGTAGAAAGCCAAGGAGAAGGAGAAGAAGCCATCATCTCCGCCCATATTTCCCCCCTAGGTAGATGCACAGGAGCCCGGCCTAATCAGGGCGTGTAATTTAATCATGGACGCACAGACGGTAATTACCTATCCCCACCAACTAACACACACAAAAAAAGTTGTACAACGGTCTTGTCCCTGTCAACCTTAATTAATTAAGAAGACAGTGTAATGAATCATCTTGGCGTCCTCCATTGCTCGGTTCGTTGACTTGACCAGACGGCTACACAGATTTGGCCAGTGATCTTTCCCTTCTTAGAGCATGTCTAACAGAACCCTCAAAAACTCAACCTTCAAAACTAGTTTGAGGGTTGAGAAACTGTCGTTTGAAGGGCCGAAAATCGCTAGCGTAGATCAGTGCCCTCAAACCAACCCTTAAAACATAATATTCTGTTTTAAGGGTTGATTTGAGGGCACTGATCTGCACCCCGGCCTTCAAACCCTCAAAACGAGGCGGCGGCCAAAACGAGGCGCGGTGGGGCGGCGGGGGACGGGGCGGCGGTGGCGGCCGAATCGGCGATGCCGGCACCGGCGGGCCGAGGTTGGGTGGAGGAGGAGGGAGGAAGGTGGGGGAAATTTCCCTCCCGCGCGGACGTTGACTGAGTGAGGGTTCGGCCTGGAAAATTGGCCCAAATCCTCACTAGTGCAGGTTGGACTCGAAGTTGAGGGTTCAGCCTGGAATTTTTTTTGAGGGTTTAGGGATTTGAGGGTGCTGATTTGCGTCTTTTTTTCTGCTCAACTCTCAAACTGGCGGTTATTTTGAGGATTTGACCATTTTGAGGGCTTTGTTAGACATGCTCTTAGCCACGCACTCAACCTCAACCTCAGTTATCTATTTGTACTACCACGCCTAAGAACTAGCGCGGGAACGGTACGGAAGATATATATTCAGAACGGTACAGAGCACTGTCCACTGAGTCCGGCACCAGGAGCACGCTGGTCAAAGTTGAGGATTCAGGTAGATAGATAGGCAAATGATTAATTGTGGAGGACAATTCTTCCCATTCAGGTCGTTTTCACAGTTAGGAATCGAAGTGTCGAATCATAAGACACTCGATGCGACCTGCTCCGCTGAGTGACGACGACGATACCTCCAAGTGCATCTCCCTGCTTCAGGATATGTTTTAAGTAGTACTTCCTCCGTCTGGAAATACTTGTCATCAAAATGGATAAAAAAGGATGTATCATCTAGATACATCCTTTTTTATCCATTTTGATGACAAGTATTTTCGGATGGAGGGAGTATTTTGCTTGTTCTATCTTGCCTCTGTATATACTGGGATACTGTTATCTACTAACCTGCCACTCAGAAGGGCTCGGTACAAGGCCAGGTCCAGACTTGCAAGATCACGATATGTTTTAGTATATGAAAGAATGACATGTCACTGTTACCTATGCTTGAGCTGTATACCGATCGAACTGCACATGTAAGTTGGGATGATGTGGGAATGGGTTCTATAATCTGCCAAAAGATGTGTTGAGATTGGATGCTCGAGAAGCACACTCTTCAGTGCTGAGGATTCAGATAAGACATGTAACAGTTGGGAATTTAACCTGTGAAAGCATAAGACAGTCGATCGAGTGCTGACGGGTGACACAAAAGTGTGTTTCCCTACTTCTGGTTCCGGAATTATTACTTGTGCTTACGCCACTAGAATTAACAATTAAGTGTGTCTCTGTTTCTTTGTTAGATCAAGTCGCAAAAGGATTTTTTTTTTTAAGTTGCAATGTGATTATTTTTTGGCACTTATTGCAAAATGGCCGGTGCGATGGAGAGCCCTGTGTTGGATGAACTTTGAAGTGATGCCAACCAGGTGCGCGACTTCCGTGGATTGGACAGCAGTATCTCCTGAGACCAGGCAGGATTAAAGTAGCTTGCGGTTGCGGGAGACTCGTGAAGAGTATGTCAAACCTGAGTCAGCACATATCAAACATAGAAGCTGGCATCCCATGTCCTCAACTTGATTCATGTACAACCACGCCAGGATAATGCCATCCACTCGGCATCTGAAAACAGATACAAGTTCCGAACAGGCAGATATATATCATCATCATCATCATCAGGAAGCTAAGGGGAAGAAGCTTTCTCCGTCCGTTGTCTATTTTCTCTAGGTGACTAACTTGGCAGGAGCCCTGCCTAGTTATGGATGTATGTACAAAGCTACTACTACAACAAATGGTAATTATCTCCACCAACTGACACAAAACAGTATGTCAACCTGAATGAATGAATGAATGAACTAGCTAGGGACACAATGAGCTGAGGGTCCTCCATCATTAATTTCGGTTGGTTGTTTTTGGCCTTTCCATGGACATGGCACCATAGCTCTTAGCCACACATGGACATGGTTACGGGGGCGGTTGCGAGGTGGCACACCTGACCTGATCCAGACGACGCGAAAAACGGCGGCGGAAACAGTACAAGATCAAGAGGAAGAAGAAAGAAGGCGAGCTGCATGCTGGATGAATCTGGAGTGACCACCAGGCGAATCGATAGATACGCAAAGGCACTCGATGGAATCGAGCCATCGGATCGCAAGGCACTCGATGCGACACGTCGCGCTCGCGGACGGGCTCCGACTGTATGAATTTGAATTTGAATTTTTCAACAAGGCCTCCGTGGAGCTCGGCCTCCAAAACGCCTCTCTCGGAACGGAAGGAGTATATAGTTATATACTGGGGTCCGATAATGTTGAGTATGTTACGTGTGATAACTAACTGAAGTTTGAGAAACTAGAGACTGAGTCTCACTGTCGCCACGTTATGTGTTCGGCTACCTTGCTAATAAGTGTACTAGCTACCTCCGTTCATAAATGTAAGACGTTTTTGCAGTCATGAAAGTAATTTTCGTAAGTCAATGAGAAGGAGGCTCTATCATTATCTCCGTCAACTTGTTGTTTCGCCTGGGTACGTACGTAGCTGGACAGGGGCCCGGACTAATCAGGGCGTGTAATCTAATCACGGATGGACGGACGGTAATTATCTATCCCCACCAACTAAAACAAAACAAAAAAAGTAGAATGTGTTGTCCCTGTCAGCCTGAATTAGTAAGAGCACAGTGAGCTGAGTCAGCCAGGGCCGGCCCTGGGGCATGGGCAGGGGGGCGACGGCCCAGGGCCCAGCCCAGGGAAGGGCCCATGATGTAGTGCACATATATAATATAGCCGAGCAAAAATAGGTGAGAAAAAAAATTATGAGAGAAGAAAAACGAGATGAGGTAGGCCCATCAGATAGCAGGTAGCGATTAGCGAAGCGTCACGCACGCCGCACGGCATGGCCGCTCGTTTCGATTGTGAAACAAATCAATCGAAGATCTCGCGGACGCCTCGCTCGTCTGTTCGTCCTCTCGTCGCTGTGGTCGCCTCGGTCACCGCTGTGCGCGTCGCCCGCCGTGCGGCAATCCAGCAGCCGCAGCCCGCAGCAGTACGTATACGTACGTATGTGAGCAGTGAGCGTAGCCCACAGCAGTACGTATACGTATCCATGCATAACTCTCTGTACCATGTTCCTGATCCATCCCTGCAAACCCTAATTTCAGTAATTTCTTTTTTTTAGAACGTATTCAACTATTCATCCATGATCCATCCTCTAATTTCAGTGTTCACAAAGTTCCAAATTTTAATGTATAGTTTTCGAATTCAATCTTTCATAGTATGTATTCAACCATCCTTTTTTTTTGTCATTCTATGCACATGTCTAGGGTTCCAATCATTCAAATCATCCGATGTATAAATTTCTAATTCCTTGAATAATTTTTTCTTCATAATATTTGGACATTAGCCCGCCATATTGCCTTAGAAGCATTTGTCAGTTGCTCAAACAAGGAGAAAAAAGATAGAAAGGGATCTGAAGATTCAACAACTGAAGGGTACTTAAGTATTATTGTTATCGATGGAGTCAGTTATATTTGGTTCTTATTTGAGGTAATCATATCATGTTACTTTCAATTTTCTATCTTTTTAGTATTTCTGTCGTAATATGGCATTGTCCAACAATTATTATGTTTAAGTTTATGTATCACCCACGCGCATACATATATATGATCTTAGGACATAGGGGCACATGGCATCGAGTTCGCCTAGGGCCTCCCGAAACACAAGGCCGGCCCTGGAGTCAGCTTGGCATCCTCCATTGTAAGTTGGTTGGTTGACCCCAAGTCCTTGGCCTCTTCCGTGGCACGCAATCTTCCCAAAGAAGGCCGGCCGCGAAGATTTGCTCGACGTCGATATCTAGCGTGGCCGGTGATCTTTCTTAGCCTTGCATGGGTATTTTTTGTGCACTTTGCTAAAGCTCTGGCAATTGTTTCTTGTTTTTCTAACGCACTCAAAAAAAAAAAAAAAAAAACCTCAACCTCGAGCACCAAGTGTGGGAACCGTGAGGAATATATAATGTTCAGATACTGTCCACTGAGTCCAGAACCAGGAGCACGCTGGTAAAATTAAAGTTGAGGATTCAGATAGATATAGTCAAAACTGACTGAAGAAGAGCAGCTAGTGAAACAAGCAAGATACTAAAACCACATCCTCAAGCAGGGAAATGCATTTAGAAGCTAGGATAATGCAATCTACTTTCCCGCAAAAAAGAAAACGCAATCTACTTACTTGTCATCTACAAGAGCTCAGTTAGAGCCAGATCCAGACTTTGAAGATCTTGGCTTTACATGTGAGAGAATGACATCTCACTGTCCATATGGTAGTAGGCCACACACATACATCAGCCATTACCTATGCTTGAGCCGTATACTCAACTGCACATGTAACTTGGGCTGATGGGGAGTGGGTTCTATAATCTGCAGAAAGATATCTTCAGATAAAACGCTTCCATTCAGGTCATTTTCACAGTTACTACTAATTCAATTTTTTTAGAGAAAAACTAGTAATTCAATTAACCATTGAAAAGCACAAGACAGTCGATAGATGTGAGCTGCCGCACTCACAAGCGCTGAGTGGTGACGGACGGTAATACACAGGCGTGTTTCCCTATTTATTTATGGTTCTCGAATTATTACTGTACTTTTTCTTTTCTTTTTTGCGGGTGCGGTATTATTACTCTACTAGTTGTGCTCGCGCCGCTAGAATTACGCGTGTCTCTGTACCTTTGTTACTAGAAAAAAATATCATAATATTGGAATTACCCCCCCAGAATTTAGCAGAACAGAGCAAACATGAGAATCTAGCTTCGCATGCATATTCTACCTGAACCTGATGTGCAGCGCGCGTCAGTCTAGACATCAAAAGCCCGTTGCATCGGCATCGCTGTCTGCCTACCGTGTGAAGGCATGTTCAGAGAGGACACTATGGAAGGACCCTGGTCAACTGTTGAGAGTGATGAGTTCAGACAGGGCAGTGAAGAACACCTCGTTCCATTCAAGTCATACATACAGCAACTAGGATCTTATGATCACTGATAGCGTCTCAAATTCGAGATCTGAGACATAGATAGATAGATCAACCTGAGAAGTTACCATCTCACGTCCTGTAAAACAGAGCCAAGTTAACCTAAAACCAGCTCAAAATAGGCAAACAATTGACTGTTTCCTCCAGGTGAGTGGGCAGGAGCACTGCCTAGTTATGGACAGATGACACAAAAGGTAGTTATCTCCAAAACCTGACACAAAACAGTACTACTACAGTAGCACAACGTTTTGTTCCTGTCAAAATTAATTGATTATTAGGGACACAATGAGCTGAATGAATCCAATCAGCTTGGGGTCCTCCGTCACTCGGTTGGTTGGCACCTGGACCCAGAGTCTTTGGCCTTTTGCTGGCACTCATGAGATTTTGCTCAAGACGTCGAGACCTAGCGTGGACGGTGATCTTTCTTTCTTAGCCACACACGCACATGGGGAGTTCACTGGAGCCAGTTGGGAGATACACCTGATCCGGACGCGAGGACGACCCGAAAACGACGGCAGAGCACCGAGAAGAAGAAGAAAGAAAGAAGACGAGCTGCATGCTGGGTGAATCTGGAGTGAGCGCCAGGCGAATCGCAGGCAGAGACGCATCCCAAGAATTGTGCATTTCATTTCATCCTCGAAGTGGTGAAAATCGACACCTGAAAATAAGGCTGGCATGCATCATGATAAGCAACAGAAAATGGACTGACTATAACAGAGAACAGTCCAGAAGCAGGAACACAAACTGGTCAGTGGCTCAATGCTGAGGATTCAGGTAGGCAAAAGTGACTCGTGACTCCATGAGGAACAAGTTCCATTCAGGTCATTTTCACGTTACATACATATATAGGAATCGAACTAGTCGAATCCTAAGGCACTCGATGCGACACGCTCCGCTCGCGAGCTCCGACTTGCTTCAGATGCATCTCCTACTTCAGGATTACTATTTCTGTTCCACTAACAGAAGTCTTGTTCCTCCTCTATATGCACTGAGATAATGTTATGTGTGATAAGTGATAACTAACTGAACATTGAGAAACTACAGATTGAGTCTCACCTCTACGAACCCCGCAAAAAAGAGAAGGGTCTCACCTTTATGTGTTGTGTAGTACATCAGTCTAGATATCGAAAGCTGTGGCGTCGCTCTCTGCCCAAGGTGTGTGAACGTATGTTCAGGCAGGACACTCCACAAGGACACCGGTGATTAGTCAATGCCGAGGATTCAGAAACATGTGAAATTGTGAACAACACCTCCCTCCATTCAGATCATTTCTGCAATTAGGAATTTATTTCCTGAAGCATAGTAAGTACTCTTGATGAGTGAGCTGACTACATGGATCAACCTAAGAAAATTACCACCTCATGTCCTGAATAACAGAGCTAAGCTAAAACCATGTCCACCTAGGCAGACAGAAAGTTAAGGAGGACAAGAAGCCATTATCTCCGATTCAGCGGACAGCGGACAGCGGTGGTGCGAACAACGGTGCTTGGTGTTAGATGTGTATAGTCCTTTTTCAGTATATCCCCATTGTATAAGGGGTTTTCTGCACTTTGACACTCATATATATGTAATGGCCTTTGGCCCTCAGGAAGAGTTAGTTGCTCATTATCCAACATGGTATCCGATGCTAGGTTAGCCTCTCTCCCGCACGATGCAACTCCGTGCGTCCTCTGCTCCTGATTTTTCTCGTCTCCAGCCATCCCCGGCTCCATTCCGGTTGGCTCTGCTCGTCGCTAGCCGTGCTCGTGCTCGTGCTTCTCCGGGCTGTCGCAGCTGGGCTCCGACTCCACGAGGTCAACGCCACCGGCTCCCTCTCGTCTGGGCCGCTCCCGCTCCATCCCCGCCCGGATCTGCTGCTCCAGCTGCCGATCTTCTCTCTGCCGGCTCCACTCGCTCCTCCCTCAAGCGGCTGGCCGGCCCCTCCTCTTCCGCTCCGGCCATCGCTCCGGCCGGCTGCGGGCGCTGCCGTTTCCCGATCCCGATCCAGATCGGGTGCTGTCGACCACTGCTGGCTCCCGATCCAGATCGGGCTTCACCTGGCCGATTCCCCCGCTCGGTCTCTCCTCGTGAGCAGTTCTGACTGATCCATATCGGGCCTCTAGCAGCTGTTGACCAAAAAAAAAGGAGAACAAGGAGGATATCTCATTATGTCATCTTCGGGCTATGTGCCTGTTCCTCGCTGCTCGGTGGTCTTTGATGGCACCAACTATGCTGAGTTTGTGGGTTTCATGCGTATCCATATGCGCGGCCTCCTGCTGTGGGGCGTTCTCTCTGGCGGCACCGTCCGCCCGCCTGTTGTTCGGTGGCTCTGTGTCGCCGGTACCGCCGGTACTCGCTGATGATGCTTCTCAGGCTGATCGGGATGCGGCCAAGACTCTTGATGATGCTGCAGTTGACGCTTATGATCAGCAGGTACATGCCTACTCAGATGCTCTCTCTATCTACCGGGATGATCTGTCTGCTTACACTCAGTGGTGCAATGATGATGCTCGGGCTGCTGCTGTTCTCACTGCCAGTGTCCTTCCTCAGTTTGCCTCGGAGTTCATGGGACTTGGCACAGTTGCAGCGATGTGGTCGTATCTCTGTCAACGTTATCAGCCCTCTGGTGATGCTCTCTACCTCTCTGTGGTGCGTCAGGAGCATGCACTCCAGCAAGGTGATTCCTCTGTTGATGAGTTCTATTCGATGCTCGCCATCGGCGTCATTGGACTCTCTTTGGACGATCGTTTGTGGAACTTGCCGTTCTTTGTCGAGACACGGTCCGATTTGGAGTTTCAGCAGGTTCACGAGTTCTTATCTCGTCTCTGCTCTGAGTTCGAGCCCCGACGTGCTCACTTGCTTACTCGTGGACATGTTCCTATCTCGGAGGTGCTTGCTGAGCTTCGTGCTGAAGAGATCCGTCTTCGCTCGGCTGGGTTCATTGTGGCTCCATCAGTGTTGGCCGCCCGAGCTCCTATGCCACCTGCTCGCCTCACTGCTCCGCCGCTCCTGCCTACTCCTTCAGGGGGGGTGAGCCGTCCTCCTTATGCTGAGAAGGGCACGTCGCACCGTGACACCGTCTGTGGTTACTGCTCCCGGCAAGGTCACCCAGAGTCTGATTGTTGCCAGAAGAAGCGAGACCAGAGGCGCTCCTCCTCCAGCGGGCCTCCTGTGTCTTCCTCGACTCCGTCACTCACTGACCAGGACATTGTTCGCCTCAAGCGTCTTCTTGCTTCTCAGGCTCCTCGTCGACTGGCTCTGTTGCTGCTGTGACTGCATCCTCCTCATCATCGCAGGCATCTACACAGTCAGGTACATCTTCGTGGGTTCTGGATTCTGGAGCCTCCTTTCATATGTCTTCTGATTCTTCTGCGTTGTATTCTCTCCGACCTCTTGATTCGCCTGTTAATGTTCTTATTGCCGATGGCACATCTCTTCCTGTTGCTAGTCGTGGTATCCTTTCCACTCCATCTTTTTCTGTTCCGAGTGTCTCGCATGTTCCTCGCCTTACCATGAATCTCTTTTCCGTTGCCCAACTTACTGATTCTGGTTGTCGTGTCATTCTTGATACTGACTCTTGCTCCATTCAGGATCGTCGCACCAAGGCTTTGGTTGGTGCTGGCCCCCAGCGCCGTGAGTCAGAGGGCCTTTGGGAGGTTGACTGGCTTTGTGTTCCTTCCGCTGCCACCATTTCTGCCAGCTCTCATGCTCTTGCTGTCTCTTCGTCTGCGTCCTTCCAGCAGTGGCATCATCGACTTGGTCACATCTGTGGCTCTCGCTTGTCTTCCTTAGTTCGTCAGGGCCTCTTAGGGTCTGTATCTGGAGATGTCTCCTTACATTGTAATGGCTGCAGACTTGGCAAACAGACTCAGTTACCTTATCCTACTAGTGCGTCTGTATCTAAGCGTCCTTTTGACTTAGTTCATTCTGATGTCTGGGGTCCTGCTCCTTTTGATTCGAAAGGCGGTCATCGCTACTATGTTTTGTTTATTGATGATTTCTCTCGCTACACTTGGCTCTAATTCATGAAATCTCGTAGCGAGGTTCTTCCTATATACAAACGTTTTGCTGCCATGGTTCACACCCAGTTTGCCGCGCATATTCGTACCTTTCGTGCTGACTCTGCTGGAGAGTATATCTCTCAGCTGTTGCGTGGTTTTCTCGCGGAACAGGGTACTCTTGCTCAGTTCTCCTGTCCGGGTGCTCATGCTCAAAATGGCGTTGCCGAGCGAAAGCATCGTCATTTGCTTGAGACGGCTCGTGCGCTGATGATTGTTGCTTCCCTTCCACCCCATTTTTGGGCTGAGGCTGTTTCCACATCCACCTCTCTCATCAACATTCAGCCATCGACTGCTCTGTAGGGGGGCATTCCTATGGAGTGTCTCACCGGTCGCTCTCCTGACTACTCAGCTCTTCGTATGTTTGGATGCGTCTGCTATGTCCTTCTTGCCCCCCGAGAACGCACCAAACTGACTGCTCAGTCGGTTGAGTGTGTTTTCCTTGGCTACAGTGCTGAGCACAAGGGCTATCGATGTTTGGATCCGGTGGGTCGTCGCTCGCGTATCTCGCGTGATGTGACTTTTGACGAGTCTCGTTCTTATTACCCACGTTCTTCTTCCTCGAGTTTCTCTGTGGACGACCTTTCTTTCCTTCTACTTTCCGATACACCCTGCTATGTGCCTCATGTGTCACCTCTTCCTCCGGCACCTCTCATTCCTTCTCATTCACCATCGACCCCGTCTTCTCCCTCCTCCTCCTCCTCCACCTCTCCCCCATCCTCTCCAGTCCGTCGCCCTCTCTCCCCGTTTCCTCTCCACTATACTCGACGCTCTCGTACTGAGGATGTCTCCTCTGACGAGCCTTCCACCTCTGGTGCACCTCCTCTCACGCCTCCCCCGGTTCATAACCTCCGTACTAGGCCTCGCCCTCCGCCTGATCGCTACTCCCCTGATCGGTACGGTCTCTCTGTTTTGACTGAGCCCACTTCCTATCGCACTGCCATGACTCAGCCTGAATGGCAACTTGCGATGGCCAAGGAGCTTGCTGCCCTTGAGCGCTCTGGCACATGGGATCTGGTTCCCCTCCCGTCTGGTGTCCGTCCCATCACCTGCAAGTGGGTCTACAAGCTTAAGACTCGCTCCGATGGTTCTCTTGAGCGCTACAAAGCTCGTCTTCTGGCCCGTGGCTTTCAGCAGGAGCAGGGGCGCGATTATGATGAGACATTCGCTCCTGTAGCCCACATGACCATTGTCCGCACTCTTCTTGCTGTGGCTTCTGTTCGTCAGTGGTCTATCTCTCAACTTGATTTTTAGAACGCTTTTCTCAATGGCGAGTTGCGTGAGGAGGTTTATATGCAGCCACCACAGGGGTACTATGCTCCTGATGGTATGGTCTGTAGACTTCGCCGCTCCCTATATGGTCTCAAACAGGCCCCTCGCGCCTGGTTTGAGCGCTTCGCCTCTGTGGTGACCGCCGCTGGTTTCTTGCCCAGTGACCATGACCCCGCGTTGTTTGTTCACACGTCTCCTCGTGGTCGGACTCTTCTCCTTCTCTATGTTGATGACATGATCATCACTGGTGACGACACTGATTACATCGCCTTTGTTAAGACTCGCCTTCGCGACCAGTTTCTCATGACTGATCTTGGTCCACTTCGCTACTTTCTTGGGATTGAGATCTCCTTGACCTCTGATGGCTTCTACATCTCCCAAGAAAAATATATTCAGGATCTTCTTGCTCGTGCTGCTCTCGGTGATGAGCGCACGGTTGTGACTCACATGGAGCTCAACGTTCAGCTTCGTGCCACCGATGGTGACCCTCTTCCTAATCCCACTCGCTACCGTCATCTTGTTGGCAGTCTTGTCTATCTTGCTGTTACGCGTCCCGACATCTCCTATCCTGTCCACATCCCGAGTCGGTTTGTTTCAGCCCCCACCTCTGTCCACTATAGTCATCTCCTCCGTGTTCTACGATATCTTCGTGGCACGATCTCTCGCGTCTTTTCTTTCCCGCTCCAGCTCTCTTGAGCTCCGGGCCTACTCGATGCTACTGGGCTAATGATCCCTCGATCGGCCTTCGCTGTCCGCTTATTGTGTCTTTCTTGGTGGCTCTCTTATTGCACGGAAGACAAAAAAGCAGACCGCCGTTTCTTCTTTCGAGTCTGAGGCTGAGTTGCGAGCCATGGCGATGTTGACAGGTGAGGTGATCTGGCTGCGGTGGTTACTTGAGGATTTTGGTGTGTCTCGCTACTACCCCGACTCCCTTCTTGTCGAAGATCTTGGCGCTATCAAGATATGCGTGATCCGGTGAAGCATGAGCTCACCAAGCACATCGGTGTGGATGCCCACTTTGTGCGTGCAGTTATGCGAGATCGACTCTTGCTCTTCACTATGTGCCCTCCGAGTTACAGTTGGCGGACTTCTTCACCAAGGCACAGACTCAAGAAGACGGTTTTTTCCTCTCCAAACTCAGTGTTGTTGATCCACCATGAGTTTGAGGGGGGTGTTAGATGTGTATAGTCCCTTTTCAATATATCCCCATTGTATAAGGGGTTTTCTGCACTTTGACACTCATGTATATATAATGGCCTTTGGCCCTCCAGAAGAGTTTAGTTGCTCATTATCCAACACTTGGGGCGTTTATCTCCACCAAAATGTCGGGGCGGGCTTTTGGTTTACCTCACCTTAAGCGGCCGTGGTGCCTGCTTTGCTTTGTCGCATTCAGCTAAATAATAACTTGCTAAATCCACCGGTTATTCACAAAAGAAATACTTGATAGTAACTTGTTTTTGTCATGCATGGCAGCTGAAACCGGCGTGGAAGAGGCTCGTAGTAAGTACAGCAGTAACATTTACGTGCATTCACCTGTGTACATCAGTCTAGATATTGAAAGCCGTCTCTGTCTGCCCAAGATGTGAACGTATGTTCAGACAGGACACTACATAAGGACGCCCGTCAATGCTGAGGATTCAGATACATGTGAAATTGTGCATGACACTTTCTTCCATTCAGGCCGTTTTTGCAATTAGGGGTTTATTTTCCGAAGTACACTCGATGAGGAAGTTACCATCTCATGTCCTGAAAAACAGAGCAGCTAAATCCTTGTCCAAACATGCAGATAGAAAGGCAAGGAGAAGGAGAAGAAGCCATCATCTCCGTCGATATTTTCGCCCTAGGTAGATGCGCAGGAGCCCAGCCTAACTAATCAGGGCGTGTAATTTAATATGGACGCACAGACGGTAATTAACCAACTAACCAAAAAAAGGTGTAATGTGTTGTCCCCGTCAATCTGAATTAAGAAGACATTGTAATGAATCAGCTTGACGTCCCACAAAGATTTGGCCGGTGATCTTTCCCTTCTTAGCCACGCAACGCATGAGTAATTTCTGTGCACTTGCTACTATAACTCTGTCAACCGTGTCTTTCTTCCCCAACGCACTCAACCTCAACCTCTGTTATCTATTTGTACTACCATGCCCATGAACTAGCACGGGAACAGTAAGGAAGATATACTCAGAACGGTAGAGGGCACTGTCAGGAGCACGCTGGTCAAAGTTGAGGATTCAGGTAGATAGATAGGCAAATGATTAATTGTGGAGGACAATTCTTCCCATTTAGGTCGTTTTCACAGTTTGGAATCGAAGTGTCGAATCATAAGACAGTCGATGCGACCTGCTCCGCTGAGTGACGACGACGATACCTCTAAAAGTCACAATAGGGTTAAAAAGAAGAAATGCAATAGGATTACTTGTTGGCACTTTTAAAGTTGCAAAATGGCGGGCGCGAGGGAGGGCCCTGTGTTTGATGACCATTGAAGAGATGCCAAGCAGGCGCTCGTTTTCCGTGGATTGGACTCCTGAGACCAGACTGGAACTGGGTTGGAGTAGCTGGAGGGAGACTCCTGAACCTGAAGAACAAGTCAATAATCTGAGTCAGCATACATCAAACATAGAGAAGCTGTTGTCATCCCATGTCCTCAACTTAATTGATTTATGTACAACCACGCCGGGATAATGCCATCCACTTGGCATCTAAAACCAGAACCAAGTTAAGCTAAAATAGGAAGTTAAGGAGAAGATGGAATGCCTTATGACTTGCAGGAGCCCTGCCTAATTACGGGTGGGTGTATGTACAAAACTACAACAAATGGTAACTATCTCCACCAACTGACAGAAAAACAGTAGAGGACATCACGTTGTAATTGAGCCGTCGGATCGCAAGGCACTCGATGCGACACGTCGCACTCGCGGGCTCCGACTTACCTACTTCATACGGTAATTATCTATCCCCACCAGCTAACACAAAAAATTACTACCGTGCGTTGTCCCTGTCAGCCTGAATTAATTAAGAAGGCAATGGGCTGAATCAGCTTGGCGTCATCCATTGCTGGGTGGGTTGATTTGACCCCAAGTCTTTGGCCTCTTTCGTGGCACGCAATCTTCTCCAAAGACGGCCGGCCGAAAAGGTTTGCTCCACGTCGATATCTAGTATCGTAGCCGGTGATCATTCTTAGCCACGCATTGGTAATTGTTTTTGTGCACTTTTGATAAAGCTCTCGCAATTGTTTTTTGTTTTTTTGTTTTTCTAACGCACTCAACCTCAACCTCGAGCACCAAGTGTGGGAACCGTGAGGTGAGGAATACGCACTGAGTCCAGAACCAGGAGTACGCTGGTAAAATTAAAGTTGAGGATTCAGAGTGACTGAAGAAGAGTTAGCGAATGGAAGCGTTTTTGGCAGATCAGGGTCATTTTCACAGTTGCTAATTCAATTAACAGGTGTGTTTCCCTATTTCCGGTTCTGGCCCAGATCACCATCAGAGAGGAGGCTTTCGTGGCCATGGTGGTGGCCGGGGTAGGGGACGTGGGAGATTTCGCCGACCGCCCGGCCCAGATCACCGTCAGAGAGGAGGCTTTTGTGGCCATGGTGGTGGCCGGGGTAGGGTACGTGGGAGATTTCGCCGACCGCCCCCGCCCAGGACTGGTGTTCCTACGGCTGCTACAGTGGAGTCTGACCCTACTTCCACTGAGATCCCTATCCCTCCTCAGGCGATGGAAGTGGTGAGCGCTTTGGCCAGTGTTGAGGTTCCTGCGGCTGGGACGGTGGATGAGGCTAACGACAGGTCTGATGCCGAGAGGGCGTCCAAATATGCTCGTAAGAAGGAGAGGATGATTTGCTACCGTTGTGGTGAGAAGGGCCATTTCATTGCTGAGTGTGTGGCCCAGCTGTGTGAGTCGTGTGGCAAGCCTGCACATGACTCGGGGGACTGCCCGTTGTTGCGTGACCTGCCTCCGACGCTGAATATCTATGGTGTCTCTTGTGGCTGAGCTCATGTTTTTGAGTCCCGAGGCGAGAGAGGTCCGGAGGAGACCACGAGCTTGACTACGTGGATTGTGAGAGCGACCAGGGAGAGGTGGTGAGGCACAGATTGTGAGGAGGCTTGGGAGCTGGCACCGGGATTTTAGTTGGGAGTTGGTGCCTATCGAGGACAGGGCTTTTAAGGTTGATTTCCCATCTGTGGATGATTTGCGAGATTGTTGAGCTTTGGCATGTGTAAAGTCCCGGTACTAAGTGTATCCTGAGTTTAACGAGTGGAAGCAGGTTGAGCCTAAGGGAAAGCCGCTTACACAGGTCTGGTTGCGGTTTTTAGGGGCTCCATCTAAGCCTCTGCAGGATGCTCGTGTGGTAGCCAGTATGGGCATCATGGTTGGAAAGACTGAACAAGTGGACATGGCATTCACACGTGCCCATGGGGTGGCCCGACTTTTAGTAAGTGTTCTGGATATTGAGTTCGTGCCTGATAGGGTCAACTGGACCTATAGGGGAGAGGTGTTCCCGCTAGAGATCGAGTTTGAGGACACCGATTTATTTGCTGAGGCGATTAATGGCAACGATGTAGACATGCACGACAGGGATGGTAATGCGGGGGCCAAGGGGGCACCGTCAGATGGGCCTACGCGAGAGGGGTCTAACGGCTCGCACCAGCCTCTCAGTCGCCTGGGGATGGGACCGGGCTTGAGCCCGCAGTTTCACCAACGGTGCCCATGACTACGCCGCGTTTTGGGTCTTTTGAGCCAGCTTCAGCGCCTCCCAGGCTATGGAGTGACCGGGTAGAGTCTGGTGATGATCTTGAGCACACACTCCCTCCGTTGGAGTTCGAGGGGGCTGCTGGCTTGTTTGCTGGACAGCCGGTAAGGCCTTTGGTTGGTGCTACGGAGAGGAGGCCGGAGGGTGCTTCTCTTCTCCTGGCGCCTCACGTGGACGCGACTCCGGTGACGGCGACTGCGGGGGGGATGGGTTGTGGAGGAGGAGGTTCGAGGCAGGTGGCCTCGTCTTCTCCCATCCCCACACCGATCCCGGGGGCGTCGGTGGCGTCGGCCCCGAGGGGGTCGGCCAGTGCTGGGAGAGGGAGCCCGAGGCAGGCGGCCTCGGCTCCTGTTACTCCGATGGTGGCGGTAACCACCGCGGCAGCAGTTGCGTTCGGGGGGACGCCGGGGCAGGAGGCCCTGTCTCCTCCCTCTTCGCCGATGGTCAGGAGGACCGCTTCTCCCTCGCCGAGGGCTCTTTCGCCTGAGCCCGCGGTTGGGGTGGGAGGAGGGTGCGGGCAGGCGGCCCCCGCTCTCCTCTCTTCGCCCCTACCTATGGCCGGGGTCCCTGGTGTGGGGCACCCGTCTTTGGGGATCGGGAGCCCTTGCAGACGCCTCTCTGGTAACCTCGGCGCCACCTTTGAGGGTTTCGGTGCAGGTGTTACTAGGGAGGAGGTTATCGCGTTTGGTGGGATCCGGACCCTATCTCCGAAGGGAGACGGATGAGTGCTCGCATTCTCGACATCCCCGAGGTGGATGATATGCAGCAGCGGTGCGCTATGAGGCGCCAAGCTTCAGGAGGCTGCTTTATCTTCGGTATGTCCGTCAACTTATCTAATTCCTTATTGCATTTTTCTAATGAGGACATTATAAATAATGCAAACCAATTAGGAGTCTCACTAGGTGCTACGGATAGTGAGATTACCAATTCGGTGAACGATCTATTAGATTTGGAGGTGGAACGTGCTTTAGAGACTATTCGTAATCTTGCAGCAGTTAAACCAATGAATGATGATGACATTGATGCGTTAGGGGTTAGAGTGCTTGATAATCTGTGTGCGGATCTAGCACCCCCAATAATGACTCGAGGAAGAGGATGTACCCTAGAGACCGATGCTAGTATTTTTGTGAACCCGGTCATGAGGATCGGGCGTGAGCTTAGTAAACCTAAGCGTAAGTGGAAGCGGAAGATCTATCCCGATTCCGCTGTCCGTAGGAGTGCTAGGATTCGAACCACTAAAAAATTCCATGATGAATTATGAGAGGAATTTTTTGGAACAGCAGAGGTCTGAAGGACTTGGCTAAAAGAAGATTCCTAGCTGAGGCAGCTTTAGAGCAGCAGTTAGATTTTGTTGCTCTATCGGAGACGGGGAGAGATAACTTTGTGCCCCAGTTTCTCTCTTCTCTTGTAGGTGGTATTGATTTCGATTGGCATTGCCTCCCTCCGCGAGGAAGATCGGGTGGTATCTTACTAGGTGTGAGATGCGATTCGCTTGAAGTCAGAAGTGTAGTGATGGGCGACTTCGCGGTGAAGTTTCGAGTTAGGTCTAGGGTAGATGGTTTTAAGCGGGCTTTGGTAGCGGTTTATGGTGCCGCACAGCCCGAGCTTAAACCGGAGTTTCTGGCGGACCTTGTTGAATCGTGGGTCGAACAGCTGCCGATTTTAGTTGGAGGTGATTTCAATATCATCGGGAGAGAGAGGAGAAGAACAATGATAACTTTGACGGCAGATGATCGTTCATGTTCAACACCATTATTGAGAGCTTGGATCTGAGAGAGATTGAGCTTTCGGTAGAAAGTTCACTGGGCTAATCGCTGCCAAATCCAACTTATGAAAAACTTGATCGAGTTCTTGCGGCGTGGAGTGGGAACAAAAGTTTCCTCTGGTTACGGTGCAAGCTCTTTCGAGAGGAATTTCTGATCACACCCCATTGTTCGTGGACTCAGGGGAGCCGAACCACGTGGGTAACAAGAACACCTTCTCCTTCGAGATGTCATGGTTTGAGCGTGAGGGGTTCTTGGATTTGATTGCCAGGGAGTGGGTTAAAGGTGTTGGTGGCAATTCTGCGATTGAGTGTTGGCAGAATAAGATTAGACATCTGAGAAGCTTCCTACGGGGTTGGGCTAAGCACCTCAGTGGCGCGTATAAGATTGAAAAGGATAGACTCCTCAATCTTATACAGGCCGAATCCAATATTCTATTGCCAGCTGAGCTTCAGGCTAAAAATGAGGCGGAGAAGAGGTTAAAAGAACTGCTCCGCGAAGAAGAATTGAAGTGGGCTTTGCGTGCTAAAGTCCGCAAAGTGGTCCAGGGGGACGCAAATACTCAGTTCTTCCACTTGATAGCTAATGGCAAGCACAGAAAGAAGCGTATCTTTCAGCTTGAGCAAGACGAGGGCACTATTGTAGGGCAAGATAACCTAAAGACATATATTACCGAATATTATAAGCAGTTATTTGGACCTCCGGAGGATAATTGTGTATCCCTCGATGAGTCCAGGACGGAGGATGTACCTAGCTATCGGCTGCCGATAATGATATTCTGGTTGCCCCGTTTTCGGAGAAGGAGGTGTTTGATGCTATTGCACAGATGAAAAACAATAAGGCTCCCGGACCGGATGGATTTCCGGCAGAGTTCTATAAAAAGTGCTGGCACATTATTAAGAGGGATTTATTACCTATGTTCCATGATCTGTTCTCTGGACAGCTTCAATTATTTCACTTGAATTTTGGGACTATCACACTGCTTCCTAAGAAGACGGATGCTGTGAGAATTGAGCAATTCAGGCCGATCTGTCTCCTCAATGTTAGTTTCAAAATTTTCACAAAGGTCGGGACGAACAGACTCACACAGATTACGCATCTTTGTGGTGCAACAGTCCCAAACCGCTTTCATGCCGGACAGAAATATCCTTGAAGGGTGGTAGTTCTGCATGAACGCTCCATGAAATCCATTCTAAAAATTAGATGGAGTAATTTTTAAGGTGGATTTCGAGAAGGCGATGATAAGGTCAAATGGCCATTCCTCCAACAGTCATTGCGTATGAAAGGTTTTGATGCAGCTGGCGCCGACAGAGTTGAATCATTTACATAAAAAGGTAGTGTGGGAATTAGAGTGAATGATGACATCGGTCACTATTTCCATACACATAAAGGCCTAAGACAAGGAGACCCGATGTCCCCTATCTTGTTTAACATTGTGGTGGATATGTTAGCAATTTTGATAGGAAGGGCTAAGGAAAATGGTCAAGTAGGTGGACTGGTACCTCATCCTATTGATGGAGGTGTTTCCATCCTTCAATACGCTGATGGTACAATCATTTTTATGGAGCATGACTTGGCCAAGGCGAGAAATATGAAGCTTGTGTTATGCCTATTTGAACAATTGACCGGGTTAAAGATTAACTTCCATAAGAGCGAGCTGTTCTGTTTTGGTAGGGCCAAAATTGAACAGGATGCTTATAGGCAATTGTTTGGGTGTGAGTTGGGAGAGTTGCCCTTCTCTTATTTGGGGATTTCAATCCACCATCGTAGGCTGACAAACAGAGAATGGAAGTGCATCGAGGACCGATTTGAGAAGAAAATGAGTTCTTTGGAAGGGTAAGCTCATGTCATACGGAGGCCGCTTAATCCTAATTAATTCGGTGCTCACGAGTATGCCAATGTTTCTCCTCTCGTTCTTTGAGGTCCCAGTTGGTGTTAGGAAGAGACTGGACTTCTATTGATCGCGTTTCTTTTGGCAGGGTGATGAGCTTAAAAGAAAATATCGGCTTGCTAAATGGGATATCATCTGAGACCGAAAGACCAAGGGGTCTAGGTATTGAGAACCTAGAAGTTAAGAATAAATGCCTTCTTAGCAAGTGGCTGTGGAAACTCTCATCGGAGAATGATGCTATGTGGGCTCAAATCCTTCGTAGCAAATACCTCCAGACAAAAACTTTGTCCCAGGTTTCAGTCAGGCCGACCGACTCGCCCATACGGAAAGGCCCGATGAAAGTTAAACAGGCCTTCTTTAATAGGACGAAGTTTGTTATTGGAAACGGCTCGAGTACACGTTTCTGGGAGGATACTTGGCTCGGCGAGACACCCTTGGCCATCCAATACCCATCTTTGTACCGCATTGTTCAACGACATGAGGTGTTCGTCCGCCGGTACTTCAATCTACCCCCTCAACATTCAGTTCCGATTTAACGCTAGCGGCAATCGTTGGGAAGAATGGCTCCGTCTAGTTAGGAGACTGATGGAAATCCAGCTTTCACAACAACCCGATGAATTACGCTGGAAGTTGACTAGGTCTGGAGCATTCACGGTTAAATCAATGTATATTGATGTTATTAATTCGAACTCCATTCCTACGTCCAAACATGTTTGGGATGTCAAAGTTCCTTTGAAAATAAAAGTGTTTATGTGGTTTGTTCATAAACAAGTTATTTTAACTAAGGACAACTTAATTAAGCGTAATTGGATAGGACCTACTAGGTGTAGTTTCTGCGATCGGGATGAGACTATCAAACACCTCTTTTTTGATTGCCCGTTGGCCAAGGTTCTTTGGCGACGGTCCACATTGCTTTTAACATCAATCCACGAACTTTGTTAATGCGTTATTTGGGAGATGGCTTAATGGGATTGAGCGACTTAGCGAAACATATTCGGGTTGGAGTTTGTGCTTTCTTTGTGGACTATCCGGAATTGCGAAATGATCGGTTTTTAACGAATATCATGTATACATTTTTGCGGTCTTATTCGAACTACGGCACCGATCCGTTCGTGGTCGCTACTCACCCAGACGGAGGCCGGGAGCATATGGTTCTTGGGTCTTTCATTTGGAGATGGTAGCTCGGGATATCTTCAACCGGTTTGGATGGCGGTCATGTAATAGGATAGGCATTTAGTATCCCTATCTAGTTTTAGCCAGCCGATTGTGGCGTTATTTCTTGGCTAGTTGATGTTTCTAGCCCTCTTTGGCTCTGTGTGAGCGTTCTGTGCTTTTTATTACTTTTGGAGACCTTTCGAACCATGTTGGCACTACTTTGCGGTTAATAAGATTACCGTATGATCTTTCGATCGACGCAGGTAGAGTCCCCTTTCGAAAAAAAAAAAAATGCTCGCGCCGCTAGAATTACAAGCGTATGCATATCTATGTTCCTTTGTTGCTAGAAAAAAAGATGGTAATACTGGGATTACCCCTAGAATTTATACTGCTGGGAGGAGAAGAGAGCAAACAGCAGCCATTCGAAGCTTCGCCTGTACTGTATATCCTGCCCGGTGTGCTGTGTGCGTCGATCTAGAGTTCTAGGCATGGAAAGCCGTCGCTGTCTGGTCTGCCCAAGATGTAAAGGGATGTTCAGACAGGACAGGACACTCAGGAAGGACACTGGTCAATTGTTGGGAGTGATGAGTTCAGACAGGGTATATAGTGAATAAACAACTACTCCCTCCGTCCCATAATATAAGAGCGTTTTTAATACTACATTAGTGTCAAAAACGATCTTATATTATGGGACAGAGACGCATCCCAAGAAATGTGCATTTCATTTCATCCTCGCAGTGGTGAAATCGACACCTGAAAAAATAAGGCTGGCATGCATGATGATAAGCAACTGGAAATGAACTGACTGTACAGAGAGCAGTCCAGAAGCAGGAGCAGACACACACCGGTCAATGGCTCAATGCTGAGGATTCAGGTAGATAAGTGAGCTACAGTAATCTATCTATCTGAATG
This sequence comes from Aegilops longissima, assembly GCA_021605205.1. Taxonomy (NCBI): domain Eukaryota; kingdom Viridiplantae; phylum Streptophyta; class Magnoliopsida; order Poales; family Poaceae; genus Aegilops; species Aegilops longissima. The sequence continues at coordinate 24,731,374 of CM038682.1, forward strand.
GGACATCACTTTTCCAAGGCACAGTAATCTTGATAAGTGAGCTACACAGATTAACCTGAGTAAGTTACCACCTCATGTCCTGAAGAACAGAGCTAAGCTAAGCTATAAGCTAAAACCATGTCCAACCAGGCAGACAAAAAGTTAAGGAGGCCTAGTCAGGGTGTGTAATTACCCCCACCAACTAACACAAAAAAGGCTCTTGTCCCTGTCAACCCGAATTAACAACACAATGGGCTGAATCAGCCTGGCATCCTCCACTCTGCAGTTGCTTGACCCCAAGTCTTTGGCCTCTTCCGTGCAACTAAGCACGCAATCTTCCCAAAAGACGGCCACGACGATCTTCTCGACGTCGAGATGTCGAGATCTAGCGTGGCCGGTTCCTGGTCGCGCACGGTATGCAAGACGGTCCGCTGGATCTAGCGTGGCAGATTGCAGAGATGCATCCCCTAGGAAGGTACTTTTCATCCTCGAACGGTTGTTAAATCGACGCCTCCTGAGAAGACTGGCATGATAAATAACTGAACATAAACTTGACTGTAAATCAAAAAAAGAAGATCATAAACTTGATTGTGCACAGGCAGGGCACGGTCCAAAACTGGAAGCACGGTGTTCAGTGTCCTGAAAAACAGAGAAAAGAGCCAAGTTATAGATCAAGCCGAGCAAGTTCCCATCTCATGTCCTGAAAAACAGAGCAAAGTCAAGCTAAAACCAGCTTCGAAACAGGCAGATATATCGAAAAAGTTGAGGAGAAACTGTCCCCATGGGCCATTTTCTCTAGGTGATTGGCAGGAGCCCTGCCTAATTATGGGTGTGCAAAGCTACAAATGGTAATTATCTTCACCAACTGACACAAAATAGTAGCGCTGCAACGTCTTGTCCCTGTCAACCTGAATGAACTAGGGGACACGCCACAGTGAGCTGAATGAACCAGCTTGGGTGCCCTCCATCACTCGGTTGGTTGACCCTGGACCCCAATTATTCGGCCTTTTCTTGGCACCCAACCAATCTTCTCATTCTCATGAGACGGCCACAATGCGTCGAGATCGACGCAGGATGTCGAGATCCGGCATGGCCGGTGATCTTTCTTAGCTAGCCACACGTGGTTAGGGGGGCGCTCGCTGGAGCCAGTTGGGAGATGGTACACCTGATCCGGACACGGGGACGACGCGAAAACAACAGCGGAGACAACAAAAGGAGCGAGAGGAAGAGGAAAGAAGACGACGAGGAAGAGAGATGCATGCCAATAAAGATATTTCATCCTCGAACGAGCGGTTAAAACTGAGTGTGCACGGACAGTAGCACACAGTCCAGATTCAGGAGCACACTGGTCAATGCTGAGGGTTCAGACTTCAGACAGGCACAAGTGACCGGGGGAACAAGTTTCATCCATCCAAGGTCATTTTCACAGTTCAGACAAGCAAAAGTGACTGGGGGATCGTACGGCACTCGACGCAACGCGCTGTATACTGAACTGCGCATGTAATTTTGGTTGATGAGGAATGGGTTCTATAATCTGCAGAGAGGTATGTTCAGATAGGATGCTCCAGACGCACACTGTTGCTTCAGTGCTGAGGATTCAGACAGGACATGTGAATAACTTCCATTCAGGTCATTCTCACACCTAGAAACTAAACTACCAAAAGTGTATCTTTTTCTTTTCCTTTGTTACCAGAAAAGGGTCATGATCGGATTATTTGGTTGCGTCTTTTCAAAATGGCCGGTGTGAGGGACCCGCGTTTTAATGACCTCTGCTGAAGATATGACCATTTCAAAAGAAGAAGAAAAACACTGAAGAGATGACACTGCTGTTGGTTGACCCTAGACCTCGAGTCTTAATTTGGCCTTTTCTGGGCACCAAAGCAATCTTCTCATGAGACGGCCACGGAGATTTGCTCGACGTCGAGATCGACGCGGGATGTCGAGATCTAGGCGTGGGCGGCATGGTTTGGCTAGGAGGCGTTCACTGTGGCCGATAATGTCACATGGTGCACCTGATCCGGGCACGGGGACGACGCGAAAACGACGGCCGAGACAACAAGGAGCAAGAGGAAGAAGAATGCAGACGAGCTGAGCTGCTGGATGAATCTGGACCACCAGGAAGATCGCAAGCAAAGATAAGTTCATCCCAGGAAAGGTGCATTTCATTTCATCCTCGAAATGGCGAAATCGACACCTGAAAACAAGGAGGCCGGCATGATAAGCAACTGAAAATGAACTGACTGTACATAGACAGGATGACACACAGTCCAGAACCAGCAGCACACACCAGTCAATGCTGAGGATTCAGAATTTCAGATAGGCAAGCAAAAGTGACCGGAAAGAAGAAGAAATTCCATTCAGGTCATTTCCACACCACGTAGGAATCGACGAAGCGAATCGCAAGGCGCCCGATGCGACACGTCGCGCTCGCGGGATCCGACACACCACAAACGCACCTCCCTACGTCGGTTTTTGCTTTTAATTTTTGCTTGTGCCACCAAGAGAAGTTCTGTCGGGTTTTTTTTCTTTTTATTTTTCTTTTTCTTTTTCTTTTTGGCGGGGTGGAAGAGAAGTTCTCTTCTTCCTCTACATATGCTGGGATAATGCTGTCTGCTCACTTGCCATTTTGAAACCAGGTCCAGATCAGATAGACTGTGTTTATGAAAAAATGAGGGAGAAGGAGATAAGGAGGAGACTTGGATGCCCCTTGTTTTATGAGAGGAGAATGACATCCCACTGTCCACATTTATAATAGTAGGCCATATGCATCACCTATCAGCTATGATCCCAGAGATCTTGCTTCTCTCAATTTGAATTTGTAAACCCACTAAAAAAAACTTGAATTAGGGACAAAGCTGAATCAGCTTGACATCCTCAGTGTCCACATAATAGTAGTATATACATCAGGCATTAGCCATGATCTCATAGATCTTGCTTCCCTCAGCTTGAACTAGGAACAAAGCTAGCTCAATAACCTTGACATCCTCATGCTCCATATAATAGTAGGATATACACATCAGCAGTGAGCTATGATCTCATACATATTGCGTCCTTCCACTTGTATTAGGAGCAAAGCTGAATCATACTCGCATCCTCCAACACTCATCACCATTACTTAACTGTTGACCCTGAGCCCCAAGTCTTTTGGCCATTTTTCTTGGCACCCAATCTTCCGGTGTCGACACTTGAGATCAACACTACTCAGAAAATCTGTCTTGCAAAGATTTCTCTGACGCAACATGTCGAGATCGGTTGCGTGGTCGGTGCTCTTAGCCACATAAGACCGGTGCTGATTGGGCGAGGGAGGGGCCGCGAAAGCGATTGCTACCTAATCCTGTGTGTTGATAATCATGTCAGTGTTTTGTTTGAACCTGTCAAGATTCTTCACACACTTGTAGCACCCAGTGGCAGATCAGCATTGAACATAGCAAACTTCTTAAGCAAGTGTGTTCGAACATGACCTGGATGGAACTAACTAATCATGTAATTAGGAACCAAATATTAGGGTGTTGTTCTATGCTGTCTCATATAATATGCTCTGAGATGCAGGTCCATGAACATGCTCCTAGATTCAGAGGGCTGTCTGCATTATTGCCAGTAATATTTTGCAATTCCAAGCAAGCTACAGGCGGTTTTTATTATGATCCCAAGAGCATAAAATCTCTGTCTGAATTCAGCCCCATGTGACGCGTCTAGTTAACAACCACAGGAGCCATCAACTACCGCTAAACTAAACAAATAATAAAGCCTCAAAATGAAGCAACATGTGGTGGATGATGATCATTACGGTCAGGGGAGGAGACTTTGGGGTCGACGCCGGCGCTGCAACCAACAGCGACGTCGACGACCCGCCTGATGACGCAGCCGTGCCAAGTCACCGACGTGAGGTCAGGCCAAGCCAGTTGTGATCATGCAGCTGTTCACAACTGGAACCGGCATGACCTTAAGCGCAATTATCACACGTAACAACTGATTAACAAGACAATCCTGAGTTGAACACTATAATTTAGTTCAGTTGGAGCATGCAGTGAACCTTTTGCTTGCCACCTCTGAAGGACAGGGACAGGATATCTTCAGGCCTAAGTCAGATCTCTTCCTGACCTAATACATGTGTTAATCTATAATTAGTTTTTTCCATTGATGGGAAATACCAGGAATTCCTAGTGCATATGTTTACAAAAAAGAATGCGGTTTACATATGTAAAGGTAAAAAGAAAGGAAGGAGGAAGAAAATAAAGGCAGATCATAAAATCTGAGATGAAAGCTCATCAACAGTTAGTTCAGTTGGGGTATGCAGTGAACAGAGACAGGAGGATTATCCTTAGGCCTGGTCTCTTTCTCCCTCTACACATTTTGTACATTTCCCTTTGCATATATTTATAATTTGTTCATAAATTTGTATACCGGCGGGGCCTCCTCCACAGCTCTTTTTTCTAGAAAAAACAGAGACGGTGAGAGCGGGCGGTCCGCGTATATATATAAGTAAGCACTTTGGAGGGAGCTAACCAACCAACCACCCCCTCATTAACAAAGCACCCAACCATCCAACCTTGAGAAGGTGAGAGCTCAGCTGGGAGAAGAGGAGAAGAGAAGAGAAGAGCAGGAAAGGGAGATCATCATCAGGCTCTGAAGAAACGGAGAAAAAGTAAGCATCTCTTCCAACCAATCCTCCTGTTCATGATTCTTCATCCTTCCCCCCTTTTCCCCTCTTCGTCACAACGGAGCTCTGCGCTTCGATTCCTCTCTGCGCCTTCGTCGATCTTCCAAACAAAAAATCCTCCTCAGAAATTATTACTGCTACTTCTTTTGCTTGTTGTAAAGAAAGAGACAGAGAATTCTTTTTCTTCCCTTTTTTGGGAAGCAGAATTGTCATGCTCCATCAAGGAGGTTGGAATGAACCTGCTTCTTAATCAGAAACTATCTTTTTTATTTATCATAATCAGAAACTATCTTTGATCCCAACTAACACTGGAGGTTGTTGTAGGTAACTAACCGGTGGTTGCTGCTTGACGCCGGCGGCCATGGCCACCGTCGGGCCGCCTGGCGCCTTCCGGAGGATCACCGTGCACTACAGCAGCACCGCCGGCGACGATGCGAACCACGATGACTTCCTCGAGTATGTGATCGGTGATGTTCTTCAACACCAGGTACGCTTCATATTAGCATCTGCACTTGTCAAGAAAAATTCTGTGGTCAACTGAAACCTTTTTTTCTCAAAAGTAACAGTTCTGATTTGTTTTCTTAGGAGGGCCTGCACCAATCCTTCGGCACAGGGGCCCCTGGTGCATCTTGGAGCATGCATTGCTGTCATGGAGAGAGCAGCAGAGGCACAGCAGCAGAAACCTCAGGAACTTCAGATGAACAGATCGCGGCCGACCTCAAATACGCCAGGATGCTGCAGGAGATGGAGGATCTGGATGTGGACACGCCTCCCAATGACAACGAACAAGACGGTACGCGATGCTTTTGATTCAGTTCAGCCAAGGCACATGGTGTTTGCTGATCATCGTCTGATATATTGGTGTTCTGTGTGGGTTAAATTCAGATATAAGCTGTGTGCCTTCCCCGTCAGACACCGATGATGACGATGACCGTGGCGACGAAGAGGAGGTGAGTTATTATACAAACTGATATTTGCAGTTGCTTGCTTGTTAAGCTAGTTATCTGCAGCTTGCATCAAACTAAAAATTCCGAGACCGGTTCGCAGGCTGCTAGGCAGGATGATGATGACAACGACGACACCAACGACGATGTTGATCCAGACAACATGACATATGAGGTTTGTCTTCAATGAATGTCCCACAGTTTCTTTTTCTGTTACCTGTAAAGGCCCCGTTTGGAACGCGGGATTTCTTTGTCAATAAATAGCACGCCGCGGTTGGTTGTTTTGTCAGAAAATTTGTTTGCTTAATCCAGTCCCCTTTTTCTGCAAAAAAAAATCCAGCAAGGGCAGGAACTAGTGGAATCAGTGGGAAATGAGAGCAGAGGTTTATCAGATGAGCTCCTGTCATACTTGGTGCCATGGAAGTACAGGTCAGGATCAGGGTTCTTCTCAAGGAAGACAAACCATGATGAGTGAGTCCAGAACCTTCTCGATCAAATATGAAACCCTTACTGATGATAATTAGTCACTAGTGTATTACTGGAAATTAGTTAATCTCTTGGCAGTAAATCTCTCTTTGTCACTGATGGATCTCTCTGTTTTTTCAACCAATGGATGCAGCACTTGTACTGTGTGCCTGTCAGCTTTCAGAAACCGGGACAACATCATAACCTTGCCCTGCAAACATAATTACCATGCAAGTTGCATTAGCAGCTGGCTCAAGATCAACAGGGTGAGAGTTAAAAATTGCTTCTTTTTTCACCTTTTGCCGAAGGTTAGAGAAAAGTCATGGCTTTGTGCAAAAGTGCAGTTGCTGACATGTGATTAACTGTTGGTGAAACAGACCTGCCCCGTTTGCAAGTATGAAGTGTTTGGGCCCTCCTAGCATGTCATCAGCAGCCAATCGAAGCTCACAAGGCGGCGACACATCATCGCGGCGCTCGCTTGCTACGCCTACTCATTCAGTACAAAAGAAAGAAAAGAAAAAAAAACAGAAATTTAGTTTGATTTCACTGTCAAAAGGAAGGAAAAGGCAAAAAAAAACAGAGTTTTAGTTTAAGTTCGAAAGCAGATATTTAGTTGGATTTCACTGTCAAAGGGAAAGAAAAGGAAAAAAATATAGATTTTTAGTTTTACTCCCTCCGTCCCATAATATAAGAACGTTTTTGACACTAGTGTAGTGTTAAAAATGTTCTTATATTTTGGGACAGGAGTAGTTTACTGTCCCAAAGGGTGTCTACCCCACTGTAATTTTTGGCATGTGCAAGTGTCCTGATGGTTCAGAAGCTTATATATACATCAACCTTTTCCTGTCCTTGTCATGTTTGTACCTGCTATTGTGGTGCTCTGACGCTACACCTCTCTTGGATATGATACTACTTATGATGACAGGCAACTCAAGTCAAACATGATCATAACAAAGATATCTGAATATTTCATCAGTCTAAGATCAGCAGAGACTGTTCCAGCAGCACAAAAAACAACCACAGCATGTCATTGTAGGTTAAGTTAATAATACAGGGTTGAACTGCTACCGAAGCCAACTCACACTCTCTCAGGTAACCGAAGGTTTCATCGATATAGGATCACCACAATGTTCCAGACAGCGAAACAAGATATGGAAAAGAAAAAGAATAACTTGTAATGATCTCATGGTGATTTCTCATCAATCATAACTCTCGGAGTAGTCAAACTTAGGTTGGCGCCAATGCGGTCTGCCACATGTTCCACGCACTAACAGCCCGCTCTCTGAGAGTTCGTGGGTGATGAGATGGTCGAGATCGTCCATGCCGTGCACAGGCTCCGCCATTGGAGTCAAACTTAGGTCGACGATGGCACGGTCTGTCACATGTTCCATGAAAATCCAGTTTGCTTGGGATAGTTCTTCAGGCCCTCTGCAGATGAACAGCCAAAATATTAAACATTAAAGTTTGACTTGGCAAAATATAGTAACCAAAGGTTAATCACGGATCAACTGGGCAAAGCAGGGTTGCTATGGCAAAACTACAATAAAGCTACATTTTTAGAACCACACAAAAAAATGGGTGGGGATCATGGAGAGATGAGCCACTTGTCTCCAAGTGACTTTGAAAGGAAGTGCTATGGCAAACATAAGGACTGCAATGAATTATGGCCTGCAATTTAATCAGCTCTGGTATTCTGCATCTGAAGACTGAATCTATCTGTAACTTCAGTTCAGTGCATAGATCAGCAAATGGATGATAAACAAAATAACCATGAGAGGGGGATTGGTTGTTACACACCCCAAGTGCCAAGGATCAGCAATATATGTAGAAAATGCCAGGAATCCAAGCACACTGTGTATATGTAGTAAACAGCTAAAGAACCATATGCAGCCTTTCAACCAAGTGTTAATCAAACAGAAATTTTTTTTTGGGTAATTGCTCCTTAATTTGATATGAAAAACAAACGAGATGAGAGGTTTCATCAAATATGTACTACTGCATTTGCATTCTTTAACTGTAGATACCGCATTGTCAGTATTGCGAAATGCCAGAATGTTTCAAAACTTAAACTAGCAAAAATAAAATATCTAGTGATGTCTGCACTGAGTGTAACAAGTATCGAGACTGTCCCAAGAATATCACAATGGATCAAATCAATAGACTACCAATACTCAGGAATGCTCAGGTAGACCAGAGCATGGTAAAGGAATAAGAGGAAGATGCAAAACTCAGGAAGAAAGATATGATTATCATTATTCATACTGCAAATTTACAGGAGTTCAGAGGAAAGAAAGGGTGACGCCATAAAGAAAACTTTAGTATCACAGGATTTACAATTACATCCTTCAGAAGACTCGGTCTAAATGATTCTACCTGACTTCGAAATCAGTGGTGCCAGCAGTTTCATGTATGACCTTGCTTATGGAACTCGTTTCAACTCTTCACTAACATGAACATCTGGGCATTCGTGCAACAACAGTAGAAGGTCCTTTGTAATTATTTGGCGCTTGCTTTCCTCTGGTCGACGATTATCCTGAAGAGTACTCTCGTGAAACAGTTGCAGCGCACCCTGTGCTGAAATTTCTTGCACGAAGTTGTGCAAATCTTCAAGTTTTCCTCTACGCTGGGCGTCGCGCAGCAACTTTTCTTTTAGACTGTCAGGAAGACTAGCTAATGCACTGCTTGAAGGACAGCAAAAGGAAAACATAATAAATGAGAATGACACAAGAGGAACTTTATACAAGAAAACTGTTATTCGCGCGACCAGAAATGCAATTTACCTAGTAATCCCCCGAACGAGACCCCACTTGTATCCAACATGCGCAGATTGCCTATGCCCAAGGTTGAACCCCTCTTGGGCAACATCTTTCTGCCCTTCTGTTATACCATCCCTATATCCCATCTACAAAGAAACCAAAAGCCTTGCTTTCAAACTTTTTTGGACATCAACACAAATTCATGATTCATGATTAATCAATAACCATTGAAGTCAAAATAATCATGTACCTTATGAAACTGATCCTGCCTGTGGGTCCATTCTCTATGTAAGCTGGAATCATGTCCTGAAGAATCTGAAGCATCACACCAGGAGTCATCATCCGCGGCAGCATCTTCAACATTGCCTGAAGCGAAATTGGTGGAGAACAATTAGCTGTGATGACATGGAATGCTAGTAATCCAGTTCAAACAGAATCTACATTGTTAGAAACTGTATCCAAGTAACCATACATGGCAACAAAAGACAGACAGAAGGTTGCAGAATCTAGTGATACTACATCAGAACAAGGCTAGGGCATTATACCACAGAAAAAGACTGAAGAGATCGTGGAGAGATGGGCCCACTCGTCGGCAAAGGACTTTAAAAGAAGGAAGCGGTGCTACGGCAAACATGAGGAATTATGGCCTACAATTTAATCGGCTTTGGTGTGCTAAATCTGCAGCTTCTGCGGCTATCTGTAACCTTAGTTCAATGCATAGAGCAGCAAATGGATGGCACACAGAATAACCATGAGAGGGGACCGGTTATTTCACACCGCAATTACCCAGGATCAGCAATGCCCGCTAGATTTACGTCATGTCCAATACACACAACCTAAGTAGAAAATGCCAGAGATCAAAGCACGCTGTATATGCAGGCGACAGCCAATCAAGCACATGCAGCCTTTCAACCAGAAGTTAATCGGATAGGAATTGAAACAGGATGCACGCGCGCTGGCCTAAGAACTCTACCTGGTTCTGTTAGAAACTTGTGGGTGATAATACTTATCATGTACTCCATCCGTTCCGATTTACTCGTCGTGGTTTTAGTCTCCATCCGTTCCGTCACGGCTGGGAGTAGCCGTGAACAGACAGAACAAAGGACACCCAAAAGGTGCTATGGTGCAGGCAAGGACAACATTCCTTTAGTTGTGCAGTGAATATCATTCTCAGTTTCTCTCCCAAGTTGTTATGATTTCTGCGAACATGATGAAGCACTAGAAGAAACTATGTGTACCGTACACACATATCCTATCCTGTACCTCTACCCAGTGGTAAGACTACTCGTACTCTCTACTCTCTGCTACTGTTCTGCTTGGTGGATAGCACGGCGTCTTCTTACCACAGTGCACGGTCGACGCCGGCGCCTCCCAGCGCTCCGCAGCTCGCGCGTGGCCACCGAGGGGGTCCAGTACGGCGGCGGCCTCCATCCCCCTGACCTCGCCCTCTCCTGTCCCCGGCGACCTCCGCTGCCGTCCGTCTCCCGCGCCAGCCGCCGGCGTCACCGGACAGAGCAGCCGGCCCCCCGCCCGCCCCGCGCACGAAAGAAGGCGATGGGTCGGCGAGTGAACTGCGGCTTCGAGGGTGGGGGGGCGACTGGTGGGGTGGCCGGCGCCGTATGAGATTTTGGGGTCGGGGAAGAAGAGGATGAGGCAGCTCGCGTTTTTTGTTTTTTTTTTTTTTGAGGCAGCTCGTGGCTACTGGGAGCCCATGTCTATGTGCGCCTGTTACGAGAGCCTTGCTGGACACGGCCGGGTAAATTCAGGCCCAACAAGCTGTGACCTCTCTGTATTTCTTCAATCAAAGAACAAATATTGCTTTTCCCATAACTTTGCTTTTTCACGTTTTTTGAGGAACCCATTTCGCGTGTGCGTGTGTGCGGACGCGGGGGTAGATACGTGATATTTTGTGAATTCACGGCTTTTGATTTTGACATTTTCTACTCCCTTCGTTTATAAATAGAAGGCTTATATTAGGTGCTGAGGAGTAGGTGCTTCTATGTAGGAACGGAGGTAGTAGGTGCTTGTTTTGTAGTGCACCATGCTAATTTGATTAATATTGGGAGACAAGTTTATTCTCCACGATGATGGGATTTCTCTAGTGTTTTCCGCCTTGCAAAATAAAGGGGAAACAAATGATTGTGAAGAAGAATAGCCATGATGATAGTAGTTTTAGATAAATGGATAATCAACTACAGTCAAGTAACAATGGAAACCACATCATAAGAGTTCAAACATAATGCATATTTCATTCTCGCAGCAAACTATAACATCATATATAACTAAATTTCATTTTCACAGTAAACTTCAGCAAAGATTACTTCACATGCTTTTTTTTCATTTGTGAAACAAACCTGTCCTATCTGCAAATATGAAGTCTTTTCTGCTTCCTCTTAGCATGCCATGTCACAAATCACAGAAGAAGAATAAAAAAGAAATAAAAAATCTTTCATTTTCAAAAAAGAAAAAGGGGCAGAAAAAACAACACATCAACTTTTAGTTGGAAAAAATATACTGTCCTCACTGTGATTTTTGGCATGCACAAGTTGCCCTGATGCTTCACAAGCTTAAATATTATCAAGGTTCTCATGCTACTACTGTAGTTCTGCAATACTAGTTGCTACACCTCTCATGGATATGTGATGGGTTTAAGAACAGATGGCAGGCCAAACACCGGTAACAAGACAGCAGCACAAATGACAACCACAGCATGCCATTCCATACTAGTTAATAACACTGGGTTGCACTGCTATCCAAACCAACTCACACTCTCACATAACTGAAGGTTCATCAATCTATGATCACCGGAGACTGTTCCGGACGGCAAACACGAGCTCGAAAACTGAAGAAAAACTTTTAATAATCTACCGGGATATCACAATCAAACACAGCTCTCAGAGTAGCGAGACTTTGGTTGACGATGATGTCAGATGTTCCACGAGAAGCCACCGTCCCCCGGCTGCTCCCCCATGAACAGCCCGCTCTCCACGAGCTCGTGGGAGATGAGATGTTCCAGGTCGTCCATGTCGTGCACAGACTCTGCCTTTGGGGTCGCTGCATTGCCGCCAGAAGCGGCCGGGTTGCTGCTCACGGACTTGAAACTGCTGCTTCGCTGGACCATGCCAGCTCCGCTGTTGATCAGGTTACTAGGCCCCGTCATACCGATCGGAGCAGCGCCCTTTGCTGTGCCGTTATTCATGTGCTGTGCCTGCTCTGCGCTAGCAGCGCTGTTGGTGACCGCGGCTCCGGATGCGAGACCACCATTTGCATTGGGAGTGCTAGGAGACTGCTGCTGCTGTTGATGTTGATGTTGTTGTTGCTGCTGCTGCTGCTGGTGTTGCTGCTGCTGCTGCTGCTGTTGATGCTGCTGCTGCTGCTGCTGTTGATGGTGTTGCTGCTGCTGCTGCTGCTGATGGTGTTGCTGCTGCTGTTGATGCTGATGAGCAAGAGCACGGCCATTGGTATTCTTGGCTTCTTGCAGCAGCTGATTGATCACATGCTGTTGGAATTGTGGACTAGCGCCCAGGCCTTGGAAATTGTTATGCTGGTGCTGGGGCATACCTTGCTGGAACGACATGGGATGCTGGAATTGCCCAAGCTGAGCCGCACGGAACGACCTAGATGCTTCCAGCTGAATGCCACTGTGCACTGCTGTAGGACCTTTGAAGATACTCGATGCCTCCTGCTGAAGCAAACTTTGATTCGGGCTCGAGCCTCTAAGCATATTCTGGTAATTATTTAGCGCAGCAGCATTCTGGGATGCCTCCTGCTGGAGCTGATTTGCGCTTGAGCTTCTAAACATATTCTGGTAACTGTTCATTGCCGCAGCATTCTGTGATGCCTCCTGCTGAAGCAAACCCTGATTTGCACTTGAGCTTCTCAGCAAATGTTGGTAATTGCTTTGTGCTGCAGGATTCTGCGGATTATTACTAATTGCTCCAACACCTGGAACCTCGTTATTCACATGGGGGCTCATTTCTGTTTTGACCGCCTTTGAGTCATGCATATTCTGCACCGTGAGCTTTGGTCCAGCAGTTTGCTTGGGATAGTTCTTCAGGCCCTCTGCAGATGAACAGGCAAAATATTAAACATTTAAAGTATCTCACGGATCAATGGGCAAAGCAGGGTCACTATCGTCATATGATGTTATCAGCAGCAAATATGATGAGGCCCTAAAGGTGGCATACGATGTTTAGCTCCGCACTGTTTGCATCACAACCAATTTGTACATGTTCAAGCTCACAGTCCACATCTCTCACTAGTTCAGAAGTTGCGTTACAACCAAATTTGCATGATATTAGCTGGGTTTTTGGCTCAGCTGGAGTTTGATCGTAGCTTCTAGTCATGTAGATGTTTCTTATGAAGTACTACCTCCGTACCAAAATATAAACATTTTTGTAGGCTAAACTAGGCTAGACTACAAAACATCTTATATTTTGGTACAGAGGTAATACAATAGAACATGCATTATGGCTTAACTTTTTGGAAGAAACCAAAATGCTATGCTTAGTTCTACCATATTCATGAGAATCACTGGTCAAAAACTGTTTTATGGAAACTAAATACAGCACCTAGTATAGGTACTAAAGATGATTGTTTTGTGTGCATGCTCCTACCTATAGGGCCAAGCTTGTTCTTGTGGCTGAACTCAATTAGATCCTTCATGTGATTCACCACCTCTGATATCTGCCAAGAGGACATACGCAATCAACGTGCCATAATGCACATATACGGAATAAAACCATATAATGCACGCCATGTGCAAAAATATCAAGCCTACAGAATGTTGAGCAAATAGAAAGGTAAATACTACTTAGGGAACTCCAGTTACCTGCAAACATCGAACATATCTTTTAGAAAGACCATGTTCATTTAGGCTGTGGTGATCTATATTTTTCGCTAGTTGCCGTGATGCTGACGCAAACCTATAGATTTCATACAAAAAAAGAATTTACATGTAGTGATTAGAATATCAGAAATTCAACTCTAGAGAGAATCAACTACATATTTTTGTGACTTTAGTTCTACTAACTCGTTGCAAGCCTTTTGTGCCTCATCGTTCGATAGGCCAGCAGGTCCATTTTTAGTGACAGTAGCTTGATAACTCTGGGTAGCACGCAGCATATGTGTAACCTGAAAAAACAAAAGCATGTGCATAAGAAATATATAGAAGGGTACCAAAGTTAAAGCGCATCACACAAAGCCACAGATTAAGATTTATAATTATGTAACTACTTGAATGCCTACGAAGTAAAAAAATAAATCCATTTGGAACAAAAATTTATGGAAAATACAGGAAGCTATCAAATTGCAAAACCATAAAATAATCATAGTGATTTAGAACCACAAAACGAGATGGCAGAGACGGTGGAGAGATGTCCCCACTTGTAGCAAGTGATTTTGAAAGGTGCCATGGCAAACATGAGGATTGCAATGAATTATGGCCTACTCTAAAGGTGGAGTATGATTTAATCGTCTTGGGTGTTTCCGCCTGCAGCTATCTGTAACTTAGTTGAGTAGACAGTTAAGCAAATGGGTGATAAACATAGTAAACGTTGGAGGGATCTGGTCTTTTCACACCCCAATCACCCAGGAGCAGCAATGCCCATTAGATTTACGTCATAAACACAAAACTACAAGATGACAGGCATCAAATCACACTGTATATGTAGGCGACAGCTCAACCATATGCTGCCTTTGAACCAAAGGTTAATCAAATAGGAGATGGAACAGGAATACCATACTGGTCTAAGAGCTTTACCTGCTCTGTTAGAAACTTGCGAGTGACATACTCGTCGTGTTTCCGTGAACAAAACTCCCAGGACATAATCTGCATATGCAGTTCAGCACATAAGAATGATTCACATTTCAAGATATCCACAAATGCTCAAGAAAGGACACCCAAAAGGTGCTATGGTATGGGCTAGCTACTACAACTAGGAACATACCTTTAGTTCTGGAGTGAATATTATTCTCAGTTGTCCCTCATGTGTGACATGTTGGTGGTCATAGATGCTCTTCTGAACAACTTTAGTATGCTCCAGGAGCAGCAGTCCGTTGGGCAACCGGAACTCGTTCGGCATGTCAAGGAATAGATACTCATCCTTAACACCGTGGTCAAATCTAATTTGACAGAGTCTAGGAAGTATTTCAGACGTAGCCTCTGTATGATAGATAAGAGAAAGGGGGAAAACTGGGTGAGCTCAAAAATACATATTGATATTACATTGCAGAGAAAAACTTATAATCTTATTTATGAGAATTGCACAATGAAGAGGCAAAACAGAAAGGGCCCCAAAAGCAGACAGTCAAGGTGTTCATAAAAAAAACAGGGGGCAAAGCGCATGATAACACAAAGAAGGCTTTGCTGTGGAAGAAATAAAATGCCAACACTATGAGGCTATTCTTCACTCATGACAGTAACACACTATTTCTTATGATAAGGTATTCTGTACTGCTCCAGAGAGTTAACAAATTCATAAGATACTTTTATTTGCACTCTTGATGCTTAATGGCTTCCTTAGAATTCTGTAAAGCTACATTTATTTGCACTCTTGATGCTTAATGGCTTCCTTAGAAAGTAATACTGTTGATTGTCTTCTGTAAAGCACAAGACATGTACAAAAATATTGAGCTTGGCAAATAGAGGAATGACAGAATAAGCACAAACAAATCAGCATTCATACTCAGTGAGCAATCTCGAAGGGAAATGTGCAAACAACCAAGGATGTAACATTTTACCATATCCTTTCCCCGAATGCGTATTACAAATATCACAACGCCATGTACCCTGTAACAAGGAAAGAATAGGAGTGTGAAATTTCATAGATCCTATACAACATCAAGGAATAAGTACCCTGGATATCGACCATGCATGCAGAGCAGACAAAGAATCAGCTTTATCAGCTATCAGTGGGTTCATTACACAAAATAGATGTATACAATTAAAATAGCCATTGCAGGACGGTTTCAAGCTTTCAATTAAAATAACAAATATTTCCTCAAGAGGCTACACATACAAATTATGTTTCTCACTGCCATCAAAGGTAATTGATAATAAACAGTGTTGAATAATCCTAGCAGAACTTTAAAAAGATGGAATATGGTACTCCCTCCGTCCCATAATATAAGATAGTTTTGCAAGCTGTTTTAGCTTGCAAAACGATCTTATATTATGGGACGGAGGGAGTACTATTTAAACATCTATTCAACATAATTTCAGATATGAAATTTTTACTAACCGGGGATGTCTGTGGAATAGCAGCTGAGGTATTCCCTGGTTTTTCATATGATGACACACACCATCTCTCTCTTGATCGTGGTGCAAAATATTCATCAATGAGCTTCCTCCAGTATGTTATGGGATTATTCTACAAGACAATTTTGAGTAAATTGTACTTCCATTGCTGTGCACCTTGTAATAAATGAATGAAAATGCAGAAACTTACATCTGGCCGGTAACGCTTGTGATACAAATACTGCATTAACCTTCGAGAACAAAGCCCACTCTCGACAGGAGTCCTAACAGGTCCAGCTAGCTGAATTCCAGGCTGTGCTAGCGGCGGCCTCAACTGTGGCTGCCGAGGTATGCCAACTTGAGAATGTTGATGCTGAGTAAATTGTTGCGATAATTGATGCTGCTGTTGTTGCTGAATTTGTGCCAGTTTGTGCTGCCGGATCAAGGCCTGAAGCTGTGGGTTATGTTGGCCCTGGAGATGAAGAGAACTCTGACCTTGGAGCAGCTGTTGAATCAATTGTTGTTGCAAGATATCATCTTGCCGAATATCAACTCTTGGCTTCTTTTGAGCATGAAATGCAGCGGCAGCATCAATCACAGGTTGTGATGTTACACTAGATGCTCTCCGCTTCTGCATCTGCTCTTGGGGTGGACTTTGCTGCATGATGGAGCCATCAATGACTGAAGAACCAGAAATGTTATTGGACGAAAACGACATCGGAGAGGCAGGAAGTCGCATGAATGAATCAGCATTCATGCTCGTACTTTGCTGAAACTGGGCACCTCCAGAAAGTGATGAGTTGCCATCGGTCACCAAAGAGCTAACACCAATGCTTGGCCCAGAGGAATTTGTAGTACTAACTGGAAGGCTACCATTCATGTCCCTGGAAACAAGTCCAAGGTTGGAGCGTGGGGCCCCGGACATGGAGGTCAGCAGGGTTGAGACTGAACCATCACCTTGAAGAATCTTGCTTAATGGGATAGAACGTCCCTGGAACTAGCAAGGATCTTCGGATATTTTCGCTGGAAACTGCAAAGTGTAATTATCAGTAATATTTTGACGCAATGCAGGCAAATCAAGAAAACAGTCACCGCAAAATTTCTCAGCCAACAAGCTTATGAACCAACAGTCCAGGATGCATAATTCTAAGTTACTAACTTCTAAGTCCCAAAATTAGGAGGACTCGTTTCAGGACATCAATGATAAACATAGCCATCATCAAAAGGCAAGTGTTAATCCTATCTAAGAGATGAAATACATCGACTTAACTTCCAAAAGGAATACAGGTTATATGGCCGACATAAAAGAAGTCAGAAATAACAAAAATAGAGAGGAAACAGGGCAAGAGAAGTTGACCGAGACAGGATATTTCATTTGAATTACTAACTACTCCCTCCGTTCCTAAATAATTGTCTTTCTAGCCATCTCAAATGGACTACAACATACGGATGTATGTAGACATACTTTAGAGTGTAGGTTCACTCATTTTGCTCCGTATGTAGTCACTTGTTGAAATCTCTAGAAAGACAATTATTTAGGAACGGAGGGAGTAGCACATAATAGAATCAATGCAAATTGCAACTATTCACCCTGACAAAAGGAAAGCACAAGACAAAGGGAGCTGGTAGTGAGAAAAGTTCAGGGATGTACAGTCTCATGCGAGCTTGCAAGATATCACAAACCGAACAGTAAACAAGCGAAGGTAAGAGAAAATCACAGCAACGCAAGCACACCTAGTTCAATTAGAAGAAAATACAAATCTTGCATGATCATCTGCCACTTTGTTTGGATATTTAACTACAGACTATGAAGGACTGCGACTAAAACAAGAAACCCTGATAATAAACAAAAACTGCTTCAAAACCTAACTAAAACAGGATACAGCAGATAGACTGCCAACCTCAGAAACTGGAAGAGAAGGTCAATGTAATGAATAAAAAGATTTAACTCAGCAAGAAAAAGAAATACAGAAAGGAGACAAATTGTATCCTTCAATGCAGAAACGAGTGTGTCATTTCTTAGGGTGGTCATCAGTCACGGGGGAATTAGAAGATTTGTTGAAGGGGGGGCAAAGGTTCCACAATAACACAATTTGGAGATATTCAGTGTTAACTTCTGCCACAGCTTTCTTAGAGGTGATTGATTATTTTCCGCTGTTAGTTCCCCAAAATTGGTTTATTTCTTTCTCGAAATCGCAGGATAGACCCACCTAATTCAGTTAGAAGAAAAAATACAACCTTGCATCATCAGCCGCCACTTCGTTTGGACTATTTAATTACAGACTACGGAGGACTGCAACTAAAACAAGAAACCCTGATAAACAAAAACTGCTTCAAAACTAAAACAGGGCACAGCAGATAGACCGCCTAACCTAAAAGACTGGAGAGAAGGTCAAAGTAATGGGAATAAGAAGATCTACCTCACCAAGAAAAAGAAAGAAAAAAAATACAAAAAGGAGACGAATTATATTTTAAGGTGGTCATCAGTCACAGGGGAGATTCATTAAGGGGGGGTGAGGGGGAAGCAAATGCTCTGCAATAACACAAATTCAACACTGTGCGCTAACTTCTGCCGCGGCTTTCTTAGAGGCGATTGATTATTTCGCCCTGTTGGTTACCCCAAAATCGGCTTCTTTCCTTCTCTAAACCGGCCGGTTCATCCTCAGCGGAATCGATCGAATCACAAGGCGCAGACTCGGCTCAGGAAATCACAAGCAGAGAAACCTAACGAGCAGGGAGCGGCATTGCGCCATGACAGAGTTCACCCCTAGCTAACTTCACCCCAGCTCGTAGTACAAAAGCTGCAGGCAAACCGAAGCTACTAGCGACCAAAATAGGGAGAGAAAGAGGAGGCAAAACTTTGAGAGCTCCAGGCATTCACGGCCTCCCCTACAACTCAAGCAGTACTCCTCTCAAGATCCAGAGAATTTGTGAGTCCAGAAATTCTACGCTCTTTTCAGCTCTCGCTTTCGGTGGGCTCTACACCTTTTTCTTGCGGAAGAAGGGGATTTTTTCCGCCCCCAAATTCCCGGCGCCGCCGCATTGGGGCGTCTCCACGGCGGAGAACCGCCCTGTTCGCCCCACCGCATCAAGAACGCGGGCGCGAATCCCCTCGAAGCAGCAGCCGTGCGGATTGAGGCCGGGCCAAGAGTCGAACCAATCTACTACTACCAGCAGCGCGGGTACCACCAACCGAGTGCGGCGCGGAGAAATCCTCACCTCGGGAGCGAGCTCGCCGGCGGCGCGGTCGTGGCCGGCCGCTGTTCTTCCTCCTCCTCCTCCGCGACGCTCTCCTCCCTCCTCGTTGTCCTCGTGCTCCGGATATTATTCTTTCTGGCGTTTGCTTTTTAGTCTACAGTGGTTCTTATTTCTTCTCCTCCGCTTCTGGTGGCAGCGTGCGGGCGGGCGGGCGGCGGCGTCGCCGGCGGGCGGGCGAGGGCAGCCGGGTTAAATAGATTCGCGGGGGTGCGACCGGGGGCCGGGCCGGGGTGACCGCCATCGACGGGTCGCGCGGGGCCCGCCCGCGCCGTCCCAGCCCTCCGATCCGGATCCAACGGTGGACGCCCCCACGTGGACGCCCGCGATTGGTCGGGTGCTGGGGACGCGCGACCGGGAGCGGGGAGGTCGGCCCGCGCTACGCGCACGCGCCGCGCGACACGCGGGCCCGCGCCGTCAGCGGCGCGGACGGTGGGTGGGTGCGACGGGACCGTGTGCTCCGAGCGGAAGCCACGAGCGCGGGCGCACGCGGGTCGCGCGCCGCGGGCCCGGTGAGAACCCGCGGGCCCACGCGTCAGCGGCGCGGGTCGCTTTACGGCTGGCTGCGAGCTGGTGCGAGAAACAAACGGGGGGTTTCTTTTCAGCTGGGAGCCTGGCTACGTGCACGCCGGCTCGGCTAACTGACCAGCGGGCCGGGAAGTTTCTCGGGCCCGCATGTCGGCGTGCGCGTGGGTGAGACGCGACGGGTGCGCGTAGCTTTCTGCCCTTTTTTCCTTCTCGGGCCGACTGCTGATCATTTGGCTACGAGCGCATTACATTTGCTACGCGCACGCGGCGCGGGTCGCTTGCTTTTCTGGGGCGTTTGCTTTTGCGAAGGGGGAGGAGGGTGGGGCCGGCGGGGAGGGGCAGAGCAGGCTGTTTGAGTTTGACTAGTATCGTACGATTATTATTATTTTTTAGTGATTAATAACGTGATAATTATCGTGTGCTAGGCTAGGCTGGGGGCCGACCATCGTAGGGTTCGCTTTGGCTGATTATTGTGGCTCACATGTTTGGGGAGGGAGACGTGATCATAGGATTGGTAGGTTGGTGCCAACAACAACAAAGAACATCATGGCGAGGTCTTGCGAACAAACCTGAGGTTGAGGTTGGATGGTTAGAGGACCGCAGATTCCCAAACCATCGCGCTAAGTCTTCAGTCAGATTTATTTCCTGGATTTCGACGACGCGATTCGATGGGAGGAGCGTTTACGTCGACGACGAGGCGCCTAAAGTGACTTCGTAAATTTCAAGATGATATGTCGGCTCAGTCTTTCGGGGGTGCTCATAGGTGCGTTCATAGAGGTGAGTCTATGCGCGTGTATATGAGCGCTTGTGTCTGTACTGATGTTAAAAAAACAACAAAAACAAAGAACACCATGGCGAGGTCTTACCAAACCAAAACAATGGCTTAGCTCAATAAGGAAAAAAATGTCTTAGTTTTTCTATTTTAAAAAACAATGTCTTGGTTATAAGAAAATGTCTTGGCTGATTGATGGGCATCGAACATGTTTATCTGTTGCGCGGAACAGGAATATTTCACCCACGACTTCACGGAAATGCCTACGAATTTGCGCATGGTTAGTCAAGAAACTCATGGGCTCGGAGAGCGGGTTGTGATGGAGGCCCTCGTCGCTCCTCCCCTCGGTCGAATGCTTTGTCGCCAACGCATGATTCTCTGAGATCGTCTTGCCCATGGCCGGTACATTCCCGTTCACTTCATTGCTTGTCATTGTCACTTTCATCGCCTTCGAAATGCTAGCACATCATCCTAACCCTAGCCCTAGCCGTCATGGATCTTGCATTCCGCCCCCTGATGGAGTGGTTGAGATTGATCGAGTTGACTTGTTGATTTCGCTTGACTGACTAAACATTACTTATATGCCTTTCGTTTTGCAATACACCCCATTACCAGCTAAGCCGTGTATTTTACAAACACGACCCCTGTGGCACTCATCGCCGGCTTGATGGACGGGCCTTTCTTTTCAGTTTGAAGGAAGGTCTCTAAAAAGGAAGGGTGTACTGTGTTAACAAGTTTGCTAAAATAGGGTACGTCGATGAGAGTATTTCTCAAATTGTGTGCTATCCATGATTAAATGGCACCGTGGGATGGTCGCGATAAGAATATCCCATGGTGGCCGGGGTTGGTACACATTCTTTGCTCTAGGGTGAGCAACTCCATCTGTGGACGGTTTGGGGACCTTCGATGTGTCTGTGGCTTGCTTTTCTAGAGCAGGAGGTGTATTACATATTTGTCAGTTGTATCTCCACCTAAAGATTGTACAATTATTATTTTTTGGCATGCGTTCGGGTGCTTTTATCTGTGACTGAGGGCTACTTCGACTTTTTGCTAGTTTTAGGACAATGCCTTAGTTATAGAAAATGTCTTAGTTGATTGACGGGAATTGAACATGTTTATCTGTTGCGGGGAACAAAATTTTCTCACTGGCAACTTTGTGGAAAATGCCTAAGAATTGGCGCATGGTTGGTCCAAAATATTTCTGCTTGGAGCTGATGTTCTAGCTAGTTGTGGCCCTCGTCGCGGCCTACTTGCGGCCCAATGATTCATCGTCAACGCATTTTTCTTTGAGTCCATCTTGCCTCCATCAGTACATTCCTCTTCACTTCATTGTTTTTCTTCGTCGCTTCAATCGCTTTCGAAACACTACCGCACCATCCGAACCCTAGCCAGCCTTCATGGTCTTGCATTTGTCTCTTGACCAAGCTGGATCAAGAGACTCGTCAATTTGGCTTGGGTGGCCAAGCATTACCAATTTTCCTTCGCTTTTGTAAACCACCCCATTACTAGTTGTTGTGTATTTTACGAATGTAATCCCCATATAATTCATCGCCAGCCTGATGGGTGGGCCTTTCTTGTCAGCTTGGAGATCGTTTCTTGGAAGGACCACATTGTGTCAACAAATTCGTTAAACATATGGTATGTTGATGCAAAATTTTCTCAAATTGTGTATTACCCATGGTTAAATGGTGTAGTGGGTTGGTCGGTATAAGAATAAGAATATCCCATCGTGATCGAGGTTGGTACTCATTCTTTCTCTAGGGTGAGCAACTTCATCCATGGATGGTTCGGCGGCCTTCGATATGTGGACAACTCGCTTTTCGTACTGGATATTTGTCAGTTGTGTCACCACCTGAAGATTGTTTTCTCATACTGTTCTGGTGCTTAGTTGAATAGTTGACCGGCGGGCATTTAACATGTTTGTCTGTTGTGGGGAACAGAAATTTCTCATTGTCAACTTCGTGAAAATGCCTAAGAAATGATGTCTGGTTAGTCTGGAACATGTCTGTTTGGAGATGATATTCTAGCTAGTTGTGTCCCTCGCCGTACTCACAGGCGAATGTTTTGTCGTCAATGTATTCGTCTTCGAGGTTGTCTTATCTCAATCAATACATCCCCTTCACTTTATTGTATGTCATCGTCGCTTCAATCGCTTCTGAAACACTACCAAAACATCCTAACACTAACCCTAGCCGTCACGGGTCTTGCATTTGTCTCTTGGCCGAGAGGGACCGAGATGACTCATTGAGTTGGCTTGAGTGGCCCAACATTACAGATTTGCCTTTCCTTTTATAATCGACCTGTTGTTGTGGAATTCATCGCCAGTTTGACGGGTGGTTTCTTGTCAGTTTGGAGATTGTTTCCTGAAAAGGAGGACGACGTAGTGTCAACAAGTTCACTAAATATAGGGTATGTTGATCGGAATATTTCCCAAATTGTATAGTACCCATGATTAAATGGCACAATGGGGCGGTCAGGAATAAGAATGTCTCATGGTGACAGTGGTTGGCACTCATTCTTGCTCTAGGATGAACACAACTCCATTTGTCGAGGTGACCTTCAATATGTGGATGACTCGCTTTTCTGGAGTAGATGAGGTGTATTACATATTTGTCAGTTATGTTTTCACCTGAAGGTTGTGTTTATTTTTCCATAAGTTCTGGTGTTTTATCCGTGGTGGCTACTTCGACATTTTGCTAGTTTCTTTGTTTATTTGTTGTTCATGTTGTTTGTAAGTTGTTATTTCAATACCTTGTACCCGTTGTTTGAGACCTTTCATAAATTAAATTTGGGCATTGCCCTATCATTTTCTATATATTTTTTCTGCGAATCGGCACTGTCTTTTCTTGTAGGAAAAAGATTTTTAAGAGTACAAGTGACTCGAACAAAAAGAACAGATGAAGATCGGAAATTTAAAAAGAACACTGTGGGAATTCGGTTCAGGTGTACAAGTAAAGACTTCCGAGCGAAGAAGCTGGGCGGCGGTTCCAGCGAGAGAGGGGCGATGACGGCGGCGCGCCTTCGGCTCACTTAAGTGCTTGTAGTTGTCTCTAGGTGGTCTACGGATCTGAATGTAATTTTTATTATTTCTGATATTCGTCGTACTGTCATGATTGAAAAATGAATATATCAAAAGTCTTCTCTCTAAAAAGAGGCGGCCGTATTTTCTGCAACATCTCCATGTATTTTCCGGATCAATACGACTACACATCGTCCATCGATCCACATGCTCATTTTCCAGCGCCAGAACTTGCTGCCGCACTTGCTGGCTTGGGCTCGCCGGTCAAAGAATTGTGAAACTTGCACCCGGTACTTGAGATCGATCGAGTGCGTCCCTGGGTTAGCGATTGGTAACCCGGCCAAGCAAACCCCGAGAGATTAGCCAGTTACGTGTACAGTTGGGCATGCAAATTAGGATGGCACTATGGCAGCACATCCATCCATCGATCCTTCGGGAGGAAGGCACACGTGAGCGCGTGACGAGGTGGTCAATTAGTCGCCAATCGATCGCTCTCGTCCTGCACATGCACTTGCGTGAGATTCTTCTCGATCGCGTACGGCGTGCCTCTACCGCGGATTTTACACAAAGCACCCCACCAAAAGGGTTCTCCGCATACCACATAATCTCAGTCAAGTAGATAACTAACCATTATATTGGGTTTGTTGTGTGTGTTTTTATAATCTATAATTAATCCAAGTAGATAATTAAAGCTATTTTTTTAGGATGATAATTAAAAGCTATTAGGAAACATGCTGTCAGTTGCCGTGTTAGGGTAACATATATGGTTGCCGCGGTAGCAACTGGAAATATCTATTCACACTTGTTAATTCTTGTCTAAATGAAAATTAATTAAGGCACATCCAATTTCCTGACTGCAGTCTGCAGTCTGCACGGTTAAAATGCTCCAAGATGTCCCCGCAAAAAAAAAATAATGCTCCAAGATTCGCTTTTTTATGGCATGCTCCCGCAGCTTGGTCGAGCCTCGCGTCATCATCATCGGACGTGAGTGCGTGTTTCTTTCGGCCCATGCACGTGGCCCGTTTTTCGTCTGTGTTTCGTTTTCTTGTGTATTTCTGGGCTGTGTGGGATTGCCTTTGTGGCCTGCTGCTTTTTTTCACACATTCGGCCCAGGCATTCATTTTCTTGTGTATTTTTATTTTGCTTCGGCTTTTTGTGTTGGTTTCAATGGTTTTCTTTAGGGGTTTACTTTTTCGGTGTTTCTTTAACAGTTTTATTTGTTTTTCCGTTTTATTTTTTTTCAATGCAATGTCTGATTTTTCTCACTCATTGTACATTTTTCATATACATCAGAAACATTTTTCATACATATTTACATTTTTAAATATATAAATAACATATTTTCATTTTTGCATACATATGATTTTTTATATAATTTTAACATTTTTCAAATACATGATTAACAATTTTTAAAATATATGTTTTGATGTCTACCTTTTTATACACATTGTACATTTTTTATATACATCTAAAATATTTTTTAATACAAGTGTAATATGTTTTTCAAACACATGTTTTTGAATGTGTTAACAGTATTGCAAATACACGTGAAACAACTTTCTGAATGATACGAATTTTTTTCTCAAAACTAGTCGGACATTTTCTATCCTATACTCCCTCCGTTCCTAAATAATTGTCTTTCTAGAGATTTCAACAAATGACTACATACGGAGCAAAATGAGTGAATCTACACTCTAAAACATGTCTACATACATCCGTATGTTGTAGTCCATTTGAGATGGCTAGAAAGACAAATATTTGGGAACGGAGGGAGTAGAATATAACTTTTAAACAATAATGCTAAAGATACGGGCAACTTCTAACAGACTTTTACGGGATGGCAACGTGGCCTAATCTAACTTCCCCCCTGTTTTTCACTGGTGGGGCCGTCCCTCTTAATCAAATTCCAACCAATCACTCCCATCGAGCCTGTAAATCCTCCGCAAAGCGCCCATACATCTAGCATTACCGATTTTTAAAACACATGAATTTTTAAATATAACGTACATTGCTTGGAATGATATGAAGCATTTTTTGAATACACGAATCTTCTTTACATTGTATATTTTTAAATGACATGTACATTTTTTGAAACATGTGATTTTTTTAAAATGCCACAAGCATTTTTTTTCCAATTATTAAGAACATTTTTTTCCAAATTAAGTTAACAGTGTTTTTCGTGTCAAGATTTTTAAAAATCATGGTTTTAATTTTTGAAGTAAAAAATTAAGTTCTAAAATATAGGTATTTAGAATATCTTTTCAAAAAATATAAACAAAAGAAAAAAGCAAACAATTTTTTTAGTGGGTAAACTAAGTTTTATTGATCAAATGCCACAGAATACATCTCAGATCATGGGGTTACCCAAGCCACGCATGGTGCCCTTGACTTAATGAATGCGAAAACTTGGCTAGACTATGAGCATCATTGTTTCACTCATGACTCTTGAAAATAAAATTACAGCTAAACATAGATGAACGATGTTGAATTTCCCTAATGATAGTACCATATCTCCCTTGATTTCCCTTGAGGATATCTCCCACTACTTGCTTGGAATCTAATGCAGCTACAAAGCTATGCAAGAGTAGGTCTTCGGCCAACGAAAGGGCCTTCGTGCATGCGATTGCTTCTAGCGTTGCAGGCTCATGGACGCCATGAATTATCAGTGATGAGCTTTCCCTAAAAAACCCAGTGATGAGCTTCCCAAGTAGTTCCCCTGATCATCTCGAGCGACCGCTGCTGCTGTGCCTCCTCTTGACGGCGTGGACACTCCCGCATCTACATGTAACTTGGCAAACACCAGAGGAGGTGCCTTCTGCCTTATCTCACCCCTTGGTGCAACACTTGGGTTAGCAGTTTGCATCGGGTTCCTCTCCCTTATGATCTCTAACTCTGATACATATCGGTCGATGAAACCTTGTATAGCTTGTGGACTTTGAAAAATGCCCTCATGAATAGCTTTCCTCCTAGACGACGTGACAACTACTCTGATGAACTGCGCATGTGATAGGCCATCAATCAAAGAGAATAGCCAATGCTTCGCCGAGGCCCTGTAGTGGAAACAAGATGTCACGCTAGATCGTCATCCACTAGAGCTCATGTGCACATGGCTACCGTACACTCTAGAAGCGAATGCCTCCACGAATCCTGGCTGCCACACAACCCGCATGAACTAGTAGTTGACATATGCCGGTGAGCTCTGGCATCTTCTGTTGGGATGGAGTGCTTGGACAATGATCACAGAAACATTATGATCTTGGCATGCACGTGAATTTCCCAGAGCATCTTCCAAGACCTCTCCTCATTTGTGCTTGAAGATGCGGCGGTACCTTCTAACCACGCTTCCCTTCTCTGTTTGGTGGACACAAGCATTTTGTATGCCGATCTTATAGAGAATACACCACTCCTCTCGAAGTTCCAAGCCCAAAAGTCCTCGGTATCCCTGGTACATAAAGGTATTCCCAAGATAATCGGCACATCCATTGGCATGAAAACTTGCTGCACACGTAAAAAAAGACATAGAGGAAGGATGTGGAGGAATGAGATGTATCTAGCGGCGTCGGCCCTTGTTCTTCCTGGTGTCATTTATCTCACATCCCTTGAAGCCTTAGCATGTCGGGAAGCCCTAGCTTGCATTGGTTAATGACTTATATCCAAAGGCTACTTGTTGCTTCAAATTGCCTTAGTGTCGTCAAAGACATAGAGGAAGGATGTCGAGGAAGGTATGAACATATAGTCAGAGAAATAAACGCCAGGAGATCTTCTTATACTTGGTGTAATCTCTTTGACGAATTTAGAAGCTCACAACTTAGCTAGGTTTGCATTATCTCTAGGTCAAGGCCGTCATGTTTGGCTGGGACAACCATATGATCCTATCTGTATCCGATTTTTTTTCAAAACTATCATGTTTTTTGTAGCAATTTCTGAAACTATAGTGTAGAATGAAAAAAACGCAAAACTAGTAGCCCGTCGGCCAGGAGTGGGCCGAAAAGGGAGTTTTCAGCCAGGCCATGGCCGAAGTATGCTTTTCGCCGCGGCGCTTAAAACTTCGCTGTTGGCTGAGGCCGGCCGAAAATAGTAGCCGCCTCTTGGGCGGCCGAACTGGGCGTGCTGCCCATCTGGGACAGTAGTACTTTTCGGCCAGGCTACGGCCGAAAAGGTGCGGATAAGCACCGCCGAAGCGCTCTGTTCTTCGTTCTTCGTTTCCCTTTCTCTCTCGGTGCTTCTCAGCTTCGCCCCCCCGCCGATCTCCTCCATTTGCCACTCATTTACAAATCCAACCCACAGAATCGGTAGATCATAGCAATCCCCACCGCCCATGGTGTTATTTTTTGCTATGGGATAGTTTTTGATGTGTTTGGGGAGGAGCAGCCATGGTGGGGAGGAGGAGCCATGGTGGAGAGGAGGACGGGTAGTAGGTGGTGGTGACTATTAGAAGCTGCTGCAGAGGAGGAGGTGGTGAGGAGGAGGAGCAGGTTGGGGGCTGACGGAGTTGAACCTCCGGTCGTCGGGGCGGCGTTGTCGTTCTCGGTGGTGCAAGAAGCGGACACACACTTCGAAGGTATAATCACATCGTCACAAATATTATGTAAATTGTATAGTTTAGTTAGTCTATATAAGTCATATTGTGAATTTTAGTGTCAATATATTTTTGGAGGCATTTTAGCGATTCCATTTTAGCGCATAGTTCGTGTAGCGGATAATATTAGTGTTCGTTGTGAATTTCAGTGTTAATTTAATTTAGGAGGCATTTTAGCGCATAGTTCGTGTAGCGGATAATATTAGTGTATATTGTGAATTTTAGTGTTAATATATTTTTGGAGGCATTTTAGCGCATAGTTCGTGTAGCGGATAATATTAGTGTATATTGTGAATTTGAGTGTTAATTTTTTTGGAGGCATTTTAGCGCATAGTCCGTGTAGCGAATAATATTATTGTATATTGTGATTAATGAGAAGATGGCAATGTCTGACAGGTGAAAATGTCTGAATCAGTAAATCTGAATGTTTACTACGGCGCTGGTAATGTTCGATATAATGAGTTGGGGGTTGATCTTAGCGAGTTTAAAAATGGCGTCATGACACTAGCTGACCCAGACAGACTGGACATTAGACAGTTGAAGTACTGGTTGACAACTAGTTTCGGTCTGGATCTTGAAGTATGTTCTGTTAGTATTCATGCATTGTGGACCAAATCCTGTAAAAATGTCAAGTGGGAGTTGATGCCGGTAGATAGGAGCCAGCATTGGTTGTCCCTGTTGGGGAACGTAGTAATTTCAAAAAATTTCCTACGCACACGCAAGACCATGGTGATGGCATAGCAACGAGAGGGGAGAGTGTCTGTCCACGTACCCTCGTAGACCGAAAGCGGAAGCGTTATAACAACGCGGTTGATGTAGTCGTACGTCTTCACGATCCGACCGATCCAAGCACCGAACGTACGGCACCTCCGTGTTCAGCACACGTTCAGCTCGATGACGATCCCCGGGCTCCGATCCAGCAAAGCGTCGGGGATGAGTTCCGTCAGCACGACGGCGTGGTGATGATGATGATGCTCCACCGACGCAGGGCTTCGCCTAAGCTCCGCGACGATATGACTTCATCGACACAGGGCTTCGCCTAAGCTCCGCGACGATATGACCGAAGTGGAATATGGTGGAGGGGGGCACCGCACACGGCTAAGGAACGATTCGTAGATCAACTTGTGTGTTGGGGTGCCCCCCTGCCCCCGTATATAAAGGAGCAAGGAGGAGGTGGCCGGCCAAGGGAGGAGGCGCACCAAGGGGGGAGTCCTACTCCCACCGGGAGTAGGACTCCTCCTTTCCTAGTAGGAGTAGGAGAGAAGGAAGGGAAGGGAAGAAGGTGCGGCCTCCCCTAGTCCAATTCGGACTAGGCCTTGGGGCGCGGCCTGCCCTAGGCAGCCCTCTCTCTTTCCCGCAGGGCCCAATAAGGCCCAATACTTCTCCCGGCGAATTCCGTAACTCTCCGGTACTCGAAAAATACCGAATCATTCGAACCTTTCCGAACTCGAATATAGTCGTCCAATATATCGATCTTTACGTCTCGACCATTTCGAGACTCCTCGTCATGTCCCCGATCTCATCCGGGACTCCGAACTCCTTCGGTACATCAAAACTCATAAACTCATAATATAACTGTCATCGAAACCTTAAGCGTGCGGACCCTACGGGTTCGAGAACTATGTAGACATGACCTAGAACTATTCTTGGTCAATAACTGAAGGAAATATGCCCTAGAGGCAATAATAAAGTTATTATTTATTTCCTTATATCATGATAAATGTTTATTATTCATGCTAGAATTGTATTAACCGGAAACATAATACATGTGTGAATACATAGACAAACAGATAGTCACTAGTATGCCTCTACTTGACTAGCTCGTTAATCAAAGATGGTTATGTTTCCTAACCATAGACATGAGTTGTCATTTGATTAACGGGATCACATCATTAGGAGAATGATGTGATTGACATGACCCATTCCGTTAGCCTAGCACATGATCGTTTAGTATGTTGCTATTGCTTTCTTCATGACTTATACATGTTCCCGTAACTATGAGATTATGCAACTCCGTTTACGGAGGAACACTTTGGTGCTACCAAACGCGTCAACGTAACTGGGTGATTATAAAGGAGTACTACAGGTGTCTCCAAAGGTACATGTTGGGTTGGCGATTTGAGATTAGGTTTTGTCACTCCGATTGTCGGAGAGGTATCTCTGGGCCTTCTCGGTAATACTCATCACCTAAGCCTTGCAAGCATTGTAACTAAAGAGTTAGTTATGAGATGATGTATTACGGAACGAGTAAAGAGACTTGCCGGTAACGAGATTGAACTAGGTATTGGATACCGACGATCGAATCTCGGGCAAGTACTATACCGATGACAAAGGGAACAAAGTATATTGTTATGCGGTTTGACCGATAAAGATCTTCAGTAGAATATGTAGGAGCCAATATGGGCATCCAGGTTCCGCTATTGGTTATTGACCAAGAATAGTTCTAGGTCATGTCTACATAGTTCTCGAACCCGTAGGGTCCGCACGCTTAAGGTTTCGATGATGGTTATATTATGAGTTTATGAGTTTTGATGTACCGAAGGAGTTCGAGTCCCGGATGAGATCGGGGACATGACGAGGAGTCTCGAAATGGTCGAGACGTAAAGATCGATATATTGGACGACTATATTCGGAGTTCGGAAAGGTTCCGAGTGATTCGGTATTTTTGAGTACCGGAGAGTTACGGAATTCGCCGGGAGAAGTATTGGGCCTTATTGGGCCCTGCGGGAAAGAGAGAGGGCTGCCTAGGGCAGGCCGCGCCCCCATGGCCTAGTCCGAATTGACTAAGGGAGGGGCCGCACCCTTCCCTCTTCCCCTTCCCCAAGTCCTAGTCCAACTAGGAGAAGAGGGGAGTCCTACTCCGGTGGGAGTAGGACTCCTCCATGGCGCGCCTCCTAGGGCCGGCCTCCTCCTCCCTCCCGCCTTTATATACGGGGCAGGGGGCACCCATGACACACAAGTTGATCTACGGATCGTTCCTTAGCCGTGTGCGGTGCCCCCTCCACCATATTCCACTTCGGTCATATCGTCGCGGAGCTTAGCGAAGCCTGCGCCGGAGAAGTCATATCGTCGCGGAGCTTAGGCGAAGCCCTGCGCCGGTGGAGCATCAACATCGCCACCACGCCGTCAGGTTGACGGAACTCATCCCGACACTTTGCTGGATCGGAGTCCGGGATTGTCATCGAGCTGAGCGTGTGTAGAACTCGGAGGTGCCGTGACGTTCGGTGCTTGGATCGGTCGGATCGTGAAGACGTCGACTACATCAACGCGTTGTTATAACGCTTCGCCACGGTCTCACGAGGGTACGTGGACGGACACTCTCCCCTCTCGTTGCTATGCCATCACCATGGTCTTGCGTGTTCGTAGGAAATTTTTTGAAATTACTACGTTCCCCAACAATAACCAATAGCGGAACCTGGATGCCCATATTGGTTCCTACATATTCTACGAAGATCTTTATCGGTCAAACCGCATAACGACATACGTTGTTCCCTTTGTCATCGGTATGTTACTTACCCGAGATTCGATCGTCGGTATCCAATACCTAGTTCAATCTCGTTACCGGTAAGTCTCTTTACTCGTTCCGTAATACATCATCTCACAACTAACTCATTAGTTGTAATGCTTGCAAGGCTTATGTGATGTGTATTACCGAGAAGGCCCAGAGATACCTCTCCGACAATCGGAGTGACAAAACCTAATCTCAAATACGCCAACCCAACAAGTACCTTTGGAGACACCTGTAGTACTCCTTTATAATCACCCATTACGTTGTGACGTTTGGTAGTACCAAAGTGTTCCTCCGTAAACGGAGTTGCATAATCTCATAGTTACAGGAACATGTATAGGTCATGAAGAAAGCATTAGCAATATACTAAACGATCAAGTGCTAAGCTAACGGAATGGGTCATGTCAATCACATCATTCTCCTAATGAGGTGATCCCATTAATCAAATGACAACACATGTCTATGGTTAGGAAACACAACCATCTTTGATTAATGAGCTAGTCTAGTAGAGGCATACTAGTGACTATCTGTTTGTCTATGTATTCACACATGTATTATGTTTCGGTTAATACAATTCTAGCATGAATAATAAACATTTATCATGGTATAAGGAAATAAATAATAACTTTATTATTGCCTCTAGGGCATATTTCCTTCAGTCTCCCACTTGCACTAGAGTCAATAATCTAGTTCACATCGCCATGTGATTTAACATCAATAGTTCACATCTATATGTGGTTAACACCCATAGTTCACATCGACATGTGACCAACACCCAAAGGGTTTACTAGAGTC
The DNA here is from genome assembly GCA_021605205.1 of Aegilops longissima. Taxonomy (NCBI): domain Eukaryota; kingdom Viridiplantae; phylum Streptophyta; class Magnoliopsida; order Poales; family Poaceae; genus Aegilops; species Aegilops longissima. The sequence continues at coordinate 24,763,871 of CM038682.1, forward strand.
AGTAATCTAGTTCACATTGCTATGTGATTAACACCCAAAGAGTACTATGGTGTGATCATGTTTTGCTTGTGAGATAATTTTAGTCAACGGTGCATCACATTCAGAGCCGTAAGTATTTTGCAAATTTCTATGTCTACAATGCTCGCACGGAGCTACTCTAGCTAATTGCTCCCACTTTCAATATGTATCCAGATTGAGACTCGAGTCATCTAGATTAGTGTTTAAAACTTGCATCGACGTAACCCTTTACGCATTTAACCTTTTTTCACTTCCATAATCGAGAAACATATCCTTATTCTACTAAGGATAATTTTGACCGCTGTCCATTGATCTACTCCTAGATCACTATTTTACTCCTTGCCAAGCTTAGTGGTAGGGTATGCAATAGATCTGGTACACAGCATGACATACTTTATAGAACCTATGGTGATGCATAGGGAATGACTTTCATTCTCTTTCTATCTTCTACCGTGGTCGGGTTTTGAGTCTTACTCAATCTCACACCTTGTAACACAGGCAAGAACTCTTTCTTTGACTGTTCCATTTTGAACTACTTCAAAATCTTGTCAAGGTATGTATTCATTGAAAAACTTATCAAGCGTCTTTGATCTATCTCTATAGATCTTGATGCTCAGTATGTAAGCAGCTTCACCGAGGTCCTTCTTTGAAAAACTCCTTTCAAAAACTCCTTTATGCTTTGCAGAATAATTCTACATTATTTCCGATCAACGATATGTCATTCACATATACTTATCGAAATGCTGTAGTGCTCCCACTCACTTTCTTGTAAATCTGAAGCTTCTCCAAAAGTCTGTATAAAACCATATGCTTTGATCACACTATCAGAGCGTTTATTCCAACTCCGAGATGCTTGCACCAGTCCATAGATGGATCGCTGGAGCTTGCGCATTTTGTTAGCTCCTTTAGGATTGACAAAACCTTCTTGCTGCATCATATACAACTCTTCTTTAATAAATCCATTAAAGAATGTAGTTTTTACATCCATTTGCCAGATTTCATAAAATGTGGCAATTGCTAACATGATTCGGACAGACTTAAGCATCGCTACAGTTGAGAAAATCTCATTGTAGTCAACACCTTGAACTTGTCGAAAACCTTTTTGTGACAAGTCGGGCTTTGTAGATAGTAATGCTACTATCAGCATCTGTCTTCCTCTTGAAGATCCATTTATATAATATGGCTTGCCGATCATCGGGCAACTCCATCAAAGTCCACACTTTGTTCTCATATATGGATCCCATCTCAGATTTCATGGTCTCAAACCATTTCGCGGAATCTGGGCTCATCATCGCTTCCTCATAGTTCGTAGGTTCATCATGGTCTAGTAACATGACTTCCGAACATGATTACCGCACCACTCAGTGCGGATCTTACTCTGGAAGACCTACGAGGTTTGGTAGCAACTTGATCTGAAGTTTCATGATCATCATCATTAACTTCCTCACTAATTGGTGTAGGAATCACCGGAACTGATTTCTGTGATGAACTACTTTCCAATTCGGGAGAAGGTACAAATTACCTTATCAAGCTCTTACTTTCCTCCCACTCACTTCTTTCGAGAGAAACTTCTTCTCTAGAAAGGATCCACCTTAGCAACGAATAACTTGCCTTCGGATCTGTGATAGAAGGTGTACCCAATAGTTGCCTTTGGGTATTCTATGAAGACGCACTTCTCCGATTTGGGTTCGAGCTTATCAGGTGAAACCTTTTTCACATAAGCATCACAACTCCAAACTTTAAGAAACGACAGCTTAGGTTTACTGTTAAACCATAGTTCATACGGTGTCGTCTCAACGGATTTAGATGGTGCCCTATTAAACGTGAATGCAGCTGTCTCTAATGCATAACCCCAAAACGATATTGGTAAATCGGTAAGAGACATCACTGATCGCACCATATCAAAATAAAGTACGGTTATGACGTTCGGACACACCATTACGTTATGGTGTTCCATGTGGCGTGAGCTGTGAAACTATTCCACATTGTTTTATATGAAGGCCAAACTCGTAACTCAAATATTCTCCTCCACGATCAGATCGTAGAAACTTTTATTTTCTTATTACGATGATTCTCCACTTCACTCTGAATTTATTTGAACTTTTCAAATGTTTCAGACTTGTGCTTCATTAAGTAGATATACTCATATCTGCTCAAATCATCTTGTGAAGGTCAGAAAATAACGATACTTGCTGTGAGCTTTAACACTCATCGGACCGCATACATCAGTATGTATTATTTCCAATAAGTTATTTGCTCGCTCCATTGTTCCGGAGAACAGAGTCTTTAGTCATCTTGCCCATAAGGCATGGTTTGCAAGCATCAAGTGATTCATAATCAAGTGATTCCAAAATCCCATCAGCATGGAGTTTCTTCATGCGCTTTATACCAATATGACCTAAACGGCAGTGCCACAAATAAGTTGCACTATCATTATTAACTTTGCATCTTTTGGCATCAATATTATGAATATGTGTATTACTACGATCGAGATCCAACAAACTATTTTTATTGGGTGTATGACCATTGAAGGTTTTATTCATTTAAACAGAACAACAATTATTCTTTGACTTTAAATGAATAACCTGTTTTGAAATAAACATGATCAAATCATACGCAAACACCAAATAACATTTATTTAGGTTTAACACTAATCCCGAAAGTATAGGGAGTGTGCGATGATGATCATATCAATCTTGGAACTACTTCCAACACTCATCGTCACTTCCCTTCAACTAGTTTCGTTCATTACGCAACTCCGTTTGAGTTACTACTCTTAGCAACTGAACCAGTATCAAATACCGAGGGGTTGCTATGAACACTAGTAAAATATACATCAATAATCTGTATATCAAATATACCTTTGTTCACTTTGCCATCCTTCTTATCCGCCAAACACTTGGGGTAGTTCTGCTTCCAGTGACCAATTCCATTGTAGCAAAAGCACTTAGTCTCAGGCTTAGGTCCAGACTTGGGCTTCTTCACTCGAGCAGCAACTTGCTTGCCGTTCTTCTTGAAGTTCCCCTTCTTCCTTTGCCCTTTTCCTTGAGACTAGTGGGATTGTCAACCATCAACACTTGATGTTTTTCTTGATTTCTACCTTCACGATTTTAGCATCGCGAAGAGCTTGGGAATTATTTTCGTCATCCCTTGCATACTATAGTTCATCACGAAGTTCTAGTAACTTAGTGATGGTGACTAGAGAATTCTTTCAATCACTATCTTATCTGGAAGATTAACTTCCACTTGATTCAAGCGATTGAAGTACCCAGACAATCTGAGCACATGCTCACTAGTTGAGCGATTCTCCTCCATCTTTTAGCTATAGAACTTGTTGGAGAGTTCATATCTCTCAACTCGGGTATTTGCTTGAAATATTAACTTCAACTCCTGGAACATCTCATATGGTCCATGACGTTCAAAACGTCTTTGAAGTCCCGATTCTAAGCCGTTAAGTATGGTGCACTAAACTATCAAGTAGTCATCATATTGAGCTAGCCAAACGTTCATAACGCCCGCATATGCTCCTGGAATAGGTCTGTCACCTAGCGGTGCATTAAGGACATAATTCTTACGTGCAGCAATGAGGATAAACCTCAGATCACGGATCTAATCCGCATCATTGCTACTAACATTTTCAACATAATTTTCTCTAGGAACATATCAAAACAAACATATAAAAGCATAGGGAAGCAACAACGCGAGCTATTGATCTACAACATAATTTGCAAAATACTACAGGACTAAGTTCACGATAAATTTAAGTTCAATTAATCATATTATTTAAGAACTCCCACTTAGACTGACATCTCTCTAGTCATCTTAAGTGATTACGTGATCCAAATCAACTAAACCATGTCCGATCATCACGTGAGATGGAGTAGTTTCAATGGTGAACATCACTATGTTGATCATATCTACTATATGATTCACGCTCGACCTTTCGGTCTCCGTGTTCCGAGGCCATATCTGTTATATGCTAGGCTCGTCAAGTTTAACCTGAGTATTCCACGTGCGCAACTGTTTTTGCACCCGTTGTAGATGGACGTAGAACTTATCACACCCGATCATCACGTGGTGTCTGGGTACTACGAACTTTGGCAACGGTGCATACTCAGGGAGAACACGTCTTGATAATTTTTAGTGAGAGATCATCTTATAATGCTACCGTCAATCTAAGCAAGATAAGATGCATAAAGGATAAACATCACATGCAATCAATATAAGTGATATGATATGGCCATCATCATCTTGTGCTTGTGATCTCCATCTCCGAAGCACCGTCGTGATCACCATCGTCACCGGCGCGACACCTTGATCTCCATCGTAGCATCGTTGTCGTCTCGCCAACTATTGCTTCTACGACTATCGCTACTGCTTAGTGATAAAGTAAAGCAATTACATGGCGTTTGCATTTCATACAATAAAGCGACAACCATATGGCTCCTGCCAGTTGCCGATAACTCGGTTACAAAACATGATCATCTCATACAATAAAATATAGCATCACGTCTTGACCACATCACATCACAACATGCCCTGCAAAAACAAGTTAGACGTCCTCTACTTTGTTGTTGCAAGTTTTTACATGGCTGCTACGGGCTGAGCAAGAACCGTTCTTACCTACGCATCAAAACCACAACGATAGTTTGTCAAGTTGGTGCTGTTTTAACCTTCGCAAGGACCGGGCGTAGCCACACTCGGTTCAACTAAAGTGAGAGAGACAGACACCCGCCGGTCACCTTTAAGCAACGAGTGCTCGAAGCGGTGAAACCAGTCTCGCGTAAGCGTACGCGTAATGTCGGTCCGGGCCGCTTCATCTCACAATACCGCCGAACAAAAGTATGACATGCTGGTAAGCAGTATGACTTATATCGCCCACAACTCACTTGTGTTCTACTCGTGCATATGACATCAACGCATAAAACCAGGCTCGGATGCCACTGTTGGGGAACGTAGTAATTTCAAAAATTTCCTACGCACACGCAAGACCATGGTGATGGCATAGCAACGAGAGGGGAGAGTGTCCGTCCACGTACCCTCGTAGACCGAAAGCGGAAGCGTTATAACAACGCGGTTGATGTAGTCGTACGTCTTCACGATCCGACCGATCCAAGCACCGAACGTACGGCACCTCCGTGTTCAGCACACGTTCAGCTCGATGGCGATCCCGGGCTCCGATCCAGCAAAGCGTCGGGATGAGTTCCACAAGACGACGGCGTGGTGATGATGATGATGCTCCACCGACGCAGGGCTTCGCCTAAGCTCCGCGACGATATGACTTCACCGACGCAGGGCTTCGCCTAAGCTCCGCGACGATATGACCGAAGTGGAATATGGTGGAGGGGGCACCGACACGGCTAAGGAACGATCCGTAGATCAACTTGTGTGTTGGGGTGCCCCCTGCCCCATATATAAAGGAGCAAGGAGGAGGTGGCGGCCAAGGAGGAGGCGCGCAGGGGGGAGTCCTACTCCCACGGGAGTAGGACTCCTCCTTTCCTAGTAGGAGTAGGAGAGAAGGAAGGGAAGGGAAGAAGGGGTGCGGCCCCTCCCTAGTCCAATTCGGACTAGGCCTTGGGGCGCGGCCTGCCCTAGGCAGCCCTCTCTCTTTCCGCAGGGCCCAATAAGGCCCAATACTTCTCCCGGCGAATTCCCGTAACTCTCCGGTACTCGAAAAATACCTGAATCATTCGAACCTTTCCGAACTCCGAATATAGTCGTCCAATATATCGATCTTTACGTCTCGACCGTTTGAGACTCCTCGTCATGTCCCCGATCTCATCCGGGACTCGAACTCCTTCGGTACATCAAAACTCATAAACTCATAATATAAGCATCATCGAAACCTTAAGCGTGCGGACCCTACGGGTTCGAGAACTATGTAGACATGACCTAGAACTATTCTTGGTCAATAACCAATAGCGGAACCTGGATGCCCATATTGGTTCCTACATATTCTCTGAAGATCTTTATCGGTCAAACCGCATAACGACATACGTTGTTCCCTTTGTCATCGGTATGTTACTTACCCGAGATTCGATCGTCGGTATCCAATACCTAGTTCAATCTCGTTACGGTAAGTCTCTTTACTCGTTCCGTAATACATCATCTCACAACTAACTCATTAGTTGTAATGCTTGCAAGGCTTATGTGATGTGTATTACCGAGAAGGCCCAGAGATACCTCTCCCACAATCGGAGTGACAAAACCTAATCTCAAATACGCCAACCCAACAAGTACCTTTGGAGACACCTGTAGTACTCCTTTATAATCACCCGATACGTTGTGACGTTTGGTAGTACCAAAGTGTTCCTCCGTAAACGGAGTTGCATAATCTCATAGTTACAGGAACATGTATAGGTCATGAAGAAAGCATTAGCAATATACTAAACGATCAAGTGCTAAGCTAACGGAATGGGTCATGTCAATCACATCATTCTCCTAATGAGGTGATCCCATTAATCAAATGACAACACATGTCTATGGTTAGGAAACACAACCATCTTTGATTAATGAGCTAGTCTAGTAGAGGCATACTAGTGACTATCTGTTTGTCTATGTATTCACACATGTATTATGTTTCCGGTTAATACAATTCTAGCATGAATAATAAACATTTATCATGGTATAAGGAAATAAATAATAAATTTATTATTGCCTCTAGGGCATATTTCCTTCAGTCCCTGTTAAGACGCTGTCGAGACCGAAGAATCCACCCATATGCACTTGTGCAACCTGTGCCGAAGGAGGAGAATACCGTAGAACTCCACAGGGGGTATGAACCCGGCCAAGGTAGTGAAGTGGCTAACGAGATTGTTTTATCCGGGTCACAGCCACAAGATGTGGATGCTAGCCAACCCGAGAAAGAGTCGGACTCACGCCACACAATGTTTGTGGTCCCGATCATTGGGCGAGTAGCCATCGATAATATTAGCTGGTTCAGTTTTTCTTGATGGGGATGAGGAAGGGGATGAAATGCGAGGGTGATGGAGGAAGAGGACGAGGATGGATTGGTGGAGGAACTGGATTCTGAAAATTCGAGGATGAAGTTGAGGTACCGATTCCTTCGCATGGGAGCAGGACATATCCACCGCCTTACGGTGAACGATGGCCATGAGACTCCATGGCAGTATAATCTGAACCAAGTACAAATAGGGGCTATGTTTGATACAAAGAAAAATTGAAGTATGCGGTGATAAAGTGGGCTATGTCTCACGCAGAGGGTTTTCAAGACACACATATCAAGTCCAACAAACTATACTTTGTGAAATGTGTTGAAAAAGGTTGTCGGGGAAGGTGCAGGCACGCGTCAAGCACGACATCCACTGGGTTGTCACCATTGTCATCCCACATAATTGTGTGAGGAAGAACCTGCTGGTGAAGCATCCGAACCTGATTTCAAGTCTCATTTGCAACTCATGTATACCGAGATAGTAGAGAAGAAAGATATGGAAGCAAAACACATCCAGACAGCGGTGAAGGTCGATGGAAGTATGTCATTCCTTATGGGAAGGCTTGGAGGGCTAAGCAGAAGGCAATGGAGGAAAGGTTTGGGACGTTCTTGACTCATATGATAATGTTGTCCGTCTCTGGGCATCTTGAAGGAGAGGAATCCGGCACTTATGTGAACGTACAACACATGAGGTTCTTTGAGTATACCAGATTTCAAGGTGTTGAAACGAGTGTTCTTCTCTTTTGGTATGTGTATCGAAGCTTTCCGGCATTGTCCTCCTGTTCTGTTTGTGGATGGTACATTCCTGACCGGTCAGTATAGAGGGCAAATCCTGACTGCTATTGGTGTGGACGGGAACAATCAAATCATCCCACTTGCCATGGCATTTGTGGAGGGTGAGAACTTTCTCAGCTGGGTATGGTTCTTCCGCCAAGTGAAAATTGCCATCGTGAAGGACCGACCAAACTGTTGGAAATATGCCCTAGAGGCAATAATAAAAGCATTATTATTATATTTCCTTATTCATGATAATTGTCTTTATTCGTGCTATAATTGTGTTAACCGGAAATCGTAATACATGTGTGAATAACAGACAACAACATGTCCCTAGTGAGCCTCTAGTTGACTAGCTCGTTGATCGACAGATAGTCATGGTTTCCTGACTATGGACATTGGATGTCATCGATGACGGGATCACATCATTAGGAGAATGATGTGATGGACAAGACCCAATCCTAAAACATAGCATAAGATCGCATAGTTCGTTTGCTAGAGTTTTCCAATGTCAAGTATCCTTTCCTTAGACCATGAGATCGTGTAACTCCCAGATACCGTAGGAGTGCTTTGGGTATGCCAAACGTCACAACGAATCGGGTGACTATAAAGGTATGCTACGGGTATCTCCGAAAGTGTCATTGGGTTGACATGGATCGAGGCGGGATTTGTCACTCCGCTTGACGGAGAGGTATCACCGGCCCTCTCGGTAATGCATCATCACAATGAGCTCAATGTGATCAAGTGTTTGATCACGGGATCATGCATTACGGTAACGAGAAAAGTGACTTGCGTGCGAGATTGAACGAGGTATTGGTATACCGACGATCGAATCTCGGCAAGTAAAATACCGATTGACAAAGGGAATCGTATACGGGATTAATTGAATCCTTGACATCGTGGTTCATCCGATGAGATCATCATGGAGCATGTAGGAGCCAACATGGGTATCCAGATCCGCTGTTGGTTATTGCCCGAGAGCCGTCTCGGTCATGTTCGCATGTCTCCCGAACCCGTAGGGTCTACACACTTAAGGTTGATGCGCTAGGGTTATAGGAATATGTATGTGCAGTAACCCGAATGTTGTTGAGTCCGGATGAGATCCCGGACGTCACGAGGAGTTCGGAATGGTCCGGAGGTAAAGAATTATATATAGGAAGTGCTGTTTCGCCATCGGGACAAGTTTGGTGATATCGGTATTGTCTGGGACCACCGGAGGGGTCCCGGGTCCACCAAGTGGGGCCACCAGCCCGAGGGGCCACATGGGCCCTAGGTGGTGCGCCTAGGCCCACATGGGCCAGGGAACCAGCCCCAAGGGGCCCATGCGCCTAGGGTTTAAGGAGGAAGAGTCCATGAGGGGAAGGCACCTCAGAGGTGCCTTGGGAGGTGGACACCTCCCTCTCTTGGCCGCACCCTCCCTTGGAGGAGGGGCAAGGCTGCGCCCTCCCCTCCTTGGCACCTATATAAAGGGGGAGGGAGGGGCAGCAGCACCTTGCCCTGGACGCCCCCTCTCCTCTCCAACACATCCTCCTCCTCCGTAGTGCACGGTGAAGCCCTGCCGAGTCTTGCAAGTTCCACCATCACCACGCCGTCGTGCTGCTGCTGGAGCCATCTTCCTCAAACTCTCCTTCACCTTGCTGGATCAAGAAGAAGGAGACGTTACGCTGACCGTACGTGTGTTGAACGCGGAGGTGCCGTCCGTTCGGCACTAGATCATCGGTGAATTGGATCGCGGCAAGTACGACTACCTCATCCACGTTCACTCCGACGCTTCCGTTGCGATCTACAAAGTGGTATGTAGATGCTATCCAATCTGAATACTCGTTGCTAGATGAACTCATAGATGGATCTTGGTGAAACCGTAGGAAAAATTTTAATTTTCTGCAACGTTCCCCAACAGTGGCATCATGAGCTAGGTCTATGCATAGTTCTTCTTGTGCGAGTAGAACACAATTTGTTGTGGGCGTAGATGTTGTCAATTCTTCTTGCCGTTACTAGTCAATCTTGATTCAGCGGTATTGTGGGATGAAGCGCCCGGACCAACCTTACGTGACGCTTACGTGAGACCGGTTCCACCGACTAACATGCACTAGTTGCATAAGGTGGCTGGCGGGTGTCTGTCTCTCCTATTTTAGTTGGATCGGATTCGATGAACAGGGTCCTTATGAAGGGTAAATAGAGATTGACAAATCACGTTGTGGTTTGAACGTAGGTAAGAAAACGTTCTTGCTAGAACCCTAATTCAGCCACGTAAAACTTGCAACAACAATTAGAGGACGTCTAACTTGTTTTTGCAGCAAGTGCTTTGTGATATGATATGGCCAAAGTTGTGATGTATGATCTATATGTGATGTATGAGATGTTCATGCTATTGTAATAGGAATCACGACTTGCATGTCGATGAGTATGACAACCGGCAGGAGCCATAGGAGTTGTCTTTATTTTTGTATGACCTGCGTGTCATTGAGAATCGCCATGTAAATTACTTTACTTTATTGCTAAACGCGTTAGCCATAGTAGTAGAAGTAATAGTTGGCGAGCAACTTCATGGAGACACGATGATGAAGATCATGATGATGAGGATCATGGTGTCAAGCCGGTGACAAGATGATCATGGAGCCCCAAGATGGAGATCAAAGGAGCTATGTGATATTGGCCATATCATGTCACGTTTATTATTTGATTGCATGTGATGTTTATCATGTTTTGCATCTTGTTTACTTAGAACGACGGTAGTAAATAAGATGATCCCTCATAATAATTTCAAGAAAGTGTTCACCCTAACTGTGCACCGTTGCTAAGGTCCGTCGTTCCGAAGCACCACGTGATGATCGGGTGTGATAGGTCCTTACGTTCGCATACAACGGGTGTAAGACAGATTTACACACGCAAAACACTTAGGTTGACTTGACGAGCCTAGCATGTACAGACATGGCCTCGGAACACAGAAGACCGAAAGGTCGAGCATGAGTCGTATAGAAGATACGATCAACATGAAGATGTTCACCGATGTTGACTAGTCCGTCTCACGTGATGATCGGACACGGCCTAGCTGACTCGGATCATGTAATACTTAGATGACTAGTAGAGGATGTCTATCTAAGTGGGAGTTCATTAAATTTGATTAAATGAACTTTATTATCATGAACTTAGTCTAAATATTTACAATGTGTCTTGTAGATCAAATGGCCAACGTAGTCCTCAACTTCAACGCGTTCCTAGAAAACCAAGCTGAAAGGCGATGGTAGCAACTATACGGACTGGGTCCGAACCCGAGATTATCCTCATAGCTGCCAAGAAAGATTATGTCCTAAGAGCACCGCTGGGTGACGCACCTATTCTCCTGCAGAACAAGGCGTTATGAGCGCTTGGCAGTCACGCTGCGATGATTACTCCCTCGTTCGATGCGGCATGCTTTACAGCTTAGAGCCGGGACTCCAAAAGCGTTTTGAGAGACATGGAGCATATGAGATGTTGAAGAGCTGAAAATGGTTTTCCAAGCTCATGCCCGGTCGAGAGATATGAAGTCTCCGACAAATTCTTTAGCTGTAAGATGGAGGAAAATGGCTCTGTCGGTGAGCACATACTCAAAATGTCCAGGTTGCACAACCGCTTGACTCAAGCTGGAAGTTAATCTCCGGATGAAGCGGTCATTGACAGAATCCTCCGATCGCTTCCACCTAGCTACAAGAGCTTTGTGATGAACTACAATATGTAGGGGATGGTAAAGACCATTCCTGAAGTATATGCTATGCTGAAATCAGCAGAGGTAGAAATCAAGAAGGAGCATCAAGTGTTGATGGTGAATAAAACCACTAAGTTCAAGAAGGGCAAGGGTAAAAAGAACTTCAAGAAGGACGGCAAGGAAGTTGCCGAGCCCGGTAAGCAAGTTGCCGGGAAGAAGCCAAAGAATGGACCCAAGCCCGAGACTGAGTGTTTTTATTGCAAGGGAAGTGGTCACTGGAAGCGAAACTGCCCCAAATACTTAGCGGACAAGAAGGCCGGCAAAACCAAAGGTATATGTGATATACATGTAATTGATGTGTACCTTACCAGTACTCGTAGTAGCTCTTGGGTATTTGATACCGGTGCAGTTGCTCACATTTGTAACTCAAAGCAGGAGCTGCGGAATAAACGGAGGCTGGCGAAGGGCGAGGTGACGATCTTGGCGTCGGGAATGGTTCCAAGGTCGATGTGATCGCCGTCGCACGCTGCCTCTACATTTACCTACGGGATTAGTTTTAAACCTCAATAATTGTTATTTAGTGCCAAGTTTGAGCATGAACATTGTATCTGGATCTCGCTTAATTCGAGATGGCTACTCATTTAAATCAGAGAATAATGGTTGTTCCATTTATATGAGAGATATGTTTTATGGTCATGCTCCGATGGTTAATGGTTTATTCTTAATGAATCTAAATGCGTGATGATACACATATTCATAGTGTGAGTACCAAAAGAGTTAAAGTTGATAACAATAGTCCCACATATTTGTGGCATTGCCGCCTTGGTCACATAGGTGTCAAACGCATGAAGAAGCTCCATACAGATGGACTTTTAGAGTCTCTTGATTATGAATCATTTGACACGTCACGAACCATGCCTCATGGGTAAAATGACCAAGACTCCGTTCTCGGGAACAATGGGCGAGCAACCAACTTATTGGAAATCATACATACCGATGTATGCGGTCCAATGAGTGTTGAGGCTCATGGAGGCTATCGTTATGTTCTCACCCTCATCGATGACTTGAGTAGATATGGGTATATCTACTTAATGAAACACAAGTCTGAGACCTTTGAAAAGTTCAAGGAATTTCAGAGTGAGGTTGAAAATCAACGTGATAGAAAGATCAAGTTTCTACGATCGGATCGTGGAGGAGAATACTTGAGTCACAATTTGGCACACACTTAAGAAAATGTGGAATAGTTTCACAACTCACGCCGCTGGAACACCTCAGCGTAATGGTGTGTCCGAACGTCGAATCGCACTCTATTAGATATGGTGCGATCTATGATGTCTCTTACCGACTTACCGCTATCTTTTGGGGCTATGCTTTAGAGACCGCCGCATTCACTTTAAATAGGGCTCCGTCGAAATCCGTTGAGACGACACCGTATGAATTATGGTTTGGGAAGAAACCTAAGCTGTCGTTTCTAAAAGTTTGGGGATGCGATGCTTATGTGAAGAAACTTCAACCTGAAAAGCTCGAACCCAAGTCGGAAAATGCGTCTTCATAGGATACCCTAAAGAAACTGTTGGGTATACCTTCTACCTCAGATCCGAAGGCAAGATCTTTGTTGCCAAGAATGGATCCTTTCTAGAGAAAGAGTTTCTCTCGAAAGAAGTAAGTGGGAGGAAAGTAGAACTTGATGAAGTGTTACCTCTTGAACCGGAAAATGGCGAAACTCAAGAAAAGCGTTTACGAGGTGCCTGCACCGACTAGAGAGGAAATTAATGATGATGATCAAGATGCTTCGATCAAGCTCCTACTGAAATTGAAGGTCAACAAGGACACGTTCCGCACTGAGTGGTACGGCAACCCTGTCTTGGAAATCATGTTGTTAGACAACGGTGAACCTTGAACTATGAGGAAGCAATGGCGGGCCCGGATTCGACAAATGGCTGGAAGCCATGAAACCGAGATAGGATCCATGTATGAAAACAAAGTATGGACTTTGGTGACTTTCCGTTGAGCGGCGAGCCATAGAAAATAAATGGATCTTTAAGAAGAAGACAGACGCGGATGGTAATGTGACCATCTATAAAGCTCGGCTTGTCGCTAAGGGTTATCGACAAGTTCAAGGGGTTGACTACGATGAGACTTTCTCACGGTAGCGAAGCTAAAGTCCGTCAGAATCATGTTAGCAATTGCCGCATACTATGATTATGAGATATGGCAAATGGACGTCAAAACGGCATTCCTTAATGGTTTCCTTAAGGAAGAATTGTATATGATGCAGCCAGAAGGTTTTGTCGATCCTAAGAATCTTGACAAGGTGTGCAAGCTCAACGCTCGATTTATGGGCTGGTGCAAGCATCTCGGAGTTGGAACATTCGCTTTGATGAGATGATCAAAGCGTTTGGTTTACACAGACTTATGGAGAAGCCTGTGTTTACAAGAAAGTGAGTGGGAGCTCAGTAGCATTTCTCATATTATATGTAGACGACATACTTTTGATGGGAAATGATATAGAACTCTTGGACAGCATCAAGGCCTACTTGAATAAGAGTTTTTCAATGAAGGACCTTGGAGAAGCTGCTTATATATTAGGCATCAAGATCTATAGAGATAGATCGAGACGCCTCATAGGTCTTTCACAAAGCACATACCTTGATAAGATATTGAAGAAGTTCAATATGGATCAATCTAAGAAGGGGTTCTTACCTGTATTACAAGGTGTGAAATTGAGCTCAGCTCAATGTCCGACCACGGCAGAAGATATAGAAGAGATGAGTGTCATCCCCTATGCCTCAGCCATAGGTTCTATTATGTATGCCATGCTGTGTACCAGACCTGATGTAAACCTTGCCGTAAGTTTGGTAGGAAGGTACCAAAGTAATCCCGGCAAGGAACACTGGACAGCGGTCAAGAATATCCTGAAGTACCTGAAAAGGACTAAGGAAATGTTTCTCGTTTATGGAGGTGACGAAGAGCTCGTCGTAAAAGGTTACGTCGACGCTAGCTTCGACACGATCTGATGACTCTAAGTCACAAACCGGATCGTGTATATTTTGAATGGTGGGGCGATGGCTGGTGCAGTTGCAAGCAAAGCGTCGTGGCGGGATCTACATGTGAAGCGGAGTACATGGCAGCCTCGGAGGCAGCACATGAAGCAATTTGGGTGAAGGAGTTCATCACCGACCTCGAGTCATACCCAATGCGTCGGGGCCAATCAAGCTCTTCTGTGACAACTTTGGAGCTATTGCACTTGCAAAGGAGCCCAGGTTTCACAAGAAGACTAGGCACATCAAGCGTCGCTTCAACTCCATTCGTGAAAATGTTCAAGATGGAGACATAGAAATTTGTAAAGTGCACACGGATCTGAATGTCGCAGATCCGTTGACTAAACCTCTCCCTAAGGCAAAACATGATCAGCATCAGAACTCTATGGGTGTTCGATTCATCACAATGTAACTAGATTATTGACTCTAGTGCAAGTGGGAGACTGTTGGAAATATGCCCTAGAGGCAATAATAAAAGCATTATTATTATATTTCCTTATTCATGATAATTGTCTTTATTCGTGCTATAATTGTGTTAACCGGAAATCGTAATACATGTGTGAATAACAGACAACAACATGTCCCTAGTGAGCCATTGACTAGCTCGTTGATCGACAGATAGTCATGGTTTCCTGACTATGGACATTGGATGTCATCGATGACGGGATCACATCATTAGGAGAATGATGTGATGGACAAGACCCAATCCTAAAACATAGCATAAGATCGCATAGTTCGTTTGCTAGAGTTTTCCAATGTCAAGTATCCTTTCCTTAGACCATGAGATCGTGTAACTCCGGATACCGTAGGAGTGCTTTGGGTATGCCAAGCGTCACAACGTAATCGGGTGACTATAAAGGTATGCTACGGGTATCTCCGAAAGTGTCATTGGGTTGACATGGATCGAGACTGGGATTTGTCACTCCGCTTGACGGAGAGGTATCACCGGGCCCTCTCGGTAATGCATCATCACAATGAGCTCAATGTGATCAAAGTGTTTGATCACGGGATCATGCATTACGGTAACGAGAAAAGTGACTTGCCGGTAACGAGATTGAACGAGGTATTGGTATACCGACGATCGAATCTCGGGCAAGTAAAATACCGATTGACAAAGGGAATCGTATACGGGATTAATTGAATCCTTGACATCGTGGTTCATCCGATGAGATCATCGTGGAGCATGTGGGAGCCAACATGGGTATCCAGATCCCGCTGTTGGTTATTGCCCGAGAGCCGTCTCGGTCATGTTCGCATGTCTCCCGAACCCGTAGGGTCTACACATAAGGTTGATAGCGCTAGGGTTATAGGAATATGTATGTGCAGTAACCGAATGTTGTTGAGTCCGGATGAGATCCCGGACGTCACGAGGAGTTCGGAATGGTCCGGAGGTAAAGAATTATATATAGGAAGTGCTGTTTGACCATCGGGACAAGTTTGGTGATATCGGTATTGTCTGGGACCACCGGAGGGGTCCTGGGTCCACCAAGTGGGGCCACCAGCCGAAGGGGCCACATGGGCCCTAGGTGGTGCGCCTAGGCCCACATGGGCCAAGGGAACCAGCCCCAAGGGGCCCATGCGCCTAGGGTTTAAGGAGGAAGAGTCCATGAGGGGAAGGCACCTCAGAGGTGCCTTGGGAGGTGGACACCTCCCCTCTTGGCCGCACCCTCCCTTGGAGGAGGGGCAAGGCTGCGCCTCCCCTCCTTGGCACCTATATAAAGGGGGGAGGAGGGGCAGCAGCACCTTTGCCCTGGACGCCTCCTCTCCCTCTCCAACACATCCTCCTCCTCCGTAGTGCACGGCGAAGCCCTGCCGAGATCTTGCAAGTTCCACCATCACCACGCCGTCGTGCTGCTGCTGGAGCCATCTTCCTCAAACTCTCCTTCACCTTGCTGGATCAAGAAGAAGGAGGCGTTACGCTGACCGTCACGTGTGTTGAACGCGGAGGTGCCGTCCGTTCGCACTAGATCATCGGTGAATTGGATCGCGGCAAGTCGACTACCTCATCCACGTTCACTCCGGCGCTTCCGTTGCGATCTACAAAGTGGTATGTAGATGCTATCCAATCTGAATACTCGTTGCTAGATGAACTCATAGATGGATCTTGGTGAAACCGTAGGAAAAATTTTAATTTTCTGCAACGTTCCCCAACAGTGGCATCATGAGCTAGGTCTATGCATAGTTCTTCTTGTCTTGAGTAGAACACAATTTGTTGTGGGCGTAGATGTTGTCAATTCTTCTTGCCGTTACTAGTCAATCTTGATTCAGCGGTATTGTGGGATGAAGCGGCCGGACCAACCTTACGTGACGCTTACGTGAGACCGGTTCCACCGACTAACATGCACTAGTTGCATAAGGTGGCTGGCGGGTGTCTGTCTCTCCTATTTTAGTTGGATCGGATTCGATGAACAGGGTCCTTATGAAGGGTAAATAGAGATTGACAAATCACGTTGTGGTTTGAGCGTAGGTAAGAAAACGTTCTTGCTAGAACCCTAATTCAGCCACGTAAAACTTGCAACAACAATTAGAGGACGTCTAACTTGTTTTTGCAGCAAGTGCTTTGTGATATGATATGGCCAAAGTTGTGATGTATGATGAATGATCTATATGTGATGTATGAGATGTTCATGCTATTGTAATAGGAATCACGACTTGCATGTCGATGAGTATGACAACCGGCAGGAGCCATAGGAGTTGTCTTTATTTTTGTATGACCTGCGTGTCATTGAGAATCGCCATGTAAATTACTTTACTTTATTGCTAAGCGCGTTAGCCATAGTAGTAGAAGTAATAGTTGGCGAGCAACTTCATGGAGACACGATGATGAAGATCATGATGATGAGGATCATGGTGTCAAGCGGTGACAAGATGATCATGGAGCCCCAAGATGGAGATCAAAGGAGCTATGTGATATTGGCCATATCATGTCACGTTTATTATTTGATTGCATGTGATGTTTATCATGTTTTGCATCTTGTTTACTTAGAACGACGGTAGTAAATAAGATGATCCTCATAATAATTTCAAGAAAGTGTTCACCCTAACGTGCACCGTTGCTAAGGTCCGTCGTTCCGAAGCACCACGTGATGATCGGGTGTGATAGGTCCTTACGTTCGCATACAACGGGTGTAAGACAGATTTACACACGCAAAACACTTAGGTTGACTTGACGAGCCTAGCATGTACAGACATGGCCTCGGAACACAGAAGACCGAAAGGTCGAGCATGAGTCGTATAGAAGATACGATCAACATGAAGATGTTCACCGATGTTGACTAGTCCGTCTCACGTGATGATCGGACACGGCCTAGCTGACTCGGATCATGTAATACTTAGATGACTAGTAGAGGGATGTCTATCTAAGTGGGAGTTCATTAAATTTGATTAAATGAACTTTATTATCATGAACTTAGTCTAAATATTTACAATGTGTCTTGTAGATCAAATGGCCAACGTAGTCCTCAACTTCAACGCGTTCCTAGAAAACCAAGCTGAAAGGCGATGGTAGCAACTATACGGACTGGGTCCGGAACCGAGATTATCCTCATAGCTGCCAAGAAAGATTATGTCCTAAGAGCACCGCTGGGTGGCGCACCTATTCTCCCTGCAGAACAAGGCGTTATGAGCGCTTGGCGATCACGCTGCGATGATTACTCCCTCGTTCAGGCGGCATGCTTTACAGCTTAGAGCCGGGACTCCAAAAGCGTTTTGAGAGACATGGAGCATATGAGATGTTGAAGAGCTGAAAATGGTTTTCCAAGCTCATGCCCGGTCGAGAGATATGAAGTCTCCGACAAATTCTTTAGCTGTAAGATGGAGGAAAATGGCTCTGTCGGTGAGCACATACTCAAAATGTCCAGGTTGCACAACCGCTTGACTCAAGCTGGAAGTTAATCTCCGGATGAAGCGGTCATTGACAGAATCCTCGATCGCTTCCACCTAGCTACAAGAGCTTTGTGATGAACTACAATATGTAGGGGATGGTAAAGACCATTCACGAAGTATATGCTATGCTGAAATCAGCAGAGGTAGAAATCAAGAAGGAGCATCAAGTGTTGATGGTGAATAAAACCACTAAGTTCAAGAAGGGCAAGGGTAAAAGAACTTCAAGAAGGACGGCAAGGAAGTTGCCGAGCCCGTAAGCAAGTTGCGGGAAGAAGCCAAAGAATGGACCCAAGCCCGAGGTGAGTGTTTTTATTGCAAGGAAGTGGTCCTTTGAAGCGAAACTGCCCCAAATACTTAGCGGACAAGAAGGCCGGCAAAACCAAAGGTATATGTGATATACATGTAATTGATGTGTACCTTACCAAGTACTCGTAGTAGCTCTTGGGTATTTGATACGGTGCAGTTGCTCACATTTGTAACTCAAAGCAGGAGCTGCGGAATAAACGGAGGCTGGCGAAGGGCGAGGTGACGATCTTGGCGTCGGGAATGGTTCCAAGGTCGATGTGATCGCCGTCGGCACGCTGCCTCTACATTTACCTACGGGATTAGTTTTAAACCTCAATAATTGTTATTTAGTGCCAAGTTTGAGCATGAACATTGTATCTGGATCTCGCTTAATTGAGATGGCTACTCATTTAAATCAGAGAATAATGGTTGTTCCATTTATATGAGAGATATGTTTTATGGTCATGCTCCGATGGTTAATGGTTTATTCTTAATGAATCTAAATGCGTGATGATACACATATTCATAGTGTGAGTACCAAAAGAGTTAAAGTTGATAACAATAGTCCCACATATTTGTGGCACTTGCCGCCTTGGTCACATAGGTGTCAAACGCATGAAGAAGCTCCATACAGATGGACTTTTAGAGTCTCTTGATTATGAATCATTTGACACGTCGAACCATGCCTCATGGGTAAAATGACCAAGACTCCGTTCTCAGGAACAATGGGCGAGCAACCAACTTATTGGAAATCATACATACCGATGTGTGCGGTCCAATGAGTGTTGAGGCTCATGGAGGCTATCGTTATGTTCTCACCCTCATCGATGACTTGAGTAGATATGGGTATATCTACTTAATGAAACACAAGTCTGAGACCTTTGAAAAGTTCAAGGAATTTCAGAGTGAGGTTGAAAATCAACGTGATAGAAAGATCAAGTTTCTACGATCGATCGTGGAGGAGAATACTTGAGTCACAATTTGGCACACACTTAAGAAAATGTGGAATAGTTTCACAACTCACGCCTACTGGAACACCTCAGCGTAATGGTGTGTCCGAACGTCGAATCGCACTCTATTAGATATGGTGCGATCTATGATGTCTCTTACCGACTTACCGCTATCTTTTGGGGCTATGCTTTAGAGACCGCGCATTCACTTTAAATAGGGCTCCGTCGAAATCCGTTGAGGCGACACCGTATGAATTATGGTTTGGGAAGAAACCTAAGCTATCGTTTCTAAAAGTTTGGGGATGCGATGCTTATGTGAAGAAACTTCAACCTGAAAAGCTCGAACCCAAGTCGGAAAATCGTCTTCATAGGATACCCTAAAGAAACTGTTGGGTATACCTTCTACCTCAGATCCGAAGGCAAGATCTTTGTTGTTAAGAATGGATCCTTTCTAGAGAAAGAGTTTCTCTCGAAAGAAGTAAGTGGGAGGAAAGTAGAACTTGATGAAGTGTTACCTCTTGAACCGGAAAATGGCGAAACTCAAGAAAACGTTTACGAGGTGCCTGCACCGACTAGAGAGGAAATTAATGATGATGATCAAGATGCTTGATCAAGCTCCTACTGAAATTGAAGGTCAACAAGGACACGTTCCGCACTGAGTGGTACGGCAACCCTGTCTTGGAAATCATGTTGTTAGACAACGGTGAACCTTGAACTATGAGGAAGCAATGGCGGCCCGGATTCCGACAAATGGCTGGAAGCCATGAAACCGAGATAGGATCCATGTATGAAAACAAAGTATGGACTTTGGTGACTTTCCCGTTGAGCGGCGAGCCATAGAAAATAAATGGATCTTTAAGAAGAAGATGACGCGGATGGTAATGTGACCATCTATAAAGCTCGGCTTGTCGCTAAGGGTTATCGACAAGTTCAAGGGGTTGACTACGATGAGACTTTCTCACGGTAGCGAAGCTAAAGTCCGTCGAATCATGTTAGCAATTGCCGCATACTATGATTATGAGATATGGCAAATGGACGTCAAAACGGCATTCCTTAATGGTTTCCTTAAGGAAGAATTGTATATGATGCAGCGAGAAGGTTTTGTCGATCCTAAGAATCTTGACAAGGTGTGCAAGCTCCAACGCTCGATTTATGGGCTGGTGCAAGCATCTCGGAGTTGGAACATTCGCTTTGATGAGATGATCAAAGCGTTTAGTTTACAGACTTATGGAGAAGCCTGTGTTTACAAGAAAGTGAGTGGGAGCTCTGTAGCATTTCTCATATTATATGTAGACGACATACTTTTGATGGGAAATGATATAGAACTCTTGGACAACATCAAGGCCTACTTGAATAAGAGTTTTTCAATGAAGGACCTTGGAGAAGCTGCTTATATATTAGGCATCAAGATCTATAGAGATAGATCGAGGCGCCTCATAGGTCTTTCACAAAGCACATACCTTGATAAGATATTGAAGAAGTTCAATATGGATCAATCTAAGAAGGGTTCTTACCTGTATTACAAGGTGTGAAATTGAGCTCAGCTCAATGTCCGACCATGGCAGAAGATATAGAAGAGATGAGTGTCATCCCTATGCCTCAGCCATAGGTTCTATTATGTATGCCATGCTGTGTACCAGACCTGATGTAAACCTTGCCGTAAGTTTGGTAGGAAGGTACCAAAGTAATCCCGCAAGGAACACCGGACAGCGGTCAAGAATATCCTGAAGTACGAAAAGGACTAAGGAAATGTTTCTCGTTTATGGAGGTGACGAAGAGCTCGTCAGTAAAGGTTACGTCGACGCTAGCTTCGACACGATCTGATGACTCTAAGTCACAAACCGGATACGTGTATATTTTGAATGGTGGGGCGTAAGCTGGTGCAGTTGCAAGCAAAGCGTCGTGGCGGGATCTACATGTGAAGCGGAGTACATGGCAGCCTCGGAGGCAGCACATGAAGCAATTTGGGTGAAGGAGTTCATCACCGACCTCGAGTCATACCCAATGCGTCGGGGCCAATCAAGCTCTTCTCGTGACAACTTGGAGCTATTGCACTTGCAAAGGAGCCCAGGTTTCACAAGAAGACTAGGCACATCAAGCGTCGCTTCAACTCCATTCGTGAAAATGTTCAAGATGGAGACATAGAAATTTGTAAAGTGCACACGGATCTGAATGTCGCAGATCCGTTGACTAAACCTCTCCCTAAGGCAAAACATGATCAGCATCAGAACTCTATGGGTGTTCGATTCATCACAATGTAACTAGATTATTGACTCTAGTGCAAGTGGGAGACTGTTGGAAATATGCCCTAGAGGCAATAATAAAAGCATTATTATTATATTTCCTTATTCATGATAATTGTCTTTATTCGTGCTATAATTGTGTTAACCGGAAATCGTAATACATGTGTGAATAACAGACAACAACATGTCCCTAGTGAGCCATTGACTAGCTCGTTGATCGACAGATAGTCATGGTTTCCTGACTATGGACATTGGATGTCATCGATGACGGGATCACATCATTAGGAGAATGATGTGATGGACAAGACCCAATCCTAAAACATAGCATAAGATCGCATAGTTCGTTTGCTAGAGTTTTCCAATGTCAAGTATCCTTTCCTTAGACCATGAGATCGTGTAACTCCCGGATACCGTAGGAGTGCTTTGGGTATGCCAAAGCGTCACAACGAATCGGGTGACTATAAAGGTATGCTACGGGTATCTCCGAAAGTGTCATTGGGTTGACATGGATCGAGATCGGGATTTGTCACTCCGCTTGACGGAGAGGTATCACCGGGCCCTCTCGGTAATGCATCATCACAATGAGCTCAATGTGATCAAGTGTTTGATCACGGGATCATGCATTACGGTAACGAGAAAAGTGACTTGCGGTAACGAGATTGAGCGAGGTATTGGTATACCGACGATCGAATCTCGGGCAAGTAAAATACCGATTGACAAAGGGAATCGATACGGATTAATTGAATCCTTGACATCGTGGTTCATCCGATGAGATCATCGTGGAGCATGTGGGAGCCAACATGGGTATCCAGATCCGCTGTTGGTTATTGCCCGAGAGCCGTCTCGGTCATGTTCGCATGTCTCCGAACCCGTAGGGTCTACACATAAGGTTGATAGCGCTAGGGTTATAGGAATATGTATGTGCAGTAACCGAATGTTGTTGAGTCCGGATGAGATCCCGGACGTCACGAGGAGTTCCGGAATGGTCCGGAGGTAAAGAATTATATATAGGAAGTGCTGTTTGACCATCGGGACAAGTTTGGTGATATCGGTATTGTCTGGGACCACCGGAGGGGTCCGGGGTCCACCAAGTGGGGCCACCAGCCCGAAGGGGCCACATGGGCCCTAGGTGGTGCGCCTAGGCCCACATGGGCCAGGGAACCAGCCCCAAGGGCCCATCGCCTAGGGTTTAAGGAGGAAGAGTCCATGAGGGGAAGGCACCTCCGAGGTGCCTTGGGAGGTGGACACCTCCCCTCTTGGCCGCACCCTCCCTTGGAGGAGGGGGCAGGCTGCGCCTCCCCCTCCTTGGCACCTATATAAAGGGGGAGGGGGGGCAGCAGCACCTTTGCCCTGGACGCCCCCTCTCCCTCTCCAACACATCCTCCTCCTCCGTAGTGCACGGCGAAGCCTGCCGAGATGTTGCAAGTTCCACCATCACCACGCCGTCGTGCTGCTGCTGGAGCCATCTTCCTCAAACTCTCCTTCACCTTGCTGGATCAAGAAGAAGGAGACGTTACGCTGACCGCACGTGTGTTGAACGCGGAGGTGCCGTCTGCTCGGCACTAGATCATCGGTGAATTGGATCGCGGCAAGTACGACTACCTCATCCACGTTCACTCCGACGCTTCGTTGCGATCTACAAAGTGGTATGTAGATGCTATCCAATCTGAATACTCGTTGCTAGATGAACTCATAGATGGATCTTGGTGAAACCGTAGGAAAAATTTTAATTTTCTGAAACGTTCCCCAACACAAACGTGTGTGCCATTCATGACAGACATGCTGGTATATTGAAGGCCGTGAAGACACTTCGTAATCCAACAGATGACGAACGAACACCTTGGAGGGACTTGCAGAGCCGGTGGTGCATGCGCCATCTTGGGGCTAATTTTTTCTCACAGTTCAAGAACAAGCGGTTGATGAACTTGTTCAAAAAATTATGCAAGCAGAGCCAGCAGCGCAAATACGAATTTATTTGGTCAAAACTAGATGAGTTTACTAAGAAGCAGGTCCGTGCGAGGAAGAAAATGGAAGAAGATCAAGTTAAATTAGCAACACTCATCGCGGAGCTAGAGGAGCCAGTAGGTCTTTGTGACTTGCAGGAATTGACCCTCCTAATACTACGAGAAAGAAGGGAAGGGCAATAAAGAATTTTTACGAGTGGATAGAGAAAGAGCCTCCGGTGAATTGGTCTTTGCTGCATGACACACATGGAGCTAGGTATGGCCACATGACAACCAATCTTGCAGAGGTGTATAACTTTGTGCTGAGAGGGAGCGAGCATTGCCACTCACAGCTATTGTGGAGGCTGTATTCCATGGCACTTTGAGATATTTGAGAGAAAGGCACGAGTTAGCACGAAGCATATTGAAGATAATCAGAACACACCTTATTGTAGCCGTGTCATGGAATACATGGCAAAGAAGATAGAGAAAGCAAAGAAGCACTTTGTCGGACTCGTAGGGAATCAAGAAAGGAGGTATGAGGTTCAGCTTCCTACCGATGGTTTTGGTTCTGGAAATGAGGTGAAGACACACGAGGTAAAAATTGGAGCGGAATTTTATCCAACGTGTGAGTGTACATGCAACAAACCGAAGTTGTTGCACCTACCTTGCTCTCATGTGTTGGCTGCCCGTGGCGATTAAGTTGGATGCTATCTCCTTCGTGTCCCCATACTATTTAAAAGAGGCAGTGCTCAACACCGGACAGGCGAGATGACAGGGTTTAGAGTCGTCGGCAATTTCAACAAGGTAAACGACGGTGAGAGAGTATATATCCGCATCCAGACCTTGGCGAACAAGTAGGGGCAGACGGAAGGCCCGTCGCATCCGGAACGATATGGACCAGTCTGAAGCTGGTGGAGCAACCAGGCAATGTTTGTTATGCGCGGCTTATGGGCATAGGATGAAATATTGTCCCGACCTGAACAAAGATGGTGCTTCCGCATCGACGAGTGCTTCCACATCGACGGCTGCGACAACAAGAGGAAGAGGCGGACGTGGTCGTGGCAGTCGAGGCCGAAGGGGCGGACGAGGAAGAAATAACTCACAAGCTATATAATGTGTCAGGACTATGTTTTAATTTGTAATATGTCAGGACTATGTTTTAATTTGTAATATGTCAGGACTATGTTTTAATTTGTAATATGTCAGGACTATGTTTTAATATGTAAATCCTCATGGACTATGTTTTAATTTGTAATATGTCAGGACTATGTTTTAATATGTAAATCCTCATGGACTATGTTTTAGTTCGTACTATGTCAGGACTATGTTTTAATTTGTAATATGTCAGATTTATGTTTTTATTTGCACCTGAGATTTGTTGTTTGAATTGCAGATATGTCTTTGTATCCGTTGCTTAATGGCAACATCGATAGAAAGCACCGGGGCGCCCTATTGGAAGCGGGCGACAACTTAGACGTGTTGGTCACTCGTACCCCAAAGACTAACTGGCTGATACACGATTCATGGGTTGATAGGTATGTGTGCATATAATGGAGTCCATATAATGACTTACTATATTTTACATACTTTTCATAGCCGCTAACAATCTTTTTATTTTGTAGGTTAAGTTGGGCTGGACTTCTACCCTTGGCACGGCTGGTTCAGGGTACATTGGATGAGTGGATTGATGGTCCGGACTTAGATGAGGCAGGTGAACCAGTGCAGTTACACAAGAGGCAAGTGAAACGTTTCTCTTACGACAAGTCACTCCTTACCTGCTTAGTAGATAGATGGAGGCCAGAGACACATACGTTTCACTTTCCATGGGGAGAGATGGCGCCTACTTTACAGGATGTGTCGTACTTGTTGGGATTACCTCTGGCCGGTGCTGTCATAGGCCCCTTAGAGGCAGAATCAGGGTGGCAAACAGCGATGCAGACCCGTTTTTTGGCTGCGGTCCCGACTGCTAGGGCCATAGACAACGATCCTCATGGACCTCTTTTTAGATGGTTGAGCCAGTTTCAGGTAACCATCACGGCCACTTAAACAAATGTTGTTTTTTAGTTGCCCGATTTTCATACAATTATATACGTTTCTATGTAGATTGTCTCGTTAGGACATCCCGATGTTGAGTTGTCGGAGGCACAGATTGACCGGTCCCTAGAGGCATATATTCTTTGGCTGTTCGGCAAGACGATGTTTACGGAGAACCACGTGACCACTGTCGATGCACGACTCATCGGTATTACGAGAGATAGCCGACGACGTTGCCCGCCGGATATTCTATGAGGAGTTTTGGTTCTGCTGTGTTAGCGGCTACGTCTGAGAGGCCTGTGCAAAGCTTGCTTGTTGACGTCTAGAAAATCTGGTGTTGTTGGATGTCCATTATTGTTGCAGCTCTGGTCATACGAGAGATTCCCTATTGGACGACCCTATGTCTACATTGATAAACCTTTTGGTTTGGAGGACTTAGCTGGGGCTTATGTGCCTGCTATCGGCGACTTACCTACTATGTGTTCTGTTTGGGCACGGCGAGAGGTACTTTTATATTAAGTAACAATTAATTCAATTATTTTTTGCCATTCATTAGTATTACTAATGCTTATTTGTTGTCATGCACAGAGACAGTTTGCGCATAGTCAGGTTAGGGGATGCTACCCGTCCTTCACGGCGCAGTTTGATAGTTTGCACGAGGATCAAGTTATCTGGGAGCCATACTCGGCTGAGGCTATATCATCGAGGTACCCAGTTGGGATTTCTGGATTGTGCACTAGAGATCGGCATTTTTGGATGACCAAGGCCAAGTTGGTGTTCGATGTGACGGTTGAGGAGATGTCTCTTCATAGAGTAATGAGACAGTTCGGTCTATATCAAGAGCCTGAGATTCCAAAATTCCACAGTTGCCAGAGCACGTGCACAAGTAAGTACTAATACTATTTTAGTTGTCAGCTATACATTCATAATATACCTAATTATGTATCGCACATGTCAATATCAGGGACAGTCGCCTAGGAGGAAACAAGTCTCCATGGATTACTGGCTTAAGAGCATTACCCCTTACGTTCACGAATGGACTACCGCTGCGACAAATACCTGGGGTGAGGGTCGGGCCTTTAACTGGGAAATGTTCGGGTTGTATCTGCAGCGTTACCGGCATACAACAAGGATCTACTTGGTTCCATCAGCTGCTCCTGATCAGATCGAAGCCCCTCTCACCAGCGATATGTACCCAACTGCCTCTGTTGTGGGAACCAGACACCACGCGGTAAATGCCTTGGTTCTTATATGTTGAGTCTTTTGTTAATCTGGACATATTCGCTTGGGTGTCTATTCGTGGTGTCTATCATACAACGAGGATATAATTGGTTAACTCTTCATCTACAGGGTGACTTGACAGTACAGGCGCGAGAGGAGGTTTCCGCTTTAATGCGGCGCTTTCAGAGGGGAGAAACTATCCCACCGCGAGAGGGCGTCTCATGGTTGAGGCGTCTTGATGACAAGCTACGGGGGATTTACGCTGCTGTTACGTGTAGACGGTCTTCGGATGTTGCACTTCCTCCTCCAGCACATCGTCCGCCACGTCCCTCTGTACAGCATTCAGAACCACGACCCTCTGTGCAACGTTCACAACCACGACCTTCGTGCACCGTGCAGAACCTCATCCTTCACAGCCAGGAGCTCTTCCGGCATGAGCCACCTCCTTCACAGCCAGGAGCTCTTCCTGGAATGAGCCACCTCCTTCACAGCCAGGGAGCTCTTACTGGCATGAGCCACCTCCTTCACAGCCAGGGAGCTCTTACTGGCATCAGCAGATGGAACTAGGTAACCCTACTCACTACATTCTTTTGAACAGAGTAGTAATCGTTCATGCATTTGTATCAATTTTACAAGTTTTTTACTTTACCGCAGGCGGCAACCTGTCGCAACTGTTCATGCATTCAGAGCAGTCACCCATCCTTAGTGGTGGTGTTGATTACTTTGAGGGCGACCGCGAGGATGATGACCATGCTACAAACATTTATGGCTTCTCGCAGACAGTGTTTCACACTCCACCACCACCACCGACGCAGGAGACACAGACCGTGACAGACGAGGTTAACTATGGTCGTGGTTATCGCGAGCCTCGTCCACCGCCTCAGCGCTTATCGCCTTCCGGTCCTCGCCCGAGGAAGACCCAGACTCGTCGCCGCCCCCCGCAGTGATATGCTTATTATCTATGTAAGACTCATTATCTATGTTAGTTTCAGACTATTCGCATATGATTATTATCTATGTATGACTCATTATCTATGTTACTATCGCACTTCCTTCTATCTGATCAGGAGACATATATTGTTTTATGTATGCGAGAGACATATTACTATTAATTCGCATTCTTATTCCAGTTACATTTCCAAATAGATTACAACCGATAATTAAGATACAAGTACATCTGAATTAAACGGTGCGGCTGAACTTGTGCAATACATCTTACATACTACAAAATGAAATTCAGATAGAACATAATGCCCTACAATAATACAATACAAACTGGAATACATCTTACATACTACATGAAGTCATCATCGTCATCCTCCGTTGATGCAGCCCTCTTGCCCTTGACGATGCGGTCCTCTTGCCCTCCGTCGATGCAGAACTCTTGCCCTTGCTGGATGCAGAACTCTTGCCCTTCGAGGATGCAGAAGTCTTGCCTTTGGACGATGCAGGACTCTTGCCCTTCGACGATGCAGAACCCGGAAGCGGCGGCATGAAGATATCTTCGTCGTCCTCGCTCTCCTCAGTCCATAAAATGTATTCTTTGCTGCAGTCCTTCGAAAGTTTCACTCTTCGGCTCCACTACCTTCTTCCACCTTTCATGCAACCTAAGAAGTTCTTGACGTACCTCCTCATAGGTCCTTTCAGGCCACCCAGACCTACGTAATTGGTGAGCCAACTCATTCATTATGGTGTCACTACCGGTGAGTTCGTCCCATGGAACTATCCTATTGTCCATCCTGAAATCGGTAACTAGACTCAGAAGAGTGCTGCTCATCCCAGGGTGAAAACTACGATCGAATGGATAATGGGACATCTCGACTACACTACACTGGAATGCTTATCCACCTTCGCCTGAAGGGGGTTTTATAGATACAGAGGAGAAAATAAGGCGGGAAAGGGTTGGCGGGGAAATAAGGCGGGAAAGGGTTGGCGGGAAACGGGTGGCGGGAACATATGGTGGGAAGGGGTTGGCGGGAAACGGGTGGCGGGAAGGGGTGGCGGGAAGGGGTGGCGGGAACATTTCAGCACGAGCCATGCAACTTCGGCCTATATGAGACTGAAGTAGTACTTTTCGGCCTAGACTTGACCAAAAAGTCTATTTCGGCCTAGCTTTGGCCGAAAGGCTCTACTTCGGCCTAAAGATGGCCGAAAACTCCTACTTCGGCCTAGCTTTGGCCGAAAAGCTCTACTTCGGCCTAAAGATGGCCGAAAACTCCTACTTCGGCCAGAAGATGGCCAACGGGCTACTAGTTTTGGTTTTTTTGCATTACGTCATATAGTTTCCGAAAATGCTATAAAATATATCACAGTTTTGAAAAAAATTCTCTGTATCCCAATGGCGATTGACCAATAAAACCTAGCAGGTTGTTCTAAAAATGAAAAAATTTGGGATCCGGCTTGCGTGCTCCCTTCCCATGCTCCCATCCGTGCTCCCACTTCATCCTATGACTGTCCTTTTTCCTTTTTCTTTTCTAATCTAATCATCTCCCTCCCTGATTTTCAGGGGGTGGGGCCGGGTCTTATTTTCTTCCAATCAAATCAAGCCACGTACGCGGGAGCACGGATGGGAGCATGAGAAGGGAGCAGTCAAGTCTCGTCCAAAAATTTGCCAGCCTGCGTTCTCCGCGCGGTGGCGGCGGTATCAGTTGCTTCATTTGAAATTATAATCTCCACAATTTTTATTGTTGGCAAGAGATGATGGACGGATGGAGTTTGGCATGTCTGATTCGTACGTACTCCATGCATACGGATGATTTCTCTCGAATCACATCGAGGATAAGGAAGCACACCAGAAATTTCCATACAATCTACCGTGGAAAATGTGTGACGGTACCAACAATGGATCAGACATCCGATCTACCGTGGAAAATGTTTCAGTTATAGCGACCTTTGCTCGGCATCAAATCACACGTACGGGATACCCTGGAAATCATTCCTAAACTAAATCGAAGACTCTTCTATATACCGAGATGATGCGCGCAATCCTGCACCACGCAGGCGCCGTACCATGGACCATCCCGGGAGACCATGCCTTCTCGTCTTCCTGACGACCGCCCTCCTCGTCCTCGCAGTTCTTGGCTCATGCGTTCTCGCAGATGGCAGCAACGACGCCGGTATGCTCTATCCTTCTCCATGTTCGGAGCTTGTTGTTCGTTTGCATCAACACACACACCAAGCGCAGGTTGATTTTTTCATATGTTTGCTGCATGCATGCAGGATCTAATAACGGGACGCAGACCCCCGAGGTCGGGCGGGCCAACGTCACCGTCAGGAACGCCGCCGGCTGCGCCCCCGGCCAGCCCGGATGGCACCCCGGAGGCCCCGGCCACCCCGGATGGCACCCCCCAGGCAACGTCCCCGGGCACCCCGGAGGCCCCGGATGGCACCCCCCAGGCAACGTCCCCGGGCACCCCGGGGGCCCCGGATGGCACCCCCCAGGCAACGGATACGGCCAGCCCGGAGGCAACGGGTACCATCAGCCGTGGACGCCGACTCCGACGCCGCAAGTGCGCAGCCCTATCAGGAGCGCCGCCGCCGCCGACCACCGCCGCGGACGTTGCGCGGCGGGCTTCTCTGTATTCCTCCTTGGTGCCACCGTCAGCTGGTTGCTTCGTCTTCTTTAATTAGCGAGACCTGAATTACGTACCTTTAGACAATTAGATTCTGGGATGCATGCAAGCAATATAGCACGATCGACTTTATTAGATCAAAAAGTTTTGATTAGGCTGAGTCTTGTAAAGCTAATGCCATCAGAAGATGTCAAGAAAACTGTAGTGGCCGGATTGTTTTTTTGGGTGTAAAATTGATCATGGGACGGCTGCTGTGCGTCTTCTATAGCTTTTTTAATTATTATTTCAGCCTCCTTCCTCCTCGTGAACCGCCCATGACCATTGGCCCATCCACCTACCGTTGTCATCTACAGGGCTCCGTGACCGCCTCACCGTCATGCCATCATCCTCGACCATCCCTCTAAACCTTTTCGACATCAATAGAAAGACTTAACATTCGAATTACTATCAAAGTCCGCACTAAGGAATCTTTTTCATATTTTAAAAGAGTATACGAGCAATTTTCTTTAATTTCATTCCATTGAAGTAAAGTATCACCCACGGGGTTCGTCTAAAAGCCAGATGACCCATCCTTTTTCAAACACATCAACCAAAGTAGTAAACTTTTTTCATTGTAAAACAGAGATCATAAAGTCTAGGGTACGACAGTTTTAATGGTTTAACATCCATCCACTAGTCTTCCCAAAATCTGTTTTCTCCCATTAGCTAGTTTTATCTTAGCATACTATGGAAAGTATCTCTCGCTTTTGAACATTCTAAACATGTTTATCTCTACTATCTAAAAGAAACGGAGTGTTCCGTTTCCCCTCTTACGTTCCCCACCCTTCGTCTAGCCCTCTCGTATAACCCTCTCCCCTCGAGCGATTTTCTTTTCTCCCTCCACCGGTTTTCTCTCCCTGCCGGTTTTATCTTCGTCTGGTCGGACAAACCGTCATATACGTTCGTCTTACCTCTTCTCCACCGCATGGAAACTAAGCAACCTTTCCTTTAATTCGTGGCAAAAGAGAGTAGCGTAATTATGGGTTCTGGGATTAAATAGGAATCGGATCAATGCGTGCGCGCATGCATTGCTGCATCGAAGGTAAGGCATTAATTAACGCTCGCTAATTACTGCGTCTATAACGGTATAGGATCTCTCGGAAAAATCTTTTTTTCATCTCAAAGCAATCCTACCAAATCCAAATCAATAAAATCCCATTCTCCAGGAAAAACGGCATCTTCGCCCGCGACGGCGAAGCAGGATGGCGATCGATCAGGAGGAAGAAAACAACAACACGTCGCAGGGCTAAGGAGAATACACGGCGGCAGCCGGAGCCCTCTCTACCTACGGATTCACCAATTAATCTCTCCACCTGAACCCTCTCTTAATTGATTTCATAGCCCTCCTAGGAATAGCCATGGAATTACCTGTTTGCTCACATAACACCACATGTCCCGCCCTGCAGGCGTAACGAGGCGGAGGAGGATCTCCTGCCTAGAGCTTGGCAGCACCGGAGGCGTTGTGAGGACTGAGGAGACGCAAGGTGCCGGTGGTGTGTGCGTTGCTAGTGGTGCTCGGCGAGGACGAGTGCCGAGAGGAGCTGAACAGGACGCGCAAGTGCGCCGCCAATGTCTTCCGCACCTGTACCCCATGGTACACTCCTATTTTTTTGCTGTGTTGTCAATCTCCATGACGAGGAACGTAGTGATCCCTCTGTATGTTGTGCCCCTTCCACTGTTTTGATCTAATCTATCTGTATAGGTCATAGATCTCCAACGGCCCAGATCCACTTCTCGTCATTTGGTCAATCACATAATTGTTTTCCTCTACTTGTATTCCACCTTTTGGTTGTAATTCAATTTAGGATCAACAGTATCTATGCAATTAATTTCAAACTTTGCAGGATCATGTCGGCATGTGAGTCACACTCTAATAAGTGTTCATCTTTAGTTTCCTACCCTATAGTGGGCAACATAATTTGCTCTATGTGCATGAACATTGTAAATTAATTTGGGTTAGTACGTATAGTGGTTAAAGGATGCTAATCCAGGTTCTTGAAACTTGCATTTTGGTTGACCTGTATAACTTGTACTGTAATCAGCATAGAATTATATAGACGCATTATATTTCTTTCCATTGGAACGCACGATTTATGTTGATCATGCAATTGTCTTCTCTATTTTTCTGTTTTGTGCAGTTTAATGGAAGAGCTTTCTACAGAACCGGAGATTAGGAGGAATGGACATACAAGAAACAATTCAGGAAGATTCCCTAGGGAAGCAAAAATTGTTTACTGGTCTGTGTTCATAAGATTGTTGTTTATCATTAAAATATTTATGCCCCGTTGCAACGCACGGGCAATGTCCTAGTTAAGTAAAACATATTCTCGGAGCCCTTCTTCGATACCTAATTTCCGCCACATACAAATTAAGTATACCCAAAAAGGAAAGTTTCACTTTTTAGGAAGTTGATTTTTAACCTAGACATCTATTCAAATGTGCATATGTTTAATTTAAATATTGGGCACTAGAGATATTATCAGGCAAGACAACAATTATGTCAGCAGTGTATTGCAACATATTTACTTACCCTCCTCTAATTTATGCCCAAAAAGGAAAGTTTCACTTTTTAGGAAGTTGATTTTTAACCTAGACATCTATTCAAATGTGCATAAGTTTAATTTAAATATTGGGCACTAGAGATATTATCAGGCAAGACAACAATTATGTCAGCTGTGTATTGCAACATATTTACTTACCCTCCCCTAACTTCCTCTAATACACCTCTAACAAACCCTGCCTTCTTGCATTATCCATTAATAGCAAGGGCATGAACAACTAAATAAAATATCAGTGGTAACAGAAAACCACCATGTATCAAGCCTTTGAAAGTTTCAAAACAAGGACCCACAAATTATTAACTTTAACTCCAACATGCCCCCCTTTCATGAATTTCACAATCCATTCCATATATCTGGGAAATATTTTAAACTCGACATCTTATGTTCAAAAGACCACTTAAATTTGTCATATGCTTTTCTAAAGTCCACTTTAAAAATCATAGCACTATGTTATTTTAGCATGTATAGTGTTCATGGCTTCATGTAGGATATGGACCCCTTCCATAATATACATGCCTTTAATAAAAGCAGTCTGTACAAGAGAAATTGGAGGAGTCACCACCCCATTGAATCTATTCATAAAGATTTTAGTGAAAATTTTGAAACTAACATTCAAAAGGAAAATGGACCAGCAATTTTGAATTTGTTTAGCATCACTGGTTTTAGGAATCAATGTGATAATTCCAAGGTAGCAATGTTAATGTTAGAGCATCTCCAGCCGCGCCCCCAACAGGCCCTCCCCAGACGATCTTTTAGCACCGGGGGGCGAAAATCGGCCCATTCGTGCCCCCACGATCTCATTTAGCGCCGGTTTGGGCCGAAATAACAGCCGGCGCACCCGAGCCGAACCCGGCGCGCTGGGGGGCTCCTGGGGGCGCCGGCACAAGCGAAAAGGGGCGTGGGGCCGCTCTGTCGACGAGAGGAGGGCCTTTTCCGCCGTTTTCCCCCTTCCCCCCCGGCTTCCCTTGCATTCTCCATTCCTCCCACAAATCTCTTCCTCCTCCCCTCCGAGCTGGCCGCCATGCCGCCGAAGAAGTACGTGGTCCCCCGCACCGTGACGGCTGCGGGCGCCGCCGTCGCCCTGCCGAAGCAGAGGAAGCCGAGGGTGCCGCCGTCCAAGCCCCGAGCATGTAGAACGCCGTCTGGAGGGCGGAAGTTCAGCGCCGGGAGGCTGTCACCACCAACCGGCGAAACAGGGCCAACGCCAAGAAGGCCCGGGACATCGCTGCCGCGGCGGCGGCGGAGCAGGCGGAGCACTCGGCCGAACAAGCTGAGGCGGCTCGCGTAGGGATGATGAATCCACCCGGTGGCCACACCCCGTACGCGCCCTGGAGCCAGCAGAGCGTCGGTTCTCCTGCCGGCTTCTCGTCATCGCCGCAACCCTGGGGCTGCATGCCATCGCCGGGCTACGCCGACGGTGACGCGCATGGCGGGTTCAACCCCAACATCACCTTCCCCCATGGTCACCCGGCCCAGCGCCCGCCCTCGCCCGCCTTCGCCAGCGTGCAGTACCCTCCATACACCTACTCACCGCCGGCCTACGCTTCCTCCCCGACGCCCCCTCTCCGCAATGGCGCGCTTCCCTTCTCACAAGTCTCCACATCGCATCTCGGCGACACCGACGGGACCGAGGCCGAGATGGAGGACATCATCACGGCTGGCTCGGCTGCCGCTGCCGCGTCCCCCGGGTTCACTGCCCAGGACGACACAATGGACCTCAACGACGACATGGACGGCGAGCTCGACTACGGGGAGGAGGAGCTAGAGGAGGAGGAGGAGGAGGAGCCGGCGCCTGCTCCGGCGAGCAAACGGAAGAAGAAGAAGAAGTGGGCGGCCAGGACCGGCGAGCCGCGCATCAAGTGGGCGTCCAAGGAGGACGAGTGCCTCGCCAAAGTGTGGAAAGTCTCCTGCCTCGACCCGATCACCGGCACGAACCAGAGCAACGATACGTATTGGGACCGCATCAAGACCGAGTTCAACGAGCGCAAACTCGTCGACCCCTACTTCAAAGGCGTCTAGATCCATGGCGGGTCGAAGGCAATGGCGAACCATTGGGGGCTCATCCAAATGGCATGCAACAAATGGCATGGGATCACCGAGGAGATCGCGGCTCGCCCGCAGAGCGGCGCCAACATGGAGGATCGGGTATGGCACGCCGGTCTCCCCCTTTCATTCGCCGTGTGCGAGCCCGCCAACTGTTTGTTCCTCGGCGTAGCTGTCGGGGAACGTAGTAATTTCAAAAAAATTCATACGCACATGCAAGATCATGGTGATTCATAGCAACGAGAGGGGAGAGTGTTGTCCACATACCCTCGTAGACCGAAAGCGGAAGCGTTAGCACAACGCGGTTGATGTAGTCGTACGTCTTCACGATCCGACCGATCAAGTACCGAACGTACGGCACCTCCGAGTTCAGCACACGTTCAGCCCGATGACGTCCCTCGAACTCCGATCCAGCCGAGTGTTGAGGGACAGTTTCGTCAGCACGATGGCGTGGTGACGATGTTGATGTTCTACCGACGCAGGGCTTCGCCTAAGCACCACAACAGTATTATCGAGGTGGACTATGGTGGAGGGGGGCACCGCACACGGCTAAGAGATCCAAGGGATCAATTGTTGTGTCTTTGGGGTGCCCCCCTGCCCCCGTATATAAAGGAGCAACGGGGAGGCGGCCGTCCTAGGAAGAGGGCGCGCCAAGGGGGGAGTCCTACTTCCACCGGGAGTAGGACTCCTCCTTTCCTTGTTGGAGTAGGAGAAGGGTAGGGGGAAGGAGAAGGAAGGAAGCGGGCGCCCCCCCTCCCTAGTCCAATTCGGACTAGTCCATTGGGAGGGGTGCGGCCACCCTTTGGGGCCTTTCTCTCCTTTCCCGTATGGCCCATTAAGGCCCAATACGAATTCCCGTAACTCTCCGGTACTCCGAAAATACCCGAATCACTCGGAACCTTTCCGAAGTCCGAATATAGTCGTCTAATATATCGATCTTCACGTCTCGACCATTTCGAGACTCCTCGTCATGTCCCCGATCTCATCCGGGACTCCGAACTCCTTCGGTACATCAAAACTCATAAACTCATAATATAACCGTCATCGAACTTTAAGCGTGCGGACCCTACGGATTCGAGAACTATGTAGACATGACCGAGACACATCTCCGGTCAATAACCAATAGCGGAACCTGGATGCTCATATTGGCTCCCACATATTCTATGAAGATCTTTATCGGTCAAACCGCATAACAACATACGTTGTTCCCTTTGTCATTGGTATGTTAATTGCCCGAGATTTGATCATCGGTATCTCAATACCTAGTTCAATCTCGTTCCCGGCAAGTCTCTTTACTCGTTCCGTAATACATCATCCCGCAACTAACTCATTAGTTGCAATGCTTGCAAGGCTTAAGTGATGTTCATTACCGAGAGGGCCGAGAGATACCTCTTCGACAATCAGAGTGACAAATCCTAATCTCGAAATACGCCAACCCAACAAGTACCTTCGGAGACACCTATAGAGCACCTTTGTAATCACCCAGTTACGTTGTGACGTTTGGTAGCACACAAAGTGTTCCTCCGGTAAACGGGAGTTGCATAATCTCATTGTCATAGGTAAATGTATAAGTCATGAAGAAAGCAATAGCAACACACTAAATGATCTAGTGCTAAGCTAACGGAATGGGTCAAGTCAATTACATCATTCTCCTAATGATGTGATCCCGTTAATCAAATGACAACTCATGTATATGGTTAGGAAACATAACCATCTTCGATTAACGAGCTAGTCAAGTAGAGGCATACTAGTGACACTCTGTTTGTCTATGTATTCAGACATGTATTATGTTTCCGGTTAATACAATTCTAGCATGAATAATAAACATTTATCATGATATAAGGAAATAAATAATCAATTTATTATTGCGGCTAGGGCATATTTCCTTCAGTCTCCCACTTGCACTAGAGTCAATAATCTAGTTCACATCGCCATGTGATTTAACATCAATAGTTCACATCTTTATGTGGTTAATACCCATAGTTCACATCGACATGTGACCAACACCTAAAGGGTTTACTAGAGTCAGTAATCTAGTTCACATCGCTATGTGATTAACACCCAAAGAGTACTAGGTGTGATCATGTTTTGCTTGTGAGATAATTTTAGTCAACGGGTCTGTCACATTCAGATCCGTAAGTATTTTGCAAATTTCTATGTCTACAATGCTATGCACGGGGCTACTCTAGCTAATTGCTCCCACTATTAATATGTATCTATACCGAGACTTAGAGTCATCTAGATTAGTGTCAAAAATTGCATCGACGTAACCCTTTACTTATTTAACCTTCATCACTTCCATAATCGAGAAACATATCCTTATTCCACTAAGGATAATTTTGACCACTGTCCATTGATCTACTCCTATATCACTATTGCACTCCCTTGCCAAACTTAGTGGTAGGGTATGCAATAGATCTGGTAAACAACATGGCATACTTTATAGAACCTATGGCTGAGGCATAGGGAATGACTTTCATTCTCTTTTTATCTCCTGCCGTGGTTGGGCTTTGAGTCTTACCCAATTTCACACCTTGTAACACAGGCAAGAAACTCTTTCTTTGACTGTTCCATTTTGAACTACTTCAAAATCTTGTCAAGGTATGTACTCATTGAAAAAACTTATCAAGCGTCTTGATCTATCTCTATAGATCTTGATGCTCAATATGTAAGCAGCTTCACCGAGGTCTTTCTTTGAAAAAACACCTTTCAAACACTCCTTTATGCTTTGCAGAATAATTCTACATTATTTCCGATCAACAATATGTCATTCACATATACTTATCAGAAATGCTGTAGTGCTCCCACTCACTTTCTTGTAAATACAGGCTTTACCGCAAGTCTGTATAAAACTATATGCTTTGGTCAACTTATCAAAGCGTATATTCCAACTCCGAGATGCTTGCACCAGTCCATAGATGGATCGCTGGAGCTTGCATATTTTGTTAGCACCTTTAGGATTGACAAAAAACTTTGTGGTTGCATCATATACAACTCTTCTTTAATAAATCCATTAAGGAATGCAGTTTTGTTTATCCATTTACCAGATTTCATAAAATTCGGCAATTGCTAACATGATTCGGACAGACTTAAGCATAGATATGAGTGAGAAACTCTCATCGTAGTCAACACCTTGAACTTGTCGAAAACCTTTTGCGACAATTCTAGCTTTGTAGATAGTAACACTACTATCAGCGTCAGTCTTCTTCTTGAAGATCCATTTATTCTCAATGGCTTGCCGATCATCGGGTAAGTCAACCAAAGTCCACACTTTGTTCTCATACATGGATCCCATCTCAGATTTCATGGCCTCAAGCCATTTTGCGGAATCTGGGCTCACCATCGCTTCTTCATAGTTCGTAGGATCGTCATGGTCTAGTAACATAACCTCCAGAATAGGATTACCGTACCACTCTGGTGCGGATCTTACTCTAGTTGACCTACGAGGTTCAGTAATAACTTGATCTGAAGTTTCATGACCATCATCATTAACTTCCTCACTAATTGGTGTAGGTGTCGCAGAAACCGGTTTTTGCGATGAACTACTTTCCAATAAGGGGGCAGGTACAATTACCTCATCAAGTTCTACTTTCCTCCCACTCACTTCTTTCGAGAGAAACTACTTCTCTAGAAAGGATCCATTCTTAGCAACGCATGTCTTGCCTTTCGGATCTGTGATAGAAGGTGTACCCAACTGTTTCCTTTGGGTATCCTATGAAGACACATTTCTCCGATTTGGGTTTGAGCTTATCAGGATGAAACTTTTTCACATAAGCATCGTAGCCCCAAACTTTAAGAAACGACAACTTTGGTTTCTTGCCAAACCACAGTTCATAAGGCGTCGTCTCAACGGATTTTGATGGTGCCCTATTTAACGTGAATGCAGCTGTCTCTAATGCATAATCCCAAAATGATAGTGGTAAATCAGTAAGAGACATCATAGATTGCACTATATCCAACAGAGTACGTTTATGACGTTTGGACACACCATTATGCTGTGGTGTTCCAGGTGGCACGAATTTGTGAAACTATTCCACATTGTTTTAATTGAAGACCAAACTCGTAACTCAAATATTTGTCTCCGCGATCAGATCGTAGAAACTTTATTTTCTTGTCATGATGATTTTCCACTTCACTCTGAAATTATTTGAACTTTTCAAATGTTTCAGACTTATGTTTCATCAAGTAGATATACCCATATCTGCTCAAATCATTTGTGAAGGTCAGAAAATAATGATACCTGCCGCGAGCATCAACACTCATCGGACTGCAAACATAAGTATGTATTATTTCCAACAAATCTGTTGTTCGCTCCATTGTTCCGGAGAACGGAGTTTTAGTCATCTTGCCCATAAGGCATGGTTCGCAAGCATCAAGTGATTCATAATCAAGTGATTCCAAAATCCCATCAGCATGGAATTTCTTCATGTGCTTTACACCAATATGACCTACACGGCAGTGCCACAAATAAGTTGCACTATCATTATTAACTTTGCATCTTTTGGCTTCAATATTATGAATATGTGTATCACTACAACCGAGATCATACAAACCATTTTCGTTGGTGTGTATGACCATAGAAGGTTTTTATTCATGTAAACAGAACAACAATTGTTCTCTAACTTAAATGAATAACCGTATTGCAATAAACATGATCAAATCATATTCATGCTCAACGCAAACACCAAATAACACTTATTTAGGTTCAATACTAATCCCGAAAGTATAGGGAGTCTGCGATGATGATCATATCAATCTTGGAACCACTTCCAACACACATCGTCACTTCACCCTTAACTAGTCTCTGTTTATTCTGCAACTCCCGTTTCGAGTTACTAATCTTAGCAACTGAACTAGTATCAAATACTGAGGGGTTGCTATAAACACTAGTAAAGTACACATCAATAACATGTATATCAAATATACCTTTGTTCACTTTGCCATCCTTCTTATCCGCCAAATACTTGGGGCAGTTCCGCTTCCAGTGACCAGTTCCTTTGTAGTAGAAGCACTCAGTCTCAGGCTTAGGTCCAGACTTGGGCTTCTCCACTTGAGCAGCAACTCGCTTGTCGTTCTTCTTGAAGTTCCCCTTCTTCCCTTTGCCCTTTTCTTGAAACTAGTGGTCTTGTCAACCATCAACACTTGATATTTTTCTTGATTTCTACCTTCATCGATTTCAGCATCACGAAGAGCTTGGGAATCGTTTCCGTTATCCCTTGCATATTATAGTTCATCACGAAGTTCTAGTAACTTGGTGATAGTGACTAGAGAACTCTGTTAATCACTATCTTATCTGGAAGATTAACTCCCACTTGATTCAAGTGATTGTAGTACCCAGACAATCTGATGACATGCTCACTGCTTGAGCTATTCTCCTCCATCTTTTTAGCTATAGAACTTGTTGGTGACTTCATATCTCTCAACTCAGTTATTTGCTTGAAATATTAACTTCAACTCCTGGAACATCTCATATGGTTCATGACATTCAAAACGTCTTTGAAGTCCCGATTCAAAGCCGTTAAGCATGGCACACTAAACTATCAAGTAGTCATCATATTGAGCTAGCCAAACATTCATAACGTCTGCATCTGCTCCTGCAATAGGTCTGTCACCTAGCGGTGCATCAAGGACATAATTCTTCTGTGCATCGATGAGGTTTATCCTCAGATCACGGACCAAGGCCCCATCATTGCTACTAACATTTTTCAACTTATTTTTCTCTAGGAACATATCAAAATATAAACGGGGAGCAACAACGCGAGCTATTGATCTACAACATAGATATGCTAATACTACCAGGACTAAGTTCATGATAAATTAAAGTTCAATTAGTCATATTACTTAAGAACTCCCACTTAGATAGACATCCCTCTAATCTTCTAAGTGATCACGTGATCCATATTAACTAAACCATGTCCTATCATCACGTGAGATGGAGTAGTTTCAACGGTGAACATCACTATGTTGATCATATCTACTATATGATTCATGCTCGACCTTTCGGTCTCCGTGTTCCGAGGCCATATCTGTTATATGCTAGGCTCGTCAAGTTAAACCTGAGTATTCCGCGTGTGCAACTGTTTTTGCACCCGTTGTATTTGAACGTAGAGCCTATCACACCCGATCATCACGTGGTGTCTCAGCACAAAGAACTTTCTCAACGGTACATACTCAGGAAGAACACTTGTACCCTGATAATTTAGTGAGAGATCATCTTATAATGCTACCGTCAAACAAAGCAAGATAAGATGCATAAAAGATAAACATCACATGCAATCAATATAAGTGATATGATATGGCCATCATCATCTTGTGCTTGTGATCTCCATCTCCGAAGCACCGTCATGATCACCATTGTCACCGGCGCGACACCTTGATCTCCATCGTAGCATCGTTGTCGTCTCGCCAATCTTATGCTTCTACGACTATCGCTACCGCTTAGTGATAAAGTAAAGCATTACAGGGCGATTGCATTGCATACAATAAAGCGACAACCATATGGCTCCTGCCAGTTGCTGCTAACTCGGTTACAAAACATGATCATCTCATACAATAAAATATAGCATCACGTCTTGACCATATCACATCACAACATGCCCTGCAAAAACAAGTTAGACGTCCTCTACTTTGTTGATGCAAGTTTTACGTGGCTGCTACGGGCTTAGCAAGAACCATTCTTACCTACGCATCAAAACTACAACGATAGTTTGTCAAGTTGGTGTTGTTTTAACCTTCGCAAGGACCGGGCGTAGTCACACTCGGTTCAACTAAAGTGAGAGAGACAGACACCCGCTGGTCACCTTTAAGCAACGAGTGCTCGCAACGGTGAAACCAGTCTCGCGTAAGCGTACGCGTAACGTCGGTCCGGGCCGCTTCATCTCACAATACCGCCAAACCAAAGTATGACGTGCTGGTAAGCAGTATGACTTATATTGCCCACAACTCACTTGTGTTCTAGTCGTGCATATGACATCTACGCATAAAACCAGGCTCGGATGCCACTGTCGGGGAACGTAGTAATTTCAAAAAAAATCCTACTCACACGCAAGATCATGGTGATGCATAGCAACGAGAGGGGAGAGTGTTGTCCACGTACCCTCATAGACCGAAAGCGGAAGCGTTAGCACAACGCGGTTGATGTAGTCGTACGTCTTCAGGATCCGACCGATCAAGTACCGAACGTACGACACCTCCGAGTTCAACACACGTTCAGCCCGATGACGTCCCTCGAACTCCGATCCAGCCGAGTGTTGAGGGAGAGTTTCTTCAGCACGATGGCGTGGTGACAATGTTGATGTTCTACCGACGCAGGGCTTTGCCTAAGCACCGCAACAGTATTATCGAGGTGGACTATGGTGGAGGGGGGCACCGCACACGGCTAAGAGATCCAAGGGATCGATTGTTGTGTCTTTGGGGTGACCCCCTGCCCACGTAGGAGCAAGGGGGAGGCGGCCGGCCTAGGAAGAGGGCGCGCCAAGGGGGGATTCATACTCCCACCGGGAGTAGGACTCCTCCTTTCCTTGTTGGAGTAGGAGAAGGGAAGGGAGAAGGAGAAGGAAGGAAGGGGGCGCCCCCCCCTCCCTAGTCCAATTCAGACTAGTCCATGGGGAGGGGTGTGGCCACTCTTTGGGGCCTTTCTCTCCTTTCCCGTATGGCCCATTAAGGCCCAATACGAATTCCCGTAACTCTCCGGTACTTCGAAAATACCCGAATCACTCGGAACCTTTCCGAAGTCCGAATATAGTCGTCCAATATATCGATCTTTACGTCTTGACCATTTCGAGACTTCTCATCATGTCCCTGATCTCATCCGGGACTCCGAACTCCTTCGGTACATCAAAACTCATAAACTCATAATATAACCGTCATCGAACTTTAAGCGTGCGGACCGACATGACCGAGACACATCTCTGGTCAATAACCAATAGCAAAACCTGGATGCTCATATTGGCTCCCACATGTTCTACGGAGATCTTTATTGGTCAAACCGCATAACAACGTACGTTGTTCCCTTTGTCATCGGTATGTTACTTGCCCGAGATTCGATCGTCGGTATCTCAATACCTAGTTCAATCTCGTTACCGGCAAGTCTCTTTACTCGTTCCTTAATACATCATCCGGCAACTAACTCATTAGTTGCAATGCTTAAGTGATGTGCATTACCGAGTGGGCCAAGAGATACCTCTCTGACAATCGGAGTGACAAATCCTAATCTCGAAATACGCCAACCCAACAAGTACCTTCGGAGACACCTGTAGAGCACCTTTACAATCACCCAGTTACGTTGTGACGTTTGGTAGCACACAAAGTGTTCCTCCGGTAAACGGGAGTTGCATAATCTCATAGTCATAGGAACATGTATAAGTCATGAAGAAAGCAATAGCAACATACTAAACGATCAAGTGTTAAGCTAACGGAATGGGTCAAGTCAATCACATCATTCTCCTAATGATGTGATCCCATTAATCAAATGACAACTCATGTCTATGGTTAGGAAACATAACCATCTTCGATTAACGAGCTAGTCAAGTAGAGGCATACTAGTGACACTCTGTTTGTCTATGTATTCACACATGTATTATGTTTCCGGTTAATATAATTCTAGCATGAATAATAAACATTTATCATGATATAAGGAAATAAATAATAACTTTATTATTGCCTCTAGGGCATATTTCCTTCAGTAGCTGCTGCGGCTGTTCGCCATGTTTCGCCAGGACAACAGCGATCAAGACTTCAAATACCTCGACGTCTTCAAGCGTATCGACAAGTGCGAGAAGTGGGCGGATACCGGGCGCACCCTCGCCAAGGCCAAGGAGACATACAAGCCGGACGCGCACGCAGGGCTCGGCCGACGGGCGCCCGGACGACAACAAGGGGTCCAAGAAGGCGAAACACGCCGACTCGGCTACCGCACGGGTGCAAGAGTCCATCGAGCATTGCCTCGCCGCTGCACATGCCCGGGCAGCCCTACGTGAAGAGAAGACCGATGCGCGGTGGTCGGCGTTGATAACGAACAGCGCCGTAAAGCTCGACCTACTCCGGACAAACGTAGCCGCGAAGAAGAGGAACACCAACCTGGCTTTCCTGATGGGCGGGGCGGACATGCTCCAGAACAACGACGAGCAGCTGAAGGCGTGGTACATGGCGGAGCGCGGCCTCATCCTGAACCAGCTGCCGATGACGGTGCCGCCAACTCCCACGCCCACGCCAACGACTCCGTCAAGCCCGAGCGATGATGCCTCCACGACGCCCAGCAGCACAGAGCCGCGCCGACGCCGCCGAGCACAGAAGCAGCTCCGGCGCCGCCAAGCCCGCGCACGCCGACGCGGGAGGCCGACCCCGCCGTTTGATGCGTTGCCCACGCGTCCTTTCTTTTCTTTGCATGCCAAACTTTTCCATTTGATCGCCGAACTGTAGCAAGGTGATCGCCGAACTGATCGCCGGTCTTGTGGCGTTTTTTTGGGAGCGGGAACGACTAAGTTTGAATTTGCCCCGCCTTGCGGGACGGCGCCTGGGGGCGTGGCTGGGAGCTCGATCGCCCC
The DNA here is from genome assembly GCA_021605205.1 of Aegilops longissima. Taxonomy (NCBI): domain Eukaryota; kingdom Viridiplantae; phylum Streptophyta; class Magnoliopsida; order Poales; family Poaceae; genus Aegilops; species Aegilops longissima. The sequence goes on from CM038682.1 coordinate 24,808,665, forward strand.
TAGGGCCTAAAAAGCGCCGGGCGGGCGTCCGAAATAGCGCCGGCCTATGCGCTGGGGGGCCGAATGAGTGAGATGCTCTTACCTCTATGGAAATCATCAATCATAGCTTTTAGACACCATTTAATCAAATTCCATAACATGTGGTAAAAATCAATGGGAAACCACCATGACCAGGACTCTTATTTTGTTCCATAGAAAATTCGACAATATAATCTCATACATAGAAAATTTGATAACAAGATCCTCAGCTTTCTGTCTGGAACTCCTAATTAGCCCCATCAATATAATGAGAAATGAGCCCCCTTTTGCGGGGAAAGAGAGAAATGAGCTCCAGCTGAATGCATGCTAACAAAATAAACACTTTTTGTGAGACAAAGTGTAATTGACGCCATGATTTTACATACAGTTGCGGTATACATTTTGGAGTTTTCTGCATCAGTAAACGCGATTGAGACACATACATACATTACACACATATACACTCTTCGATCGACCTCGTTTGGTTTTGAGTTATGATGATCGGATCCTTCCTTCATCCGTTCCACCATGGACTAGCATGCATGCAGAAGGCGCGCGCACGGATTGACGAACTACGGCGGTGCTGCTCATGGCTGCTCGATCGGTGAGGAGTGATGGCGGCGACGCATGGAGGGATGGATGATCGATTCAGACGATGGATCATCATCTCCCCTTCATGTCGGCGAGCTGCGCGAAGAGCTCGTTGGCGGAGGTGGTGGACTGGTCGGGCACGGTGGTGACGCCGCTGGCGGAGGAGACGATGGAGGCGTCGGCGTCGTCGGCGTCGCTGGCGCCCTCGGGTGGGTTGGCCTCCTGCAGCTGCAGCGCGTACTCGAGGTTCCAGAGCACGTCGCCCATGGAGAGGCGGTCGCTGCCGAACTCGCAGAGGCACTTCTCGGCGGTCTCGGCGAACTTGGCGAGCGACTCCGGGTTGACCTTGCCGTTGAGGTTGGGGTCCATGATCTTCTCGATGAGGCCCTTGCGCTTCCACTGCAGGCCCCATTCGGCGAGGCTGACCTGCTCGCGCGGCAGCTGCGGGTCGATGGGCGCCCGCGCGCACAGCGTCTCCAGCAGCACCACCCCGAAGGAGTAGACGTCGGACTTGTCGGTGAGCTGCTGGCACCGGAAGTACTCCGGGTCGAGGTATCCGAAGCTGCCCTTGACGGCGGTGCTGACGTGCAGCTGGTTCATCCCGGGGCCGTCCTTGGAGAGGCCGAAGTCGGCGACCTTGGCGACGAACTTGTCGTCGAGGAGGATGTTGGTGGTCTTGACGTCCCGGTGGATGATCCCGTGCGCGGTGCCGGTGTGGAGGTAGTGGAGGCCCCTGGCGGCGCCGATGCAGATCTCGAGGCGCTGCTTCCAGGAGAGCGTGGGCAGGCCCTCGGGGCCGCCGTAGATGTGGTCGCGGAAGGGCCCGTGCTGCATGAACTCGTAGACGAGGATCATCTCCTCGCCCTCGTCGCAGTAGCCGATGAGGGACACGAGGTGGCGGTGCCGGAGCTTGGACAGCATCTGGATCTCGGTGTTGAACTCGTTGATGCCCTGCTCCGACGACGGGTTCCCGCGCTTGATGGCCACCTTGATCCTGGACCCCTCCTCGTCGGGGTCGTCGATCTCGCCCACGTACACGTTGCCGAACCCTCCCACGCCGATGATGGCGCTCTCGTCGAAGTTCTTGGTCGCCTCTGACATCTCCGCGAAGGTGAAGAAGTGGCCCAGCCCCGCGGTGGAGGAGAAGCTGTAGCCGCTCTTGGACCCCTTGCCGTTGCTGAAGGACTGGCCCGTGTGGATGGGCAGCAGCCACGACGAGAAGCTGTTGCGCCGCTCCCAGTCCTGCGGCCGCCGGTGCCACTTCACCACCATGCATCCCAGGCCGGCGAAGGCGCCGAACATCATGGCGAACCCCACGGCCGCCACCACTTTGCGGGTGCCGCTGCCGTCATCCACCATCCGGCCGTCCACGCCGTACTCGCCGTCCAGGCTGCCCACCGAGTTGGTCATCTTGAGCACCTCCGCGCCGTTGAGCAGCGCGTCGTTGCGGCCCGTGTCCTGCCCTAGCGGCCCGACGTCGATGATGATGTGGCCGTCGGTATTGACCGACGAGTTCACCACGAAGTCCTTGTAGTAGGGCGCGGCCAGGTCGCCGGTGATGGTGGAGAGGTCCAGGGCGGAGATGGCCTTGCGGCCGTTGATGTACACGTTGAAGTAGAGGTCGTTGGCGGACGTGCTTATAATGTCGGCGAAGAAGAGGCGGACGAGATAGTCGAACGACGGGTCCACGTCCACCTTCCACGACACGTTGAAGTTCTGGTTCGCGACGCCGGACTCAGCCATGTGGCGGGCGGTCGCGTACACCGCCGTGGGTGCCACGAGCTTGGTCGCCGGGAACGCGTCGGGGTACTTGATCGCGCTCGCCGGCACCGACACCTCCGCCCCGGCCTCCTTGGGGTTCAGGTACTGCCCGTCCTCCTCCCACTGCCGGCCGAGCGTGTCGTTCACGGGGCCGATGGGCGGGCCACCGACGTTGAGCCGGCACACCACCTGGTACGCAGCCTCTGACAACCCGCTTGTCTCGGCTAGCGGCGACACCGTCAGGGCCGTCTTACTGATGAGCTCGTCGGGGGCGTTGACGACCTCGATGGCGTTGATGAACGCCGAGCCCGACTGCGGGGTGAACTTGAGCTCGAGCTTGTTCTCCGTGGCGTTGACGATGTACTCCTTCATGACCGCCTTCGCCTCGGGGGTGAAGCCGTGGAGAAGGACGTTGACGGCGGTGGACACGTCGAACGTGGCCGCCGCGAGGTCGGCCTCCCCGCTCTTGATGGGGAAGAAGTAGAGCCGGATGAAGTGCCAGCCGGGGGCCGTGAGCGGGAAGTTGTAGACGGCCTCCTCCTTGAAGACCCGCGCGGAGCGGTAGAGGTGCGACGGCACGTCGGCCTTGTCGTCGGCGACCTTGATGTTGTCCCTGGCGGAGAGCAGGCTGTTGGCCTCCGCGTCGGTCTTGAAGGACTTGCCGTCCTTGGTGTCGGCGGCGGCCGTGCCGCCGCAGTCGATGTAGAAGGCGTCCTTGGGCGTGAACTTGGACGGCCCCGCCGCGCCGCCCGAGCCGTTGTCCGTGACCGGCTTCCCCTGGCCCGCCACGGCCGTCAGCGTCGCGAGCACGGCCAGCAGCGCCAGCGGGAGCGCCCCGTGGCGCATCATCTTGGGCGCGGTGCTTCTCCTCGTCACCCTCCCCGCCGCGCTGCTGTTGTGCCGCCGCTCAAGTCGACACCGCGGCCGCCGCCGCCACCTCGACGCGCAGCGCCCGGCGCCGGGGACGTCGTCGTGCTGATTTTTGTTATTGTGGTGGCCTGGGCCTGGCTGGGGTGGCGCCCTCTCGCCCTCTCTCTGGTTGGGCGGGGCCAATCGGAGGAGAGGGAAGGGGGCGGAGGAGACTTGAGGGGGAGGGAGAAATGGGCGGGGGTTAAGCGGTGGTGGGTGGCGCCATGCCAAGTTTAAGCCGGTTTGACCCGGGCGTCGGCGTGCTATGTTTGGGGGCTCGTCCACCATTGACGCAAGTCATTCTGCACGAGACCAACTGGACATGGCTATTCTTGGAGCTTGTGGTTGTTGCTGCTGGCTGAACGATCCACGGTGACCATGCATGATTGGAGCTTGGGCTAGTTGCATGCCAATGGGAGAAGAGAAAGATGGAGATGCTCTGGATGTTGCAGATCTTTCCAGGAGCCACTCGGCCTGGTTTTGATGTTATCTTTCATCACCCATTGTGAAACCAGCAATTCATACTAAGAAAAAGAGGTGTGGCTAGGTTTTAGTCAGACTGCAAGTCTCAGTCGAGTGACATAACATGGAAGAAAATTGTATGGGACGGGGCCTCATAGTCCCCCGCCTGAGGCCCCTCTCCGGATTTTGACACGTCATTCTTTGCACACATCTCAAAGCTGTTTAAAATCCCTATAATCAACTGATAGACGTATTTAAGTCTAGGGACAGCAGTATGGATACGATACACTATCAATCAATCGAATCAATACTTTCCATATAACAAACCAGAGATAGCGATCATCTCGCCCAGTCTCCGTCGCTCCAGACGTCGAGGCGTCGTCGTCGCGGCCTGTCCGCCATGGTGACATCTCCAGGCGCCGCTCACCATGACGGGCTCGTCGTCCCTCACGGAAGCGGCGGCGCCGTCGCGACCTCTCCCTGCGTGCTCCCCATCGTGATGATGTCCACGGTCTCCACGGCCACAAACCTACCATTGTTAACATTCAGTTTGAATTTCTATTCATTCATCAGTCTCAAGGTTGACACTGGAATTCCATTCACTTACTTAAACATATAGATATACAAATGGCAATTTTACATATTACCACAACAATTTTGGAGTAGCTGAACATCAATTGTAATGCGGCAAAAGTTCTGAATGTTTGAAACCTACAATGCAGAGGTATTGTAATCACATATAGTTCTCTGATTTTCAACATCTCTGAATGTCACCGTGACCACAAATCTGCCAACATTTTCTGGGTTCAGCAATGGGGAGATGTTTGGCTCTCGGCCGGGCCGGCGTTGCGTTGTTGGGTTGGACGGCAAACGCTTCGTGCTCTCCGTCGGGCCGGCGTCCTTGGGTGGCGAGCGTCGTAGTGGGGAAACCGTCGTAGGACACATCGCCGCCGCTTCCGCGAGCAGGTCGTCATCCCCGGCGATCCTGTGCAGGGAGTGATAGACGGTCGCTAGCTTCCTTTCTTAGATGGAAATTGCTGAGATCGATACGTATTGTATCCATACTGCTATACCTTTTCCCTGACACGTATCTTGTGATTAGGGAATTTTAAGTAGCTTTGAGATGTGTGCAAAGAATGACATGTCAAAATCTGGAGAGGGGCCTCACACGGGAGACTATAAGGCCCCGTCCCATACAATTTTCTTCTGACATAACATGTATAAAAAAAGAAAAACTGAAATAAAATTTTTGCGTGGATCTCAATGTAAAATCTCACAAATATAGCATCGGCCGAGACATAACAAAGTCTTAGTCGACAGAGATTTAGCAAGACTATAAAAAAACTGTTTTTTTGTGGGGATTAAGAAAAACTGTTAGAAATAGCAGTCTTACTAACTCTTGTTCGCTTGAGAATCTCTTAGTACTCAGTTGATGATCAAATTGCAATGATCGTATGAATAAACTAATCTCGCCCAAGGCCCCACCTAGTCCAGTTTAGTGTCTACTCCCTCTGTTCCGAAATGTATGTCGCTGGGGAGTTGGTTCCGACCAGGTGAAAAACTGCCAAATAACTTTAATACCCTCGGTTCTAAACTTGAATCCTCATCGTCTTCTACCTCAGCCCGTCTTCCACCTCCGCCCCTCCACCTCCACCTCCACCTCCACCTCCTCCCCTTCCACCTCCACCTCCACCCCCTCCCCCTCCACCTCCACCTCCGTCCCTGCCCCCACCTCCGCCCCCACCTCCACCTCCATCTCCGGCATCCAGGAGCTGCACTTCACCTCCTCTCCCATGCCCAGGCCCTCTCCCACGCTTAGGCATCCAGGCGCTCCACTCCACCTCCTCTCCCACGCCCAGGCCCTCTCCCACGCCCAGGCATCCAGGCGCTCCACTCCACCTCCTCTCCCACGCCCAGGCATCCAGGCGCTCCTCCTGGCCCGCGCGTGCCTAGGTGTAGGCGAGCTGGTGCTGGGCTCTTCACCCGCGCCCAGGTTGAGGCGAGCTGGTACTGGGCTCGGCTGCTGCCACGCAGGTTCATCCTATCTCTGATCAAGTTTCTCCTTGGTTGAATACAGTACATCTCTCTGTCGTTGGAACAAACTGCAAACATAAACAATTTGATGAGCATTTGATTCAACAGGCTAATAATTTGATCTAACCATTTGACAGAATCTGAATGTACTGATGCAGCAATACTTGTTGGGGAACGTAGTAATTTCAAAATTTTCCTACGATCACGCAAGACCATGGTGATGGCATAGCAACGAGAGGGAGAGTGTCCGCCCACGCACTCGTGAGACCGAAAGCGGAAGCGTTATATTAACGCTGTTGATGTAGTCATACGTCTTCACGATCCGACCGATCCAAGCACCGTTACTCGGCACCTCCGAGTTCTTGGCACACGCTCAGCTCGATGACGATCCCCGAGCTCCGATCCAGCAAAGTGTCGGGAAGGAGTTCGTCAAGCCGACGGCGTGGTGGACGATCTTGATGTTCTACCGTCGCAGGCTTCGCCTAAGCACCGCTACAATATGACCGAGGTGGAATATGGTGGAGGGGGCACCGACACGGCTAAGGAACGATCCGTAGATCAACTTGTGTGTTCTAGGGTGCCCCCTGCCCCGTATATAAAGGAGCAAGGGGAGGGCCGGCCAGCCTTGGGGCGCACCAAGGGGGGGAGTCCTCCTCCTAGTAGGAGTAGGACTCCCTTTCCTAGTCCTACTAGGAAGAGGGAAGGGGAAGGAAAGAGAGGAGAGGGAGGGAAAGGGGCTGCGCCCCCTCCTAGTCCAATCGGACTCCCCATGGGGGCGCACCACCTCTTGGTGCAGCCCTCTCTCTCCCTCTTGGCCCAATAAGGCCCATAACTTCCCGGGGTTCCGTAACCCCTCGGCACTCCGTTTTCTCCGAAACTTCCGAACCTTTCCGTGTCCGAATATAACCATCCAATATATCAATCTTTATGTCTCGACCATTTCGAGACTCCTCGTCATGTCCGTGATCACATCCGGGACTCGAACTCCTTGGTACATCAAAATACATAAACTCATAATAACCGTCATTGAAACCTTAAGCGTGCGGACCCTACGGTTCGAGAACTATGTAGACATGACCTAGAACTATTCTCGGTCAATAACCAATAGCGGAACCTGGATGCTCATATTGGTTCCTACATATTCTACTGAAGATCTTTATCGGTCAAACCGCATAACAACATACGTTGTTCCTTTGTCATCGGTATGTTACTTTCCGAGATTCGATCGTCGGTATCCAATACCTAGTTTAATCTCGTTATCGGAAAGTCTCTTTACTCGTTCCGTAATACATCATCTCACAACTAACTCTTTAGTTGCAATGCTTGCAAGGCTTTATGTGATGTGTATTACCGAGAAGGCCTAGAGATACCTCTCCGACAATCGGAGTGACAAAACCTAATCTCAAATACGCCAACCCAACAAGTACCTTTGGAGACACCTGTAGTACTCCTTTATAATCACCCGATTCGTTGTGACGTTTGGTAGTACCAAAGTGTTCCTCCGTAAACGGAGTTGCATAATCTCATAGTTACAGGAACATGTATGGGTCATGAAGAAAGCATTAACATACTAAACGATCAAGTGTTAAGCTAACGGAATGGGTCATGTCAATCAGATCATTCAACTAATGATGTGACCTTGTTAATCAAACAACAACTCCTTGTTCATGGTTAGGAAACATAACCATCTTTGATTAACAAGCTAGTCAAGTAGAGGCATACTAGTGACATACTGTTTGTCTATATATTCACACATGTATTATGTTTCCGGTTAATACAATTCTAGCATGAATAATAAACATTTATCATGATATAAGGAAATAAATAATAACTTTATTATTGCCTCTAGGGCATATTTCCTTCAGTCTCCCACTTGCACTAGAGTCAATAATCTAGATTACAAAGTAATGATCCTTACACCCATGGAGTCTTGGTGCTGATCATGTTTTGCTCGTGGAAGAGGCTTAGTCAACGGGTCTGCAACATTCAGATCCGTATGTATTTTGCAAATCTCTATGTCTCCCACTTGGACTTGGTCCCGAATGGAATTGAAGCGTCTCTTGATGTGCTTGGTCCTCTTGTGAAATCTGGATTCCTTTGCCAAGGCAATTGCACCAAGATTGTCACGAAGACCTTCATCGGTCCCGATGCACTAGGTATGACACCTAGATCGGAAATGAACTCTTTCATCCAGACTCCTTCATTTGCTGCTTCCGAAGCAGCTATGTACTCCGCTTCACATGTAGATCCCGCCACGACGCTTTGTTTAGAACTGCACCAACTGACAGCTCCACCGTTTAATAAAAACACGATCCGGTTTGTGATTTAGAATCGTCCGGATCAGTGTCAAAGCTTGCATCGACGTAACCATTTACGACTAGCTCTTTGTCACCTCCATATCGAGAAACATATCCTTAGTCCTTTTCGTATTTCAGGATGTTCTTGACCGCTGTCCGATGATCCACTCTGGATTACTTTGGTACCTTCCTGCCAAGCTTACAGCTAAGCATACGTCAGGTCTGGTACACAGCATTGCATACATGATAGAGCCTATGGCTGAAGCATAGGGAACATCTTTCATTTTCTCTCTATCTTCTGCTGTGGTCGGGCATTGAGTCTGACTCAATCTTACACCTTGTAACACAGGTAAAAAACCTTTCTTTGCCTGATCCATTTTGAACCTTTTCAAAACTTTATCAAGGTATGTGCTTTGTGAAAGTCCAATCAAGCGTCTTGATCTATCTCTATAGATCTTGATGCCTAATATGTAAGCAGCTTCACCGAGGTCTTTCATTGAAAAACTTTTATTCAAGTATCCTTTATGCTATCCAGAAATTCTATATCATTTCCAATCAATAATATGTCGTCCACATATAATATTAGAAATGCTACAGAGCTCCCACTCACTTTCTTGTAAATACAGGCTTCTCCAAAAGTCTGTATAAACCCATATGCTTTGATCACACTATCAAAGCGTTTATTCCAACTCCGAGAGGCTTGCACCAGACCATAAATTGATCGTTGAGCTTGCACACTTTGTTAGCACCTTTTGGATCGACAAAACCTTCTGGTTGTATCATATACAACTCTTCTTCTAGAAATCCATTCAAGAATGCAGTTTTTACATCCATTTGCCAAATTTCATAATCATAAAATGCGGCAATTGCTAACATGATTCGGACGGACTTAAGCATCGCCACGGTGAGAAAGTCTCATCGTAGTCAACCCCTTGAACTTGTCGAAAACCTTTTGCAACAAGTCGAGCTTTGTAGATAGTTACATTACCATCAGCGTCAGTCTTCTTCTTAAAAATCCATTTATTCTCAATAGCTTGCCGATCATCGGGCAAGTCTACCAAAGTCCATACTTTGTTCTCATACATGGATCCCATCTCAGATTTCATGGCTTCAAGCCATTTTATGGAATCTGGGCTCACCATCGCTTCTTCATAGTTCGTAGGTTCATCATGATCTAGTAGCATGACTTCCGAATAGGATTACCGTACCACTCAGTGCGGATTTTGTTCTGGTTGATCTCAAGTTCAGTGACAACTTGATCTGAAGTTTCATGATCTTTATCATTATCTTCCTCACTAACTGGTGTAGGTGTTACGTAAACTGATTTCGTGATTTAACTACTTTCCAATAAGGGAGCTGGTACTATTACCTCATCAAGTTCCACTTTCCTCCTACTCACTTCTTTCGAGAGAAACTCCTTCTCTAGAAAGGATCCATTTTAGCAACGAATGTTTTGCCTTCGGATCTGTGATAGAAGGTGTACCCAATTGTCTCCTTTGGGTATCCTATGAAGACACATTTTCCGATTTGGGTTCAAGCTTATCAGGTTGAAGTTTCTTCACATAAGCATCGCAACCCCAAACTTTCAGAAACGACAACTTTGGTTTCTTGCTAAACCATAGTTCATAAGGCGTCGTCTCAACGGATTTTGACGGTGTCCTATTTAACGTGAATGCGGCCGCCTCAAGAGCATAACCCCAAAATGATAGCGGTAAATCTGTAAGAGACATCATAGATCGCACCATATCCAGTAAAGTGCGACACGATGTTCGGACACACCATTGCGCTGTGGTGTTCCGGTGGCGTGAGTTGCTAAACTATTCCGCTTTGTTTCAAATGTAGACCAAACTCGAACTCAAATATTCGCCTCCACGATCAGATCGTAGAAACTTTATTTTCTTATTACGATGATTTTCAACTTCACTCTGAAATTCTTTGAACTTTTCAAATGTTTCAGACTTATGTTTCATTAAGTAGATATACCCATATCTGCTCAAATCATCTGTGAAGGTGAGAAAATAACGATATCCGCCACGAGCTTCAACATTCATTGGACCACATACATCCGTATGTATGATTTCCAATAAATCTGTTGCTCTCTCCATAGTACCGAGAACGGTGTTTTAGTCATCTTGCCCATGAGGCACGGTTCTTAAGTGCCAAGTGATTCATAATCAAGTGACTCCAAAAGTCCATCAAGATGGAGTTTCTTCATGCGTTTTACATCGATATGACCTAAACGGCAGTGCCACAAATAAGTTGCACTATCATTATCAACTCTGCATCTTTTGGTTTCAACATTATGAATATGTGTATCACTACTATCGAGATTCATTAAAAATAGACCACTCTTCAAGGGTGCATGACCATAAAAGATATTATTCATATAAATAGAACAACCATTATTCTCTGATTTAAATGAATAACCGTCTCGCATCAAACAAGATCCAGATATAATGTTCATGCTCAACGCTGGCACCAAATAACAATTATTCAGGTCTAAAACTAATCCCGAAGGTAGATGTAGAGGTAGCGTGTCGACTGCGATCACATCGACTTTGGAACCGTTTCCCACGCGCATCGTCACCTCGTCCTTTGCCAGTGTTCGCTTAATCCGTAGTTCCTGTTTCGAGTTGCAAATATTAGCAATGTAACCAGTATCAAATACCGGTACTATCTGCGAGCTCTAGTAAGGTACACATCAATAACAAGTATATCACATATACCTTTGTTCACTTTGCCATCCTTCTTATCCGCCAAATACTTGGGGCAGTTCCGCTTCCAGTGACCAGTCTGCTTGCAGTAGAAGCACTCAGTTTCAGGCTTAGGTCCAGACTGGGTTTCTTCTCTGATCAAGCAACTTGTTTGCTGTTCTTCTTGAAGTTCCTTCTTCTTCCCTTTGCCTTTCTTCTTGAAACTAGTGGTCTTATTGACCATCAACACTTGATGCTCCTTTTGATTTCTACCTCCGCAGCTTTTAGCATTGCGAAGAGCTCGAGCATAGTCTTTACTAACCCTTGCATATTATAGTTCATCACGAAGCCTTTGTAGCTTGGAGGCAGTGATTGAAGAATTCTGTCAATGACACAATCATCCGGAAGATTAACTCCCAGTTGATTCAAGTGATTGTAATACCCGGACATTTTGAGTATGTGCTCACCGACGTAACTATTCTCCTCCATCTTGCAGCTATAGAACTTATTGGAGACTTCATATCTCTCAATCCGGGCATTCTGTTGAAATATCAACTTCAACTCCTGGAACATCTCATATGCTCCATGACGCTCAAAACGTCGTTGAAGACCCGGTTCTAAGCCGTAAAGCATGGCACACTGAACTATAGAGTAGTCATCAGCTCGCTTTGCCGACGCTCACAACTTCGCTCAAGATCTCGCAAGCAGTTCGTCACCCAGCGGTGCTTCCGGGGCGTAACTTTTCGTGCAGCAATGAGGATTATCCTCAGGTTACGGACCCAGTCCGTGTAATTGCTACCATCATCTTTCAACTTTGCTTTCTCAAGGAACGCATTAAAATTCAACGGAACAACAAAGACGAGCCATCTATCTACAGTAAACATAGACAAGCAAAATACTATCAGTACTAAGTTCATGATAAATTTAAGTTCAATTAATCATATTATTAAAGAACTCCCACTTAGACAGACATCTCTAGTTATCTAAGTGATCACGTGATCCAAATCAACTAAACCATAACCGATCATCACGTGAGATGGAGTAGTTTTCAATGGTGAACATCTTATGTTGATCATATCTGCTATATGATTCACGTTCGACCTTTCGGTCTCCGTGTTCCGAGGCCATATCTGTATATGCTAGGCTCGTCAAGTATAACCTGAGTATTCTCGTGTGCAAAAACTGGCTTGCACCCGTTGTAGATGGACGAGAGCTTATCACACCCGATCATCACGTGGTGTCTCGCACGATTTAACTTTGGCAACGGTGCATACTCAGGAGAACGCTACTTGATAATTTTTTAGTGAGAGATCATCTTATAATGCTACCGTCAATCAAAGCAAGATAAGATGCATAAAGGATAAACATCACATGCAATCAATATAAGTGATATGATATGGCCATCATCATCTTGTGCTTGTGATCTCCATCTCAAGCACCGTCATGATCACCATCGTCACCGGCGCGACACCTTGATCTCCATCGTAGCATCGTTGTCGTCTCGCCAACTATTGCTTCTACGACTATCGCTACCGCTTAGTGATAAAGTAAAGCAATTACATGGCGTTGCATTTCATACAATAAGCGACAACCATATGGCTCCTGCCGATTGCCGATAACTCGTTACAAAACATGATCATCTCATACAATAAAATATAGCATCACGCCTTGACCATATCACATCACAACATGCCCTGCAAAAACAAGTTAGACGTCCTCTACTTTGTTGTTGCAAGTTTTACGTGGCTGCTACGGGCTGAGCAAGAACCGTTCTTACCACGCATCAAAACCACAACGATACTTCGTCAAATAGACTCCGTTTAACCTTCTCAAGGACCGGGCGTAGCACACTCAGTTCAACTAAAGTGAGAGAGACAGACACCCGCCGGTCACCTTTAAGCAACGAGTGCTCACAGCGGTGAAACCAGTCTCGCGAAGCGTCACGCGTAATGTCGGTCCGGCCGCTTCATCTCACAATACCGCTGAACCAAAGTATGACATGCTGGTAGGTAGTATGACTTGTATCGCCCACAACTCACTTGTGTTCTACTCGTGCATATGACATCAACGCATAAAACCTGGCTCGGATGCCACTGTTGGGGAACGAGTAATTTCAAAATTTTCCTACGATCACGCAAGACCATGGTGATGGCATAGCAACGAGAGGGGAGAGTGTCCGCCCACGCACCCTCGTGAGACCGAAAGCGAAGCGTTATATTAACGCGGTTGATGTAGTCGACGTCTTCACGATCCGACCGATCCAAGCACCGTTACTCGGCACCTCCGAGTTCTTGGCACACGCTCAGCTCGATGACGATCCCCGAGCTCCGATCCAGCAAAGTGTCGGGAAGGAGTTCCGTCAAGACGACGGCGTGGTGACGATCTTGATGTTCTACCGTCGCAGGCTTCGCCTAAGCACCGCTACAATATGACCGAGGTGGAATATGGTGGAGGGGGCACCGACACGGCTAAGGAACGATCCGTAGATCAACTTGTGTGTTCTAGGGTGCCCCCTGCCCCGTATATAAAGGAGCAAGGGGAGGGCCGGCCAGCCTTGGGGCGCACCAAGGGGGGGAGTCCTCCTCCTAGTAGGAGTAGGACTCCCTTTCCTAGTCCTACTAGGAAGAGGAAGGGGAAGGAAAGAGAGGAGAGGGAGAGGGAAGGGGCTGCGCCCCTCCTAGTCCAATCGGACTCCCCATGGAGGGGGCGCACCACCTCTTGGTGCAGCCCTCTCTCCCTCTTGGCCCAATAAGGCCCATAACTTCCCGGGGTTCCGTAACCCCTCCGGCACTCCGGTTTTCTCCGAAACTTCCGAACCTTTCCGTGTCCGAATATAACCATCCAATATATCAATCTTTATGTCTCGACCATTTCGAGACTCCTCGTCATGTCCGTGATCACATCCGGACTCGAACTCCTTGGTACATCAAAATACATAAACTCATAATAACCGTCATTGAAACCTTAAGCGTGCGGACCCTACGGTTCGAGAACTATGTAGACATGACCTAGAACTATTCTCGGTCAATAACCAATAGCGGAACCTGGATGCTCATATTGGTTCCTACATATTCTACGAAGATCTTTATCGGTCAAACCGCATAACAACATACGTTGTTCCTTTGTCATCGGTATGTTACTTTCCGAGATTCGATCGTCGGTATCCAATACCTAGTTTAATCTCGTTACGGAAAGTCTCTTTACTCGTTCCGTAATACATCATCTCACAACTAACTCTTTAGTTGCAATGCTTGCAAGGCTTTATGTGATGTGTATTACCGAGAAGGCCTAGAGATACCTCTCCGACAATCGGAGTGACAAAACCTAATCTCAAATACGCCAACCCAACAAGTACCTTTGGAGACACCTGTAGTACTCCTTTATAATCACCCGATTACGTTGTGACGTTTGGTAGTACCAAAGTGTTCCTCCGTAAACGGAGTTGCATAATCTCATAGTTACAGGAACATGTATGGGTCATGAAGAAAGCATTAACATACTAAACGATCAAGTGTTAAGCTAACGGAATGGGTCATGTCAATCAGATCATTCAACTAATGATGTGACCTTGTTAATCAAACAACAACTCCTTGTTCATGGTTAGGAAACATAACCATCTTTGATTAACAAGCTAGTCAAGTAGAGGCATACTAGTGACATACTGTTTGTCTATATATTCACACATGTATTATGTTTCCGGTTAATACAATTCTAGCATGAATAATAAACATTTATCATGATATAAGGAAATAAATAATAACTTTATTATTGCCTCTAGGGCATATTTCCTTCAATACTGTCAAATTCAGTTTGCATAAGTCAAATGGAAATAAATGCAGTAATACTGTCAAATTATTGCAGTGAAGATCATCGACAGAAATAAGTTACAAAAGCTTCATTGAAATGGAGTAAATGACAGAATTTGGTCAAATTATTGCTAGGAAGCTTCATTCCTAGCTACTCCTAAGTCCTAACTCAATGGAGTACTCAAAATAAGTAATGTTGTATACTCCTAACTCAATGGAGTGTGTCTTCAAATATTCCTTGATGCTGCTGCTAGTAGGAATCATGATTAATTACTGTTGGAGTACAATTCAGATTACATGTACAAAAAGAAGAAATGGAGTACAAGCCCATGAAAATTAATGGAGCAGTATCACATCAATAAGTTACTCCAAAGTGAATTACTAAATCAGTAGGAATACAAGCCCTACAAGCAGCAGTACAAAAACATGTGCTCATCTAAATTTACATACTCCAAACAGACCACTGTAGGAGGAAGAAGAGAACAAAGGCACTGTAGGCGTACTGTAGCATTTCAGGCAAATGGCTAGGAGTATACTATCAATGTCACTATAGCATTTCAAGCAAAAATTCTAAAAAAAATCAACTGGAAAATTCTACTCCAAAAAGTAGAAAGAAGGGCTAGGCAATGATACTCCTACATTACTTTAACACTACATTACTTTAACAGCATTACTTTAATTACTTTGCCCGCATCAGGACAGCAGAAAAGAACATACTCTCTTGTCTTTCCTTGGGAGAGATTAACTTAATTAATCCTTTTCTCCTGCAAAGCAAGTGCCCTGTTTTACTCACTGTCAAAAAGTCATATTATAAGATTGGTAGTACTGGTACTACTTCTGCTCATTGCTAGAGCAGATCTTCTCAGGTAAGATCCTAATTAAATTCTCTACGTACCTACCCAACATAGGATTAGTAGTACATGTAGTATTACTTCTCCTCAATGCTAACTTGTCTAAGTACCTAAGCAAAATTCCCCATGAAGAAAATGATCTAGCTCCCCCTACACATGTACTCCACCTAGATCAATCAGTTCAGTTCTAGTGCTGTTGGACTTCTCCACCTAGACAAAAATGTACCAGTACTTCTCCACATAGGAGTAGTTATCAGAAGTGATCAATCTTACCAGAGATAGCTTCATAAGCAGAAGGTTCCAAAGAATAAATCACTAGTGCAGTAGTGCTGCCACCTCCCAGTAAACAGCAGGGTCTCTGATCATGAGTTAATTTCATGAATGAGCTAATAGTTAATTTCAGTTAAGTGAAAAGTTTCATGTACTACTCCAAGTCCTACCCTAAACTACTCCAAGATCATTTTCATTTCCATTTGATCATATTGAACATATAAACCCTGCTAGACTCCTAGGCAGAACCGTTGCTTCCACGTCGCTCTGTAAACGCTGCTGCCACCGCCTGTAATTTTTGTGCCCCGCCAAGGGCATCTTAGTAATTTCACTTACATATGTATAAAAGCCAGCCGTCTGTGGAGAAGACCTAGCCGCCCGCCACTCTCCTCTTTCCGCCGCATCCCGCGTCTCCCCCACTCCCCCAAGCGTCGCACCCTGGGATCAGAGCGCAGAGTCGACCTTCCCCGGCGGCGGCGCTCCATTCAATCTGCAAGAGAGAGAGAGACCGAGAGAGAGAGAGAGAGAGAGAGAGAGAGAGAGAGAGAGAGGATGAGAGGGAGAAGAAGGAAAGAGAGGAGGGAGAAAGAGAGAGGAAAGAGGAGAAGGAGGCGTGGCGTCGGATGGGAGAGGGTCACCGCCGGCGTCCGCCTGCACCGGCGAGGTCGGGTCCTCGAGCCATGGAGGCACTCGTCAATGGGCCCTCGCCGTTGGCCTCCCGTGCGCCGCACCGCCCCTCTTGCCGCCTCGGCTCTCTCCTCCCGCCTCGGCAGATTGGATCGAGGGTGCTACGCCGCCGTCGCCGACTGGATTTGCTCCTCCATCGCCGCCGTGAGTCAACTCCACCGTTGTCGCCAGGAATCCGTCCCCCCTGCTGCATTCTGCTCGTCTTCTGGTTGCTGCAGTCGGCATCGCGGCCCTGCAGAGGGCGTTGAATAGGTGAGCATCCTCTCCTTTTTCTCTTCCCCTGGTCCTCTTCTCTTCCTCAATGCTGCTCCTCCAATCTCTCACATCCTGGCAGGATGGAGACGTGACTTGAGATCCTCCATCTAATTCGTGTCCACCTAAATTTAATTTTCTTATGCACCTAGGGTTTGGGTGGGGTTGACTCCTATAACGATGGCTGGCTACATCAACCAGCAGTTGCACCTCCTTCGACTTCCGCAATATCGCCCACCGAGCTTTGTTGCTTTACGAAGACCTTCTGTATTTTGGTGGTGCCATGGTGTTCCTCTCGGTGAGTGACACCTTCTTCCCCATCATTCCCTATAGTTGGTCCGATCTGTTCTCTGAGGCAGAACCAATCCTAATTTATGTTGGGTTTTTCATGTGCAGGTTAACGAGTGTGCTCCCGGCGGCTCCAGCGATGCGGGTGATTGCGCCGTCCATGCTCCGTGTCTTTGTTGGCTGAGCTGAACAAGCTACAGAAAGTGGCTTCTTTCGAGCTGGTATATTGAGATATTTATGCACTCATAGGTCACACCTCATGAAGCTACTACCATGCATTGATTCTGTTGAGATTGATTAAAATAACATTTTATTAGTTTCCTATTACCATTTCCCATGAAACATGATGATTATGTTCAGTGAGGTTCTCAATTTAATAGTCTGAATGCGCATATGTTCGATATTAAATTTGATAACAAAGACCAATAGTTTTTGGCCCTTTGCATGGGGTATTCCTTTCTTTGAGAAACATTTTTGACTAAAGCTTCTTCGATGCCCCATGGACGCTCAGGTTTGCTTTCATAGATGCAGCTAATATCTAAAATGTATTGCAGTTCATGAGTTATTTAGCAATGATAAAATGTTCTCTATCGTTATTTGCTTTTAGTATGTAACAAGCTCCCCGAGTAGTGGTGGATCTTTATATTAGCACATGACTGAGCAGTTCGACAATGTTTATAATTTATCATTGTCAAGTCAGCCTTTGCGTGATTCAAAAAGAACACACAGACTGCTGCACGGTACTAAATTATTTTTTAGCTGGGGTTGTTCAATAGGATTTAGATTTTAAGCAGAATAGGATACAGATCAGCGGTCCATGTTTACATACACTGGCATAAGAATTTGTTGTGCGGCAAGGATTTGTACATATTTAAAGGGAATTAGTAGCTAACATCTTAAATAACGGCACATTGTTCCATGATTCTTCTTGTAAGATACTAAGATCTCTTGATGATGCTTTGTTTGATGTTCTGTGTGGAAGTTATTTGCATTGCACTTCAGTTCAGAACATGGAGGCTAAGACGCTCACCAATTGGTGCCTATTTCTTGTGTTTATGCAAATGGTAGCCATTAATGAATACCTTGAGCTATACGATTCCTCTGGCAGACTTCATATAGCTATTGTCTAATACTCATTAGTATATATTATTTATCAGTCCGGTTGCAAACTTCTCGTGCAATAACCTTCTTTTTATCAGTTCAGTTTAACTATTTTTTAGAAAAGAACATCCTTACCAAGCCTGCACATTTTAAGGTCGTGAGGCTTCAGTTTACTCTGTTTGCCTCACTACAGGAGAACATTCAGGTACTTATTGAATGGTTTCACCTCTGCTATTCCCAAGATATGCTTTGCCATTTTGTACTGGCACTCTACTAATTATTCTGGCTGTTATCCATGTTACTGTCATTTATCATGATAAAAGTCGACTCACAGCTGTGCCAGGTTAACTTAGTTCAATTTTTGTATGCCTAGAGTTCAGATGTTGGGCTATAATTTTGATATGCTTTTGGTTATGTAATTGCAGAAAAACAAATTATAGCCATATTTTGTAGCGATCATATTATTGTGATGCTGGTTCTCAAATTTATCTGGGTACTTCTTGTGTTTTGTTAATAGCTCACCAGTTTCATTCCCTTTTGGTTTTTGAATATACATCCGTGCCCCTCTTTTATATCTTCTTGGTTATTTTTTATCTTTTTAGTTCTCATTTGTACATAAGTAATACTAGCATCAGTCTGTGTGTTCTTACATAATAGGTAGTCTCTAAGCTACCGATTCAGTATCAAGCTTACGTTGTATTATCTTTTAGGCTGAAAGCAAAAGGCAAACACAATGAACAATGTAAAAGCCCTCAAAGTACAAGGAAGAAAATGAAAAAGCAGCAAACATCTGATAATATGCAAAATCCCATTTAGAGTATGAACCATAGTGAAAAAAGATTCAGTTTAGTTATTAAAAGTTCTTTACATGCAGATCACTTTCTACATATTTCTGCAATTCTCTCCTATTATATGGTTTGGTGTTTGTCCCGGTGTGCCGTGTTTGGTATCCCATTTCATCACCTTTAAGTTGAATGGACACTATTTTGTTTATCAATCACTTTTGAACTAATATTCTTTCAGCACTTCTTTTATAAATAAAAAAACTTAACTGGAATTTAAGAAAGTTTGATACTGCATCTCTGGTTCGTTCAATGAAATTTTCTGCTCTCCAATTTAACTGTCTATGGCTGATTGTGATAGTGAAGGTCGATATTTTGATTTCTAATAGAATATACATCTTAGTTTTCCTCTATCTATGTAGAGGGCTCAAGAAAGAGACAAGAACTTGTGCTTCAAGCAGCGAAGCTAGCCAGCCTAAATGAATCGAAACAAGAACAAGCATCGGGAAATTACAGATGAGGAAGTGCAACTGGTATTGTCACTCCCTTTTTGCCCCAAATCAACGACAAAAAAAACTGCTTGACAATCATCTTCTTGCCAATTTATAATTGAATTCCTACTATGATTCGCTTCCTAAAAGAAATAGCAATCATCTTGAAACAAGTAATTTATCTAGGTACAAATGCTTATTCTATACTGATTATGTTGCCTCCAATTGCGGACAGTGGTTTATAGTTGACACTTTAGTCTACATGTCTGCTAATATTTACATGTCTGCATGACCAAAAAAATCAGATAGTCTACTTAAACTTTAGTGATGCAGTTATTCTACTTCTTTTAGCTAGATGTTCAGCAAGGGTCGCACATCTGAAACAAGTAATTGGCTTGCTTTTGGTACACGTTCCCTGTATATAACTCGCTTTTCTATTTCTTGAGGACAACACCATATAGAGCTTTTAGAGGCTGGTCCTGGTTTTAGATACAAAGCGCCTGATTGTTCTCTGTAAATTTATTCTGCTCCTTACATGAGGGTCTGTGCTACTTTCAACTCGAATGCAGATTTTACTGTACGATGTAAATTAAATCGTTTGTTTCTACTGCATGTTAAAGGAGTTGACCAATATTGGCATGAAGCTATAAAAGCTAGCTGGCTATGGAGAATTTTGCCACTGGTGATGAATTGCCACCTTTTCCTTGCTTGCCATCATGCCATGATTCAAAATTTAGTTGTCAGACTAGGTAAAGCACGCTGAGACTACCAAAAAGGATTACGTGCGCTGTCATCATGCATTTGCACCTCTAAACTTAGTTTGTTGACTAAATTGTGTAGTTCCTTTTGTCAAGAATGTTCTGGACTAGATAGCCAGCTTGCTGTTGCTGTTTGTAACTTTTCAGTCGGGCTCTTTTGTTAAAGCGAAAACCATGTATATGTAATGTGTGCGGTGGTTTGTAGGACTTCATAGGTGTTGTACTAAAATTCAGTTTTAATGGAGTTCAGTTCAGTTATGTTCTAGACTAGATATCATTCAAAAAATGGCCACACGTGGATGTAGGGTCATAAAAGAGTCAGGGAAGAGGGAGGTACCTTGGTAGATTTCCCAGGGGCATTGGCAATGTAAACGACAGGGCACCCCTCTGCCTGCCTTGCTCATTCACACTTCTTTTTTGTTTGGGGAGGGGCAGGTTGCAATCTAGGCCGGGCGGGACACTGGAAACTGTGAGCAAAAAGTTAATCCGACCTGAGCTTCAAATGAAATTAGATGATTTTTTTTCAAAACTACTGTATGAAGCGAAAACAAGTATGTACATGAGTCGACTAGACAATGGACAAAAATCCGGCCAGAACCGAAATAAAAAATAGATGTCTGTTGATTAGACACTCCCATAATACATGCCAGGAATGTGTTTTCATATTGTTCATTTTGTGGATATTTGATATAAGCGTAATTGTATCCTGATATTTGGCTTGGTACTCCATTGTATAACTATATAACTGAGTTTCAGATAAGGTCAGACTATGCCTTGTCTACACATATCTAATATATTTATCTTGATATTGCAGAAGATTTTGTTTTGTTCTTATATCTAATGCTTGATCTGTTGTATAGGCTGATATAGGTCTTGCAATGTGCATGTCACGGACAGAAGTTGCTAAAGAAAGCTCCGACATTATAATCTTAGATGATGACTTCACATCTATTGTGAAGGTTAGTGTCTTCTACGTTTTTTTGGAACAGATCTTTGTTATGAAGGATAACCGTTCTCACCAATCATGATGTGAGTTTTTTATCGGATGTACAGGGTCATTGGAATGGACCAAGTTATGAATGTTCCTGAAATGCGATACTAGAATCTTTGTACGTCAATACTCTTTGATGCTTATCTTGATGATTTTTCCTCTGTTCTACATACATTTGTGTTGTTAACTCACTTTCATGTTCTTGATTGGCATGGAATCATCTTAGAAAAAGTTATTTGAGCTGAGGGCGTTGAATAGAGTAATAAAAGCTGCTTCCTTGAGAGTTTTTGTGCACAGTAGTGCATGCATAATATTATCCTCATTATATTCTCTTTGCATGTTCTATTGTAGGAAGCGGATGTTATCAAGATCATGCCAAAGGCAGAGCGTGCCAAAGGTGATGCTCATTCCCGTTCTTAGTGAGATGCGTTTACTCGATGCAAAGTATGAGCATTGCAGACTCTAGCGAGCTGCTGAAGGTCGACAAGGAGGGCGCCGCCACCACCGTCATCAGGCTGGTCCACATCCACGCGCTGCTCGGCGTCACCAGGTCACCGGCACAACTCCTCACGCCCAGGTCGTTCAACATTTTCTTCCGCTTTTGGTGCGTCACATTTAGAGTCTTTCTTTCCCATTTTACCGTGTTTGCATGGTAAGATGTTTGGTTGATTTGAAGGTTCGAGACTTGGCTCCAAAGCTTCAAGCTCTTGTAGAAATTAGAACTGAGGGCCTTTTAAAATGAGTCATGCATAATAATGTTGTTCTGTGGGATGCAGAATTTTTGTTTGTACTGATTTATGTACTGATTTCATCACCATATGACTATAATGAAGAAGATGTGTGTATAAATATTACTAACCGATGATACTTTGCATCAGTGATTTCAATCTGTTGGCCCTCCTTCAGATTGCATGGGAATGTGAGGCTTAAAAGTTTCAACCATGTGCAATGTGCTTCTCGGTGTGGATTTGTGTCTGACTAATTAACGGTTCTGTTAATTCTGATATGTCCTTGTACATTATATGGGTATTGCATTGCTTGTACTTATAGTAAGTGGAAAATTTTCTCATATGTTTCAATATGTGCCCGAATAATATTAATGTACACTCTTTCAATACATGGCTTACTGTTGGCCTTTGCGCCATTGGCGCAACTGGTCATCTAGTAATGCTAAACAAGCAGTGCAAGCAAGAGAATAGTGCAAACAAAGTATGCAAGAATGTTGTACGACTCCATTTGATCATTTTCATTTCCAAAATGGATTGTTGTGCATCTTGAAAGTTCAACCTCTTACCTTGAAAGTTCTTTTCAGTTGCCTGGAGAACATGGATCTCCCAGACCTCAACTACACCCCACCTGCAGAAGATGGAGGTGAAATGGACGAAAATGTAAGAGATGAAATGGACGAAGATATAGGAGATGAAATGGACGAAGATATAGGAGATGAAATTGTTCAACATGCAGGTAAATGACTCAAATGATAATGAGTAGAGAGTAAACGACTCAAATGACTTGTGTAAATTCATTGTTGTACTCCATTTGATCATATATTTTCTTTGTGCAGGTGTTGAGCAAGCAGTTCAGAAAAGGGATATCCTAGATGACAAGAAAAGATATGCTGCTTATGTTGCAATGCATACATTGTGCATGAGTAGAGGGGGAAAGTTTAAGAGAGATGACAAGAAAAATATTGCTGATTTCTTTGGAGTGGGTGTCTGGAATATACAAAGGATTTGGAAGAAAGCGATGGAGCAAATTGCTGAAGGTCTAGACGTAGATGTTTCAAGTCAAAGGAAAGGAAATTGTGGAAGAAAGCCGAAATACATCAATCTAGAGCAAATCCCTACCATCCCACTGAACAGGAGGTCTACTATCAGGTCGCTTGCCTGGCAACTCGGGTGCAGCCCTACGACACTCCACCGGAAGTTCATGCTCAAGTTGATAAAGAGGCATACAAACTGTTTGAAGCCAGCTTTGAATGAAAAGAACAAGAAGGATAGAATGAAATTTTGCTTGTCAATGCTCGATGAGGCAACAACACAAACTGAAAGGCCAAAATTCAAGACCATGCACAACATTATTCATATTGATGAAAAATGGTTCTATATGACCAAGAAAAAAAGGAACTATTATCTGCTGTATGGGGAGGAAGAGCCTATGAGAACTCTGCAAAACGGCGGTTGTATTGGAAAGATTATGTTCTTGACAGCTATTGCTAGGCCGAGGTGGGATAATGAAGGAAATGTGACCTTCTCTGGAAAAATTGGAATTTGGCCATTTGTGAAAGAAGTTCCGGCTCAAAGGAGAAGCGACAACAGGCCCAGAGGAACATTGGAGACAAAGTCAATAAAAGTCAACAGGCAAGTAATGAGAGAGTTCATGATAGAGAACCTGCTGCCAGCAATACAAGCATCTTGGCCTGAGAATGATGTTGGGCAAACCATATATATACAGCAAGACAACGCTAAGCCTCATATCTTGCCTAATGACCCAGAATTTGTAGCAGCCGTGGAAAGAACTGGACTCGATATCAGACTAATTCAACAACCAGCCAATAGCCCTGATCTGAATGGCCTTGACCTTGGGTTCTTCAACTCGTTGCAATCTCTAACAGATTGTTTAAGCCCTAGAACGCTTCAGGATCTTATCAAGGGTGTGCTAGATGAATTTGAAAACTATGATGTTTACAAGCTGAACAGAGTTTTCCTATCTCTACAAGCTTGCATGATTGAAATCTTGAACCATGCAGGGGGCAATGGGTATAAAATACCCCATGCAAACAAGGAAAGGCTAGAGAACTTTGGGATGCTACCTCCAAGACTTACATGCCCTCAAGACGTATATGCAAATGCCCTGCACAATCTTGGGATAATGGAGAGAGTTGCTTGTCGAGATGCTAGTTCAGATGCTTGAGGAGTTGCTTGTCGAGATGCTTGTTGAGATGCTTGAGGAGTTGCTTGTCGAGATGCTAGTTCAGATGCTTGAGGAGTTGCTTGTCGAGATGCTTGTTGACATGCTTGAGGAGTTGCTTGTCGAGATGCTAGTTCAGATGCTTGAGGAGTTGCTTGTCGAGATGCTTGTCGAGTTGCTTGTTGAGATGCTTGAGGAGATGCTTGAGGAGTTGCTTGTCGAGATAGTTGTCGAGATGCTTGTTGAGATGCTTGTCGAGATGCTAGTTCAAATGCTTGAGGAGTTGCTTGTTGAGATGCTTGAGGAGTTGCTTGTAGAGATGCTAGTTCAGATGCTTGAGGAGTTTCTTGTCGAGATGCTTGTCGAGTTGCTTGTTGAGATGCTTGAGGAGATGCTTGAGGAGTTGCTTGTCGAGATGCTTGTTGAGATGCTTGTCGAGATGCTAGTTCAGATGCTTGAGGAGTTGCTTGTCGAGATGCTTGTTGAGATGCTTGAGGAGTTGCTTGTCGAGATGCTAGTTCAGATGCTTGAGGAGATGCTTGTTGAGTTGCTTGTCGAGATGCTTGAGGAGTTGCTTGCTAAGATGCTTGTGATTATTTGTGTGGAGTATGTGTGTAACTCCTTGTTTGTGTGGAGTATATGTAAACCCCATGTGAAATTACTCCATAAGTTTGCAAAAGGCTTCTATGGACTGGATTTTACTCCATATATATGATCATTTTTGTTTGAAAAGTTTAATTTAATTTTCTGAGGAGTGCATCATTTGTGTGATCATTTTTGTTTAATTAAGAGAGAAGAGGAGAGGGCACTGGAAGAGAGAGAGAGAGAGAGAGAGAGAGAGAGAGAGAGAGAGAGAGAACTGGAAGATAATCAAGCACTCCAAGAAGAAAGAAAGAAGAGAAAAGAAGAGAGAAAGAGGAGTACTCCATTACTGAAAGTTTCATTTGGTTTCATTTGATTTAGGTCTCATATTGTTGCACTATTGTAAGAGGGCAAAAGAGAAAGAGAAGACAGAAGAAAGAGAAGAGAGGAGAGGAGAAGAGTAGTTCAGTTTAGTTTTAATTAAATGAAAAGGTTTAATTAACCAAGAACTACTCCTACTCCTACTCATACTCCAAGAACTACTCCTACTCCTACTCCAAGAACTACTCCTACTCCTAATTTTAAATAAAACTAAACAGCAAGTCCATAGAATAGATTTTACTGAAACTACTCCTGAGTTTGAGTAGCTTGTATGGCATGTCATGATTTTACAGAAACTACTCCTATCATGATTTTGCTGTCATTAATATGCAAGCAACAATTAAGTTCACAATATTATGCAAGTTAACAAGCTTCAGTAGCCCAAGTTTCAGTAGACAAGTTAACAGAAGCTACAGACGACAACTTTTAAAAGAAGCTACAGACGACAACTTTTAAAAGAAGCTACAGCTGCTTCATGAGAATAAGCAAAGTTTCAGTACATTTGATCCATCTGGCCAAATCGAGAAGAAAACAAATCAGGGAAGTTTAACTAATAACTGCAGTTTACCCAGCCCCATGGTGAGAGGAAAACAAGCTGCAGTTACCACACACCCAAATTCAACCAATCTACTCCGGCCGGCCGGTTATCAAGTTCAAAGGTCTTGTTCAAAGGGAAGAAGAAGAAGAATCTGTTCCATCAAAGAGGAGACGGGGTCAACCTTGATGCAAAAAGATTTTAAGTTAGTTAAAGGAAAAGGTTTCATTTTATTTTACTCCTACACTTTACTGAAAAAGAAGAGAGTAAGAGTGTTGGGGAACGTAGTAATTTCAAAAATTTTCCTACGATCACGCAAGACCATGGTGA
This sequence comes from Aegilops longissima, assembly GCA_021605205.1. Taxonomy (NCBI): domain Eukaryota; kingdom Viridiplantae; phylum Streptophyta; class Magnoliopsida; order Poales; family Poaceae; genus Aegilops; species Aegilops longissima. The sequence goes on from CM038682.1 coordinate 24,834,445, forward strand.
TGGCATAGCAACGAGAGGGGAGAGTGTCCGTCCACGCACCCTCGTGAGACCGAAAGCGAAGCGTTATATTAACGCTGTTGATGTAGCCGACGTCTTCACGATCCGACCGATCCAAGCACCGTTACTCGGCACCTCCGAGTTCTTGGCACACGCTCAGCTCGATGACGATCCCGGGCTCCGATCCAGCAAAGCGTCGGGAAGGAGTTCGTCAAGACGACGGCGTGGTGGACGATCTTGATGTTCTACCGTCGCAGGGCTTCGCCTAAGCACTGCTACAATATGATCGAGGTGGAATATGGTGGAGGGGGCACCGACACGGCTAAGGAACGATCCGTAGATCAACTTGTGTGTTCTAGGGTGCCCCCTGCCCCGTATATAAAGGAGCAAGGGGAGGGCCGGCCAGCCTTGGGCGCACCAAGGGGGGGAAGTCCTCCTCCTAGTAGGAGTAGGACTCCCTTTCCTAGTCCTACTAGGAAGAGGGAAGGGGAAGGAAGAGAGGGAGAGGGAGAGGGAAGGGGCTGCGCCTCCTAGTCCAATTCGGACTCCCCATGGAGGGGGCGCACCACCTCTTGGTGCAGCCCTCTCTCCCTCTTGGCCCAATAAGGCCCATAACTTCCCGGGGTTCCGTAACCCCTCCGGCACTCCGGTTTTCTCCGGAAACTTCCGGAACCTTTCCGGTGTCCGAATATAACCATCCAATATATCAATCTTTATGTCTCGACCATTTCGAGACTCCTCGTCATGTCCGTGATCACATCCGGGACTCCGAACTCCTTCGGTACATCAAAATACATAAACTCATAATAACCGTCATTGAAACCTTAAGCGTGCGGACCCTACGGGTTCGAGAACTATGTAGACATGACCTAGAACTATTCTTGGTCAATAACCAATAGCGGAACCTGGATGCCCATATTGGCTCCTACATATTCTACGAAGATCTTTATCGGTCAAACCGCATAACAACATACTTTGTTCCCTTTGTCATCGGTATGTTACTTGCCCGAGATTCGATCGTCGGTATCCAATACCTAGTTCAATCTCGTCACCGGCAAGTCTCTTTACTCGTTCCGTAATACATCATCTCGCAACTAACTCATTAGTTGCAATGCTTGCAAGGCTTAAGTGATGTGCATTACCGAGAGGGCCCAGAGATACCTCTCCGACATTCGGAGTGACAAATCCTAATCTCAAATACGCCAACCCAACATCTGCCTTTGGAGACACCTGTAGTACTCCTTTATAATCACCCATTACGTTGTGATGTTTGGTAGTACCCAAAGTGTTCCTCCGTAAACGGAGTTGCATAATCTCATAGTCATAGGAACATGTATAAGTCATGAAGGAAGCAATAGCAACATACTAAACGATCGTGTGCTAAGCTAACGGAATGGGTCATGTCAATCAGATCATTCAACTAATGATGTGACCTTGTTAATCAAATAACAACTCCTTGTTCATGGTTAGGAAACATAACCATCTTTGATTAACAAGCTAGTCAAGTAGAGGCATACTAGTGACATACTGTTTGTCTATATATTCACACATGTATTATGTTTCCGGTTAATACAATTCTAGCATGAATAATAAACATTTATCATGATGTAAGGAAATAAATAATAACTTTATTATTGCCTCTAGGGCATATTTCCTTGATCTCCCACTTGCACTAGAGTCAATAATCTAGATCACATCACCATGTGATTAACATCGATAGTTCACATCATCATGTGATTAACACCCATAATTCACATCGCCATGTGACCAAGACCCAAAGGGTTTACTAGATTTAGTAATCTAGTTCACATCGCTATGTGATTAACACCCAAAGAGTACTAAGGTGTGATCATGTTTTGCTTTGTGAGAGAATCTTAGTCAACGGGTCTGCCACATTTAGATCCGTATGTATTTTGCAAATCTCTATGTCAACAATGCTCGCACGGAGCTACTCTAGCTAATTGCTCCCACTATCAATATGTATCTAGATCGAGACTTAAAGTCATCCAGATCGGTGTCAAAACTTGCATCGACGTAACCCTTTACTTATTTAACCTTTATCACTTCCATAATCGAGAAACATATCCTTATTCCATTAAGGATAATTTTGACCGCTGTCTAGTGATCTATTCCTAGATCACTATTGTACTCCCTTGCCAAACTCAGTGCAGGGTATACAATAGATCTGGTACACAGCATGGCATACTTTATAGAACCTATGGCCAAGGCATAGGGAATGACTTTCATTCTCTTTCTATCTTCTGCCGTGGCCGGGTTTTGAGTCTTACTCAATTTCACACCTTTGTAACACAGGCAAGAACTCTTTCTTTGACTGTTCCATTTTGAACTACTTCAAAATCTTGTCAAGGTATGTACTCATTGAAAAACTTATCAAGCGCCTTGATCTATCTCTATAGATCTTAATGCTCAATATGTAAGCAGCTTCACCGAGGTCTTTCTTTGAAAAACTCCTTTGAAACACTCCTTTATGCTTTGCAGAATAATTCTACATTATTTCCGATCTACAATATGTCATTCACATATACTTATCAGAAATGCTGTAGTTCTCCCACTCACTTTCTTGTAAATACAGGCTTCACCGCAAGTCTGTATAAAACTATATGCTTTGATCACACTATCAAAGCGTTTATTCCAACTCCGAGATGCTTGCACCAGTCCATAGATGGATCGCTGGAGCTTGCACATTTTGTTAGCTCCTTTAGGATTGACAAAACCTTCTGGTTGCATCATATACAACTCTTCTTTAATAAATCCATTAAAGAATGTATTTTTGACATCCATTTGCCAGATTTCATAAAATGTGGCGATTGCTAACATGATTCGGACAGACATAAGCATCGCTACAGTTGAGTAAATCTCATTGTAGTCAACACCTTGAACTTGTCGAAAACCTTTCTGCGACAAGTCGAGCTTTGTAGATAGTAATACTACTATCAGCATCTGTCTTCCTCTTGAAAATCCATTTATATAATATGGCTTGCCGATCATCGGGCAACTCCATCAAAGTCCACACTTTGTTCACATATATGGATCCCATCTCAGATTTCATGGTCTCAAACCATTTCGCATGAATCTGGGCTCATCATTGCTTCCTCATAGTTCGTAGGTTCATCATGGTCTAGTAACATGACTTCTAGAATAGGATTACCGCACCACTCAGTGCGGATCTTACTCGAAGACCCACGAGGTTTGGTAGCAACTTGATCTGAAGTTTCATGATCATCATCATTAACTTCCTCACTAATTGGTGTAGGAATCATCGAACTGATTCCTGTGATGAACTACTTTCCAATAAGGGAGAAGGTACAATTACCTCATCAAGTTCTACTTTCCTCCCACTCACTTCTTTCGAGAGAAACTTCTTCTCTAGAAAGGATCCATCTTAGCAACAAATATCTTGCTTTCGGATCTGTGATAGAAGGTGTACCCAATAGTTACCTTTGGGTATTCTATGAAGACGCATTTCTCGATTTGGGTTCGAGCTTATCGGTGAAAACTTTTCACATAAGCATCACAACTCCAAACTTTAAGAAACGACAGCTTAGGTTTATGCTAAACCATAGTTCATACGGTGTCATCTCAACGGATTTAGATGGTGCCCTATTAAACGTGAATGCAGCTGTCTTTAATGCATAACCCCAAAACGATAGTGGTAAATCGGTAAGATACATCATAGATCGCACCATATCAAAATAAAGTACGATTCTGACGCTCGGACACACCATAATGTTGTGGTGTTCCGGTGGCGTGAGCTGTGAAACTATTCCACATTGTTTTCATTGAAGACCAAACTCAGAACTCAAATATTCATCTCCACGATCAGATCGCAGAAACTTTATTTTCTTGCTGCGATGATTTTCCACTTCACTCTGAAATTCTTTGAACCTTTCAACTATTTCAGACTTATGTTTCATCAAGTAGATATACCCATATCTACTCAAATCATCTTGTGAAGGTCAGAAAATAACGATACTTGCCACGAGCATCAACTTTCATTGGATCGCATACATCGGTATGTATTATTTCCAATAAGTCAGTAGCTTGTTCCATTGTTCCGAGAACGGAGTTTTAGTCATCTTGCCCAAAAGGCACGGTTCGCAAGCATCAAATGATTCATAATCAAGTGATTCCAAAAGTCCATCAGCATGGAGTTTTCTTCATGCGCTTTACACCAATATGACCTAAACGGCGAGTGCCACAAATAAGTTGCACTATCATTATTAACTTTGCATCTTTTGGTTTCAATATTATGAATATGTGTATCACTATGATCGAGATCCAATGAACCATTTTCATTGGGTGTGTAACCATATAAGGTTTTATTCATGTAAACAGAACAACAATTTATTCTCTTACTTAAATGAATAACTGTATTGCAATAAACATGACCAAATCATATTTATGCTCAACACCAAATAACACTTATTTAGGTTCCATACTAATCCCGAAAGTATAGGGAGTGTGCGATGATGATCATATCAATCTTGGAACTACTTCCAACACTCATCGTCACTTCCCCTTCAACTAGTCTCTGTTTATTCTGCAACTCCTGTTTCGAGTTACTACTCTTAGCAACTGAACCAGTATCAAATACCGAGGGGTTGCTACGAACACTAGTAAAATACACATCAATAATTTGTATATCAAATATACCTTTGTTCACTTTGCCATCCTTCTTATCCGCCAAATACTTGGGGTAGTTCCGCTCAAAGGACTAGTTCCATTGTAGCAAAAGCACTTAGTCTCGTGCTTAGATCCAGACTTGGGCTTCTTCACTCGAGCAGCAACTTGCTTGCCGTTCTTCTTGAAGTTCCCTTCTTCCTTTGCCCTTTTCCTTGAGACTAGTGGTCTTGTCAACCATCAACACTTGATGTTTTTCTTGATTTCTACCTTCGCCGATTTTAGCATCGCGAAGAGCTTGGGAATTGTTTTCGTCATCCCTTGCATATTATAGTTCATCACGAAGTTCTAGTAACTTTAGTGATGGTGACTAGAGAATTCTGTCAATCACTATCTTATCTGGAAGATTAACTCCCACTTGATTCAAGCGATTGAAGTACTCAGACCATCTGAGCACATGCTCACTAGTTGAGCGATTCTCCTCCATCTTTTAGCTATAGAACTTGTTGGAGACTTCATATCTCTCAACTCGGTATTTGCTTGAAATATTAACTTCAATTCTTGGAACATCTCATATGGTCCATGACGCTCAAAACGCCTTTGAAGTCCCGATTCTAAGCCGTTAAGCATGGTGCACTAAACTATCAAGTAGTCATCATATTGAGCTAGCCAAACGCTCATAACGCCCGCATCCGCTCCTGCAATAGGTCTGTCACCTAGCGGTGCATTAAGGACATAATTCTTCTGCGCAGCAATGAGGATAAACCTCAGATCACGGATCCAATCCGCATCATTGCTACTAACATCTTTCAATACAATTTTTCTAGGAACACATATGAAAACATAGGGAAGCAACAACGCGAGCTATTGATCTACAACATAATTTGCAAAATACTACCAGGACTAAGTTCATGATAAATTAAAGTTCAATTAATCATATTACTTAAGAACTCCCACTTAGACAGACATCTCTCTAGTCATCTAAGTGATCACGTGATCCAAATCAACTAAACCATAACCGATCATCACGTGAGATGGAGTAGTTTTCAATGGTGAACATCTTATGTTGATCATATCTACTATATGATTCACGCCGACCTTTCGGTCTCCGTGTTCCGAGGCCATATCTGCATATGCTAGGCTCGTCAAGTATAACCTGAGTATTCGCGTGTGCAAAACTGGCTTGCACCCGTTGTAGATGGACGAGAGCTTATCACACCCGATCATCACGTGGTGTCCGGGCACGACGAACTTTGGCAACGGTGCATACTGTGGAGAACACTTCTTGATAATTTTAGTGAGAGATCATCTTATAATGCTACCGTCAATCAAAGCAAGATAAGATGCATAAAGGATAAACATCACATGCAATCAATATAAGTGATATGATATGGCCATCATCATCTTGTGCTTGTGATCTCCATCTCGAAGCACCGTCATGATCACCATCGCCACCGCGCGACACCTTGATCTCCATCGTAGCATCGTTGTCGCCTCGCCAACTATTGCTTCTACGACTATCGCTACCGCTTAGTGATAAAGTAAAGCAATTACATGGCGCTTGCATTTCATACAATAAAGCGACAACCATATGGCTCCTGCCGATTGCCGATAACTCGGTTACAAAACATGATCATCTCATACAATAAAATATAGCATCACGTCTTGACCATATCACATCACAACATGCCCTGCAAAAACAAGTTAGACGTCCTCTACTTTGTTGTTGCAAGTTTTACGTGGCTGCTACGGGCTGAGCAAGAACCGTTCTTACCTACGCATCAAAACCACAACGATATTTCGTCAAATGGACTCCGTTTAACCTTCTCAAGGACCGGCGTAGCCACACTCGGTTCAACTAAAGTGAGAGAGACAGACACCCGCCGGTCACCTTTAAGCAACGAGTGCTCACAGCGGTGAAACCAGTCTCGCGTAAGCGTCACGCGTAATGTCGGTCCGGCCGCTTCATCTCACAATACCGCTGAACCAAAGTATGACATGCTGGTAGGTAGTATGACTTGTATCGCCCACAACTCACTTGTGTTCTACTCGTGCATATGACATCAACGCATAAAACCAGGCTCGATACCACTGTTGGGGAACGAGTAATTTCAAAAATTTTCCTACGATCACGCAAGACCATGGTGATGGCATAGCAACGAGAGGGAGAGTGTCCGCCCACGCACCCTCGTGAGACCGAAAGCGAAGCGTTATATTAACGCGGTTGATGTAGCCAGACGTCTTCACGATCCGACCGATCCAAGCACCGTTACTCGCACCTCCGAGTTCTTGGCACACGCTCAGCTCGATGACGATCCCCGGCTCCGATCCAGAAAGCGTCGGGAAGGAGTTCCACAAGACGACGGCGTGGTGACGATCTTGATGTTCTACCGTCGCAGGCTTCGCCTAAGCACTGCTACAATATGATCGAGGTGGAATATGGTGGAGGGGGCACCGCACACGGCTAAGGAACGATCCGTAGATCAACTTGTGTGTTCTAGGGTGCCCCCTGCCCCAGATATAAAGGAGCAAGGGGAGGGCCGGCCAGCCTTGGGGCGCACTAAGGAGGGGGAAGTCCTCCTCCTAGTAGAGTAGGACTCCCTTTCCTAGTCCTACTAGGAAGAGGGAAGGGGAAGGAAAGAGAGGGAGAGGAGAGGAAGGGGGCTGCCCCTCCTAGTCCAATTCGGACTCCCCATGGAGGGGGCGCACCACCTCTTGGTGCAGCCCTCTCTCCCTCTTGGCCCAATAAGGCCCATAACTTCCCGGGGTTCCGTAACCCTCCGGCACTCCGGTTTTCTCCGAAACTTCCGAACCTTTCCGTGTCCGAATATAACCATCCAATATATCAATCTTTATGTCTCGACCATTTCGAGACTCCTCGTCATGTCCGTGATCACATCCGGGACTCGAACTCCTTGGTACATCAAAATACATAAACTCATAATAACCGCCATTGAAACCTTAAGCGTGCGGACCCTACGGGTTCGAGAACTATGTAGACATGACCTAGAACTATTCTTGGTCAATAACCAATAGCGGAACCTGGATGCCCATATTGGCTCCTACATATTCTACGAAGATCTTTATCGGTCAAACCGCATAACAACATACTTTGTTCCCTTTGTCATCGGTATGTTACTTGCCCGAGATTCGATCGTCGGTATCCAATACCTAGTTCAATCTCGTCACCGCAAGTCTCTTTACTCGTTCGTAATACATCATCTCGCAACTAACTCATTAGTTGCAATGCTTGCAAGGCTTAAGTGATGTGCATTACCGAGAGGGCCCAGAGATACCTCTCCGACATTCGGAGTGACAAATCCTAATCTCAAATACGCCAACCCAACATCTGCCTTTGGAGACACCTGTAGTACTCCTTTATAATCACCCGATTACGTTGTGATGTTTGGTAGTACCCAAAGTGTTCCTCCGTAAACGGAGTTGCATAATCTCATAGTCATAGGAACATGTATAAGTCATGAAGGAAGCAATAGCAACATACTAAACGATCGTGTGCTAAGCTAACGGAATGGGTCATGTCAATCAGATCATTCAACTAATGATGTGACCTTGTTAATCAAATAACAACTCCTTGTTCATGGTTAGGAAACATAACCATCTTTGATTAACAAGCTAGTCAAGTAGAGGCATACTAGTGACATACTGTTTGTCTATATATTCACACATGTATTATGTTTCCGGTTAATACAATTCTAGCATGAATAATAAACATTTATCATGATGTAAGGAAATAAATAATAACTTTATTATTGCCTCTAGGGCATATTTCCTTCAAAGAGAGGACAAATGGTTCAGATAATTTTACGTTAATTGGAAGAAATGGTTTTAGTTTATCTTAATTTTACTGAAAGTTTTAAGTTAATTAAAAGAAAAGGTTTCAGATTATCTTAATTAATGGTTGCAGTTCTTTCGGTTAGCAGGGTCTGCTGCAGTTCTTTCGGTTAGCAGGGTCATTGATGGCTGCAACCACCCAATATACAGGTGAAAACGTTGTTGTGAGGATATGAGTGAAAGGATAAACAAGTTGTTGCAAGAGAGATAATTCTAAGAAGTCAGAAAACTACTCCTTCTAGATCAAACAAGTTGTTACAGGAGCACTCCAACTGTAGATCAAACAAGCAGTAGCAGCAGCTACTGCACCAAAATTAACACAAGATACTGACAGCAGCAGCCCAAGATTAACACAAGCTACTGAGAGTACCTCTATTAATCTCCTTCCCAACTGTAGATCAAACAAGCTACTCCAAAATTTGTGTTGGTCACTGCATTTCTCATCAGTGCAAATCTGCACACTACTGCATACTCATATCCTCACAACAATTCGGAACAGAGGGCCTAAAACACAGATGTTACTAAAAACTGAAAAGCCTACTGCATCAAAGCTACTCCAAATCAGTGCAAATCCACACTGGAGAAATAAGGTTTACTGCAAATCCACACTGCAGCTTCTCTAAATCACTGCAAATCAGTGACTTGTGAGCATGAAGATTATTCCTCGCCCAGCTCAACTTGAAGAATTCAGATTATTCCCACCCCAGCTAAAAAAATGCAAGACTATTGCAATTTGCGACGACTCAGCTCACCCTTGTGTACGGGTCAACGATCCTATTCCGCAAAGAACTTGCAGACATGTCTATGGATCGAGGAAATTTCAGCAGCACCAGGCCAGGGGAGATGGACAGACAGACAAACAAAGGAGCAAATCTGTAGTGGAGAAGGGACCTTTTATTGCATGGTTAGGAGGGGCATCCCGGCGCCGTCGAGGATGGTGCGGCGGCTCCGGATGCTGAAGATGGCGCCCTTGACCTTGAGCACGACGGCGCCGTTGGCGTCGGTGATGGCGAAGTCACCGTCGGAGAGGCTGAGCGCCTTCTTGGTCACCGTCGGAGAGGCTGAGCGCAGAACTGGTGCCCCACCACCGGCAGCGGCGCCGGTGGGGCTCCACATCAAGCGCCGTTGCGTCGCCGGAGTACTTGAGATGCGGCTCCAGATCCTCCCGCCGTCGTCTTCACGCCCGTGCTGGCGCGCTCGGGCTCCGCTTCAGCGACTCCTCACGCCTATCCACAAGCAGATCGAGGACCAGCGCATGTGGATCCAGCTCCTCCTTGCCCAGCAGCACGTCGTCGGCGAATAAAAATGGCAGCTTTGTGTGGTGGGGAGCGGTGAGAGGCGATGCGGAGCAAGATGCCGGCGAGAGGGAGAGAGAGGGCGCATCAACGGGGAGAGAGCGGCATCGTGCGCGTGAGAGAGAGGCGACTGGTGGCGGTGTCACAGGCGAGAGAAAGAGAGGCGGCGGCGCAGGAGAGAGAGAGAGAGGCGAAGTGGGGAGCGAGTGGCGTCAGGCGAGAAAGAGGAGAACGTGTCGGTCGGAGGGGTAGAATGGGAAACTCGGGGAAAATCGTAGCCTACGAAAATTTGTTCGTCAAATCCTTTAACGACATACAATTCGGAACAGAGGGAGTACATAGGAAATTATCCAAGGTCAACAAAAGTCCAAATGTTAAGCCATGGTTAGCAAGCCAAATAAGTGAGAAGATGAAAATAAGAAGATACTTCATGGTAGATGGATAAAATTGATGACTTGCCATAGACTATAACAGCCTCCCTTGATTAGTCCACCATTGCTTACTGGCACAATTTTTTACATTTGTACTCTCCCACATACTACCACATAGCAATTAATTTGATTTTTTTTTTTTGCCTGAATCGCATGGCGCCACATAGCAATTAATCTGAAAATTACAACTTGTGATGATAGCTGGATTACATGGCATGATGCCACCAGAGCTGAGAAAATCCTACTGATCCCCAACCCCCAAGCCTATGCTCTCTGCAGCCTTAGAACAATGTACAATCCATACTGTCAAGGAACAATCAACTGAATCCTACTGACATCAACCCATACTGCCATGGCCAGCGACATGATAAGCTTACCTTGTGATGTGTGGCGGCTGAGCTCGTTGTCGGGTGCTGCTGGAGCAGGGCCGTGGGGCGAGGACGGTGACCTGGGAGAGGGGAGGCCGCGAGCTAAGGCGAGGAGGGTGGCTACCTGAGGCGAGGCCGGCGACTTGGGGAAGGGGAGGCCGGCGACCTGCTCAGCCCGCCGTCGCCGGGAGCAGCCGGTGGCCGCCGCTAGACAGGAGGATTTGGGGCTTTGGCCCACTCGGGTGTTTCGATTTGGGACGAAAAAAATTCGGTCGGCATTCGGTTTTGTAGCAGCGCTGTGTATGAAGGCCTTCATCAACATCGTATCATAGCGCAATTTTTGTTGGTGTTTCTTTTTCTTTTCCATTTTTTCGTTTTTTCTTCATTGTTGAAATACATGCGGATCTTATCTTCAAGTACATGCTGGAACATTTTTCGCATACAGGATTAACATATTTTTGTAAGCGGTGAAGTTTTCTTCAATTCTCCCATTTTTTTGAATGGCATGAAACATTTTTTGAAATTGCACGAACACTTTCTCTTATGTTGCATAAACATTTTTTTATAATGTGACAAACATTTTCTCTGAAACGCGTACCATGGACATTGTTGAATACCATGGGAATTTTTTGAATGGGAAATGGTTTTTATTTTAAAATACATGTAAATTTCTTTGCATTATATAATTTTTTTTCAAAAAATGCCATGAACATATTTTTGGAAGACATGAACATTTTTGAAATGTCATGATCATTGTTTTGAAAAATATGCAAACATTTGTTTATATTGTACTTATATTTTTAATATGTCATGAAACGTTTACATTTAAATTAAGTAAAAAATTTCCTTTTATTAAATATAAAATGCCATTAACATTATTTTTGAAATGTGAAATTTTGCATAGAGGTCACGAGAAGTTTTTGTAAATTGTACAAACATTTTCCAAAATTTGCGCGAACATAATTTCTACACAGCATGGACATTTTTTTAATACGTGATGAACACTTTTAACACAGCATGGACATTTTTTTAATACGTGATGAACACTTTTAAAATTTAAGTAAATTATTTTTCGTATACATATATATGTATTTATAATATTTAAAATATGGAAAAGAATAAAAAATAAAAATAAATCGATCGATCGAAACAAACCTAACCTACTGGGCCGGACGGCTTACAGAGACTGCTTGAGGTGACCGGTCGTTTTGTCTCGCAAGAGACGCATGTGGGTTAAGTAGCGTGTGGGTTCTCTCTGATGAGGCAGTTTTTTTTTTTTAAGAAAACCAATGAGGTAATGATGCATCACATGTGTCTGAATCAGGAACTAAGTGCGAAAACCAACGAGGGAGTCTGGAGTCGCCGCCACATGACGAGTTTAACTTATGATTGTGACATTATGGGGTACTGTCCGTCGCAAGGGGGAACGATTCCCTTCGATAGAGGTCGGGGTGGAGGTAGGAAGCCGCGATACTACCTACCAACTCCCCAATCAGGAGTAGAGATGATAAGTGATGGAATAATATTTGAAATTTGTAGAAGTACTCAATTAATGCGCTCGTTTTACTTAAAAATAAGTTATGTTTATCAGTGCATTAATTGCAATGTATATATGCGTGGCCAATAAATAATCAAGAAATTTCACATGCAGTGGTGAGTTTTCTGTTATCATGGAGAGCAATAGAAATGAGACTCATAAAATAAAAATAAAAAACAAAATTTTGAGGTAAGCCCAACCAGAAAGGAGATAGTAATATTTTATATTCAATTTAATCTGAACACAAGCATCTTACAAACACAATTACATGACATATTTATCTAGCCATAAAACAACATTGATTGCACAATCTATAAAAATTAAAAAATACACCACATTGGTAAAACAATGCAAGAATATGGAACAGTAATAATACGAGATGATCGTTTAGAAGAGGAGTACCCAAGCAAAGAGCAGAGAGGTTATCGCCATGAGCGATACCTGGGAGGGCGCCGGCGCCGCGGTGCCCTCCTCTAGTGTCAGCGTCTCGCTGCCAACGTCGTAGATCATGTTGGTGCCCGCCTGCACCATGCTTCCCAGGACAGAGCCGAATGGTACACCTGCCGGCGTCGGCAGCATGGTGAGGCACTGCAGCCCGGTGACGTTGTCCTTGTAGAAGTAGTGCACCGTCGTGAGCTCGATTGCCGGCGCATCCCCGCCGTCAAACACCAGCTTAATCTTCGGGAACGTCAGCGCCGCCACGGACTGCGCGTTGTAGCATAGGTCAAAGGCGCCGCCGGCGAGCGCAGAGCCGTTCACGGGCTCCGACTTGACCTTGCTCACCAAGGCCTGCCTCACCGCATCGTAGGCTGCCGCCTGGAGGAGGGTGACGGGGGAGAGCGTGCTGATCACCACCCCGCCGGAGCTGCCGTCGGCTGCAAGGTCGAACGCTCCCGCGGGAATGCCGCTCAGGGCCACGCCGTCGACCTGTATGGAGGTGAGCTTGACGTAGTAGAAGTTAGGGAAGACGGTGCTCCGGAGCAGCGGCATGGAGCGGCTGCTTTTGGTCTGCGGCACGGCGGCGGCGCCGAGGAGCACTACGCTCTCGGAGTCGGAGCTCCCAGGTTCGTCGGTTGCCAGGAAGTAGGAGAACCGGGAGATGCTGAGCTGCGACACGAGGGAGAGTCCGAGAGTGGCCCCCTGTTGAACCCGATGCCGCCGGACTCGCCGTCGAGGGGCACCGTGCTGTCATTGGCGCTGCCCCCCCATGTCCCAACAACCCGCGGCCGGCGATGCTCCCCACGCCGACTGTCTCGTTGGCGAGGAAGCCAGTAGTGTAGACGTACCCGCAGCTGGCGTCGCCGCCACCACAGGCATCGGTGGCGTTGGTCACGCTCCGGCACGTCTGGCTGGCGCATGGGACCCTGACCGGCGCCACCGGACACCGCGTGGTCCAGACGAAGTCATTGAGGACGTCCACAGCGCCGGAGACGTTGTTCTGCTGCGTCGCCATGGCCCCGATGGAGACGTTCTAGAGGACGACGTAGCCGGCGTTGTCGGCGGCCGCGCTACCCAGCTGGTCGCCGTTGCGGTTGCCGCGTCGCTTCTTGATCAGCGCTGTCGTGCCCGACTTGGCTGCCTTTTTGAACAAGAAGGTGTACACCTGCTTGAAGGCCCCCGGCGAGACCCTCGCCGGCGCCGCCGCAGCAGGCGCCGGCGACAGGACTAGTACCTGGAGCACAAGTAGCCAAGCTACCAGCGTGACGGCCACTGCGCTGCTCCTTCTTGGCGCCATATTTTTCTACTGTGATGTGAAGATATATTTGTGTACCTCCGGCCCGGCTGCATATCTCTATATATTTGTATACAGTTTCAGTAGAAGCTGTAAAACAGTGCGCGCATAAAAAAGATTGGGCACGCGCTAAAAAACGCTATCGCGTGCTGCAAATTTGAGGCGCCGAATTACGCGCGCTTCACAATTCACACTGCGTATTTTTTAGGACGCGCGTTTTTGATCAGCTGCTAAGGCAATGTTGATTCCTGCGTATTAAAAATTGCTACAGTTGCGCGCTAAAACTATTTTTGGACGCAAAATTTTTATGCACCTGTTGAAGATGCTCTTAGGTAGCAGGGTGACGCCGGAGCGGAATTGCACCGTCAGATTCCACGGATGTATACCGGTCGACGGCGTCGCCGTCTCGTCTCAAGGCCATCGATACCACGGCCGCGTCTGGAATCGCTTCATATAAGACCAAATCAAATCAACTTAATCCAGCAGCCCAAACAGCAGAAACCCAAAATTAAGCGCTAGTATCCAAACCCTAGTACGTACGGGTTGTGCCAGCGGTTTGAGACCATGGACAAAACCATGTGCAGGTGCGTAGCTAAACACACTGCTAATTCCGATCATTGATCGCATAGGGAAGAATATGACAATTGTGCTGCGTCGCCGAGTATCACCTGATGACAGTCAGCAAAACAGTGCCTTGTTCAGCACTGTTCATCTCTTAGAGCATCTCCAACAACCTTTGTATATTGAATTGCTAAAAATCAGTGATAGAAAGAAAAGGAGAGAAAAGATTTACAGCCAACATGTTTTTTTTGCTTTGATAGCCTTTGTATATTGGATTGCTATATTGGACAAAACACACAATGACATCGGGGGACAGTTTTTTTTTTTTTTGCATGATAATAAGTGTCTCATTTATATCATAAGGATCATAGTATAAGTCATGTACATACCGACAGGACGAAACTGAATGAATAGCAGAACGCACACTAGCATACGTATATGTATACGTATAGTAGCACAACTCGTGTACTGATATACACGCACACACACAGCACACAGACACATACACAGCACACATTGGCCCACTAGTCATCGAGAGAAAAATAAGAAGGGGACCACTTTTACGAAGGCTTGCTAAAAATTTAGCAAGTGGCAGTTGGATTTGCAAATATGCAAAGTGGGAGGCTAGGTTTAGCAAGATTTGTAAAATTTTGATGGGGACCATTTATACAAAGGCTGTTGGAGGAGGTTTTTTGGCCAAGATTGCTAAAATAGCAATTGAGTGCAAATAAAAAGGCTGTCGGAGATGCTCTTAGGCGGCACTCGGCAGAAGTTTTATATTTTCATTTTCTCCCTGTAGTATAATGTTTGTCGAGTGCAAAATAAATAGCAGCTTGCAAATATTTTTGTTTCATTATGTATTCTTTCATTTTATTTGTTCTTCTTCTTTTCTTCCTTTATTTTCTTTTCTCTCTTTTCCACCATTTCTCTCCCATCACTTTTTCCTCATCTGTTCTCTCTCACCACATTCTTCCCACTCTGCCTCTTCCGCCACATTTTCCCCACCGTTTGTTTCATCTTCTTTATCTCCCAGCCTTTTCTTCAGCCATCCTCATGCTATAAAAGGCCCTCACTGGTATGTTGTGTTGCATTAGTCTATTGCCGTTTGTTTCACTCCCTTCTTCTCTAGAGATGATCATTGAACCTTCTGTTTGCAGTTTTACTCCAATGTTGTCTTTGAAAATGCATGAACATTTTATAAACACATGAAAAACAACACGGTAATACATGATAATTGTTTATATTATACGATGAATATTTTTGTAATACATGTACACGGAGAATGTTTTTTAATACACAGCGTACATTTATATATATATAACGTTAATATTTCCGGTATACAATGAGTAACTTTTCATACATGATGACATTTTCAGTACGCACTGAGTAATTTCTAATATGTGATGCATATTTTTAATACAAGGTCAATATTTTTCAAATATAATATGAACATATTTTAATACATGATGAACAATTATTTAAAAAAGATAAACTTATTTTTAAACATAATGAACAAATGTTTTTGCAGGGTTACAATGAATAATTTGAAATACAAGATGTATATTTTTAACAACAATATCAAATTTTATTCAATACATTCAGTATATGACAAACACTTTTGAAAAATACACTATGACACTGTTAAATGCACGATGAACAAAAGAGAACCTATAAAAGAAGATCAAGAAACAAAAAGGAAAAAGGAAATTGAAAATAATATCAAAGGAAACTGAAAAATGAATCTAGAAGAAACGAAACAAAGGTGAGAATTGAAAAGAAAAAGAAAATAAACAATAGTCCCCCGCCCCCCTCCTTAAAAACAGAACCACCGCTAGATCAATATCTACTTTTTTTAGGGCTAGCTTATAGCGAGATATATGATTCTCTCGGCCCATACTGTAGCACCGTTCTTTCACTGTTTTTTCGGGGTTTTTTCCTCTGTTTTTTTCCTACGGTTCTCTTAAGGTTTTGTTATTCATATTTATAGGTTTGTCATTGTGTCACTGTTTTGCATTGGTTTCTTTGATTTTTATTATCTTTCGTTTCGATTCGGTTTATTTGCTTATTTTTATGGTTTTCTTCGACGTTTTCCATTTTCATTATGTTGCACTGTTTTGGATTGGTTTCTTTTTTTTTCTGTCGGCTTTATTTGTTTCTTTCTGGTGTTCCTTGGTTTTTTACCTTTTCTTACACATTGTACATTTTTCGTACATAGAGGGAAACATTATTTTATACACGTTAATAAATTTAATATATGTGATTAATAATTTTTTAAATATATGTGCTTTGGGGTCTACTTTTTCATATAAATTGTACATTTTTATACAGTAGAAATATTCTCTTAATCTTATTTAAGATTTTTGAAAGACAAAATTAACATTTTTATCAGATATACGTTTTGATGTCTATTTTTATTCAAATAGATTGTACAATTTTGGTACACTTAAGAAACATTTTTCTTATACACGTTTAACATTTTTTCAAATACATGTTTAACATTTTTCCAGATATATGTTTTGATGTCTACTTTATTTCATACAGATTGTACATTTAGGCCCCGTTTGGATGCAAGGTATTTTCAAAGTATTATTAGAATACCACAGTTTTCGAAAAACGGTAGTTTTAAATACTTAGAGGTGTTTGGCTATAGCAAAAACTGTAGCTTCATAAACAGTGGTATTCTTGATACTGTGGGTTTTTTGGAGTATTAGAAAAAGAGGTCCCGGCCTCTTTTTTCTCAAACCGAGAAAAACTCACTCGTGTCATCCGCTCAGAGACTACCGTGCAGCTTGGTCTGTAAGCATAACTAGCCACACGGCAGTATCGTTTCGTAGTATATTCATTCCTCACCAATCTTCATGGCATGCACCACACTAGTTAAACACGATACTGATTCCTATTCTTTGTAATTAGCTACGGCTGATCAAGTCTCCAACTTCCTAGCTCAGAGATCAAAAGGTCATACAGCGCTACATGCAGCCGGGTGGTCGTTAGCACACACTGATTGATCCAGTCGTGTAGCTCGGTAGGTGTAGGAAGTTAGATTAAGTTGTGTAACTATCGGTCAAAACTAGAGTAAAACAACACCAGCCAAACATATCGGTAGTTTTTCCTAAAACTGAGAAAATTGTTGTTTCTAAAAACCGAAGTATTCATTGCACATGCTTTGCAATACCGAAGTTTTGAAGTACTATGGTATTTTAAAAACGGTGCTGCCAAACTAGGCCTTATTGTATAAATAGGAAACGTTCTTTATGCTCTTTTAATATTTTGCAAGTATATGATTAACATTTTCTCAAATATATGTTTTGAAGTCTACTTTTTTAATTGTATTTTTTCGTATACATATGGAACATTTTTAAAAGATATGATTTAAAAAAATTTATACATAATTTTACATTTTTCATGTAAATTCGAAACATTTTTCATATACATTTGCAATATTTTTCATATACATTTTTATATCCTTGCCTGCTGCTCATTGGTGGCGTTGGTCCGAGTCGGGCTCCCTTGGTGTTGGTGTATCGTCAGTGGGTCGGTACCGATGACCATGGATGTGGCGGCTTTCGAGCTCACCCAGGCCAAGACCAGATGGCCTGGGCGGGGGCCTGCCCGACAACGGCATCGACATCCATAGGGTTGTGCCTCCTCCACCCCACCCCCACCCTTACCCCCTCCGTCCCTCCCCTTTGCGTCCAACGAGACTAGCTGGGACCCAGGTGTGAGTGCCTCATACAGTGGAGGCAGTGGCGGAGCTATGTGTGTTCCTGGGGTGGCTGTGGCCCCCCAGCCTTGGCAAAAATCGTGAAGGAATTTTTTTAGAGGGTGTAGATGAGTATAAATTTAGTATTTGGCCCCCTCAAGTCTGGATGTTTTATCATTTGCCCCCCGAACTTCCTCCCTAGCTCCACCAGTGGGTGGAGGTGTTGACTCGAACCCGGTGGCTGATGTTGGGCCGGGAGTGCAAGGGGTGCCTTCCGCTCTTCCTATCGGGGTTATTGCATTGTGATATGGACGGTTGGCGATATCTTGGGACATGGATGCCGGCTCGGCGACCCCGGATGATGGTCTGCATGGTTGGCTCTCTGGCGGGCATCATGGCGGTGGTTGTAGCTACGGCTCTTGGTCGTCTGGGCGGCGTGTAGCGGTGGGTAGCTCAGGCTCACTCTCTGGTGTTGGTAGTGACGCCGCCCAGATCCGGGTCTGGAGGCTTGTACTCGTCGTGGCTATCCTAAGTACCATTTGTTTGTTTTCTGAAATGGGAATCAATTCCCAGCCTCTAAAATCGATTGATGCACACAACCATTATATGTAATCTTTCCGTCTCAGACGTTTTTGACACTTCAAGAAACTTAGAGTGGGTATGGTTCAGACGTTTTTGACACTTCAAGAAACTCGTCGTGGCATTCGGTAAGTTGCAGCAGTTGCTTCGGATGTATCAAATGGAATAGGCTGGAGGGTCCGTTTTGTTTTGTTTCGAAGAACCCCGCTTCAGTATTTAGCAAGGCGTGGCCTGCTATGGCACAAAAAACAAAACAAAATGCGGCTAGGCGTCGCTCACGTCAAGCCCATTAGTTGGCCTACGGATGAAAATGGAGCGAAAACTGACGGAAATGGATGCTATCATATTTGTTTTCATACTTTTTTGCAGAAGTGAAAATGAATACAGAAACCCTGAAAATGAATACGGAAACAGATACTACCGAAAACAGACACGAAGTAAATACAGAGTGGACACGAAAACAGAAGTGGACGTTGACCGGAACTTAAACCCCCTTGAATCATAGAGAAATACACACAAAAACAAACAAATTTAATGAATTTGTATTTGGTCTACATAATAATATGATTATGTTATCAACTTAGCGTAGTATTGCAGTAGTACGTACAATTACGTATAGGGTTGAGTATGTGTGTGGTAGTAGAAGTTGTGTGTCATTGTATGTTGTTTGGTGGTTGGGCTATAAAACAACCATAAGCCTATAGTAAAAACAGAAATTCCATATTCACGGAAATGGAAAGTTCCGTTTCCACATCTGTTCCATCGAAAAACACCATTTCGTTTTTGTTTTTGTTTCTGCATAAAAACAAATCATTTCCACTTCCGTTTTGCAAATTTCCGTTTTCGTTTTCATATTTCCTCTCCTTTTTCATTTTTTCTTCTTCTGAAAAAGCGAAAAATTTCCACTCCATTTTCATCCCTAGTTGGCCCCGCTCGCATCCACCGTTCCATTGCTCGGTCGACCGTGTTCTAGAAAAATAAACAATATCTACTGAAACTGTGTTCTGGGACTGATTCTCAGAGAAAAGTAGGACTGAGATGTGTACGTGGGAACAAGGAAAGGAGATTTTCTTTTGGTCGGTTTTATTTTAATTTAAAAATGCACACAAATTAAAAAAAAATGTAGGCACAATCGAAACATGTTTACGAATTTGGAAAAGATTTCCGAATTTAAAAAAAGTTCACAAACTTAAAAATGTCCGTGAACTCAAAAATATTACTTACTTTTTACACAAATGTATAAGTTCATGAATTTGGAAGATCTTGGCCTAGGTGAGGGATTTGGTCGCCGCCTAGGCGTGGCGTCTTTTTCAACAGAGGACACAACACATTTGTTGATCAGTAAGGGCACCTACGCCTACACTAGCCGCATGTGAATATGTTTTTATAGCACTTACCGACCGTCGGCAAAAGTCCTCTTGTAATTTTTTTAACATAGTACAGATGTAGATATTTATACTCTTATCCCTATGAACACATGCATACACACCCTACCCATATGAACACTTCTGAGAGATTGATGCGGCACATCATCTTCTGATTGACGAAGTCGCGACAGACACCTCTTTAGTCGACGGAAGCATCTCCAACCGCATAGCTGGAGGACCTAAAATATATCCAAGAAAATGCGTGCATCAATGTCAAGTCTAAGACTTGAACCTTGAAGCGTTGGGGATACCACTGTTCTCCTAATTATCCAACTACATGTTGGTTCGCGAGTAATTTGTTTATAGTATTATAAGTTTTTGCGAGGGGAAAGGAGGCAACGTGGGGTAGGTCCGTCGAATCGACACCACATTGACATGAGCATGGATATATAACAACATTTTTGCAGAGCAGGCCGATGACGTGGAAGTCGCTAGTTCTCAGCCGTCCAAATATTTGTAAATTTTGATCACCAGAAACTGCAAAAGAGTGGTGATTTAATCACATTGCTTCATGTTCTGAAATCATTTGATTTTCATTTACATATGAAAGGGCCAGGAGAGGAGGATAGTCTTAAGCACTGTTCCATGATCTTACAAATGCGACTTTAAAATTAAAGAAAATCCATGCAACTAATGAAATAGACACCTTTATGATAATTCATTGCCTTTATTAATTCAAGTAGCAAACACAGATTTCACGGGCACATGTAGCTAACACAAACACAAGCCCCATATGACCAAAGGCTACGCGCGCGCGCATGCACACACCTCAACGACACGACAAGGAATTCTGGTGGCGATTGCAAGGATGGATTCTTCACGCTCAAGGTTGCGCTTCAGGCCCTCCTAAGGAAGACGTCGGTGAGTACCGTCTTGGACTGCAGTGACGCCCTCAGTAACTCCAGAGCCTAGTAAATATCATATCCAGTAACTCAACTCGGTCAAAATTAGATTTGTACTATCAACAACAGCAGCAGCAGTAATAGCCATAGTAGTTTCATCCTCGTTACCTCAGTGGGGCCCACCAGGACAGGCCTTTCCTCGAGGTGGCCGATGTCCTTGATTTTGTTGTTTCTGAGGATGGTGGCCAAAGAGATGACAGACATGGGGGTGACCGTGAGGTCGTCCATGACCGTGTAGGTCACGGCCCCCCGCACGAACCCGCCGGACGACGACAAGGACCCGCCGCCGGCAAGCAGGAGAAGGCCGCGGCCCGTGGGCGCGAGCAGGGCGTCCCTGGCGTCTTGGTCGATGATGTAGGAGGCGTGGAGCCCCCCGAGGCTCTGGGACAAGTTGCCGAAGCTGCCTATGGAGCCCCTGCCGAGCAGCGCGGCGGCGGCGCCGAGGGGGATGTTGCCGAAGGAGAAGAGCAAGTCCGCCATGTCCTTCTCGGCCTCGGCGCAAACCACGCGGTTGGTGCGGGTGTTCACCTGGAGCTTCAGCGTGAGCGGCGGCCGCACCGTGCTGCTGCTTCCCCATCCTCCGTAGACCATCGTCATCTTACTCTCCGGCGCCGGATCGACTAGGATGGTAAGGACTGGGGAGTGCACCAAGTACGCAGCTGGTGCATTTTCGTTTAATTTATAGACAGAGGAAGACAGCCTCGCCTCTAAGCAAGGTGGCGGGCTGCTTCCGGCGAGGCGGCTGGCAAACAAAAGAGGCATGCCTCTCGCTTTTGAACCACTACATGAGCATGCACGACGGAGGGCGATGACCGGCGTGTGCGCATGTACGTCACAACGTCCGACCTTGATGGACACATACGCAAGTACATTTTGGTGCTGGATCGGCTGACGCCTCTTGGACAGATCTTGTCCATTTTTCCATCAATCAACCAGGGCAGGTTACAAAGCCTTCAAGGAGGGAAATATCAAACATGCATGCACACACGCACGGGCAAACCACACCTGCTTGATACGATTTCCGCTGGCTATACGCACGCATGCGTTCGGCACGAGCACAGGTGCACAACGTTCGGCCAAACTCTTCGCGTGGCCCAGCACTACAACCTGGTCACCAAGGCATGCATGGCACGTGTCTTCGCGTGGCCCAGCACTACATCCCATCCATCCATCGCCGCGCATGTACCATTCTCTCTACGGTAGCCACCAAGTCCGGCAAGTGTTTGGTGAAATGCCCTTGCTAAATTACTTGTCCCTTCTATGAAACAATGAATTCGGATATGGAGTGCCTATACGAGCACTACATTGCGTCGTCCCACAAGGAGGATTACACGGATGAAACGATAACTATGCAGGTGGTCCTTGTAGACGCGGAGCAAGCAAAAGAGCATGTTCTCATTTTAAGGGATTGATCAAGGGTCATCTAGTGCTCAATCGGAATAGGGCACGGGGCCATTTGATGATGATGGATGACTAGTTTGTCCCGATGCCCTATTCCCTGACAACTTTCACTAGCGCTTTTGAATGCGAAAAAATGTGTTTGATCGCCTCTACCATGACGTTCGGTCCTTTCATGACTACTTCATCTTGAACAAGGATTGGAAGTATTGGATTCTCTGGTTATCAAAAGTGCATAGCTGCATCGTGGATGCCTACATATGGCATGACTGCAGATTCGTGGGACGAATACCTCCGGATGTCCGAGAGCACATGCGGAGACTCCATGGGCGGATTTGCTACTTCCTGGTCTCGGTGTTGGGACCTCAGTACTTGAGATAACCAACTGTCACGGACACCGAGAGGCTCTTGGCAATGTCCGTAGTAAGTGGGTGGTTAGGTTTGCCGGGATCTCTTAACTGCATGCATTGGAGATGAAAGAACTAGCCATAAGTTCTACAAGGACAATATTAGGATCATGTTAAGAAGCTCACCATTATTCTTGAAGCAGTTGGATCTTAAGATCTTTGGATTTGATACTCTTTATTTGGCATGTCCTGGTCTCACAATGACATAAATGTGTTGCAACGGTCTCCATTGTTTGCTTGGCTGACTGAAGCAAAAACTCTTCCTTACAACTACGTACACTGTCAATGGGCATGAATACAACATGGGCTAATATCTGATTGACGATATCTATCCTCCATGGGCTACGTTTGTAAGACCATCTCTGAGTCAGTTGGTTAGAAAAGGTCAGCGTTGGAGATGCCTAAGGCGCGACCCATTTGAGCCGTCGTTGGTCCAGCTTCCCATGGTTATTTTGCCCGCTCACCACCATACCTAGCTAATTCCTGGCCAGATCTAGCACCCCTCAACACTCCCGGTCTCCTCGGCCACGACAGGTCCACGTCGTCGTCATGACGTTGTACCGATATAGGATTCAATCATCTCTGATCCTATCGCATGCACTCACCTGAGTTGTGCTACATCTATGGACCGATCTTGCAGAATTAAACTTACATAAGGAGGTGACAACATCTGGTCGGAGGAGGATGTCCACGGAGAAATGTAGGAGAGATTGGTGGAAAGTTAATGAAGGGAAAGCAGGGCAGCCAGTAGGAAAATATCCGTAACTATAGAATCCCTGCACTACCTCTGTTTGTTGATCCTACGACATAGCATTACGAATGCAAGTACTAGTGCTTGTGTTTTGTGCATGATATGTGACTTTTACTATTGTTACTGACCTCTACATATTGTTGTGGTTGCTATTTTGTTTTCACCATAGATATGGATAAAGCGTGTCAAATCCACCATTACATATATTGTCATAATGTAGTATTTATTAAAATATTGTAGTTGTTTATATTTCTTGTAAAGTTAGAAATAGTTGATTTTTTAACTAAACTTATACTCAATCTATTTGGGGACGTAGGGTGTGTATATGTCAGTTCACACCTGCACTACGTTTTACATCTCAAGTACAACTTTAGTACTTTATTTTCCTTACACAAATTTAACAACCTTTTATAATATCTAATAACTATTACGGTTACAAACATGGTGATCATGAAGGGAACTGTCAAAAGGCATTATGTAGTTTGTTGGAAGACATGCTAACCATAGTTGCATATGTCATCTCTTTAAAGGTTTCTTATCGCAATTTGGTCATGTTAGTTGTAGGAAGAGTAATGTTCTCAAGCTATCTATCCTTTTTCCTATTAGTGGTGATCTTTAGATGGTTTTCCTTTCTAATTGATCACATAATTAGGCCGTATTTGTGTAATAAGCGACTTTTGGGAAGTTCGGTGCTTCATATGTAAGCATGTGAGATCCATATGGTAGAGAATAAAGTTGGCTTCAATTGGTGGGTTGTAAGATCAAACAGAGAGTCAGGTATCTAGTCTTCAATTACGAGGTTGGTTCACTGTCCTACATTTTAGAAAACTCAAACGTTAATTTCTTTGTTTTGTTTCAGTTTGGAGTTATATAAGCACAAACTCCTTACACATTGAGAAAGGTAGTGAAAGGAACTCAAGATGTTGCTACATGAAGGTAATTTCTATTACATATGGGTTATTTATTTTAATATTTTATTTTTTGCGTCGGACATGTTTTATTTTCTGATGAGTTAATTTAGAAATCCATGTTTTCATCCAATTGGTTCTCCATTTTGATTTGCATAGCTTTGCATCAGCCACAAGTACAACATTGCACCCGTTGTTTCTTCTAAAGAAGCCATATCATATTAATCCGGTAGTCTAATATATGACTTTATGTTATTTGGATATGTGAACAATCACGTATCTGATCATTTGTAATGACTAATTATCTCTAGAATTTTTGCATACTGAGATACTGAAGCTTTAGATAATTTCCATTGTTCAAGCATTTCATTTCCTTTAATGACCAACCTTTACTTTCCTTGATGTGCATTTGCCCCGTTATTATGTAGACACCAAGGAATTTCAAGGTGGACTTTGGTTTTGCCAAATTATTGTTGGACACTTGCCTATTAGTTTCCTGGACATCTGAATTATGATTTTCTTTTAAATCAAAAGATTATGATTTTATTTCATTGTATTGTGTCATTAGGTTGCAAGATCTAAATAATTGGTGAGTTTTCTTCCCACACCTGAGAACCCATCTTGGAAACTTTGCGTTCTATCTCGGGAGTTATCATTAATAGTAGTAAAGACAAAAGAAAAAGAAAATTACCCCGCCTTGTTACATTTAAATTCTAGGTACCATTACAATGTTGCAAATTAATGATAGATTAGTACTCTCAACATATTGTTATTATTTTAGTTTCCTTGAATCTGTGGCTTTAGTAACTCATGCTGCCACTAGTTTGGCTTTCATGTATACAAAGGGTTGAATCTTTTGCTTGCAATTCTAACACAAGAGGATTATTAGAGGAGGGTTTCCCTTTAAAATAATTCTCCAGTTCAATATGTTATCATACTACCTATGTATTAACAAAATATTTTTCTAATTGTGTTGTAAAGGTATTAAATTATGCATTTTCCATACCTTTAATTCGAGGTTGCTGCGATGGCCCTCCATTGTTCAATTGTTCAGGGAAAATAACGAGAGAAGATGCCATGATCAGGCTTCGCCACACCCGCTAGACTTGTTTCTCCAAGTCCATTGCCGTTCCAAACCTAGGTGGAGTTTTGAATTCTTCACCTCCACTTTTCCACGTCGCAAGCACTAAACCCGATTATGGCAGTGATACCGGTGATTCGAACTAAGTTTTGAATTCTTCACCTCCACTTTTCCATGTCATAAGCACTAAACCCGATTATGGCAGTGATCCTATTCAGACTTCCTAGATCTTGAGTGGTTTTCGACTCTGGGCTACTTAAGCAATGTAGGGTGTTAATTAAGTGAACTGTCTTGCTTTAGTTTTGTACCTGTTTGTTCCATGTACTTCCTTCATTCAAACTCAAACAACACCGCATCTCCCATCGGTGCTTGTGACCGGAGAACAATGATGCCCCCTCCATGCCTGAGCAATGCCAACCTATAGGCTACAACAGCAAGGTGAGCCACACACTCTGCATTTTTCTTCATATCTTCGCAGCAGCAAGGTTATTGTCCACGAGTCTATCCTTCTGCATAGTTTGGTCAGTTTTAATCAAGCTTTGTTGCGGTGGTGGTTCAGGAGCAGTGTTTTACCGTTTTAGTACATGAAAGCGTAATGCCATGCTTGATCGAGTATATTGTAAGGCAAACTCGAATAACCAAAGTCTTGGCCTAAAAGAGACCGGGGCATTCCACAGCATTGTGGCGCGAGTGTTCCCTCCCAGCAATTTTCTTTTTCGAAACAGAGGCAAAAGATTAGCCTCATCCATTAGTTAAGAAGAAGAGCTATTGCTCACTTTAAAAGTTTAAGTCGAACTGAACAAGGCTAATCAAATCTAACATATATAGAATTAAATCACGAAGGCTTAAACAATTTGCACAAAGCATGTGGAGTAACCATGACAAAATATAACCGTCTCAAAGAAAAAAAATTATATAAAGTATCAAGTTCGGGGCCACCCAACCTAGCTCGCCGGGCGACGGGAAAAGTGAGGTGAGAGAAGCTGGGTCTTCAGCGTGAGCAGCTGGGTCGCAACGCTGCTTCTCCATCGATCGGGAGGCCATCTCGATCGCGCCGGACCAGCCAGGGTGCTACGAGTTGCACTGGGTACACGGTTGGTGCATTTATATGCAGCATATGTGAGAGGTAGGTGCAGCCAGGGCGGAGAGGTCACGGCCATTGAAGTTGCTAGCTAGCCATGGCGCGTGAGGAACGTGATGGTGATGCACGCGTCGCTCAATTTGCTCGGGCCTTTGCCAAAGCGCCAGGCGGCGCGCTTGGACCGGCGTTTTTACAGGCATGCACGGCTGCGGGCGACGACCGGCGTGCGACTGCGGGCGATGACCGGCGCGCCTCACGACGACGACGTCCGACCTCATGACCTGCCCTGCTCGCTCGAATCTCTTCTTTTCCCACTGCGAGCCCCTCCCTTCCTGCCTGTCGACATATTCGCCTTTCTCCTCAGATTTCAACACCGTATATTTAAGAGTCGTCGTATCTGCAACCTCAAAAATGCATATGAGGTTGGTCATAGCGAGAAGTATTATCGAATATTGCTGGGTGCGGACGAGCGCGCACGCTCCCGGTATCACGAATCGTTCAATATTTACGGGATGTGGGCCGTACATGGTAGAGTAGGTGTACGCAGGAGTACATCATATCAAATAGGGGCGTATATACCGAGGTCGTCACTGGACGGCCGTTTGTGTTGTGACGGCGCAATTAAGTTGACGTTCATCTCGCCGTTTACGAGTGGCAGCCCCGTTTGATGGTAGGAAACGACGTATGTGGGGTCCACCAAGGACAGTAATTATTTAGCTATCCCACGTAGGCCTGTTTATTACTCCACTCCCCCCCAAATCGAGCGAGGGACCCTAGTTGCAGTTCATGGCGACACCAACCATACCAAGATGCAGATTCGATGGCCCTGCCTTTAGTCAACTGCCCGGACTGCGCGACCAGTTCGCCGGCGACCGCTTCTACAAGTGTCGCAATCATACATGTAGTTTGGGAAATCGGCCTTGTTGCCTTTCTTTTCATCCTGAGAATCTCGTACGCCATCTGCATCCTTAGGTATGAAATCAAACCCTGTTAGTAACTGCATGTTTGTGATCTCAATAGTAATGAAGAGGTTTGCCAACTTACTGGGGTTGGCAGTGTTATCAGCTTCAGACCATCGAACACTCTGATGTAGTGTAGTACGTAGAAATCATCAGTTTTTTGCACACAGATGAATGTATCAAAATTTTGAGGTTCATAAGTTCTGCTTTGGACAAACTTACATGGTGCAGTCCTGATGCCATGCATTGTTATACTTGTAAGTCCATGGGGAAGTAGCAAAATGCCAATCTGGATAACACTCATGAAGGCACTGAAAGAGGGCACGTAGAATGGCCATATAACTTGGATGCAGTTCCCACTGAATCGCCATATAAAAGGCAATGGATTTGGTCTGTGTCTGTACATGTTGCCA
Organism: Aegilops longissima; assembly: GCA_021605205.1. Lineage (NCBI taxonomy): Eukaryota > Viridiplantae > Streptophyta > Magnoliopsida > Poales > Poaceae > Aegilops > Aegilops longissima. The sequence continues at coordinate 24,862,468 of CM038682.1, forward strand.
GAGAAAAGCAGTTTATAATCAGGAGTGGTAATAATGCACACGCTTCCTTGTACTAACAAAACTGCATCCAAATTTTGAATTGAGAACATATTTGAAAATTCATCTTGCCTTGAAATGGAATGTGCCGCTTCTTGCCAACTTGAATAATTCTTTCATCGTATCTGTTGTGTACTCTGACAACCGTGGCCAATCGTTGTCCTTGACGTTGGCTTCTCCGAAATCCATCCACTCCAAAAAGAACACCTGATCATGCCGTGAAGAAAACAAGTATCAGGTCACATGCACAATGAGTAGGAACAGCCAAAAGTACACAAGCACATGCATGCACATAGATCAATCACAAACTTGGGCGAAAAACTGATATATGCTAGCGATTACATGAACGAGTTCTTTTATCTGTATCGAGCCGGTGGAACACTAATCAGATCTTGCACCTTCCAAAGCAGCTCTAGTCAGTCAGATTTATCCACTGTTGGGATCGGCTTAGGACCAGATTTTATCCCTGTAGTTAACTCTACGTCGGCTGCCGTCATAGACCTAACTTGTTTATCAGGGAATATCATTGTTCACTTAGCCGGATCTATACATCTAAGCAAGCTCCAATACATCTTGTCACCACCACCAGAAGCTCGTGTTGTCAAGAGTGTGGCTAAACCTCTCGGCTTGAGCAGAGGGTAGGAGAAGGCGGAGATGCTGGTCACCTGGCCGGTGTTCGAAGGCGCACCTAAAGGATGCAATTGCAGCGGCGTCACCTCCTTACAAGCCAGTTGTTTTTTTCGGTCCCCGGTTGGTTTTCTTGGCTTGCTTGTTCAAGCTTTCGGAGCGGTGGTGTGGTTCTCCTGGGGTTGCAGATATCTTCTCCGTCATATTGCCCGTCATTATGTCGACGGAAAATGTTGCCCTGTACAAAACCTATACCGTATGCATTTATCTGTACCAACTGAACATGTTATAGGACGCCCGTTATCAGCCGACGGATGCTGTGGGCCATGTTATGCATTCATCACCGTACGTGCTTATTTACGTCCGCGCGCTACAGTCAGTCCCCACCACGAACGACGTGTTCCATTGGTCCACGTATCGGGATCAAACGTGCTCGTCCACGCTATCGCCGCTCTCGAAGTATCGTTTTTATCGATTTTTATTTGTATTGTATGGACTAGTTTGTGGTTTTGAACTTTGAACTATGCTATTTGTATCTATATGTTGTTTCAATGTTGTTCATATATGTTGCATCGTAGTAGTACCGGTTGCTCGCACGCGACAATTTTTGCAGTGCCTGCCGGAGCTGCTCGTGTGCGTCATATTTTGCCGCAGTCGCTGGAGCCAGCGCTCTGCTGCGTGAAAAAAAAAATGTTATTTTGGTGCTGTAAAAAATTTGTACCACGCGCGCATGCATGCACTCACACAACACAAACTCTCACGCGCACACGCGCATGATGGCTATTCATTTATTTATTTTAGAACACCTCTGGCTAATTAATCCATGAGGTCTATGGACTACTGGTCAATCCAGCCTGTTTGAGCCAAGCCTTTGTACGTGGGCTGCTACAAGACAAATAAAAAAAAACAATCGAAAACCGAAAAATGTTTCTAATTCAAAAACTTGTGAAAAGGATGATCAACTCCGGCCTGTCTACATTGGCTTATGCGCACAGTCTTTGTATGTATCATTTGTGACTTCTATCTTACTCCCACCGATCCAAAGTAACTGTCAAAGAGGAGTGGGAGATGATGCACAACTAATGACAAGGTTATGCCATGTGAAGCTGCATTGAGCGGATAGTGGGATACCATGCTATATTCATCAATGTATATAATCTTGCTACCCGCAAAAAAAGTATCTATCTGGATTTTATGTTCCATTGCAGCTTATGGATATATATTCAGCTAATTAATTTAGAGGTGGGCGTAACGACCGCCTAGGAACAGAGGCCTAGAGAGTAGCCGGAGTGACCGCCGGCCGCCGAACCTAGCTAGCTAGGAGCCCGGCGTGCCAAACCTACGACGACGAGCGATCATTGCCGCCGGCCAATTAATCGCATGCACTTGATGATCGCCGACCAAAGCCATGTGCCATCCTTCAATGGCCGGCGGCCGAAGCTGCAGCATCGCATCTTCAGTGGTTTCTTCGCCTCCTACAAATAGAGGGAGAGGGAGGGGAGGGATGCACCCGAATCAGAACCACACGCGCCTCGTCGCGAGTGAACACTGAACAGCGCATACGATCCCAGCCCGGCCGGCCGTGCGCACCGGAGGAGAGATCAGGCCCAGAGTGACATGGCGACGGCCACCGTTCGCCTCTCCGCCGGCCGCCTGCTGGCGCTGGCCGTGGTGCTGTGCGCGGTCGCGGCGGGCGAGTCCGCCAAGGCGAGGTACATCTCGTTCGACGCTCTGAGGGCCGGCCAGCCCCTCGTACACGGGGGCGGTGTCCCGGCGCCGGCCCCGGCCCCTGTAAGCGCCGGAGGGGTCAAGGCCCCGGCAGCCGTCGAGGTTGCCGCCATGGGGGAGACGGCTGCCGCGGCAGCGGCCCGGCCCACGGAAGGTGGCGCCGTCGTCCTCCGTCACCTGCTCCACGCTTAGATACATGCCTTGCTCTTCACTTGATCCTTGCATTGTCCTTCTACTACTTCGCTGTACGTGCGAACGTACTCGTAATAAGTAAATAAAAAGAGTTCCACAGTGGCATGTCCATGTTTGTACTACCGTAGTTACGAATGCGACCGAATGATCGATCCCGACCGACCCCAGGGCCGGGTGGATCGAAGCCCAAGCACGCCGCTCGCTCCGTGTCATGCTCCACCGGGTATGCTGCATGCGACTGGTCTTTTTTCCTGGATTGCTTTTTCGTTTGACGAATTGCTGTCAGGTATAGATATACTCCCTCCGTTCGGAAATACTTGTCATTAAAACGGATGAAAATGGATACATCTAGAATTAAAATACATCTTGATATATCCATTTTAATGACAAGTACTTCCGGAAGGAGGGAGTATTAGTCACGCTAGCTAGTTACTACATGTACTCAATGGGACAGCGCTGCTTTCTTATCAAAGCATCATTGGAGTAGCAAGACCACTATTGTAGCACCGTCGAAGCATCCGCGTCATCATCGCAGCACTGTCACAACCAGGAACACACCATTGCAGAATCGACAAAGCACCCATGCCTCCGACACAACACTCCCACGGTCGTCGAAGCACGCGGTCGCAACATCGTCGTGATAGTTCGAAGCATACCACTGATGTGGCTGCCGAAGCAACTGCCTCGACCATTGAAGCACGTCATCGCAACATCATCGAAGCAATCAGGCTTCCATTGTAGGATCACCGCGGTTGTCGACGCATATTGTCGAAGCACACCGCAACCCGTCAAAGAACGCCATCACGACATGGTTGCAGCTAGTCCTGGCCATCTCAGGCCCGGCCCTGTCGGCCCACCCAGGCCCGGCCCTAAAATCGAGGGCCTAGGCCCGATGGGCTTGCCCGTGGGCCGGGCTTGGGCCTGAGTTTTGAGCCCACCAGCAAGGCCTGGACGGGCTTGGGCTTGGCATATTGGCATTTTAAGGAAGAGGCCCGACCCACGGCCCTAAGCCCTAAGGGCTTTTCAGGGCTTTTTACCAGATGGGTCGGGCTTGGGCTTGAAAAGTAGGCTCGATGATAGGGCCTGGGAGGGACTGGGCCTCAGTTTTCTGCCGTGGGCTTTTTTAGGCCCGGCCCATGGCCAGATATAGTTGCAGCCGTTGAAACACATTGTCGCAACATCATCGAAGCAAATCAAGCTTCCATTGTAGCGTCACCGCGGATGTCGATGCGCACCGCGACCCGTCGAAGAACGCCATCATGACAACGCCGCAGCAGTCGAAACACGTTGTCGCAACATTATCGAAGCAGCAAGGCTGCTATTGTAGCATTGCCGCAGTCGTCGACGCATGCTGCCGAAGCACACCGCGCGCGGTCGTTCGAAGAACACCGTCGCGACATCGCCGCGGCCTTCGAAGCACGTCGTCGCAACATCGTCGATGCAACAAGCCTGCCATTCTAGCACCGCTGCGATCGTCGAGGCATGCCGTCGAAGCACACAACGTCGTTTGAAAGTCGCCATCGCGACATCGTCGCGGACGTCGAAGCATGTCATCACAATATCGTTGAATCAGCCGGGCTGCCGTCGCAGCATCACCACGGTCGTCGAAGCAGTCGGGCCGCATCGTAGCATCAGCGTCGTCGTCGAAGCACTCCGGCGTTGTAGCACTAAGGGACGCACGTGGCTGCACCCTCAAGTAAACGCATGGCACGGGTACCAGTTACATGGGGCCTCTATAGAAGATGGAGTGAAAGCGGTGTGGCACCCACGAGAAGAAAGGAATTAGATGCGTGGCATGGCTTTGGATTTGTACGGGATCTCATTGGGCCGATCCAACGGACCCGTGCGTCACTATCCCCAATTCCTGTATGTTTCAAATGGAAATACAGCTGGAGGGTCCGCTTTATTTTTTATTTTATTATTTTTTTGGAAGAAGAAGAACTCCTCCGCTTCTGTCTTCAGCAAGGCGTGGCCTGCTATGCCACAAAGAGCAAAAGAAAATGCGCCTATTGGGCCTCACGTCTAGCCCCTCTTGGGTCAGCCCACTAGTTCTCCCCGCTCGCATCAACCGTCCACCGCTCGGTCGGCCCTGTTCTAGAAAAAAAAAACAATATGTACTGAAAGTGTCCTCTGTCCAAAACAAAAAGGGACTGAGGTGTGTACGTGGGAACAAGAAAGAGAGTTTTTCTATCCGCCAGTTTTATTTCAATTTTAAAATGTTCACAAAATGTAAAATGTAGGCAAATTCGAAAAAAATTATGAATTATAAAGTATTCACAAATTTTAAAAATGGTAGTGAATTCAAAAAAATGTTTGCAATCCTTTTACACAAATATATAAAGATTATAAAATGTTCATGAATTTGAAAAGAATGCTCGGAACATAAAAATGTTCGCGAATTTAAAAAATGTGCACAAATCTACAAATTGTTCCTTAATTCGAATAATAATCTCCAATTTGAAAAAATATGTCAAACTAAAAAGGTTTGCGAACACAAAAATCATCCATAATTTAAAAAAACTTCATGCATTTAGAAAATGTTCATTCATTGAAATAACTTTTTGAGAAGTGAAATCTTTATTGAAATATTTCAATCAAAGGTTTTGGAATAGTAGGAATATTGGACACAAAAAAATATTAAGAAGTGATGAAATAATTGAGGTAACTCTTTTGAAATATAATTGAAATCTAGTCTTTTTCAATAGCTGAAATCACCTTTTGAAAATAATAGAAAGCACTACTTGAAATAACTGAAATACGTTTTTCAAGAATGAAAAGGTTTTTGGAATAGTGGAATAATTGAAATAACCATTCTGAAATAATTGGAATATTGTTTTCAAATCAGGAAAACAATTGAAATTACTTGTAATATTTATTTAGTTATCTTAGTTCAAACAATGATATTAAAATGAGTTCAAAATGTGTCTATATTGGTCTTGTCATCAGGATTACAAATATATAAAAAAATAAAAATGGAATTTTGGTTTAAAAGATATGCGCATAAACACATCTCTAAGAAATAAAATGCTAGCCTTTTGTATGGGAGATAGAGAGAGAATGGTAGAGCCATGCGCAGTACTCTCTCTGAGAAAAAAAGCTGATGGGACCAACGTGGTGATTTTTTTTTTTTGCATGGACCAACGTGGTGATTTGATAGAGTTATACGGGATAGGATGTACACAATACATCAGAATACTTTTGGTGGTGTGGGCCCATGACAACATGGATCTCAACCCACTTGGATGGGGTTTCCTTCCACGGTAGGTACCTTCACCTTTAAAACTATTTTAGTCGAGCACATGTCTCTATTTCCCTTGCGGGCTCCACCAGCAAGATTATGAACTACTATTTCAGATCCCATTGTGATACATGTGGACTAAAAGATGATGTTGTACCGCAATAGGCCATGAAATAGTACTTAAACTTGTTAACACTTGATCCTTAAAAATTGGGGTTAACAGTCAACTTCTTGACTTACACTGTTTGGGCCTGATATAAGAAGCACTTAGAGCAAGGGTATTATCCCGATTGATCAAGTTGTCATATATCATCAAAACCCACTAGGGCAATGGTGCACTTTCAATAACTCAAAAAGATAAAACACACACACCATATAATCGAAGATCAATTCATCGTACATGCAACATGCTCAACTTTCTTGCTTGACATGTAGTATGTTAGCAAGATTTTTTTTTACATATGGTAAATCACCTTCGGCCGATTGACACACTCGCCCTCCTCTTCTCCTTCTCGCATGAGTAGTTAGCCTCCTTCAGCATGATGTTTAATACTGTTATACACAAATAAAATCCAACTCTGGTTGTATCTAGTGTGCCTGTGATGTTTGTCCGGCTACCCCACTCTGCATCAAAGCTTGTGTAATCATCGTGTATACATATGCCAACTGTCATGCAAGTGATGGTTGTCGTTTCCCATGCAATTGGTCGGCCTACAGGTACGATTATACTACATTTTTAGATGTATTTTCCTACATTTTTTGCATTATAAGCGCAAAGAGGCAACAGAAACGACCAAAACAACAAGCCGATCCTTAGTAAGCATTCAACAAACACCTTGTGTGCACGTAAGAAATTTGAATCATTCTAGAAAATTTAGAAGCAACAAGTTGTCCAATGTTGATCACAACAATGTACTTGTAATAACACCGTGGGAACGTATCTGGTGCACCGGAGCAATTTGTGCTACCAGTGCACCGGATCCTCATTGCACATTAAAAAATGTTCAAAAAAATTGAGAAAAAATTTAGTGCATCCACACAACATCAATGTATGTTTTCACAAAAATTCAAGACATTGGTCGACATACAAAAATGACAAATTTGATATCCATGTGCTAATGGGACAAAACTCAAGCCCAACTTGTGTTATGTACTATTCAATGTCAAATTATTCATTTTTGTATCTCGAGCAATCTTTCAAATTTTGATTTGAATTTTTGTGACAACATACATTGATGTTGTGTCAATGCACTAAATTTTCTGAATTTCTTTTGAACATTTTTGAATGTGCAACATAGGTCCGGTGCACCGGTAGCACCAATTGCCCGTCGCACCAGATAGATCCCCATAACACCATACCACACCATCAATATTCCAGCATATAAAGAATACATGTATGGCATGTCGTAAATGTCAATGCAATCAAAATGTACCAAACTTGTGCAATTATTCTTGATAGCAAGCGAGTACTTGCGCAAAAGCAAATATGACGAGGGAAAACCACTTAAGGGGGGTCCACTGGTGGCGACGAGCAATCTTTCATTATTGAGATGGATCGGCTACAAGGTAGAATCCAACAAGTAAAGGAAGGCTCTAATCCCCCAATTTTAGCACGCATATCTTGGTAGATATGTAGGCCAAATAGTTTCACTTTCTCCTTACTCTAGAACTCTATAATGAACAAAAAGAGTCAATCATCTATCTATTCTGGAGCTTAGGAAGAGATTTAAGTAAACAACTTTAAGAAAGCCCCCTCAGTCTGCTAATTATCTGAAATTGTCCCTATTTCCACCAACAACATTCCTAAGCAATGTTTTGTATGATAAAATAACAAAAATGGCTTCCAGATGGTGAAATACTACGTGTAGGGTCTAGTAAAATGTCTCGGGAAGCGCGGATTCTCCATTGTCGACATGGCTGGGGACTGGTTACTTGGAGTCTCGACAATGCTCTTGGCACCTAAGCCCACTATTTATTAATATTGTTGCAAGATATAACACATTAGCTACTATCAGTCTAGTACGATTTACATGCCATCATAAGTGACATCGAATTTCTGGCATGAAAAAGTCATCCATCAACCATGGACAAGAAGACCAAGAACGGAAAAGGTAAACCTAAAGTTAAAGGTACCTACCCGGCAGAGCTCCACAATTCAAGGCATGTTGGAGATTCGTGCAATCTTTTGCACGTAAAGTGGTTATCATTCGGTGAAACTAGGAATACAAGTGAAATACGCAAATGTATCGAAGATTGGTCTTTTTCTAACAATAGTATAATTGAAACCAAAATTGAATCCAGCTTTTTTGAAAATAATTGAAATCACTTGCGTGAAAAAAACTGAAATGTTCTTTGAAATAATTAAAAATTATGTTTTGAAAAAATTGAAATCCACTCTTTTGTAATAACTAAAGATCACTTTTGAAGTGTGGAATCTTTATGAAAACATTTCAATCATTTTTTGAAACAATAGAAAATTGTTGAGGAAAAATAAATAATTTTACAAAATGATGAAATACTTGAAATCACTATTCCTAAATAATTGAATTCCAGTATCTTCTAATACCCAAATCACTTTTCTGTAATAATAGAAATCACTAAATTAAAATAATTGAAATTCTTTTTACAAAAGGAAATAGTGAAATTATTGAAGTCACTATTCTGAAATAATTGTAATAATTGTTTCAAAATAACTGAAACAATTGAAAATCACTTACGATTTTTTAGTTATCTCAATCAATTGGTGAAACAATGATATTTAAATGTGTTAAAAATATGTCGATATTTATCTTGTTTGGAAGTTCTTTTCATCAAGATTTCAAATATATAGAAAATTAAAAAAATGAAATTTGATATCAAAAATATATATGATTCATATTAAGTATCACTAAGAAATAAAATGCTAGCCGTTTGAATGGGAGATAGAGGAGAGAGACGGTAGAGCCATACATGCACCTTGAGTTGTCTCTAACAAAAAGGTAGTGGGACCCATATGGTGATTATTAGTGTTAAACGGGATGTGATGTAGCCAATACATAAAAGTACTTTTGGTGTGGGACCCTGACAATACGGATCTGGGCATCCTTGGATGGAGAATCCTTCCGCGGTAGGTACTTTCACCTTTAGAAATGATTTTAGCCAAGCAAATGTATGTCCTTCCGCCCCTGCAACGACATTGGCGCGACGTTTTCAACTAGGCCAACACAAGGAGGACCATGGCCATTGCTTTACCGGTCCTTATGATGATGCCTTCTTTTGCCTTGCCATGGCGTAGAAGAAGACATCACCGTAAGGACCATCACAAGAAGACACCGTCACAAGGACAAGGAAAAAGCAATGGCCATGGTTCTCCTTGTTTTGCCCTGGTTGATGGGTGCCATGAGGAGAATGGTCTATTTAACTTGGGTTGGCAAGTCCTTCCTTGTGTTGTGTTTGGTGTGCTCCTGCCCGCTGTTTATATAAGGGGAAAATCATATCTTGGATGGATGTTGCTCAATAGTTTCTTGTACTTCTCTATCTCCTAAATTAATGTTGAGATATCTTGCTCAGTTGCTTCTTGCATTAATGTTGGGCATGTGATTGAATCTTGCATTTACATTCTCTAATGGTGCTACATTGGTATTGATATCATGATATTGTTTTAGGTAGCGGCTACATGATGTGTTCTATTCTGATGTAGTCTGTTTCTGTGGCGCCCTTAGGCCGTTGCTAAGAGTGCATGATCCTACGGTCGCTTGGGGACTGAAGAAACTGGATCTATAGAAAAGAAATAGTTTTGCATTCTTCTAGGTACAGAGGATGTGTAGTGGATCCATAAATGACTTTGACAGAGCTAGATTATGAAGCAGTAGCACAACATTGAGATTTGTTGTAAATAATCAGCTCTCTCAGAAGGCAGACCAGCGGGGATTACGCGGAAGCCAAATGAAGGCTGTTGGGCAGTTGGCGCGCGACCACCATTTTTACATCTCCTGTAGGTGGAGATACAAATTTGCACCACGAGGTGTTGTATTTTACATCTCTGTGAAGCGAAGATGTAATTTTGTTTGCATCTACATCATCTGGAGAGGGGTTTTGTGGCCTCAGAGATGCAAAAAATAGTTATTTTTGCATCTACATCATCAATTGGAGATGCTCTTAGTACATATCTACTAATACCTACTAATAAACGGGAATAGGTATTCTAGGCCCGTCACGCATATTTGCAAAAAAATAATGTTTGCCTCTTGACTGTAACCCTATTCATATGGAATAAAAATCTTTTAGGGCATCTCCAACGCCGACCCTCTATCTAGCCATAGAGCAGTAGTGCTCGCAGTACGACTATAAAATTCCAACCGATCAGCTACATATTTTGCACCTTTAATCTTCAACGGAATAAGCTCTCAATCTACCATAAGATGCTTGATCTCACCTACTAAATGACTACATACAAACCGACCCATTTATCATTATAGCGGTACTCTGGTTCCTCTTGCGGGGTTTTTTGTCTCCTGTTCTTTTCTGTTTTGTTTCCATCCACTTTTTTGTGGGTTTTGTTTGTTTGTTTTTTCTAATTTTAGTTTTCATGACTCTTTTTTCCAAACTTGTGAACATTTCTCAAATTCGAGAACTTTTCTTATATTCAAGAACTTCATTTCATTCTTTTTTTTCAAATTCATGAACTTTTTCCAAATTCACAAGCTTTTTTAAATTTTGTTAACTTTTTAGAAATTTTATCATGTTCGTGAACTTTTTAAAAATCTGCAAACTTTATTCAAATTGATGAACCTTTTCAAAATATGCAAACTTTTTTCAAATCTGAGTTTGTTTAAATTGATGAATATTTTTTCACTGTCTTTTTTAAAATTTCAAAAATCAATGGTCAATGGTGAGCGCTTATTCGTGAAATAGTCAACTGACGACCAAGCTAATTAATACTCCCTCCGTCCCAAAATAGATGACTCAATTTTATACTAACTTTAATACAAAGTTGGGTCATCTATTTTGGAACGGAGGGAGTAGATCGTTCTGCCGTGCTTAATCGGCCAGCCCAACACGCTTGCAAGTGAGCACCGCCTAGAAAAACTGGCGCATGAGCCGCCATATAGTAGCACTCCATGGGAAACCTAGCCAGGATCCCACACCACTTTTTATTTTCACTAATTAATTTCCGGACACGTAGGCTCTGACCTTATGGTTTTGGATGTGGCTTATGTAGTGAAGGAAGATCTTGGTCAGTTGTCGGCCAACGCCACTACAATGTAGTCTTTGTATTGTGTTTTCTCCTTTCTTTGTAAACTACTAATGTATTTTTTATCTTTTCCTATCTTAACGAAATTGATAGAGCCCATGTCATTGACATCACAAAGAAAAGAAAAATGTGTCCTTCTCGCCCCATGTCCAAAGGCACCCAATGGTCGTAATACGGGTGTTATGTGAGAAAAATGGCAGAAGCACATGCCGACGTAGTAGACGTCCACCCCCCATATTCACAGGGTGCGTAGGGCACTTGTATGTAACACTAGAGGCTAATGCACGCATCATCGATCCACTCCTCATTCATAGTGTTACCTTTTTTTTTTCTCCATCAGGTTTTTCTAGTCAGTTGTTTTGTTTTGATTTTATCTACCTTGGCCGGAAATGTTGAATTAAAAAAAATTCCTGAATAAAAAAATTAATTTAAAAAGAGGTTTGCAACTTTATAAAATATTTGTGGATTTCAAACAGTTTTCATGAATTTGAATAATGTTCACAAAATTAAAAGTGTTAACAAACTTTTAAAATGTTCATAAAACTTTAAAAATATTAAAGAATTTAAAATATATATCCATGAATTTTGAAAAGTGTACAAGATTTTAAATATTCCCAAATTTAAGTATTGTTCATGAATTAAAATGTAAAAAGAAGATGATAAACAAAAAAAACATGAAATAGAAAAAAATGTAAAAACCAAAAGAAAAACAATCTTTACTTTAGCTAATATTAAAAGACAAAGACTTTCATAGTTTTCCATACGTCACTCCTTTATCTCCGTTAATTTTATGTTATATCATAAAGATAGACGGCCGAGATTTATAAAAGATTCTATATCTACCTATTCGCCGCGTCGCTTCATCTGTCTGATGTCCGTCTGCCAAGGCCTCTGCCGAAGTTGTTTTATTTATTTCTAGAATCTCTGACAAGCCGCTAAGAGGTAGAGTTGAGCACGTTTGTTATAGAAATAGGAATCCCAATCCTATTTAGCTACGTGTACATAGACATCCCAATCCTATTTAGCTACGTGTACAAGTGCTCGCTTCATTGGCCTTGGTTTGGCCTGTCCCTTGACTCCCGTCACCGTGCACATAACCTAGCGCTAGCGCTGCTTCTTCCTACCCCCGTTCTTCTTCTTTGATCCTGATTTGTCTCCCTTCCGCGGCCACGCTGACAAAGCAGCTTCACCAGACCACCATGGCAGACCCGGGACGAGATTAGAAGGGCTGACGTTGCTTGAGGCCATGATATGGGAGGCCAAAGATGAGGAGAAGGAGCTGCGGCCATGTCTTCCTTTACCATCTCCTTCTCTCTTTAGCCCCAAAATCATAGTGGTAGTGCTCGAGCAAGTTCAACTAATTAATTTTGGGAGAGAGACTGTGAGAGGGAACGGAACTACAAGCCACCTGATCTGGCCATGGTTGGTTGTGTGGGACGTGTGTGATCTGTTCTACTTTGAATTGGTGTGTGCCACGATATTGTAAGTGATGCGTTTTTTTTCTTAACCTGCTATAAAGGTCAGTTAGAGATGGTAGTTATTACTCTTTATTTGTAAAAAATGAGAGTGAAAGAAGGCTAATTGGGCAGGTTCCAATCGGCGAAGCACATCATGCGGCGCTGGGGCTCGGCACACCATCGGTAGCAACGCAGTGCGCGGCACGTTGATGAATCACTTTAGGTGATAGTGGAGGGAGGTGCTAAAAGTTTCTAATTTAAATTTTACTTATTTTGTATCCGTTGCAACGCACATGCCTTTTTCTAATTAAAACTAATAGATAAAACACAAAAAAGAACGGAAAAACTGACAATACCTTCTAGAACCTACCCAAAACGAAAAAAGGTCACCGCATTACGACTATCAGGGGCGGCGCCAGTTTAGGGTCATGTACGAGCGATCGAATCGGGTAAATTATAGGAATCTATGGTATCTCTCTACTACTTGTGGCCGGATCCGGCTTGCCTGCTCCCTCCCCATGCTCCCATCCAGGGCCTGTCCTGAGATTTTAGGGGCCCCGGGCGAAACTATAAACCGGGGCCCTTAAATGTATGGGTGAAAATAATAATGACTTATGTGTATAGCTCTATATGTACAAATAATATTATCGATAACACTAAAAGTGATCCAGAAGCAATATTAATATCCAAAATCAATATATGTTGAATTGGTACTTGTGGCTAAACATATTAGAACTAGACCATAATATATACTACTCCCTTGTGCCAAAATATAAGACATTTTTGTAGTTTAAATTGAACTGTAAAAAGGTCTTATATTTTAGATAAAGGTAGAGGTAGTATTTTAACAAGAAAATGAGGGCTCTCAGATTAACACGTTTGAGCTGTAATGTTCGTAGCCATCAAAGAACATAGTTAATTCCCCACAATAAAGGCATAGTTAATTAAATTGGATCGGCTAATTTGGTTTTGGTATGAAAGAAAAATAAATCGCCAAATCAGTGTGATCTCTTACCTCTCTCAGTAGATTAAAGTGGTGGACATGTCCCTTTACATCGATGCATCGTTGACTCTTCGTGGTTGCAGACGTTTGGGTCAAATATCTCCTTGTCTGTATAGCCCCATGCATAATCGTTGGAAGAGAGAATAGCACGTCAAAGACTCAGAAATCGGAAGAGGTGATGCATTTGTCGACACACTCTGGCAGGGATCTGGCGAGGCCTGGGATCTGGTTCGTACAGGCGTACAGCAAGAAGCCATGGGGTTTCCGTGAGTGGCCGCTGGTCGAGGGCAACATGGCGTCGCGTTCAGATGGACGGGCAGTCGGCGGCCGGGGAACAATGGCGATCCAGTGAGGGCATCTCCAGCCGCGCCCCCAACAGGCCCCTCAGGCCACTTTTTCAGCGCCGGCGCCGAAAAACGGCCCAGTTGCGCCCCCAGGACACCGAAAATCGCCGGTTCGGACCTTTTTTTCGCCCGGCAGTCACAAGCCGAACCCGGCGCGCTGGAGAGCCGTTGAGGGCTCCGGCGCTAGGGAAAAGCACGCCTGGCCCACACCGGCGGGGAAAATCAAGGTTTTTTCCCCGACTCGCCTCGCACCCAGCGCCTCGCCACCACTAGCTATATCCTGCTACGGCCGCCGCCTACTCCGCTAGATAGCCATTCCCGCCGGAAAATAGCAGCGCGCCGCGGCAGCCCTCCCGCAGCAGTTGGCGTTTCCGCCGCCGTTTCGGCCGCGGAGGCGCGGTTTAACGGCGGTACACGCCACCGAGCGCAAGGTGTTTGGCGTTTGACTGTCTCGGCGATGGACTCGGATGAGGAGGAAGAGCTCGCGCTGCTTCTTTGGAGGAGGAAGCCGCGCCGACGCCCGTGAAGAAGAGCATCGATGGTGCTCGCCGCCTCGCCAACTGCTAGCGAGCAATGAAAAGCCGCGTCGAGGTGGCTCGGCGCCGGGCGGTGAAAGCAAAGAACCGCATCGTCGCAAGGCTACTGCATGCTCTACTCCGACTACTTCGCCGATGCTCCACTTCATGGCGAGAGAATATTTCGGCGCCGTTATCGGATTAGCCGAAAGCTCTTCCTCAGGATTGTGAATTCCATCCGGGAGTTCGACAACTACTTCAAGTGCAAGATGGATTGCACTGGCGCTCTTGGATTCACCTCCATCCAAAAGTGCACGACAGCGGTGAGGATGCTTGCATATGGAGCTCCCAGTGATTCACTCGACGACTATGGGCGCATGGCCGAGTCCACCAGCATAGAGTGTTTCTACAAGTTCTGTCGGGCAGTGGTGGCAGTGTTTGGGCCACAATACTTGAGAACACCCAATGCGGAAGACACCGCCGGATCCTATCCCGAATGCAGCAAGAGGATTTCGGGATGCTTGGAAGCATCGATCGCATGCATTGAAATGGAAGAACTGCCCATTTGGTTGGCGAGGGATGTACAAAGGCGCCAAAGGCGGTTGCGATGTGGTGCTTGAGGCGGTAGCCACACAGACCTCCGGATTTGGCACTCCTTCTTTGGTATGCCAGAACTCACAATGACATCAACGTGCTGCAGTGCTCTCCTGTTTTTGCCAAGCTCGTTGAGGGCCATTCTCCTCCAGTGAACTTCGAGATCAATGGGCACCAATACAACAAGGGGTACTATCTAGTTGACGGCATCTATCCGAGATGGTCGACATTTGTGAAGACGATCTCAAACCCCGTGGCAGGAGGCAAGAACGCTGGTTTGCGAAGCTTCAGGAGGCTTGCGGGAAGGATGTCGAGCGGGCATTTGGTGTGCTCCAATCTCGATTCGCTGTTGTTCGCACTCCGCTCAGACCTGGTCGAAAGATCAAATGTGGGAGATCATGACTTGCTGTGTCATCTTGCACAACATGATCATCGAGAGCGAGCAAGAAGACCAAGTGTTTGACATCGAACCATACTACTGAGCAGGGTCCTCTAGCGAAGTTGATCACCAGCTACCGCAACTTGGACTGCCTATCTCAAGTATCGTCAGGAGATCCGAGACCCACAGTGCATCATCAACTGCAGAAAGATATGATTGAGCACCTATGGAGGCTCAAGGGGGACGCCGCGTGATGAAATACGAGTTTTTATTTGTTGAACTATATAATTTGTGTTGAACTATTTGTTGTTGTAGTATTTTGTTGAAATATTTGATTTTTCTGTGATGAAATATGTGATAAGGAATAATTGTGTTGATAATTGAACTCCGAGACACGGCGAAACCACGCCGAATATGGACCTATTCTCGCCCATATGGGCCGTTTATTCGCCGAAATTGGGCTGCAAAGTGGGCCAATTTCGACGCCTGGGGACGAGCTAGGGGCGACGACTGGGCGCAAAACCGCCCCCAGCGCCGAGTGTATCGCCGGCTCGCCCCCAGGGACCGATTTGCATGCGTCCTGGGGGGCAACGGCTAGAGATGCCCTGAGGGTGTATAGGATGAGAATTCTATGATGGTTCCATTTTTTTTACGGGATCTATCTTTTTCTTAACAGACGGGATCTATCTATGATGGTTAACTTTGCGCTGTTTTCGGTAATTAACCAAAACATCGCAGCCTTCCCTGAGTAGTAGGCTAGCAGGCTGGAGTCGAGCATGTAGTATCCTTTCGCGAAAACAAAGTACGCGCGCTAGGCCCGGGGCAGCCGCCCTCCTGCCCCCCTCCCGGGCCGGGCCTGCTCCCATCCGTGCTCCCACTTGATCCTCTGGCTATCTTTTTTCTTTTTTCCTTTTCTAATCTAATCATCTCCCTCCTGATTTTAAGGGGGTGGGGGTCGGGCCTTATTTTGTTTCAATCAAATCAAGCCACGTACACGGGAGCACAGATGGGCGCACGAGCGGGGAGCAGGCAAGTCTTGTCCCTTGTGGCCACCATGAAAGGCAAGCAGATTTGATCGGGGGTTAGGTCGAGTGATGAGCAGGAAGAGAGCAGAAGAAAGAAACGGATCGCTAGGAGATAGGCCACGTAACACTAATCTTCTCCTATAATTGAAGCAGCAAGCTACCTACCGGGCAACCAGCCACAGTTCGAGGCTTGTTGGAGATTCGTAGAGCCTTTTGCATGTAAATGGTTGTCACTCAGTCAAACTAGGAATACAGGCAAAATACGAAAATCTATCGAAGTTTGGTCTTTTTTCTAACAACAAAATTGAAACCATTGTTTTGGAAAAATCCACTGTTGTTGACTTAACTGAAATCACTTCTCTGAAATAGGAAATCTTTCTAAAAATTGAATCCAACTTTTACAAAAATAATTAAAATCACTTGTGTAAAAAATAAAATGTTCTTTGAAATAATTGAAATATGTATTTTGAAAGAATTCAATCCGCTCTTTTGAAGTAACTGAAATCACGTTGTAAAATGTGAAACCTCTATAAAAATATTTCAATCATTTTTTGAAATAGTAGAAATATTTGTTATGGAAAATAAATTGGTATTACAAAATAGTGAAATAATTGAAATTGTTATCTTGAATAATAGAATCCAGTAACTTCCAATACCTGAAATCAATTTTTGAAAATAATATAAATCACTACTTTGAAATAATTGAAATCTCCTTTACGAAAAATGTAATGGTAAATTTTGAAGTCACTTTTCTGAAATAATGGAAATCCTTGTTTCAAAATAACCGGAACAATTGATATCTCCTATGAAATTTATTTTAATTATCTCAATCAGCTTGTGAAACAATGGTATTTAAATGAGTTCAAAATATGTCCATATTTGACTTGTTTGAAAGGTCTTGTCATCAGGATTTCAAATGTATAAAAAAATCAAAAATAAAAATTTCGATTTAAAAGATATGAATGTCACTAACAAATAAATTGTAGCGTTTTGTATGTGATTAGAGGAGAGGGAACGGTAGAGCCATGCGTGCACCTTGCGTACTCTAACAAAAAGGTGGTGGGACCCAATGGTGATTCTTAGTGTCAAACGAGATGTGATGTAGCCAATACATCAGAGTACTTTTGGTGTGGGCCCTTGACAATATGGCACGCTTGGATGGAGGATCCTTCCGGGGTTTCTACCTTTAGAAATGGTTTTTGCCAAGCAAATGTCTGTATTTCCGCCCTTGCAATGACAATGGCGCGACGACAATGACGCGACGTTGTCAACCAGGCCAACACAAGGAGGACCATGGCCATTGCATTACCGGTCCTTATGATGATGTCTTCTTTTGCCTTGCCATGGCGTAGAAGAAGACATCGCCATAAGGACCCGCACAAGAAGACACCATCACAAGGACGGGGAAAGCAACGACCATGGTTCTCCTTATGTTGCCCTGGTTGATGGGTGTCATGAGGAGAATAGTCTATTTGACTTGGGTTTACAAGTCCTTGTGTTGTGTTTGGTGTGCTTTGCCTGTTGTTTATATAGGGGCAAAATCGTATCTTGATGGGTGTTGTTCAATAATTCTTGTACTTATCTATCTCCTAAATTAATGTTGAGATATCTTGCTTCATTGCTTCTTGCATAAATGTTGGGCATGCTTTTTGTAAGCATTAATTGTATTTATTTGATCTTATCTTCAAGTGAAACCTAATGCTGATGCTCATATGAAATCGAAATCAAATCTTAGGCGACGATTGAATCTTGCATTTACATTCTCTAATGGTACTTCATTGGTATTGATACCATGATATCATTTTAGGTAGCGGCTACATGATGTGTTCTATCATGATTTAGTCTGTTTGTGTGGTGCCCTTAGGTTGTTTTTTTAGAACAAAGACGCCAGGAGCGTCTGGCTTTAAATTAATAAAGCCCACAACATAGGTAGCGTACATAAACTTAAAACCAAGTCTAGGGACCCAACATCACATAAACGACCAGCCCAACATGGTAAAGTGCGGTACAAGGCATTGCCAGCCAGCAGAAGAGCACACAGGCTCGGAGGAAACACATCCAAAAGGAGCTACACATCCCTAGGTAGCAGACCACGGTGCTCTAGTCACAGAGTAGACGAGGCGGAGGCGGTCCGGTGCCTGGCGATGGAGATCAGCATTCTGGTGCCTTCCCAGCGGCGCCCACTGCTGTAAGAAAATGATACATTTGTAGATTACGTCAGCTGGGTGAGATGGGAACACACCCTCAATAGTAAGCTTGTTACGAATACGCCATAAGGCCCACAACATTGCGGTGCACAAGTTATGCGGCAAGAGGAGCCCTGGACCGAAGACAGAGACGACACAAGCTCGGAGCGGGAGCGTGGATCCCAATCCACGCCCGCGGCCTCGCGGACCGCGCTCCAGGCGATGCGCGCCAGGGGGCACCGGAAGAAAACGTGATCTGCATCTTCCGGGACACCGCAGAGTGCGCATGGTCCACTGGCCGGACCAGGGGACTAAAGAAACTGGATCTATCGGAAAGAAATAGTTTTGCATTCTTCTAGATGCAGAGGATGTGCGGTCGATCCACAAGTGAATTTGACAGAGCTAGAGTATGAAGCACTAGCACAATAGAACAAACTTATTGAGATTTGTTGTAAATAATCAGCACTCTCAGAAGGCAAACATGTATATGGACACTACACACGCTTACAAAATACAAATCGATCGATACATATATATATATATATATATATACTTATATATAACTGAAAACAAAACAGAGCAACTAAAAAAAACAGAGGGGAAAATGCAATGGCACATTCTAATTCATCAAGTAGGGATCAAATGGTGAGGCCATCCGTCCACTGATTAGCAAGCTAGCATCCGACGGTGAACCACCTCCGGCCAGCCGACGGCCGGCTGGCGCGCTCCGCCTTCCTCTTCTCCTCCTCGCACGCGCACTTGGCCTCCTTCAGCTTCTTCACCTGCGGC
Organism: Aegilops longissima; assembly: GCA_021605205.1. Lineage (NCBI taxonomy): Eukaryota > Viridiplantae > Streptophyta > Magnoliopsida > Poales > Poaceae > Aegilops > Aegilops longissima. The sequence continues at coordinate 24,881,814 of CM038682.1, forward strand.
ATTTCAAGTGACAAATATATTTCAGCAGTTCGATCAGGGTTGCAAAGTGCATTTTGCAGTCGACAGCTCGAGATCACGGGTGCGATGTAATGGCGTCCATGGACAGAGGGCTCGTGTACGTACCTTGGATGGGTGGCTGGTCTTGTTGCGGTTGAGCTGGCGGGCGCCCCTCTGCAGGATCTGCGCGGCGCTCCAGCTGGCCCCGGCGCCGCCTCCGGCCGCGGCCGCGGCGCGCGCGCGCATGGCGGGTCGGGCAGCGGCGGCTCGGACCACGCGCAGTCCTCGGCCGGGCGCGGCACCGGCATCGGCATCGGGAGGCACGACGCGGCGGCAGCCTTGCCGCTCCCGGAGCCGTCGAGGTCGAGCTCGCAGCTGAGCTGCCTGATGCGCGACTCCAGCAGGTTGAGGCGGTCCATGAGCGTGCCCCTCACGTCGCGCGCGTCCTGCGGCTGCTGGAGCGCCGACGGCATGGACTTGCTGTGCTGGTGCCGCGGCGCCGGGCGCGCGCCGTCGCCCTCGGCGGCCGAGGACGGCCGCCGCTCCTCCTCCAGCTGCCTCAGCTGCCAGCCATCAACAAGAACGCGTCATGATGGGGACCGGCGCCGGCCACGCGCACGCACGCGCGGCGGCACGGCAGCGATGGCAGATTGGCAATGCGGTGTGTAAGTAACGTATATAGTCTGTAAGCACGTACGTACCCGTAGGTCGATCTGGTCGAGGCGGCCAAGCAGGCTGTCGGGCGGCGGCGGCGCGGGGAGGGCGCTGATGAGGACGCGGCGCTCGGATCCGACCAGCACCTCGGCGGCCATTGTCGACGTGCGGTACAGTACTGACCGATTAACTCGTAGCAGCTAGAGCTAGGATCGTGCGAGGGGGATATAAAGGAGGAGGTGGCCATCGGCCATGCATGGTAGGAGGTGGGAGTGAAGATCGGCGGGGTGTGTGGACTGGCCGGGTCTTCTCCTTCCTCCGCCGCCTTGATCTCATCTACCTTCTGCCTCACCGCCACCCACCACTCAGTCTCCATGATCCGTGAATTCAGAGCGTGGAACGGTTCATCAGAAAAACAAACGACCATAGCGTACGCTAGCTTCTTTTTTTTTTTTTTTTTTTGAGGGGTGTTACCAAGCTTTTATTACTCAAACCCCAGGTGGAGAGGGATACAAAAGGGATCGTGCGGGCAAAACAACCACACATGTCTTCCCTGAGCAAGAGAGTTCAAAAACTTGGCTAACCTATCGGCGTCTATATTTGACGAACGCCCTTCAAACGTAAATGAACAATTAAAATGTAAAGCTCTTGTCTTAATCTCTCTAATGATAGTACCGTAGCCACACTTGGTACCTCTTGCAATATCGCCAATAACTTGCTTCGAGTCCGAGGCAACTATGAAACTGTTTATCTGCAAGTCCTCTGCCAACGCCAGCGCTTCCCGACAGGCTATAGCTTCAAGTGTAGGCACATCATCAACGCCATGGATTACTAGTGAGGAGCTTCCCATGTACGTCCCGTGTTCGTCTCTGCAGACAGCAGCAGCAGCTCCTGTACTTCGGTTCCTTGATAAACTAGCGTCCACATGAATTTTGGCGTACCCAGCAGGAGGCGCCTTTGGCTTAGTGGCTCTTACTTCTCGCTGTGCCGGTGATCTGGCCATCTTCTTTGGCAGCAACTCCAGGTCCTCAATGAACCTGAGTATGAATTGATGTGTAGCAGCCGGGCTTTGAAATATCTCCTCATGTATAGCTTTCCTCCTAGCCCACCAAATCGCCCACAAGGTCACAGCAAGCCTAACAAAAGCAGTGTGAGATAATGTATCAATCATCGAGAAAATCCACTGTTTGGCGCTGGGCTCCGTGGTCGCACAAAGATGTTCAGCCAGTTCGCCGTCCACCAGGGCCCAAATGCACCTAGCCATTGAGCACTCAAGTAAAGAATGCCGTCATGAATCCTCGGCTCCGCATAGTCCACATGCCGTAGTTGCCGCCATATTTCTGTGCACTCTAATGTCCTCCGTAGGGAGGGATTGTTTAGCCAATCGCCAAAGGAACATACGTATTTTTCCTGGGACCGGAATATGCCATAGTGATTTCCATGAATCTTCATCGCTGTCCACACTTGATGATCCACCCATCTCTTCAAGCCATGCGCCTCGCCTCAGTTTCGTGTCTACCATCATCCGATACGCTGATCTCACCGTGAATAAACCACTTTTTTCGAAGCTCCACGCCCACGAGTCCGGTGTGTCAATGGTGCATAAAGGAATGCTTATGATTGCGATCTAACTAGTAAACTAGGCTGGGCCTACTCGTCTTTTTAGGGGAAGTAAGCAAGCCTTGCTGATATTATTATCTCTGTCAGATTCTAATTCCTTTTATCTCTGTCTGTGTTGGACCTTACACTAGGGAGCAACTAACTAGCGGTCATCTTTTTGAGGCCCCCCGCAAGGATCGCTTTTGGTTTTGCTTGATATTCCCTAGAATTTGGAGAATTTTTCTGAAGCACACATGTGCTTCTAAAAAAACAAGTATATATGTGCTTCCCACAAGAAGCACAGTTGTGTTTAAGCAAATCTGTGCTTATATTTGCTTTCATCTGAAGTGCAGTTTGTGCTTCCACAAGAAGCACAGCCATGCTTCCACGATAAGTACATCATGTGCTTTCTTGAAAAAAGAGAAAATCATGACATGTGCTTCAAAAAAGGATGAAACCCACATGCTTCAATGACTGATGAGTGACCTTTACAAGGGGTAACCCTTGACTAGTGATTTGACTGATTTCATACAATCTATCTAGAGAGGTCCTAATTAGCGGGATTTTTTTTTTTTTGAGAAAACTCCTAATTAGCGGTTAAGACGCTGGAACAAGCGGCCCGCTTGCACGCCTGGGACTAGCGGGCCGGCCCGCAAAAGCAGTCCCTCGCTCGCTGTGGTGGTTCTACCTCGCGTCGAGTCCTCCTCTTCGGCGCCTTAAGCGCTCGTTCCCTTAGCGGGCGCTCACGCAGCAGCCTCGGGTGGGCCGGCCCAGCAAGCGCCCGTTCCCTTTCTTCCTTCGATCCCTATAGCTCCTTCGTGCACGTTTCGTTCGTTTTTTCTTTTTGCTGTTCGTCCCTTTCGTTTACAAAAACTGAAAACCACATGGATCTAAAAATAATGAATTTGAAAAACAGTTCACGAATTTGAAAAAGTTCATCAGTTTTGAAAGCAAAAACGGAAAAAGTTCATCGAATTTGAAAAAAGTTCATCGTATTAGAAACAGAGTTTGCCGAATTTGAAAAAAGTTCATCGAGTTTGAATAAAAGTTCATCGATTTCAAAAAAAGTTCATCAAATTTGAAAAAAGTCCATCGGATTTGAAACAGATTTTGCTGAATTTGAAAAAAAGTTCATCGAATTTGAAAAAAGTTCATCGACATTGAATAAAATTTCATTGATTTTAAAAAAACAGTTCATCAAATTTGAAAAAAAAGTTCATCAATTTTGCCAAAAAAATCGTCGCTTTGAAAAAGTTCACACATTTATGGGAAAGGAAAATTCAAGATAGAAAAAAAAGGAAAGAAAACAGAAAAACAGTTGGCTTTCTCGCATTGTATAAAGAAAGGGAAAAAGGATTGTGAGCATATCTTGTATTCTGATCCAACTGGTTAGTGCGTTCGCTTCTAGAACGAAAGAGCGTGGTTCAATTCCCGGCAGACGCACTTTTTTTTTGCGTTTTTCGAAACAGAGAAGCAAGAGGAAGTAGGATGTGCCGGCCCAAGTGTACAGGGGGTGTGCGCCCTGTACGGAATGACCTATATTCGGCGCTTAAGGCGCCGAATAGGATCTGGCCCTCGCGTCTGTGCGCTTGTTTGATCGATTCAGGGTTAACCTTATTCGATCGGTTAGGGTTGACTGGTCAACCATACACCATTGACTTTTGGGGAATAAAATCTCTGGTCTGATTTCATTATGTAAATTTGGGAAAATCATGGATTTTCTGGATACGAGAAATTCTCACATGTTCGTGAATTCAAACAAGTTCTATTTAAAAAAAACTCAATAATTGAGAAAATTCACAGATTTGAACAAAAGTTTATGCATTTGAAAGAAAATGTACACGGAGTCGGAAAAAGTTCATGAATTCAAAAAAGGTCATAGATATAGAAAACAATTGTGATTTTGAAAAAAAAAATCCCAAAACCAAAAGGTGCAGCCTCACCATTTTTTAATTTGGGTGTCCTGTCACCTGTGTAATAACCAAACCTAGTCGCTTGTGCCAGCACGACCCGGCTTAGGGTCAAATGTCGTGGACGACAAGGCTCGCGAGGGCAGGTTTAGTACACAGGCAGGCCATGCCGGCCGGCGTGCCCAGGAAACGGGTCGGTCCATCGGCACGTTTAGCACGCTAGCCCACCTGATTTTAGACCTATTGGACTGGGTTTTGCCTAATTTGGTATGATTTTGGGCCTATTTGGGCTATCTTTGGGCTAATATATAATAAATCTGAAAAAATACAAAAAAGGTTAAACCCGTGTTTCCCAGTTTCCCCTCAACCCACCCCTCAAAAAAAAAAAAAAAAAAGGTTCCCCCTCAACCCTAGATCGCCGATTAACCCTCCAAAACCCCGGCGACGCTCAGACCTCTGCCACCTCCCTCCGGCCGGCTAGCTCACCCGCGCGCCACCTTCCCTTCCCCGACCAGGCGCTGAGAATCAGAGTTCATACGCTGGGCGACGTAAGCGTCTATCCTATTCTATTCTTCTGCAACCCTGATTGCGCAAGAGGCCTGGCCAGGGAGCAGAGGGCTATTACGAGAAGTACCAAACGTGGGGACGCATCGCCATCGGTGATCGCAACTGGGATTACCACTTGTCGCAGGGAAAAAAGAAAGCAGACTTTTCACGAGCAATGGATACCTAGAATGGGGAGATGTGAGTCTTGTTGATTAAATCCAGGTTAATTAGTTGTTCTTTTTTTTTTTTGCTTCTTCCACCTTCTATACGTAGTTAGTATTGTACAACTCATATCAATTTCGAATTTGATGATCAGATCTAGATCAATGGTTCTTGGACACTGCTGCTGACGAGGAACAGTTTGGCTGCCATGAGCTTGGTGATAAAGTTGTTTCAGACAGTGCTTACGAAGAGAAACCATTTGGGGATAACGTTGTTGGCCTACTTCCTCCTGCAAATGACTATACTGTTTCGCTTGCTTTGTTCGATGGCAAATAATTTATTACTCCCTCCGGTCCTTTTTAGTCCGCATATATAAGATTTGTCTGAAACCTCGTAAAGTTTGACCAACTTTATAGAAAAGAATACCAACATTCACAATGTGAAATCAATACCGGTAGATGCGTCATGACTTAAAGTTTCATATCGTATAACTTTAGCATGGTAGATGTTAAATATGGTCAAACTTTGTAAAGTTTGACTTCAGACAATTCTTATATGTAGAGTAAAAAGGACCGGAGGGAGTACACTGCTAAGCTAATGATGAGATTTCCAAGTTTTTATTCAGTCATTACTAGTTAATGAAATGATTTGAAAATTTACTATCTTATCCAGGAGATGAGATGTTATTTGCATGCTCGGGCATAACCCTACCACACGGGCCTGAAGGAGAACACATAACAAGATTTGTTACATCGACAATTTTGGTTACAAAGTTCAATGCCAATAGAAACAAGGATGATAAATTGAGGGTTAGTGCTAGCTGCCATTCTCCATGTTTCAAGTTTATTTTGCGCATTTTATCGAAGCTGTTCCTGATCATTCTGTGCTGATGTACTCCTTCTATCACTATACACTATAGATTGAAGTGCGCCTTCCAAGTAATAAAGCCGTGGATGGGTTTCTGGGACTATATGATAGGGATATTGCAATTGTCACGTCCTTCGACTTCTTCCCAGATTTTTGTCCTGTAAATCTTGATCGCCACATTGAACGGTACAATCTTGAGTCCTTGGTCGCTTTTGGGCGTGCCTTCAAGTCAGGCCAGTTGATGAGGAACATTTGCAACAGACGACCCCATATCCTGTTTCTGATGATGGTGAACCTCGCAAGGTCTTGTTTCCTTTGTTCACAGAGGTACATTCCCAATTTGGTTTTTAATGCCATGCTAGATAATTTTTTCATGATCTTAATGGTCTGAACTCTTGAATGTCATAGTCTATCACTTTTCCTTAATTTTCAATCCTGCCTCTTTCCTTTTGTTCTAGGCCGCACTTGGAGCATCACTTACTTGTTCGGGCAACTTCTGTGGGATGATTCACAATGAAGTCACTTCTCAGATATGGTCTCTACCACCGTCGTTACTTCGTCAACGCTTACTGCATTTTGGTGTACTCAAGTATGTCTTCTCCAATTGGCTTAGGCTCCTCTCCTATTCTATTTCCCCCTTGTAATGCACACTGGAGCCTTAGGAGTTACAAGACAACTATCTGCGGATTGATAATATATAATTTGGCACCTAATGGATACTTAGCGTCAGTACTAGATGTCATGTTGCTAATTTAGTTCTCTTGCTTCATTGTTAAGGCTAGTATATTTGTCTAAATAAGAACAAGCTAACATTTTCTTCAGACTAAAATGTGGATAATGCGACTCATATTTGTGGCATTTGTATCCTTTTTCCTTTCAACTTCCTTTGAGAATTTATAAATGTTATCCATATCTTACTTTATTTATTTCCTTCTTTTTATGGTTCTCTATTCTGGTTCATGTATGGTTGTTTTGCTGTTGGGCAAGTACTTCTGTTTATTTACTACCATAATAAACCCTGTGTGTTCTGTTATAGCAAAGGAGATGAAGACACGGATGATGCAGGTGAGCATGGCTTGATCTCTTAGGACCACTAATTTGGGCATTACGAAGAATTCATTAATCCTATTTTGTCGTCATACTTTGCAACTGTACTTTCGATCACTATATAAGATCCTCGGTTTCTCCTTTCTATCAATGAAAAGATACGCAAGCTCTGCGTATTCGCAAGAAAAAAAAAATAAGATCCTTGTTTACCGAAAAAGGGTTTCCCCCGCTTTATATTATAAAGCACCAGACACCGATCACAGGGTAACTGCCGGGGCGAACGGCACAACAAGCCCAAAAGGGAAAAAGAAGAAGAAATAAAAGCCAACAACGGCAGCTCGGCAAGCACAGATGATCCGCCACCGCTGCGCCCTCCATCTGCGTCCCACCACACGCCATGGCACCAGACCGCCGCATACCAACCAGCACCTTCAAGAATGAATGCGACGCCAACGACGCTGCTGCCCGGACATGTCCTAGGGTTTCCCCCGGCATACGGAGGGGAGCGGGGGATGGGTAGCGCCGACGCCCTTCAGGAAGGAATGATGGCACCCTCAGGTGTCACCGCGTCGGAGCCGGAAGAACCGGTAGAGATTTCTCCCGCATCCCCAAGCACCGCTACCCACTCGACCCGGGGCCATCCAACCATCTTGCCACCCGCAAGCACGCGCCACCACGGTGAGACATCCACACCACCCCGCTGCGAACACCACCACGAGGCCAAGGAGACCGGAAAGAAGCGCCAAGCGACGGGAGGAACCACACCGAAGCCAAGCGGGAGGGAACCACCTCCCCCGCCGAGTGCGGGAGGCCCGAGCCCCCGGCGACGTTGCGGTCGCCGTCCGGACGTGGCAGCAGGGCACACCAGGCCACCCCTCGCCCAGCCAGTTCGCAAAGCCCCGCCGCCATGCTGCAGCAACCCGGCACCAGCGCCGCCCGTTCCCAGCCGTCAACGCCGCTCTCCCGCCTCGAGGCCACGCCGCCCGCCGTCCGCCGCCTGCCTGCCCAAACCCAGATGGGACCGAAGGCCCAGATCTGGCCGAGCGGGCTGGTTCAAGCTGCGTCGCCGCGCCACCCCACCGCCAACGGCGACGCTGTCGCTTCGATCGTCCACCCACGCCGCGTCGGGTCCCGCCGCCACGCCGGACCGCCGCCGCTGAAGAGCACCTCCCGACGCACACCGCCGCCGCCGGGAGCACCGAGAGGAAGGGTGGAGGCCGCCGCCGCCAACGACCAGGGGCTGTGCCCGGCCGCGGTGTCGGCAACGGCGGGGAGGGAGGAAAGGTGGGGGGCTCTAGAGGAGGGCGCGGAGCGCGACCGTCGCCATGGGACGACGCTGTCGCGCGAGAAAAGGTCTCTCCGATGACCACTTTTTCAACCGTGTGTTTGGTTTTAACTTACAAGATCCTTGTTTCACCATGCAAAAAGTTATGTTGCATGTTTTGATTTTAGGCAATACACTTTCCAGTGTTTGCTGGTTACTCTTCACCTTCTTCATTTTAGGTAGCTCAAGTGGAGGAACCAGAAGTAGCAGATTTAGATATTCCTTGCCCGATGGTGTAGAGACAATTGTCCCTTCAGGTGTGAATTATCTTGCAAACCATTGTATGCGGAGTATTATCAACCACTAATATTAGTAACCTTGTTGCCTCAGGATTTATGAGAAATGTTAACTTGCTAAAATCCATGGGCTATCCTACACCACCACCACTCATGCTCGAAGGTAAGCTGTTGCTCTTGATATTGTCCGACTTCTCCCTCCCTTGTGCAATTTTGCATGGCTATTGTAGCAATAAAAACTTGTCTACCTGTTCCTTTAACCAGTGAATGGGAAGTTGCTTAACACATTTGAAGAAGATTTTGGTGAAGTATCTGCTTGGGAAGGGTATGATTGCAATCTCATGTGTCGTTGTGCGGAGTATGTCTGGCATAAACTCCCGAGAAAGGTTTTTACAGATATATCCCGGCGTGCTGTCTCAGTTGTTTCGTTCAAAGGTGATTTTACAGTTATATATGCCCGCTGCTTCTTTCGGACTGCTAGTATATGATCTTCACTAACTAATGATTAAAGGTGTGGTATGTAGGGGAACAGGTTTATTTTGCATGCACAGGCTTGCTTATAAGCTGGCATGAGCGCCCTCGGGCACGCGTTCGTACAAGCATGGGCACGTGTACGCGTATGCGCACGCGCTCAGTCATTCTGACCTCGGCCAGTTTGGTTAGATCTGCTGATGATGAAGATGAGGTTGACAAGAACTTGAGGGTTGGTGCTCCTAATCTTCACCCTGTTTGGTCTTTTAAGCTAGTACATGATGTGATGTTAACAGGGCTCACTGGACAATTGCAGATTGAGGTATTTCTTCCACCACATCAGCGCGCCGACGGGAGACTAGAATTGTATCATTTGAATTATAATATTGCGATCATCAGCGTTGAGAAGAATTTCCTTGCTGCTCGCCCAGAAAATATTTTCTACACAGTAGAAAAGCCATCTAAAAATGTAGTGGCCATAGGACGCGAAGCTGCAGAGGGATTATTATTGGCAACATTGGGTGAAGTAACTGACATGCCTCACATGTGTAGTCCTAGTGAACTTGATTGTGGAGACCTTAAGCTGTCCACTTGTAAAATCAAGAAGGTACGGGTTTTTTTTTACTCTCTTCCATTTTCTCGCCTTGACACTACATTAGACCACATATTAAACTGCTAAATCTAAGGCATTACAACTTTTCCAAGTAACCTTGCTTGGTCTTGTATTTTCCTACTAGGTTGGGATTGGAGGCCCACTTATTAATTCTGATGACGGGAGATTGGTTGGCATGAACTTTTATGATGATACTGACGAAACTCCTTTTCTGCCAAGGAGTAAAATTGTTGATGTCTTAAGAGGGATTGATCTTCCATCACAAAGGTAATCTCCTTTTTCGTGTCTCGGTCTTATCTTCCATCATCAGTAGGCTCTCTTTGTTATACAACCAACTTACATTTCAAACATATATGTTGGATGACAGCGGATTAAACAGTCCCGTGAACATGATGAATGACTCAGCAGTTAAGAAAAACAGGTATTCTTCCTCTTTCTCAGTGGCGATTGTTTCTGGTGCCCTACTCAACTGATGATGATGATTCACTATGGACAGGTGGCCCGTGCCCGAGGCATACTGGTATCATCCTCTATTCGATAAGGATTGGGATCCAATCCCCTCACATGTTGGAAGGGTTCTCCAGTAGACGTGATCGTGCTGTCGAAGTAAATGGTTGTCGTTCTGCTCATGTAGCAAGTATTTCATGGACATTCTATTTATCTGCAAACAAGCCACATCTACCTTATTGAGTTCTAACTAGTCCGCCAACTGACCTCTTCTACCATTTAGCTCACATTCTCCAATAATATCCATATGATATACTACCTCTGTCCCAAAATAAATGACTCAACTTTGTACTATTTTTAGTACAAAGTTGAGTCACTTATTTCAGGTCAGAGGAGTATGCAATAACTTGGACCACTGTTACTTGGAACACACACGCGCGTTGTGAAGGTTCTCCTGTGCCGTTTCAGTTAGGGCACTGATCTGCGTCGGCGCGCCGGCCTAAACTTTCGGCCGGTCACACTCATGTACGATTGAAGCCTTTTGGGCCGCATGATCTCCCTTCATCTACCCCCTACGCCTTCTTCTTCTCTACAGAAAACAAAACCCCATCGGGTCGCCATGGACGAGCGACACGCCCGTCCTCGAAGCAACGCTTGGCTGTCGGCCGGTTACCCCCGTCGCCGCCGAGCACGCTGCTCTCTATCGGGCGCCGCTGCTCACCGCCGGTACCTCCCTCGCCGTCCGTCGTCTCCTGTGTTGCTTGCAGGCTCGCGATGCAGCCCCCATGGTTGCAGCTCCTCGTGGCGACGGTCGCAGCTCCAGGGGCAGCGACTGCAGCTTCCAGTGGCGGCGGTCGCCGGTCAGAGCACCTCCGGTGACGCCCTCATGAAGAAATGTACAATTCCCCGGGGGTGCTGGTAACATCAAAAAAAAGTTGGTCGGTTGTAGCAAAAAACGATATTGGTTCCAGCAAAAAAGACTCGCCGCTGCCACCCGCCGTCGCCATTGCAGCAAAAATGTTAACCAGATGTAGCTTCCATGATTGTCGGTTGTAGCACTGTTGATTGCCGCGGGCGTAGCACATTTGGACATGGCCGGGGAGTGGTCGCTGGTTCCAACAAAACTCAAAAAGCTGGTTGTAGCAAAACTAGGCGCTGGTTCCAGCAAAATTCGAATACGGTGGTAGCAAATATGTGTTGTTTCCAACGAAAATAGAGACAATGGTAGCAAGAATGGATACTAGTTCCAGCAAAAAAGCAACCCGGTGGTAGCAAAAAAAAATGGTTGTTTCCAGCAGAAAACCATCCGCGGCGAGAGGGCGTGCCCGGTTCCAGCACCGGTGGACGCCGGTTCCAGCAATCTTCGTTGCTGGTTGTAGCACCGCTGATGACTGGTTCTAGCAAAAACTTCGTCACTCCAAAAAATCGCCACCTCGTCGGAGCACTGGGCTCAGCCAGTTCAAGCATCCTCCGCCATGATTCCAGTGTTTTGCCACCGTGGTTGCAGCACACGTCGGCGTGGTCACCGCTGGGAGTTGCGGCGCCGTCTCCAGCAAGCGTTTCGTGGAGCAGCCATGGCAGCGATAGAAGAAACATAAGGTGGGTAGTGGCCATGGCCGGCCGGCATCGCGTCGCCGGTGGCAGAGAATTCCGGCGGCGGCGTGCGAGATGAGGTGGAGCAGAGCTACAGAGCGGATGAGATGGAAGCATCACAAGATGGGAGGAGTGGATGTGGTTGTTTGAGCCTCTGAGAAGATAAGATGAGGGAAGGGCGGTGGACGGGCCCCACCACTGAAGATGCGTACGAGTAACGCCCGTGCGTGACCGGCGCAATTTTCAGCCGGTCCGCCTGGTACAAGCGTTTCCCTTTTAGTTACCTGCATCAACTTTGACATCCTTGCATCTGTGCCCAATAGAGCATGGCTTTGCATCTGTTGCATCTTTGCCCCCAAAGCCTCATGCTGCATGAGAGCAAAAATACAAGCACAAAACCTCATGCAGAGCAAAAACACAAGCACCACGTTTGGTTCCATGTTTGCCCTTCCCTGATACACTTGCGCGCGTACGGCTGTTTGGTTACGTGCGGATTGATGATTTAATCTCACCTTTTGTCCATGTGATGAACGTATCTCATACCACCTCACTTAAACAACATTGTCAGTGCAGAAATAAACAACATGCAACATGAGAGTCGACAATCCTAGTACTCAAAAGGAAATTTCAAACGGTGGATGTGTCGAATTTGTTGAAACATATAGGTCTATTTGTTTGTGATTGCCGATTACCAAGGTATTGTGAAACAATGAGATGATTCTAGTGGTTAAAAAAAAAATTCGAACGGTCGACAGTGTGTGGTGAATTTGCCAAAATCTGTCCAAAATAATATACACACACAAACACGTCTATACAGTGCACTTGGAAGATATAGATCTACTCGTCTACGACCGTCTAAACAGAAAACTTACAACACGAAGTTGCGAAAACAATGATATGAAGATATGAAACAATTCGAGTGTTCCTTCTCAGCCAGGTTCAACATTTCTTTGAGTTTTGTGCGACCCAGTCAAGACAAGCAAACATGTCATGTTTTGCATCCCAAGGCCCGCCGAAGGGAATGCGAGTACCCAAACAGGCGGCAATAGACATCGGTTCCTATTTAGTGCATGTTGGGCCAATTACAGTGTTTAATGGTATCTGGCGCCTAAATCGTTTTCCTTCGGTGGCTACAAGGTTCCCTCCGATTTCTGGGCTTTTTTTTGTTCTGTTCTTAATCCAGTTTTTAGTTTTGTCTTTTTTTCTTTTTCGCTTTTCCTTTTTCTTGTTCATTTTCATTTTTTGCAAATTCATGAACTGTTTTCAAATTCAAGACCATTTTTTGAATTGGCAAACCTTTTTAATTCATGAAAGTTTTTTTAAAATTCTTGATTTCTTTAAAAAAAAGGGAAATTTCTCTCAGATTTGCATACTTCAAATTCTCAATCTTTTTTTTAAGTGAAATTTCTCTCGAATTCGTGATTTTTTAGTTTAATTTCTTTTTTCAAATTCACAAAGTTTTAAAGTTTATGATGTTTTTGCAATTCATGAACTTTTAAATGTTTATGCTTTTAAATTCATGAACCTTTTGAAAATTTATGTATGTTTTACAAATTCATAAGTTTCATTTAAATTTTATGAAGTGTTCAGAATTTTAATTTACAATTCTTATATTCTTGTTTTTTTAAAAGTCAACTGGGCAGGTGTACCGCTAGCAACCGAGCGGTGTAGAGTGTTAATGGGATGGGCCAAACCGAGGCGCTAGTCAGCCTAAAGAGCCAGTTAGGTGAAATCACTAGTTAAGGGATACCCTTAGCAAACGTGACATCCACTCGCTTTGGTGTCACAACCTGAGAGTTTTGTGCTTTTTCCATACATTTATTTTCTTAAATGTTTTATCTCTTGAATTGTGCGTTCAAATCATGAACTGTTTTTATTGTTGGATTTCTCGCATCGAGATCTTCTAAACTAGATCTCATTGTAACAGGTTTCGACGAGCTTTTCTAAATAAAAAACAAAAGGCAAAAAAATGGAAACCAAAAAAAGACCATAAACATGGAAATAATCTAAAAATAAAAGAAAATGACAGAACCCAAAAGCACAATTGTGCTTTTCATTTATTTTGGGAAGCACAACCATTATTTTCCCTTTTCGGGAAACACATGCTTTGCCTTTTCATTTTAGGATGCATAGTTATGCTTCTCGCAGAAGCACGAGCTATTTTTTTTTTTCATTTTTGGGAAGCACGGTTGCGCTTCTCATGGAAGGACAAGTTGGCATTCTCTTGGAAGCACAGTTGTGCTTTTTTCCTTTTCGGAAAGCACATGGTTTACTTCTCACGGACAAGCAATGCTTCCCAAAAACAAAACAAAAACATATTTTCCTTCAAAGCGTAGGAAAAACCAAAAAAGCAAACAAACCCAAAAATGTGTGCTGAAAGTAAATTCCTGAGGATGCAACTGGGCAGGTTCGAGACTAATTGTGTGTTGAGGGAAGACACGCAACTGGGTCAAGGAAAGTCGTGTCTCTACTAAGAACTTGCAACTGGTCGGATATGGAACAAGTTGTGTGTTGATGGTGGACATACAACTAGGTGTGTCGAGACTAATCACATGTCGAGGGAAGACATGCAGCTAGGTCGGGTGGAAGAAGTTACGTGTCAGGGTTGGACATACAACTGGGTAAGGTCGGGCAAGTTACGTGTTGTTCGTGAACATGAAACTTGATCGGATCGAGGATAAACTATGTGTCGCAGGGTGAGCATACAATTCAGTTGGGCCGCGAGAACAAGTTATATGTTGATGCAATTAGATTGGAAAATGGGTCTCTCTCTCTCTCTCTCTCTCTCTCTCTCTCACACACACACACACACACACACACACACACACACACACACACACACACACACACACACATTTTTCAGGAAAAGAAAAAGAATGAAAAAAAATCTTCCTCAAAAGCAGCTACACTTGGACTGAGGAACTCTTTTCCGTGTATAATTAAATTTCCCCTCTTTTGTTTGCTCTTGATACTTTCCTCTGGTTTAACGATGCTTCCACGCCACCCATAAAGCATGCCTCTTGACAAAAAACAAGTACCGGCCACGGCTTGACCGGCATGTGAGGAGCTACGTACACGGAATTCTCTATTGAGCACCAACCACGCATGCTCAATACCAGTACCATTATGTTATTTTGTCACAAACTTCCACAAAAGAACAACAAGAGAGAAAAATATCAATTGCTCCTACTAAAGACAATGTTATAAATTGGTGTCAATTAGGACGGGAGAAAAGCATCTCCCTCCGGCCAGCAACGCTGACAGTGAGCTGAGGAGAGGACAGGGAATGCAGCATCTAATGCTCCCCACATCCAACCACCGGAATGTATATGCCGTAATGCACATGCAAATGCTAATTGTTCATGTAAAAAAATGGCTGTGTAGTTTTAAAAACTGTTCATGTAGTTTAAACAAAATCATACGATAAAAATATATAATTTTACATTTTTAAAATATTCACATGTTTCAAGAACAATTTATGACATTTAAAAATAATGTTATATACAATGTAAAAAATCTTCGCTTTGTTTAAAAACAATATTTTGTATCATTAAAATAAATATTGTAAAAGGATCTGAAAAATGTTTTCAGGTATTTAAAAGATGTTAAAAACATGTATTTAAAAAATTTAATCATCTATTTTTGAATATTATATATATATATATAATGTGTACGAAAAAGTGGAAATCAATATACTTGAAAAAATTGTTAATCATGTATTGGAAAATTGTTAAACCCTATATTAAAAAATGTACGAGGTGTATACAAAAAATGTACAATGAGTACAAAAAATAGACATGTGTTGAGTAAGACCACCAAAACGGGCAAAAACCAAAGAAAGAAACAAAGGGAGCCTAAAAGCCTGAAAAGAAAAAGAAAAATAACACAAAAAGAAAAGGAGAAATAAATGACAAGAAAAATTCGAGCCAGAGGGCTATAGTACTCAGATTGCCCACTCCCACGTGCAAAGAGGCGAGACCGACTTATGTCTCGGTACGGGCTACAAGTAGCTCTGACAAGATGAAAGACCCTCTCGCCCCACTCTGTGCATTTTAAAACCAAACTGAAAAACCATACCCAAAATAAACTAGACCAAAGTAATTTTAGAATTTTATGGTTTATGGTTTCAATATAGCATGAACTTTCCTTAAAATTTTGATTTTTTATGGTATATACCGAAAAACCAAACACTTAACCGAATAACCTGAAGCAAAAAATATATTTATATTTATTGAGATGAATAAATATACAAGTAGTCTTTTTTTGTAAGCGGAAAGCACGTTCATTTTATTCTAACATTGTCATTTTTCTCTTCAGGAGAATACTAGGCACATCCATAACCATCAATGAATGAATACAAGCATGCATATAAACTTATATATTGGTTGTAAAAAAGAAGTATGTGTTTTGAGTCATAAATTTAAAATAATTATTATGTCATTTTCAAATTTGCGTCAACTTTGGTTATTATGGTATATACCGAAATCATACCGAATAATTTGGTATATACCAAAATTGAACTATATATTAGTTTAATACCATATTTACTAAAGTATTAATATCATACCAACCAAAAAACCATATAGACCGAACCATGAAAACTGAATAAAGCACACAGAGTGATGCCTCGTCTTAGGCGCCCCCTAAATGGGTCCGGCCCATCACGTGAGAAAGGGCTGACTCCTATTGCACTTTTTTTTTTCTGAATTGGAAACATATTTTCGCTAAACCTTGAAAAACATTGATCACTTGTCTGATGTCATGCAGTGTACAGAAAATGTTGACGTAACTTTTTAAGAAATGTTGATAGCATTTGAAAATATTTTCATCACATTCAAAAAAATTATACAATGTAAAACAATGTTTCATACGATTCAGAAAAATGCATGTGGCATTTATAAAAATGTTTATACAATGTAAATAAATGTTAACGTTGTATAAACAAATGCTCCGTACCATTCAAAAAGGCGTGACATTCTTAAGAAATATCCATACATTTCACAAAAAAAGGTTCACCACACGAAAACAAGTTTATACAGCAGTTGAAAGATCGAGGATGTCGCCTAGAGGGGGGGGTGAATAGGCGCTTTAAAATAATTACGGTTTAGGCTTGAACAAATGCGGAATAAACCTAACGGTTAATTTGTCAAGCACAAAACCTAAAACAACTAGGCTCACCTATGTGCACCAACAACTTATGCTAAGCAAGATAAACAACTATGTGATAGCAAGATATATGACAAAGAACAATATGGCTATCACAAAGTAAAGTGCATAAGTAAAGGGCTCGGGTAAGAGATAACCGAGGCACGCGGAGACGACGATGTATCCCGAAGTTCACACCCTTGCGGATGCTAATCTCCGTTTGGAGCGGTGTGGAGGCACAATGCTCCCCAAGAAGCCACTAGGGCCACCGAATCTCCTCACGCCCTCGCACAATGCAAGATGTCGTGATTCCACTAAGGGACCCTTGAGGGCGGTCACCGAACCCGTACAAATGGCAACCCTTGGGGGCGGTCACCGAACCCGTACACTTTGGCAACCCTTGGGGGCGGTCACCGGAACCCGTCAAATTGCTCGAGGCGATCTCCACAACCTAATTGGAGACCCTAACGCTTGCCGGAGCTTTACACCACAATGATTGAGCTCGAACACTACTAACCGCCTAGGCGCCCAAGCACCCAAGAGGAACAAGCTCAAGGGCACCAAGCACCCAAGAGTAATAAGCTTCTCAACTTGTAACTTCCACGTATCACCGTGGAGAACTCAAACCGATGCACCAAATGCAATGGCAAGGGCACACGGAGTGCCAAGTCCTTCTCTCTCAAATCCCACCAAAGCAACTAATGCTAGGGAGGAAAATGAGAGGAAGAACAAGAAGGAGAACACCAAGAACTCCAAGAACTAGATCCAAGGGTTCCCTCACATAGAGGAGAAAGTGATTGGTGGAAATGTGGATCTAGATCTCTCTTTTCCCCCAAAACTAGCAAGAATCCATGGAGGGATTGAGAGATAGCAAGCTCGGAGAAGGTCAACAATGGGGAAGAACACGAGCTCAAAGGATAAGGTTCAATGGGGAAGAAGACCCTTTTATAGGAGGGGAAAATCCAACCGTTACCCCACCGAAAATCTCGCATGAGCGGTACTACCGCTAGGAAGGGCGGTATTACCGCTGAGGGCGGTACTACCGCTTCTATCCAGCGGTACTACCGCTTGAAGAGAAAGACAGGCCATCGCCCCAGAGCGGTACTAGCGGGAGTAGAGCGGTACTACCGCTCGAGCGGTACTACCGCTTTATCGCCGCTGCTAGTGCCGCAAAACCCGACACGAGAAAACACCGTCTCGAATCGAGGCGGCAGTAGGCGCGGTACTAGGCGGTACTACGGCCGAAGCCCGCGAGCGGTACTACCGCTCTGCGTAGCGGTACTACCGCTTAGAGCGGTACTACCGCTTCGTGGAGCGGTACTACCGCTGGGGCTTCGCGGTACTATCATTGTGAGACCATGGTACTACTACTGGCACCAACCTTAAGCCACAACCATGAAAACAAAGAATACTCCAAGAAAAACCAGAACTGCCATAACTTCTTCATATGAGCTCCGAATTGAGCAAACTCAAGCTTGTTTGAAACAAGACAACGAGTAGCATCAAAACAGCGACTGGTTATAGTAAGAAGAGGCAGGGGAGGTATGTTTAGCAAACAAAGGAGTGAAACCTCCAACCGAGAAGAACCGGCATACCCTCCAACATCGAAAACATCATAGAAGATGCATGAGAACTCCGTTTTCGATGAACTCGAGCTTGTCATAAAAATGATCATAAGCTCCAAAACTCACAAGGAGAAGACCCAAACAAGAACCAAAAAGATGATGCAAGGATGCAATGGTTTGAGCTCTCTCTGACGATACGATCAAGCAACTCATCGAGAGCCCCCTTGATAGTACGGCAAACGATCCTATAACCCGGTCTTCCACAACTACCATGAGACCGGTAAAATAGAAAACCTATCAAGGGCAAACCTTTGCCTTGCACATGATCCACTTGAGCTAGATGATGACGATCTTGACTCCTCAAGTTGGACCACCTTTCTTGATTGCATTGGCTCAAGAAGACTAGTTGATTGCTCCCCATACTCCACTATGGGTGAGCCACTCTTCAAGACATCTTCACAAGTCCATTGTCACCAAATGGACGGCAAGCTTCAAGCACTTGATCTCTTCGTGATGCATCACTTGAACTTGCACACCGCAACCTAACCCCACAAAGAACTCTCACGAAGACCATGGGTTAGCACACAAAGCGTAATGGACAATGCTTACCATACCATGGGATCACTTGATCCCTCTCGGTACATCTTCTACGCTTTGTGAGTTGATCAACTTGATTCACTCTTGACTTAGTCTTGATCAACCTTGATTCTTTCCAACTCTCTTCGTTTGGATGATGTCTTGAAGGTAAACATGAATGATCACACAATCTTCTTCTTCAAGACATGCTTGCAATAAGCTCAACACTCACATGACCAATCTTTGGATAATTCCTTAATAGCACCTTGGTCAACACATAAACTCCTTGAAACCAACACATGGACTTCAAGAAATGCCTATCGACAAATCCTTCAAATATAACTCAATGCAACCATTAGTCCATAGAGAATGTCATCAATTACCAAAACCACACATGGGGGCACCGCATGTCCTTTCAGCAGTGTTCACGTATCTTTAGAAAAATGTTTCACGCCACTAAAATAATCTTCAACGTGTATTTTAAACATGTTTAACATCTATTCTAGAAAATGTTAAAACCATGTATTTGAATGCATGTATAGCGTGTCTGCGGAAAAATGTTCAATGTATATCAAAGAAAAAGTTCCATGTGTATACTCAAAATATACAATGTGTATTGGAAAACGTAGACATGTGGTTAAAAAGGATAAAGGAAAAAAGTTAAAACCCCGAAGAAAACCAAAGAGAACCGGTGAAGAAACGCAAAAAAAAGGAAAACCAAAGTAAAGCAATGAAGAAACTAAGACAAACAGCGCAAAGAAAATAAATGAAGCAGAACACGCCCAGAAGATCTATGGTGTTGGGCCTAACCCCTTAATAGACCTCCAAAGGCGAGGCAAGGTTATATCTCGCTGATTATCCCTAACGATTTTATTATAGCCCTAGAAGGAGAGAAAAAAGGAGCA
Organism: Aegilops longissima; assembly: GCA_021605205.1. NCBI lineage: Eukaryota > Viridiplantae > Streptophyta > Magnoliopsida > Poales > Poaceae > Aegilops > Aegilops longissima. Next base: position 24,901,471 of record CM038682.1, read on the forward strand.
GACAGTCTAGTTGAAAATGTCTTACAAATAAAGTATACTAATATCTTAAATATGTGTCAACCTACTATTAGTACAAAATGTATTCATTGAGAAAAAGTGTTTCTACTTCTTAAAACATATGTATATCTTTGAAAATGAAAATCGTATAAAGCAATTGAAACTTTGTGGCATGTTGGGAAAAATATATTATGATTTGTGTTATTCTCTTGTCCATTTCCTTGATAAGATATCCTTCAAATAATTTGGAAGTGAGTATTTCCGCACCACCTATTTTTCGTAAAGCTTTGTGAACCGAATGGAAAGAACTCACTGAAATAAAAAATGAAGGAACAAGCAACAACCGACAAGTAAAGCCTCGGCTTGGGTCCGTCTCAAAATGGAAAATCTCTCTCTCTCTCTCTCTCTCTCTCTCTCTCTCTCTCTCTCTCTCTCTCTCTCTCTCTCTCTCTCTCAGTCACTATAACAAGAAAACCAAGTGAATAGTTAAAATATAACACAAACATAAAACAAAAAATTGGGTCCGATGTATTACAAAAGAAAGGCATGCCTCACATTTGTGCGAGGACCTCACCTCTCTTTTCTCATTTATTGAGGGTTAGAATGGATATAATCAACAAAACATTGGAATATGTTTTTTTCTCAAAAGCAGCCAGTCTTGCATTGAGGAACTATTTTACGTATATAAGTATATTCCCCATCTTTTGTTTGTTCTCCGTTCTCTCAATATTTTCTTGTAAAAGCCTTTGGTTCAACAATGTTGCATGTCATTCATGAAGTATGGTTCTTCATAAAAACAATAGCAATGACTTGAAAAGCATGTGAGGATATCCGTGCCCACCTCAATTTCTCTATTCCGCACCAACCACGCATGCATAACAGTAGCATTAGATCAGTATGCCATGAACTTTCATTCGTGCTTGATCCCTCAAGGAAAATACATAGAATAAAAATACTGACCTTGTATATAGTTAGTTACGACAAGAGAGGGGTTTCGATGCAAGCTCGGTGAATCATCGTTGCATCCCAATAATTTTCGTTGTACGTATCGGATGGCCAAAAGTTGACCCGCTTAAGCGAAATCAAACAAGGAGGATATCCAGGCTGGAGTTCTCGACGAAATTGTATGATTAGTGATGTTCTTTTCTTTCTTTCTTCTTTCTCAAAAGCAACTATCCCTGCATTAAGGAGCCCTTTTATGTGTTTAATTAAATCCCCCCTCTTTTGTCTATTGTCTCAATACTTTCTTGTAGAAGCCTTTGGTTTAACAATGCTCCACGCCATTCATGAAGTATGTCTCTTGGCAAAAACAACTGTTTTAAACAAAACAAAACAAAAAACTGCCGGCCACGGCTTGACCAGCATGTGAGGAGCTACATACACGGAATTCTCTATTGAGCACCACCCGCGCATGCTCAATACAAGTAGCATTATTATGTTAGCATGTCACAAACTTTCATAAAAGAACAACAAGAGACAAAAAATAGCAATTGCCCCTTCTAAAGACCATGTTATAAATTGGTGGCAACTAGGAAGGAAGGAAGGCATCTCCCTCAGGCCAGCAATGTTGACAGTGAGCTGAGGAGAGGAAGGCATCTCCCTCAGGCCAGAAAATGCTCACATGTTTCAAAAACAACTCATGACATGTTATATAAAATGTGGCGAAAATGTTCACCTGGCTTAAAAACAATGTTTTGTATCATAAAAATAAATGTTTCAACGCTTATTTGAAAAATGTTTAACAGGTATTAAAAAGATGTTCAAAAACATGTATTTCAAAAAATGTTAATAACGTATTTTAAAAACACTAAAAGTATATAAATTTTTAATCATGTATTGGAAAATTGTTACCTATATAAAAATGTACGAGATATACAAAAAATGGACAATGTTTATGAAAAATGTACATGTGTTGAATAAGACCACCAAAACAGGCAAAAACCAAAGAAAGAAACAAAGGGAACCTAAAAACCTGAAGAAGAAAAGAAAATGTAAACAAACAAAACATTACAAGCTGTGTAAACCGATAAGGAAAACATGGACAAGAGAATATTCGAGCTAGAGGGTTACAGTACTCAGATTGCCCACACTCACGTGAGTGGTGGCGAGACCGAGTTATGTCTCGCTACGGGCTACAAATAGCTCCCGTGAGATGAGAGAACCCCTCGCCCCACTCAGTGCATTTTAAAACCAAACCGAAAAACCATACCAAAAATAAATCGAACCATAATAATTTTACGATTTTTCTGGTTTCCCGTTTCAGTATAGTATGAAGTTTCCTTACAATTTTGAATTTTGGTTTATATGGTGTATGCTGAATAACCCAAAGAAAACAATTACTTTTATATTTCTTGAGACGAACAACCATACAATTAATCTTTTTTCGTTTAGGAGCCAGATTCCCAGCTAAGCATTTTCATTTTTTTGTAGCGCAGTCATTATTCTCTTTAGAAGAATGCTAAGCACGTCCATAACCATCAACGAATGAATCCATGCATGCATATAAACTTATATATAGTGATATATTATTTGTATAAAAGAAGTATGTCGTTTTCAAATTCGCGTCAACTTTCGTTATACCGAAACCATACCGAAATAACTAGGTATATACCAAAATTGAACCATGCATTAGTTTCATACCATATTTACTGAAGTAGTAGTATCACACAAACCAAAAAACTAAATAAACCAAACACACAGAATGACGCATTGTCTTAGGCGCCCCTAAATGGGTCGGCCCATCACATACGACAGGGCTGGCTCCTATTGCACATTTTTATTACTTTTTTTGGAACTGGAAACATATTTTTTGCTATACCCTGAAAAACATTGATCACTCCTTTAAAAAATGTCATGCAGTGTACAAAACAAATGTTCCCGTAACTTCAAAAAAAATGTTGATAAAATTTCAAAATATGTTCGTCACATGCAGAAAATAATTATACAATGTAAAGCAATGTTTTGTATGATTCAGAGAAATGTATGTCACATTTAGAATACTATTCGTACAATGTAAATAAATGTTCTGCAGTATAAACAAATGTTTCATACCATTCAAGAAATGGCGTCACATTCTTAAGAAATATTCACACATTTCAAAAAAACATAACACTAAAAAAATTATACAACATAAAACATTGTTTGCATATTTTAGAAAAAAAAGCATGACATTAAAATAATCTTCAATGTGTATTTTAAACATGTTTAACATTGTTAAGCCATGTATTTGAAAAATGTACATTGTGTCTTTGAAAAAATGTTCAATATATACAAAAAAATGTTCCTCATGTATGCTAAAATATACAATGCATATTGCAAAATGTAGACATGTGTTCAAAAAAATAAAAATGGAAAAATAGAAACCCCGAAGAAAACCAAAGAAAGCCGGTGAAGAAATGCAAAAAAAAGGAAAACCAAATAAAACCTGTGAAGCAACTAAGACAAATGGTACAAAGAAAAAAAAGTGAAACCTGCCCAGACGATCTATGGTGTTGCGCGTAGCCTGTTAACAGACCGCCAAAGGTGAGGAAAGGTTATATCTCTCTTATTATCCCTAGCGACTTTATTATAGCCCCCAAAAGAAGGAGAAGAAAAGGGGCAGATTATCTAGTTGAAAAATGTCTTACAAATAAATTAAACTAAATATCTTAAATACGTGTCAACCTACTACAAAATGTATTCTTTGCGAGAAAGAGTTTCTACTTCTTAAAACATACCTATAACTTTAAAAATAAAATAAATCATATCAAGCAATTCAAAATTTGTGGCCTGTTGGGAATAAATATATTATTATTTGTATTATTCTCTTTTCCATTGCCTTGATAAGATATCCTTCTCGCAAAAAAAAGATAAGATATCCTTATTATAACTTGGAAGTGATTATTTGCGCATTTCCTACTTTTTTGTTAAGCTCGTGAACCGAATGGAAAGAACTCACTTGAAATAAAAAATGAAGGAAGAAGCAACACCAACAAGTAAAGCCTTGGCGTGAACCAACCTATGGTTAGATGGTTAGAAGGACAGTGGTATCCACAGCCCACCAGAGTTCAAGTCCTAGACTTGACGCCGGTGCTCGCATTTTCCTGGATTTATTCCAGGCCTTTCCGACGATGTGCCTTCAGTGGGAGTAGACGTTTCCGCCGACTACGAAGGCGTCTGTGGCAACTTCGGCAATCTCAACTTGATGTGTCGACCCAGTCTCTTGAAGGTGCTCATAGAGGTAGGGTGTGCGTGTGTGCATTCATAAGGATACGTGTATGTGCGTATGTATGAGCGTATGCATCTGTATTGTGTTAAAATATGTAAAGCCTTGGCTTGAGTCTGTCTCAAAATGGAAAATCTCTCTCTCTCCCTCCCTCCCTCACACACACACACACACACACACACACACACACACACACACACACGTCAGTATAACAGGAAAAACAAGTGAATACTTAAAATACAACACAATTATAAATGAAAAATTGGGTACGATGTATTGCAAAAGAAAGGTTTGGCCAGCACTTATGTGAGGACCTCATCTCTCCTCTCATTTATCGAGGGTTAGAAGGGATATAATCAACAAAATATTGAAATATATCTTTTTTTCCTCAAAAGCAACCACTTTCATTGAGGAACTCCTTTACGTGTATAGCTATATTCCCCATCTTTTGTTTGTTCCCCCTTCTCTCAATACTTTCTTGTAGCAGCCATTGGTTTAACAATGTTGCATGTCATTCATGATGTATGGTTCTTCATATAAAAGAAATAACAATGGCCTGAAAAGCATGCGAGGATATCCGTGCACACCTCGATTTCTCTATTCCGCACCAACTGAGCATGCTTAACAGTAGCATTATGTGAGTATGTCATAAACTTTCATGAAGATCACCAAGAAAAAAGAGGCTATTTTTTCTCTGTTGACATCATTCGTGCGTGACCCCTTAAGGAAAATATAAAGAATAAAAATATTTACCATGTATATAGTTTCACCAATTAACGTTTTCTTGTATGTTGTACAACATCACCGAGACATTACTCGGATTAGCTATGACAAGAGAGGGGTTTTGATGCAAGCTCGGTGAATCATCATTGCATCCCAATTTTGCACGTATCGGATGGCCAAAAGTTGCCCCTCCTAAGTGAGCCAGACAAGGAGGATATACGGGCCGGAGCTCTCGATGAAATTGTATGATTAGCAATGTTATTTTCTTCCCAAAGCAACTACTCCCGCATTGAGGATCACTTTTTATGTGTTTGATTAAATTTCCCCCTCTTTTGTCTATTGACTCAATACTTTCTCGTAGAAGCCTTTGGTTTAACAATGCTCCACGCCATTCATGAAGTATGGCTCTTCACAAAAACAACTCTTTTAAACAAAACAAAACAAAACAAAAAACTGCCGGCCACAGCTTGATCAGCATGTGAGGAGCTACGTACATGGAATTCTCTATTGAGCACCAACCGCGCATGCTCAATACCAGCAGCATTATTGTGTTAGCATGTCACAAACTTTCATAAAAGAACAACAACAAGAGAGAAAATATTATAACTCTGAGAATAAAATAAATATCGTATCAAGCAATTGAAAATTTGCGGCCTGTTCGGAAAAAATATTATGATTTTTATTCTTCTCCTCTCCATTGCCTTGATAAGATATCCTTCAAATAATTTGGAAGTGAGTATTTCCGCATCTACTATTTTTCGTAAAGCTCATGAATCGAATTGAAAGATCTAACTTGAAACAAAAAGCCTCGGCTTGGGTTTCTCCCAGAAATATCTCTCTCTCTCTCTCTCTCTCTCTCTCTCTCTCTCTCTCTCTCTCTCACACACACACACACACACACACACACACACACACACACACACACACACACACACACACACACACACACACACACACACACACACACCGTCACTATAACAAGGAAAACAAGTGGATACTTAGGGCCAGTTCTTTTGACGGCTTAAAAAATAAGCCGTCTCCTCCCCAGCTTTCTCCATAAAGCAACCTCCTTCATTCATTGGGGCTTCTGAACTAGTTATAGGATAACTAATTTAGAAGTGTCAACAAATTTAGGGAGCGGCTTATTTTTTTAAGCTGGGGAGGGGCGGCTTATTTAAGCCGCCCAAAAGAACTGGCCCTTAATACAACACAATCGTAAAACAAAAAATTGGGTACAATGTATTACAAAAGAAAGGTTTGCCTCGCACTTGCGCGAGGACCTCATCTTTTCCTTCCTCATTTATCGACGGTTAGAAGGGATATAATCATCAAAAATATCGAAATATGTCTTTTTCTCAAAAGCAGCCATTCTTGCATTGAGGAACTCTTTTACATGTATAAGTATATTCCCCATCTTTTGTTTGTTCCCCCTTCTCTCAATACTTTCTTGTAAAAGCCATTGGTTTAACTAGGTTGCATGTCATTCATGAAGTATGGTTCTTCATAAAAAAAATAGCAATGTCTTGAAAAGCATGTGAGGATCTTCGTGTGCAGCGATTTCTCTAATCCGCACCAACTGTGCATTCTTAATAGTAGCATCATGTGAGTATGGCATGAACTTTCATAAATATTACCAAGAAAAAGAGAGGCTATTTTTCCCTGTTGACCTCGTTCGTACTTGACCCCTCAAGGAAAATACATAAATAAAAATATTGACCCTGTATATAGTTTCACCGATTAACCTTTTCTTGTATGTTGTACAACATTACCGAAACGTTACTCGGGATAGTTACGACAAGAGAGGAGTTTCGATGCAAGCTCGGTGAATCGTCGTTGCATCCCAACAATTTTCGTTGCACGTATCGGATGTCCAAAAGTTGACCCTCTTAAGCGAGATCAATCAGGGAGGATATCCGGGCCGGAGCTCTCGACGAAATTGTATGATTAGTGATGTGTTTTTGTTTTCTCAAAAGCAACTATCCCCACAAGAGGGCACTTTTATGCGTTTAATTGAATTCCCTCCTCTTTTGTCTGCTGTCTCAATACTTTCTTGTAGAAGCCTTTGGTTTAAGAATGCTCCACGCCATTCATGAAGTATGTCTCTTCGCAAAAACAACCGTTTTAAACCAAACAAAACAAAACAAAAAACTGCCGGTCACGGCTTGACCGGCATGTGAGGAGCTACGTACGCGGAATTCTCTATTGAGCACCAACCGCGCATGCTCAATACTAGCAGCATTATTGTGTTAGCAGGTCACAAACTTTCATAAAAGAACAACAACAAGAGAGAAAAATACTCTCCTACTACTAAAGACCATGTTATAAATTGGTGGCAACTAGGAAGGAAGGAAGGAAGGAAGGCATCTCCCTCCGGCCAGCAACGCTGACAGTGAGCTGAGGGGAGGACATGGCAGCATCTGATGCTCCCCCCACCCAACCACCAGAACAATCACAATAATAATCATAACAATAACAACACACATGTATAGGCTGTTATGCACATGCAAACGCTAATTAAAACTCCCGGCCACACTGACACCTCAACGGCAAGCACAACCACAACCACCATGCATGATTTTCCATTCATTCGTATCACAGTCCATGCTAGGTAGGGCTAGGGATTGCCCCGAAATTCCCTCTGGATTCCTGCTCGTTTTTTAGCTCGTCGCATGATTGCCATGGCACCAAACAGGCCAAGCACCTTCACCGGAAGAACATGCTACTTTGAATCGCCTCTGATTTTTTCCGCGATAAATGGCGCTTTCATTATCTCAAAATGTAACATTAAGCGGGTACAAGACATTACGAGCAACACCCAAGGATGCACATAGTCAAACAACAGAAGTCTGACCAAAGGAAATGTAGTAAGACCGACAAATCGAAAACAGTAGAGTCCTGTAGACCGACACTCTGCATGTGTCGAAAGCCGCCTGTGATGATGGAATGGAATGAGAGGCGAGGCGAGGGAGTGAGCTGAATGTGGCACGACAATAGAGAATTCATTGCTGTGCGCACCACCACCAACAACCCTCCATTATTCATTCAGATCAGCTCTGAATGAGGAGGAGCAAGGAATCAAAACCTGACAGATAGGCGCCAACCAACGCTGCAACAAGGACGCCAACTGCACCCGCAGCGACAGCGGAAACAGATCTTTGGAGGTGTTCCGTTCCAATTATCATCATCGCAGCAGCAAGAAATAATGAGATGAAAAGTCCTTCCACAGCGATCGATCGTCCCCCACTCATCAACAACTGCGCAACAGTGGCATCCAGTACCGACAGTCACCATGGATGGACATGGACGCAACTCCAAGCTTTGACTTATTTCCCAATCTCAACTCAACTCAACTCAACACATTACATTTTACATTCCCCTAGCTTTTGACCGACTGTTTGTTTGATTCCCAGAGTATGCACACCAAAGAATTTGTAGCAAGTATCAGACATTTTGATGACGAAGAAGAAGACGAAAAAGCGAAAAAACTTTGGACACCTCTCTCTGACATGGTGACGAACTAGGACTTGGTGGCAGTATGGTACCATGATGATGATCTAATCAAGACATGGCCGAAATTCAATCACCGTCTCCGCGAGCAATTCTTGGCGCGCGAGCCTCTGTTGCATTTGCTTCCGAAATTCGATCCGAGCTAGAGCATCCAGTCGAGCCGGTTGGTGGGCGGCGGGGGCGCGCCGGCGGAGGACGCGGTGGAGCTGTCGGTGGTGGTGGAGGAGGAGGACGACGTGGTCGGGAGTGACGACAGCAGGTCGAACATCTCCCACCGCGTCGTCTGCGCCGGCGGCTGCTGCTGCGGAGGAGGAGGAGGAGGAGCTGTCGGGTGGCGTTGGCGCTGCGACTGTGGCTGCTGCCTCGCCGGCGCCGGCGGCTGTGGCGCCTGCTGCGGCTGCTTCTTCGCGGCGGCGGGCTTGCTCGCGATGGTGGCGTTCTTGGCCATCACGGCGTCGAGCGTCTCCACGTACTTCTGGACCCGCTTCACCTGCACGCGCCTCTGCGCCTTGACGTCGCCGCCGGCGACCACCGCGTCCAGCTTCAGCAGCTCGTTCATCAGCAGCTCCGTCACCGTCGCCACGTCCTTCTCCGCCACCTTCTCCCCCTTGCGCACCGACGCCTCCAGCGCCGACACCTGCCCAGCAAAATCAACCACGGGTCAACTCCTCTGCTCTGTTCCCAACCCCGGCTCGGAAAAACATGGGGCGGACCGGCGGACCGGCAATGCGCGTACCTTGGGCGCGATCTTGTCGACCTCGGCGGCAACGGCGGCGACAGCCTCAGCGGCCTTACGGAGGCTGCCCTGGCGGAGCTCCTCGAGCAGCCGCCGCGCGCGGGCCTCGGGGTCGTCGACCACGGCGACCTTGGAGCGGTCCCTGACGCCGGCCATGTCGAGGAACGCCTTGGGGTCCTGCTCCTTGCCCTTGTACAGCGTCCGCAGGTCCTCCGGGTGCGCGCCGGCGCGCTCCGCCACCCGCCTCCGCAGGTCGCCGAAGGTGGCCTCCGCGCTGACGTAGATCTCGTGGGTCTTGCCGGCGAGCCTCGCCTTGACCCGGATGGTGGGCACCGGCTTGACGCTCTCCGGCGCCGGCTCGTCCTCCTCGGGGCCCCGCTTCTGCACCAGCATCCCGCCCGGCCGCACCTCCCACACCTCCTCCGCCGACACCTTGCCCGCCCCCACCGCCGGCGCCTTCTTCCCCTCCTCCACCGGCACCGCTGGTGTCGGCGGAGGCGGGGCGCCCTTCCTCCTCATCGTCAGCGACCCCAGCTCCACGGTGGCGGCGCCCTTCCTCACCCCCAGCATGGTGACCGCCGCCGGCCGCCGAATTGGCGCGCTTTGCAGCTGTACGTAAATTAAAGGTGGCTACCACGAGGCCGGCAAGCGCAACAGTGGCGGGAAGCCGACCAAAGCGACCGGAAAAGCAAGCCTCTGCCGGCGCGCGAGGCAATGGCGGATCGGAGGAGGAGAAGAAGAAGAAGATGGATGGAGATGGAATGAACGGACGGCGAGGAGGAGGGAGTGTATTTAGCGGGAGCTTAAGCGGAACGGACAAGGGGAATATATACGCGGATTACAGTATAGCCCACTTGCCACATGGCGAACACATCATCATCAAAACCAAGATCAAAAGAGGCCAAATTATTGCTTGATGCCGCTAACAACTAGTAATCAAATCACCATGGCAAACTGTGGAAGCTCGGCGGAAGATGCACCGTAGGTGTAGGTTGGCAGTGGCGCCATCAGAGATGACAAATTAGCGGCAGCATTTTTTTCGCTTTATCATTCTTGTTCTTATTCGCCTCTGCACTGTCTGACCGACAATTCCTGTTGGCTTAGAATAAAACCAAGGGACTGATGATTTCTTAAAAATTGGGGGCGTTTTCCGATTGGTTAGACGGTGGTGATGGATGGATGCTAGCCTGACATAACGTCTCAACCATCGCGCATTATACATTTCTGCTTAGAATTATTAATCAGGATGGAGATGCTACTTAATTACAGAAGAAGCGATGGAACGACCGCATTAAAAACAGTTGTGACCACTGCAACTACAACTCCAACTGGCAGTGTGGTGTGGTGTGGTTAAGTACTAGCTGATCACATGCGGATGGGATTAAGAATGATGATGCATGGGAACCATATGCCCGCCGAGGCATACGCATGTGGATCAACGGGAATACTCACTGCTTAATCATTTGGGTGTTGGTTAGCTGAATGCAACCACTTGCTGGAACAAAATTGCCGTGTTTGTGTTGACTTGACTTGTCAAACACAGAGTTGATGATTAATGGAATCATGCATGCATGTTGTTGGGCCAATTGTATATATACTAGTACAACTCGTCAGTTTTCAACATCTGCAGAGTTCAAGAATTTTTTACTGTCCTGTTGTTGCAGCAGAATGCAACGGTACTGATGGACTTTTTTTTTCAAAACGGAGTCAAAAGATTTGCCTCATCTATTAAATAAGAAATGGATAGAGTTTGTTACAAGGGCACACTTTTACACAGCATGGAAGATTACTCACACAAAATAGTGTTCCTTAATTTTTTTTGCTCCGGCGGTGGTCCAAAGGTTTGCCTCGTAGATGATGTTGTTTAGCAAGATTGGTGATGGAGCACTCTTGTTCCGGAAAACACAGGCATTCCGCTCGTTCCAAATGGTCCATGACACGAGCATGGTTAGAGAGGCCATGGCCTTCCTGTTGGGGACTCCGGCGCCGGTCCTATTTGTCCACCATTCCTTGACCGAACTCTCAAGATGCCACATAGAGGTGCCCATATGATGAAGCCCAAGTTTTGCAATGACCAAGTTCCATAGCCTAATAGTGAAGTGGCATTTGAAGAAAAGATGCGGTCCATTTTTTTGCTCTCGCTTGCAAAGGGTGCAAAGACCACAATTTGGCCATCCACGTTTTTGTAATCTATCCGCGGTCCAAATTCTGTCTTAGATAGCCAACCAAGCGAAGAATTTAGCCTTTGGAGGTGCCCAAATTTTCCAAACCATTTGGTCCATGGGAGAGAGAACCAAGCCAAGGAATTGGGCCTTGTAGGCGGAGGCCGCAGTATAGTGCTCGCTTGTTGTGTGCTTCCACACAATAGTATCTTCAGAGAGTGCATCCAGATGCACATCATTCACAAGTACCCATAGCGTGAAGAATTGTCGGATGTGCTCAACGGAGACAACCGTGGAGGTGTTGATCTTGAGGATCCATGCATTATTTTGTAGGGCCTCCCGCACCTTCCAATTCTTCCTTGAGGAGGCCGCAAAGACGAGCGGGGCAACATCCTTAGGCTTGCAACCATGGAGCCAGGGAGAATCCCAAAAAGGTTTACATTTGTGATGGTTCATAGCTAAGAGTTGGACACCGATTATTTGCAGCGGCAGCACCAGGGTGGTTTTTTTTTTTTTTGAGCGCAACTTTAATTTGGACAAGCATGTACAATTTGGTGCAATCCACAGAGAGGATTCATGAACAAACTGGACCGGTGAAGATGGTGCTTTCAGATGAGAAAAAAAAGAAGAAGAAGAATGTTAATTTGTCCAAAATAAACAATAATCATCATAGAGGCGTAGGCGCCGGTAGGCAGTCTGCGTCAGGATGCAATCAGCTTAACTCTGCTCCTGGTTATGTAATACGTACTGGTACTGGTACCCGTTTTCCCGTAGTATTATTGTTAATTAAGCAGAAAAGGAAAAAAGAAGGGAAAAGAAACAGCATTCCTGGGAGCGGGAGATGCATCTCTTGTCTGACGACAAGAAAGGAAGCAAGCAAGCAAGCAAAATAATGGTTGGTGTCTTTGCAGTACGTATGGCCATTAATCCGCAATGATAGAGCGAGCGATCATGATGAACACTGAACAGGAAAAAGCAAACAGTGCTCCGGCGATCGGCCGGATCCGATCAGAAAACGATCGAGGCATCGCGTTGGCTTGCTCGCAGATCCTGCCTCACCTCACCTGGTCGTTCATCAGCTCATCATCGGCCTCCCTCTAATGATACGGCCTGCCGCCGTTCTAACAGTAGTACAATACAAACAGTGCATGCTAGGAATACAGCATGCCTGAGGACGAGAGTTTATCTAACAAAACGTGCATTTTTTTTGGCACATCTCATGCGTTCCAGCAGGCTCTATGAACAACAACAACAACAACAACAACAACAACAACAACAACAACAACAACAACAACAACAACAACAAGTCTTAAATGGGGCGGAGAGCGATTAGAGGCTGCTAATTGAGAATCAAGAAGAGGAAATGGCAAAGGAAAAAACAACATGCTGTCAGCAAAGCAGAGCCACTACTACAGTCCGAGGGACGAAAGCACAGGCTGACGGGGTGTGAGCTCGACTGTAAAGCTCCCTCCACCGACAGTCCCCACGGCCACGTCGGCGGCCCTCCTTTGCCGCGAGTTGACTGACCTGGCCCCGGAGAGGAGAGGAAAGAGACGCCCTACCCAACCTACCTGTATCGGCCGGCCGGTCGCAGTGGACGAGGGGCCGAACCGGCCACACGTTTTTAATTTGCCCGTTTGGGTGCTTCAAACCGTTCTTCCATTATTACATATACGTGGCTCTTTTTTTTATCACTTATTATACTTGTATACATACGTGACGTGTTCCGCCTGTTTTTGCCATGAAACCCTAACAATACGTGTTGAAAAAAAAAAACCCTTACTTACCAATATGCCGACGAGTGATCACTGAATCCAATATGACGGTACGTTGTACACGACACGCCGCGCGGGTCGACGACGCCGACGTGGCAGAATGAATGAGCATACCATGCATGCATGCTGTTGGCGCGTCACGTCAACAACGAACCACGAGAGGACAATAAAGAAGTAGACGATGATGCTCTCTAGCTTGTCTGTCTACATATATACAGAATACACACACGCACACACTGCTGTGTATGTACGCACGGGTCGAAGCCGACGTGCCTACGTGGCATAGTTAACGGCACCCTACGATAGATGTTGTTAGCGCGTCAAGTCATCACGCGACAAGACAAGGATATACTGTAGCTAGTAGTATGGACAGCTCAGCCAGCCGGCCTTCCAGACCTGCACATTCTTCGTGCCTAGTTTGGCTATAGCTCGAGCGAGCTCTAGGGAACGGCCGTGCCATTGCTGTCGGCTGTGATCCCGGGATCCACCGGAAGTTGGCGCCTCCCTGTCCATTCCATCTCAAACGATCCATCGTATTCGTATGTACACGCACGCAGGAAACGAACGTCTGAGAAGCTCTGCGCCGCGTGCCGTGCCGCCGTCGGAGCCCACCGGCCGGAGAGAAGCTCTGCGTCCCTTCACCCAACTCCTCACCGCCGTGCCGTGCCGTGGAGTGTCTGCCCAAGTTAGGCGTCTCCGTGTCCCGTGCGTACACGGCCCATTAATGCTTACACATATTTTGGTAATCCACTCTAATTTTTTCCGATAAAAGGGATATCCTAATAAACATGATTAAGATAATGATTTTTAGGATATTTAAAATATATGGTATACCTATATTTCTAATAAAATAATGATTTACGCTCTATCCGGGATTAACTTTGGTCTTCCGGCAAAAAAGCTGAGCCTGAGCCTGGCCTGGAGGTCGGGCTTTTGGGCCGGGCAGTCCATGCTCGGGTCAAGCTTAGGTTTTAATTATGTTATATGGCGATGATTGGCTACTATTAAAAATAGTATTTATTCTGAGAGAAGAGTGGAGTTTTCGTGTGTGGTTGTGGTGTCCTTTACGTTTCGACATCGGTGTTAGCCGATGGTGCTTGTGTGATCCCCTTGGGAGCTTGTCGGTGTCAAAACCGGCGGATCTCGGGTAGGGGGTCCCGAACCGTGGATCTAGAATCGATGGGGAACATGGGACGCATGACACGATATTTACCCAGCTTCGGGCCCTCTCTAAGAGGTAAAACCCTACGTCCTCCTCGATTATATTGCTTGTGTATATGAGGATTACAGAGTCGATCTACCACGAGATCAGATGAACTAAACACTAACTAGTAGGATGGTGATTGTTCTCTTAGCCTCTACGGACCAAACCCCTGGTTTATATAGATACCAGGGGTACTAAGGTTTACAGATAATAGGTTACATCAAGGAAATGCCGGATCTTCCATCTTGACTTGGGGTGCACACCAAGACACACAAGGTCTTTGGTCCGGATACAGTGCGGCCCATCAATCCGACCCATGTGAGATAGGTCGGCATCCCGAGGACCCCCTAATCCAGGACTCCTTCGGAGCTCTTATTCCATGTTGAAATCATGTAATTTGCCGCTATAACAATCAGATGGGCCGGCCAATGAAACCCCTGCTCGCTCAGCTCGGCTTCCTGCTTATCTAGCTTAGTTTTTTGCCCGCTCATTTCACTACTAGCTTAGATAGAACCGGCTATCATACATTTTTATTTGATTTTTTTGTTAAAAAGATGTTCACAAAATTATAAAAATCTTGTGAATTAAAAAATTATTTTTTAAAAAATATCCATGAATTTTAAACAATATTTGCAAAATGTATTCATTTCAGATACATGTTATAGAAAGGATTTGTCAGTCCTTAATAAATAAGTTGTCTAGCTTTGCAAGTATAGGGCAGTGACCTCATGCATGTTGTACTCTACTCATGGAGATTTTTTGCTCGAAAGATGGTCATGCATTCTCTGGATACGAACCGCCTCCTCTGCAAAAAAATCAGGGTTCCTTTGCCTTCCACCGGTCCGCCTCGTCTCCGATGGCCTTAGGACCATGGGGGCGTGGTGCATCCTGGCCCTTGTCAGGGGGAGGGTTTTGTTCTTAAATATTTCTTCGAGTTTTGTTAAGATTTGTGTACAGCTCAGGAAGACGAGACAGCGGCGGCTCCCTGAAGATGGAATGAGGTTCTTCCCGCTCAGCCCCGTTTCGGTGATGTGTCTAGCATCGTCGGTGGGCGTGTGTATGTGTTTTCCCGTCTGATATATCTTCGATGGATTTGCTACGGTTGCTGTTCTGGTGCGCTGCTTTTATTGAGCCTTAACACCACGATTTCTCGATTGTCTAGTACAACAAGTTTTGCCTGTCTCGGCGAGGGAGGGGCGATGACGGCGACGCGCCTTCCGCCTGCTTCAGTGTTTGTAGCTGTCGCTAGGTGGTCTAGTGATTTGGATGTACTCCCTCCGTCTCGTAATAATATAGGAGTGTATTTTGACGGAGGAAGTAATTTTTATTATTTCTGATGTTCCTTGTACTGCCATCATATTGAAGATGGAACACAAGATTTTCTGTAGAAAAAAAATCATATCTGCAGGAAGAAGCGAGGTTTTTACATGAAGTATCCAGGAATATGAAAGACTTAACTTTGAAATGGTGACTGTTGCAGAATTCTTTTTGCTAGTTGGCTTTGCTGCCGGCTGCCACCCCCTAGCTAGATACACGTGGTACGTGCGTGCGTGCGCTGTGGGAAGGCGCCCTGTTAGCATCGTGTCCGGCGTGGCGCATAGCTCGCATGCGGAGTCGGTTACGTGGTCAGATGTCTCGTCTCGGTCGATCGGTTGCGAATTTTGTTTATTTTCGCGTGCGAAAACGACGAGGCCGGCCGGTCTCGGGTCCCGCCGGCTGGAGGACGGACGGACGTCGCGAAAGCAACCGCGGCTGCGCCTCACTTCACTTGTGCGTCCGGACCGGCACGCACGCCCCCGGACTCGGCTGCACCCAGCGTCGGCACGCATCACCTTCACTGCCGGATCGTAAGTTCCAACATCCACACGATGGTCGCTCCTCCGATCTGATGGCAAGAAACGAAGGAAGCAAGCAAGCAGAGTAATGATGTCTTAATTTGTAGTAGTACGCGTGGCCATTAATCCACATTGATAGAGCGAGCGAGCGAGCGAGTACACAGGGAAAGCAAACAGTGCTCCGACCTCCGGTTGTCCGGCGATCGGCCGGGGATCTGACCAGAACACGGTCGAGGCATGCATCGCGTTCGTTCGCAGATCATTCATCAGCCTCCCTCTAGTGATGCCGTGCCGCCGTTCTAACAGTAGTACAATGCAAAAATTGCTTGCTACTGCTACTGTGCATCTCAAGACTAGTGTTTATCTGACAGAATGCGTAGATTATCGTAGTTTTCGGCAGATTTCATGCGTTCGAGTACAAACTTAATACAAAGTTAAGTCATCTATCTTGGAACAGATGGAGTATTGCCTGTCCATATAATGCATTCGTCATATTATTCACTCCGAAAAACCATATGCACATAAAAAGAAAAAGTGGAGTTTATATAGCGGGTCCCAAGATTTACATAGACACTATGGTGATAATAAATGTATCATTTCCAATTTGTCTCTATGCACGACTTCGACTTCTCTTTTCGTAATTACAAGCTTATCCATGTAGCTCTCTTATTTTAGGTTGAAATTACTTGATATAACGAAGACAACATACACAAACATGACATATCTACAGGGCGCGGCGTGGCGCCGCGCGGGAATAGCTTTTTTCTTTTAGGATAGCGTGGGAATAGCTAGTACTCACTCCGTTTCAAATTACTAAAACCACGACGGGTAATTTGGAACGGAGGGAGTATTAGGCTAAAGAGCAAGATAAATTGAATGCCATAGTGGTCACCAGCGTCTGGACCGAAAAGCCCATGAGAGGCTGCTGCTAATTGAGAATTAAGAAGAGGAAATGGCAAAGGAAAAAACATGGAGCTGTCAGGAAAGCAGAGCCACTACTACTACGGACGACAGGCAGGACAAGCTGACGGGGTGTGTGTGAGCTCGTCTGTAAAGCTCCATCCACCGACAGTTGGGGGGAGGGGAGGGGAGTGTGGCGCGGTCCCCACGGGCACGGCCACGTCGGCGGCCCTCCTTTGCCGCGAGTTGACCTGGCCCCGGAGAGGAAAGAGACGCCCTACTCAACCTACCTTTATCGGCCGGCCGGTCGCAGTGGAGGAGGAGCCGAACCGGCCACACGTTTTTAATTTGCCCGTTTGGGTGCTTCAAATTCTTCTTCCATGAATACATAGGTGGCGCTTTTTTTTTAATCACGTATACTTGTACACATACGTGACATGTTTCGCCTGTTTTGGCATGAGAATTTGCTTAGCCATCTACCGGCGAGTGATCAATGAATCCAAGTAGTTGATGACGCTACACATGTAGACGACGCACCGGTGTACATGCTGTACGGGGTCGACGATGCCGACGTGGCATAATGAATGCGTATTATACCATGTTGTTAGCGCGTCACGTCATCCACGAGACGGGAGGACAATCATGAAGTACCGACGATGCTCTTGTCTGTCTACTGTCTACATACAGAACACAGACACACGCGCGCGCGCACACACACAATGCTGCGTACGCACGGGTCGAAGCCGACGTGCCTACGTGGCATAGTTAACGGTACCTTACGATGTTGTTAGCGCGTCACGTCATCACACGAGAAGACAAGGATATACGTACTGTAGTAGTATGGACAGCTCAGCCAGCCGGCCTTCCAGACCTGCACATTCTTCGTGCCTGGTTTAGCTATAGCTCGAGCGAGCTCTAGGGAACGGCCGTGCCATTGCTGTCGGCTGTGATCCGGGGATCCACCGGAAGTTGGCGGCTCCCTGTCCATTCCATCTCAAACGATCCATCGTATTCGTATTCGTATGTACACGCACGCAGGAAACGAACGTCTGAGAAGCTCTGTGCCGTGTGCCGTGCCGCCGTCGGAGCCCACCGGCCGGCGAGGGCAGGTGCCAGGTTGCACTCGCTCCGGCTATTGGTCGCGGCCGCCGGCCGGTGCATGCACAGGTGCCGCGACGGCCTCCCTTCACCCAACTCCTGCCCGCCGGCCGTGCCGTGGAGTGTCTGTCCGAGTTAGGCGTCTCCGTGTCCTATGCGTACACGGCCCATTAATGCTTACACATATTTTCGTAATCCGCTCTAATTTTTTCATACAGGGGTAGTATCTAAATAAATATACATATATATATTAGTAATGATATTGGTAATCATAACTCAATTGGATATTTTCCTTTTTTTTCTTTCCTATAAATATACATTCCCGTTTCGAGTTACTCCCTTCGTTCCTAAATAATTATCTTTCTAGAGATTTTAACAAGTGACTACATATGGAGCAAAATGAGTGAATCTACACTCTAAAATATGTCTACATACATCCGTATGTTGTAATCCATTTGAGATAGCTAGAAAGACAATTATTTAGGAACGGAGGGAGTATAAGTTGTTTAAAATGTTCTGTTTGACTACATACGGACTGAAATGAGTGAATAAACACATAAAAAATGTTTATAGACATGTGTGTCAGAAAGGAAAAAAAGTTTGAACATCATATTATTTTTATAATTTGAAATGGATGGAGTAGCTCGTAAGTTGCAACGTCATGGTGGTCTCACAACTCGCCGATCGATCACCTTTTTTTAGAAGGAAAATATTAATATCGTAAAGATACCAATTACACCTAGCCTCTACATCAACAAGATGTCTCAAAGACATTCAGGATGCACTGTGTTCTTTTGTTAGCCATGAGCAGTTGTGCTCCTTCGTGACCGAGTGCGAAAAACAAGCTATCAGTGAAATTGAAGTGTTTGGGCGGCTTCACCAGGAATATCTTCGTTGATGCATCGGATCCAATGTGTCATTTTTCCCTTGTTGTTATGCGCGCAAAAAGAAGTTCTGAACTGAAAATTATTTCAGAATTGACTTGGACATAAGAAAATCTCAATAACTTGACATGCTTACATTTTGAATTTTTTTCGAGTGATTCCCTGCCCAAGGAACAAATAACTGGAACTTACAGTTGGACCAACAGCACCCCTCTTCTTCCTTCGGCGACCACCATGGATACACAACCACCAGCAAATTTTCCCTCATCTCTGCCACCGTACCTGGCCTATAATCTGTTTCCCAGGGACGCGAGTAGCTTAAGAGACAGGTACGTACGATGCCTTAGTCCGTAAAAAGAAAAAGGTACGTATACGATTCCTAAATCAAACCAATGAGAAAGGAAAAGAGGAACAAAAGCAACACCTGGATTTATTTCAGAATTTCCGGCGATGCGCTTTCAGTGGGAGGAGACGTTCCCGTCGACGAAGAGGCGCTTACGGTGACTTCAGAATCTCAAGATGATATTCCGCCGGTCTCGGAGGTGCTCATAGGGTAGGGTGTGTGTGTGCTGCGTTCGGAGGGTGAGTGTATGCGCAGATACGAAATAGTTACGTCAGATCTTGATGCTAAAAAAAAGCAACACCATCATTTCATATATGTACGCTTCCTATTACATAGTCCAAATGGAAAATGAGGGAGAACTCAAAACTGGCCACCGAAGGTGTCGGTTGAAGATTCAACATCATTTCCGCATTATTAGAAAAAAGAAAATCATTTCTGGATTTTGTCCGGTGCTATCCGACATCATTTATAGAACTCCGTGGTAGTTTCATCATGATGCGTGATGTACTAAGGCTGGTAGTATCATAGCTATTATCATGCATGCCAACTAGGCAATTTTGATGAAGTGTCATAGCATTAAAAGAAGAAAGAGAGGGTGTAGTATCATATCATGATACCGTATCATATTAAATGCTATACTACTTTGTGTCATGCATGACAATAAATAGAATACTACATGATACTAATATATGATACTATGCATTAGGGAAGTAGTATCATACACTAGTATCATGTGCATAATACTAGTATATGATACTCCCCATTACAACCAGCCTAATATTAGGAGTTGCATACTAATTAAACCATTGGCAATTTGTCACGGTTGCTTGGAGGTGCAAACCCCCTATAAATTGCGGGCACGTAGTTCGTGCCGCCTACAAATTTTGTTTTGGAAGACAGGTCGATCAGGATCTAGTGATTAATTAGTGATTCCAACCATGTGCTCTGCCACCCATTAATTAGCTTGATCGCCCCTTGCCCCGGTGTCTTTGCAAAGTGGTCATGCATGTGGATACAGTTCTCTCCAAACTAGTTCTAGAATTCTTGGTTTTTCTGCTTCTATTGGCAGTGAAAAACTGAAGTACTCTCAATCGGTTTAAAATTATTAGAAACTCTGATTTCGTATGATCTCAAATTCCTTTTGGTTTAGTTGAAAGTAAGCTGCCTGGAAATCAAATTTGGGCAGGCGATTTGGGAGATGGTCGTGCGGTTTTGGGAAAGGCGATGAACGGCGGGGCGTGGCGCATTCGCTTGCAGAGTTGGTTACGTGGTCGCCGTCTCGCCCGGCCGGCCGGTTGGGAATTTTGTTTCGTCCGCAAAAGGAGAGTTATTTACCCAAAACCACCACATTTGGGGTTAGGATAATAACTTGATACCAGATTTAAGCCAGGGCACAGAAAACCATCGAAACTGCGCCTAATG
This sequence comes from Aegilops longissima, assembly GCA_021605205.1. NCBI lineage: Eukaryota > Viridiplantae > Streptophyta > Magnoliopsida > Poales > Poaceae > Aegilops > Aegilops longissima. Next base: position 24,922,261 of record CM038682.1, read on the forward strand.
CGTAACGCGGAGCACTAATAGTCTAATAACATGGCAAAAACAGTGAAACCGACAAGTTGGGCCCACCTGTCAGGCTGACATGGCATGCTTAGGTGGACAATATGCTGAGTTGGACGAGGGTCCCACCTGTCAATGACTTGTGTGTTTATTTTTTTTATTGTTTCTTTTTATTTCTTCCCTCTTTTCCTCCATGGGCATTTCAAAAAACAGGTGAGCGTCCATTGCTTCTTCCCTGTCTCCTGCCGAGCTCCGTCGTGACTGGTTCTTCTCCGTCGCCGAGTTGTGTGTGCCTCCGGGCGACACGTACACACGGTGGAGACCAGGTCGCGTCCCCGAGCCGTGTGGTGGAACTGGCCACCTCCCTCAGTGCCGCGCAGGGCGTGCCCGAGAAGCTCCTGAAGCACGGGTCGCGCAAAAGCTCGGGCGGTGCCCATGGTGTTCTTATGCAGTTGGGATGCGACGTTGGTCTCATGCTACCCTTGTGGAGCATCGCCGACGCTAGCGCACCCGCCGCCAACGGCCGGAGGCAGGAGAAGACGGTGGGTTTACACGGCAAACCCGTGGGCGGCGACAATGAGCGCAGCAATAGTGAGGTGTGGTTCGTCGGCGGCGGCCGGCAGAGCAGTTTCAAGACGACGGCGCCGCTTCCGCCGTCGTAGCAGCAAGCACCAGCCCAAAGATTGCCATCGCGGCGCTCCTGCCGGGCGGTGGGACGATTTCGCCATCGCGGCGCCCGCCGAGGCCGTGGACACACTCACTGGTGGACACGATTTCCCCCGCGACGCGTCGTTGTGGGCGCCGAGCCAAGGAAGAACGGCGTGGTGGCCGGCCGCTCGGGAACGGGTCCGACGAAGGGAGGCGGGGATTTGGCGGTCGAGGCAGAGGGGAAGAAGGTGGATGACGGAATCTAGCGGCCGGAGGCAGCCGTGGGGACGCGTTGCGACGGCTCCCTCGCTGGATCGGGCGGCGTCGAGCCGTCGTGGTCGTCTTCTTCCACTGGGGGTCTGACATGCTCGTCGTTGACCCTCCAGTTCGTACATAGAGAGGGGAAGAGACGGGAGGAGGAAGAAGTAGGTGGGGGCTGACAGTGGGACCCGTGTCCACCTAAGCAATTTGTACAAGTAGACATGCCACATCGGACCGACAAGTGGGCCCAACCGGTCAGTTTCGCTGTTTTCGCAAGATTATCACAGTATTAGTGCTCCGCGTTATGCATTAGGCGCAATTTTAGTGGTTTTCTGTGACCTGGCTTAAAACTGATATCAAGTTGTTACCCTAGCCTTAAGTGTGGTGGTTTTGGGTAAATAACTCGTAAAAGGATAATATCTGGAAAGCAACTGCGACTGCGCGGTCACTCGGTCAGCTGCACCGAGTCGGAATGAGGTTGACACTATGATTTTTAGATCATCAGGAGGGCTAAATTCTCCGCTTCCATTATCGTAACGAAATCACTCGAAAGCAGAGTCTGGAGCAAAAGCAAGCCAAGTTCAGACCGGTGAGCTGCTAGGCCCAGTTGGCAACACAAACAGCAGATGGTTGGGTTCAGCAGGCGCGAGTGATGGGTACACCTGGGTCGCAGAATGAGAAGCCGGCAGGCACCCAACTCGGTACGCACCGGTAACAACGGTCGAGCTCGTGCAATGCGTGGTTGACAGTTAACGGTGCAGACTTCCAGCGGGGCGGGCACACTTGGCAGGAGAAGCAAAGCAAATAAGAAGAGGGATTCTAGGCACGGCACGCCGGAGCGAGCAACAAGGACAAACAGCACGTACGCCTCTGGCCCGTTGGGCGATCGGCGCAGCAGCTGCCAGCCAGGTGCCGCAGGTGTACGTCCACCCAATGAGGCAATGCATGACCCGGCCCAAGCGGCGGCACAGTTGTACAAACGTCCTGCTGTGCACACCAAGAGCGAGCACCACGCACCCACCGGCAGCGCCCGCGAGCTCCAGTTTGTAGTGCCCATAATAATACCAGTGCGGTGCAGCTCCATGGATTCCTTTTCCTTGCATTGCATTGCATTGTTTGGATCCACCTAGAGAGCTAACCAAGGTACTGCATGCCAGCGTGTCCGGATCCAGATCCCACGGCACCCACCCACTCGTTGAGTTCATGCTTGACAAACTGTTGCGCGCCAGGGGTTCCAAGTTCGAACGAGCAGGCAATGGAGTTAACTGATGAACCAATTCGAAACGCTTCTTATTAGTAGGAAAAAACCTAGGGAGATCTGCGAAATAAGCACCAGATTGTAGGTTCATTGTGGTGTAAAAAAACACCAAAGAGATCCACAAAGTATGCATCAGATTTGTTAGGCTATTGGTGTAACCAGCTTACCAGGGCTTCAATCCTAGACTTGACGCTGGTGTCGTATTTTTGTGAATTTATTTCAGATTTCTCATGATGTTTGTTAATTGGAAGACGACGTTTCGATCGACTATGAGGCGTCTCTTGTTGCGAGGGCGCCGCATTATTGCCTGTCATCACGGCCACTTAAGACAGGGCACTTCTTTTTCTCCTCTAACCCTAGGCGACTAGAGCAAACTCTCCCCTCCAAACAATTCGCCGGCGAGCCCTTAGATTCGCCTCCCTTTTGCCTACCGCTCCGGCGGCCGGTGGCGGGGAGGGAAATCCCGGTGCCCCCGCTCCTGTTTGTAGTTTAGGTTAGGGTTTTTTAATTCTCGCAGGTACGATGCTCGGGCTGATGGCAACGCTACTTTCTTGAGTTTGTCTTTCGCACTCTGATCCACCTCGAGCTCGTACATCTAGACGTAGTCGACGGAGCTCCGGTGTAGATTACTGTCGTCTTCTTAGGGCGGCGAGGTTAGAATTTCTCGTCATGTGACGAGATTTCGTGTCAAGTGCTTTAGATCTATATAAGGGTTCAATGGTAACGACTGCGGCTCCAGGGCATTGGTCCTTAGGGACACGTGCACAAAGATTTTTCGACTGGTATCAACAAGGTCAAACCGGCTCCGGTAGGGGAGCGGGGACAGCGGCGCGTCGACGACTCGTTCTGGCGGCAGTAGTGGTTGTCTGGGGGTCTTGAAATCTCAATGTAATTTTTATTATGTTTGAGATGCTTTGTACTTTTGGTGAACTTTGATAATAAATCTCAATCATTTTTGAAAAAAAAATCACGACCACTTAAGATGTCCTTTATTAAGAAATTAAAATAGCTATGAGACCGGTAGATGTCCTTTATTAAGAAAAAAAAAAAATCTATAAGACTACTTCGTTTCCATCCGGTTAGACCCGTGCTAAAAAAGGTCGACGTGTTCTCTACCAATCTCAAAGCTTCTAATCTTCCCCAAATCAGTTTCCATGATTTTTGAATCTGTATTATATATTACTCCCTCCATCCTAAAATTCTTATTTTAGATTTATCTAGATACGGATGTATCTAATACTAAAACGTGATTTAAAATATCCGTATTTAGACAAATCTAAAACAAGAATTTTATGGAGGGAGTACTAATATAGCAAGGCAGAATGATGGCGACCGAGTGGTTAATTAGTCATTAGCTTGAGATCGCCTTGCTTCGTTGTCGTTGTAAATCACAGTTTTTTTTTTTTGCGGGGTACAAATCACAGTTAACCATGCATGCATGTGAATACACAAAAGTCTTTCCTACCTAGCTCTAGAATTCTTGTTTTTTTGCCCCGTGCAATTTTCTTACTACTTCCTCTATTCGCTTGTACAAGACACAAACTCAAATTGCAGGTATCAAAGTAAAATTTAATGACTGTTTTGCAAGCTAATTTTCTTTTTGTTAACCGGAATCATTAATACACCACATGCATGCAAGGAAGGAATGGGAGAAAGTAGCTCTGTGTCATTATGACTACATGTATGCAAGTAGTATCAAACAAGTTGCTTGTACGAGAAACATCATTATTTTTTGTCTCGATTACTATTAGTGGCCTTGTATATATGCAAAATGTATTTTTCAGAGTGGCCTTCTACTCCCTCTGTTTTTATTTACTTCACAAATTAGTTTTGGTCAAAGTCGAACTTTGTAAATTTTGACAAAGTTTGTAGACAAAAATATGAACATATACGATATTAAATCGATACTGTTAGATTCATTATTGAACATACTTTCACATCATATAGATTTATTATTGTAAATATTTATATATTTTTCTATAAACTTGGTCAAACTTTATGAAGTTTGACTTTAGTCAATTTAATATGCAAAGTAAATAAAAATGAAGGAAGTACTAAACCTTTCATCCTTAACTAATACACCCCCGGCGGCCGGCCATATGTGTACGCGCGTGCGTGCTCGATCGGTATCCTGAGTGCAGCAGTGTTATATATCGCCCTGTTCCTATCGTCTCCGGCGTGGCGCGTCGCATGCAGGGAGTCGGTTACGTGGTCTCCGTCTCGATCGGTTGTGAATTTCGTTTCGTCGTCGTCCCGGCCGGTGGGTCTGGTCCCGCCGGCGGGATGCGGGATGGATGTCCCGAAAGCAACACCGCGGCTGCATCCGGACCGACACGCAGGTCGCGGCTATAGTACGTACCAGCAGCTGAGTGGTGACCACATGTGGCGCGAGTGATCGCGGAAGGGCAAGCAACCGACACTGCTGGATCGAGTGCGATGCGAACTGATCGGAGCAGCTGGCATTGCACCCAACCCGGTACGGTGGCAATGCGTGGCTGGCCGTTATCGGTGCTGAAACCTCCAGCTCCAGCTCCAGCCGGGCGGCCACACATGCATGGAGATGGAGCCCGCGCAGCCGGGAGAAGCAAAGAGGAAATAAAGATTCCGGCGCGGCTCGCCATGTCCGTCCGAACCAACGACAGCGACGGACAGACACCAGACTGGCGGCACGGCAGCTGCCATTTGCGGACAGTCCCCATTTGCCGCAGAGGCGAGCTGCACCTCCACACATTGACCCGGGCCTGGTGGCACAAGCTACAAACGACTGGGACAGTGCCCTGCCCATAACAGGCGGGTGCCGCTGCGCATGGAGGAAAAGGTGACGCACACCGCTGCCGGCCGGTGCCGTGCAGGGGACAGCCGATCCATTTTCGACGCCAGCCGTAACAAAACAAGGAGCTGCAGTTCAGTTCCTTGACGGCCTCTGCTTGTTTCTACCGAGTGAGATGCGGAGCGGCGGTGAGGCATTTGTTGCGTGCAGGTGGATGCATCGCATGCTTGGCAGGCAGGTGCGTGCATGTCCGTGGTGGCGGTGTTGGGTTTTTCACTGTTTTGACCCATGTGGCAAACTTTAGCACGATTTGACCCGCTTCAAACTTTTTTCAGATTCGACCCAAACCGAGACGTCAACATCCATGGCGTTCTTGCTTGCATGAAGACGCCGCGGACCTGGCGTTTGGCCTGGCCCACCTCCCTGGTCACCAGTTTGACCGTCTGACGTGGCAAGTGTCGACACCGACCCTAGACGCCGTGAACCTTGGCGTCTACCCCGAGAGATAAGTGGTCACGGGAAAAGTGTGTGGGGCCCTCCACACACTCTCCCAATCTTCCATCCCGAAAAAGAAGAACAAAGGAGAGCTCCCCCTCTCTCTCCCACCTCAAGGCTCACTCAAATCCCACTCCAAATTTGATTTTCCTCCGTGGATCTTTCTCTCCCTTGTTGTTTGTGGTAATCTCCCTCGGCTCCCTAAATTTTGTTGGTAATTTCTTGTTATTTTAGTGGCATTATGTAACCCTAGGTGGCACCTTAGTTTCTAGATTTATTCAAATCCTTTGGTATTGGATGGCTTTTAATTAATATGTAGTTGTGGTAGTAGTAATGGGATATGAATTTTGTGGGTACAAATGATGGATTTGATAAATATGATGGTTATGGTTAGGTTATGTGTTAAGCAAATGACATGATTTATTTAGTACATAAGTTTTAATTTGTTTTGGATACACAACTCATTAGGATATATAGCTGCCATTGCTTCATTAGAGTTGCATAGTTTTTGCAACTATGCATTTTAATTGTCATTTCATCTTGTTTGTTGTCCTTTTTAGATGGATGATAGACTTGTTAATGTTCATTATTTGGACAAAGCGTCATTTGTGACCAAAACTGCAAGTGACAACGAGGAAGTGGTGGTATTCGACACAAGTCCTAGTTATGATGAGGTTGTTATTAAAGTAAGAGATAAGTTGAATTGGATGGACCCCAATGATAAAGTTGAATTAATTGGAAGGTATGATGTTGGGGTGGGAACAAAATCTCGACTGAAGAATATGCCTATCATCTCCGAGTTGCATTGGGGGATATACAAGGGTAAAGTTGCGGCGTCGGAAGACATGTCACTTGAATTGTTTGCTACTGAAGGGGCAAGGTTCATGACTTGATATTGACTTGAACCGCCAAGTGTCCTCCCCATGTAGAAGTGTGGCTCGTGTTGTGGATAGTGCCGAGGTCTATGCCCCAATACTTCTAGCCAACCGTCACCTAGCCAAGAAAATGAAGTTGTTGGGCATGCTCTTGAAAAAGTTAATGAACAATATGTTGATGGTGATGGTGATGTCCAATGTGGTCATGGTGATGATGATGATGACATGCATGAGGATGAGACTCATGCAAATGAGAAGGAGAAAAAGGAACGACTAAAGCGTGAGGCGGACATGGCATGCAAAAACAAGAAGATGGCTCAAGAGGAGGAGAGAGTGAGGAAGCTTGAAAGGGCTCGTCTTGCACTAGAGGATGGATGTAGTGATGATGATGAGCAAGAGGATGAGATTCATGGCAATGACATCGGTGACTTGGAAGCGTTTGTCAGGCAGCAGGACATGGACCGTGAGATCCCTTATGGTCGCTCATATGCATATGACTCGGATGATGAAGGTCCGGAGGAAGAACTGGACGTGGATGGATTCACGGAGAGAGAGAACCGTATACACACAGAGGTGACCGGTTTGGAAATAAGAACTCCATTGTTTCGTGATCTCAGGCTGGCCCACAAGGCGGTAGTTGATGGTGGCATGAGTAAGGCGATAGAACTAAGAGCTTGCCCGAACCGGGCGAACCAAGGGTCAAGGGTGAAGACGAGAATGCTTACTTGAAGAAAGGGTTGAAGTTTGTGAGTTTGCAGGCCTTTAAAGTATGGCTAAGTGACTATGCTATTAGAAACCATAGACCATATCTTGTTGGGCACTCGGACCAAAAGTGCGTTACTCCATCCATTGTGACAAAGAAGGATGCCCATGGGCGGTCCATGGAAGAAGAATTAAAACCGGCAATGGCTGTTAACAAGTTGTGTGTGTACTCACTCGTGCAGGCCACCGTCAAAAAGAAGCCTAAAACACATCGTCAACTCACGCCTGAGTTTCTCGGGTTTAAATTAATGAAAGAAGTATCAAGTGATCCAACCGTGAAGGTGAAGCTCCTCATGACGACGGTGAAAAAAATGTTTGGATACAAAGTCAAGTATGGGAAGACATGGAAGGCCAAGTCAAATGCTTTAAGGATGTTGTATGGTAGTTGGGAAGAAGCATACAATCGCCTCCCGCGGTTGTTGGGAGCGATTGCCCATAGGAACCCCGGCATGTACCATGTGGTCGAGGATGATGGTCATGGGGTGTTTCACCGTGCCTTTTGGAGTTTCGGACAATGCATCACGGCCTTTAAGCATTGCCGTCCGGTTTTGTCTATTGATGGTACATTCTTGACCGGCCGATACAAGGGCACAATCATGGTAGCAATGGCGCACTCCTCCAATGACAATGTGTTGCCGGTGGCATTTGGTTTGGTGCCCTTCGAGCACCAAGACAACTGGGAGTGGTTCATGCGTCATGTTAGGGAAAATGTCATTGGTGATAGAGAAGTGTGCATTATATCAGACCGGCACCAAGGCATACTGAAAGCCATGGACATTGTTATTCCAGGACTTCCAAAGCTCCACCATCGATGGTGCATGAGGCATTTCGTGGCAAACTTTTATAGGGCATGTAAGAGCAAGGAGTTGAGCAAGGATCTAACCCATGTTTGCGTGGCCTTTAGCACCGGTGCGTTCACCATTCGCTATGACAAGCTCTCTGACGGTTGCAACGAAGGAGGGAAAGATTTCTTAACACGAAATTTTCCGGAGAAACACAAGTGGGCACGCGCTCATGACGAAGGAGGTTGGAGATATGGAGACATGACCAGTAACATGGTCGAATGTTTTAACAATGTGCTCAGAGGTGCCCGCCCATTGCCAGTTACTGCAATAGTGGAATATACTTTCTTCAAGCTTAATGAGTATTTTCTGATGCATTCAGAGGAAACCGTGAAGTGGATTGGTGAAAAAATGGAATATCCACCAAAGGTTGAAGAGTGGATGATGTTACAACAAAGCAAGTCCTCAGCACAGAAACTTAGGCTATTCATCAATAAAATATGCAAAGTAAATAAAAATGAAGGAAGTACTAAACCTTTCATCCTTAACTAATACACCCCCGTGATTTCCAGGGAGGTGAGACCGCCTCATTTTTCTTAACCAATAAAATCTTTCCAGCTAAGATCCTTCGTAAGGTACATAAAACATTTTACGTAGGTGTAGCGCTGTCCAAAAATGAGCAATCTCGTGTAGAGCGGGCGTATACACTAGAGTGGCTCCACTGTTGCCGTACACCGTACATTCGTTGCTCCCGGCCGGCGGCCGGCCATATGTGTACGCGCGTGCGTGCTCGATCGGTATCCTGAGTGCAGCAGTGTTATATATCGCCCTGTTCCTATCGTCTCCGGCGTGGCGCGTCGCATGCAGGGAGTCGGTTACGTGGTCTCCGTCTCGATCGGTTGTGAATTTCGTTTCGTCGTCGTCCCGGCCGGTGGGTCTGGTCCCGCCGGCGGGATGCGGGATGGATGTCCCGAAAGCAACACCGCGGCTGCATCCGGACCGACACGCAGGTCGCGGCTATAGTACGTACCAGCAGCTGAGTGGTGACCACATGTGGCGCGAGTGATCGCGGAAGGGCAAGCAACCGACACTGCTGGATCGAGTGCGATGCGAACTGATCGGAGCAGCTGGCATTGCACCCAACCCGGTACGGTGGCAATGCGTGGCTGGCCGTTATCGGTGCTGAAACCTCCAGCTCCAGCTCCAGCCGGGCGGCCACACATGCATGGAGATGGAGCCCGCGCAGCCGGGAGAAGCAAAGAGGAAATAAAGATTCCCGGCGCGGCTCGCCATGTCCGTCCGAACCAACGACAGCGACGGACAGCACCCCGTACGGCGGCACGGCAGCTGCCATTTGCGGACAGTCCCCATTTGCCGCAGAGGCAGAGCTGCACCTCCACACATTGACCCGGGCCTGGTGGCACAAGCTACAAACGACTGGGACAGTGCCCTGCCCATAACAGTGCGGGTGCCGCTGCGCATGGAGGAAAAGGTGACGCACACCGCTGCCGGCCGGTGCCGTGCAGGGGACAGCCGATCCATTTTCGACGCCACCGTAACAAAACAAGGAGCTGCGTTCAGTTCCTTGACGGCCTCGCTTGTTTCTACCGAGTGAGATGCGGAGCGGCAGTGAGGCATTTGTTGCGTGCAGGTGGATGCATCGCATGCTTGGCAGGCAGGTGCGTGCATGTCCGTGGTGGCCGGTGTTGGGTTTTTTCACTGTTTTGACCCATGTGGCAAACTTTAGCACGATTTGACCCGCTTCGAAACTTTTTTCAGATCGACCCAAACCGAGACGTCAACATCCATGGCGTTTCGCTTGCATCAAGACGCGCGGACCTGGCGTTTGGCCCTGCCCACCTCCCCTGGTCAGCCGGTTTGACCGTCCGGACGTGGCAAGTGTCGACACCGACCCTAGACGCCGTGAACCTTGGCGTCTACCCCGAGAGATAAGTGGTCACGGGAAAAGTGTGTGGGGCCTCTCACACACTCTCCCAATCTTCCATCCCGAAAAAGAAGAACAAAGGAGAGCTCCCCCTCTCTCTCCCACCTCAAGGCTCACTCAAATCCCACTCCAAATTTGATTTTCCTCCGTGGATCTTTCTCTCCCTTGTTGTTTGTGGTAATCTCCCTCGGCTCCCTAAATTTTGTTGGTAATTTCTTGTTATTTTAGTGGCATTATGTAACCCTAGGTGGCACCTTAGTTTCTAGATTTATTCAAATCCTTTGGTATTGGATGGCTTTTAATTAATATGTAGTTGTGGTAGTAGTAATGGGATATGAATTTTGTGGGTACAAATGATGGATTTGATAAATATGATGGTTATGGTTAGGTTATGTGTTAAGCAAATGACATGATTTATTTAGTACATAAGTTTTAATTTGTTTTGGATACACAACTCATTAGGATATATAGCTGCCATTGCTTCATTAGAGTTGCATAGTTTTTGCAACTATGCATTTTAATTGTCATTTCATCTTGTTTGTTGTCCTTTTTAGATGGATGATAGACTTGTTAATGTTCATTATTTGGACAAAGCGTCATTTGTGACCAAAACTGCAAGTGACAACGAGGAAGTGGTGGTATTCGACACAAGTCCTAGTTATGATGAGGTTGTTATTAAAGTAAGAGATAAGTTGAATTGGATGGACCCCAATGATAAAGTTGAATTAATTGGAAGGTATGATGTTGGGGTGGGAACAAAATCTCGACTGAAGAATATGCCTATCATCTCCGAGTTGCATTGGGGGATATACAAGGGTAAAGTTGCGGCGTCGGAAGACATGTCACTTGAATTGTTTGCTACGAAGGGGCAAGGTTCGCGGCTTGATATTGACTTGAACCGCCAAGTGTCCTCCCCATGTAGAAGTGTGGCTCGTGTTGTGGATAGTGCCGAGGTCTATGCCCCCAATACTTCTAGCCAACCGTCACCTAGCCAAGAAAATGAAGTTGTTGGGCATGCTCTTGAAAAAGTTAATGAACAATATGTTGATGGTGATGGTGATGTCCAATGTGGTCATGGTGATGATGATGATGACATGCATGAGGATGAGACTCATGCAAATGAGAAGGAGAAAAAGGAACGACTAAAGCGTGAGGCGGACATGGCATGCAAAAACAAGAAGATGGCTCAAGAGGAGGAGAGAGTGAGGAAGCTTGAAAGGGCTCGTCTTGCACTAGAGGATGGATGTAGTGATGATGATGAGCAAGAGGATGAGATTCATGGCAATGACATCGGTGACTTGGAAGCGTTTGTCAGGCAGCAGGACATGGACCGTGAGATCCCTTATGGTCGTTCATATGCATATGACTCGGATGATGAAGGTCCGGAGGAAGAACTGGACGTGGATGGATTCACGGAGAGAGAGAACCGTATACACACAGAGGTGACGGTTTGGAAATAAGAACTCCATTGTTTCGTGATCTCAGGCTGGCCCACAAGGCGGTAGTTGATGGTGGCATGAGTAAGGCGATAGAACCAAGAGCTTGCCCGGAACCGGGCGAACCAAGGGTCAAGGGTGAAGACGAGAATGCTTACTTGAAGAAAGGGTTGAAGTTTGTGAGTTTGCAGGCCTTTAAAGTATGGCTAAGTGACTATGCTATTAGAAACCATAGACCATATCTTGTTGGGCACTCGGACCAAAAAGTGCGTTACTCCATCCATTGTGACAAAGAAGGATGCCCATGGGCGGTCCATGGAAGAAGAATTAAAACCGGGCAATGGCTGTTAACAAGTTGTGTGTGTACTCACTCGTGCAGGCCACCGTCAAAAAAGAAGCCTAAAACACATCGTCAACTCACGTCTGAGTTTCTCGGGTTTAAATTAATGAAAGAAGTATCAAGTGATCCAACCGTGAAGGTGAAGCTCCTCATGACGACGGTGAAAAAAATGTTTGGATACAAAGTCAAGTATGGGAAGACATGGAAGGCCAAGTCAAATGCTTTAAGGATGTTGTATGGTAGTTGGGAAGAAGCATACAATCGCCTCCCGCTGGTTGTTGGGAGCGATTGCCCATAGGAACCCCGGCATGTACCATGTGGTCGAGGATGATGGTCATGGGGTGTTTCACCGTGCCTTTTGGAGTTTCGGACAATGCATCACGGCCTTTAAGCATTGCCGTCCGGTTTTGTCTATTGATGGTACATTCTTGACCGGCCGATACAAGGGCACAATCATGGTAGCAATGGCGCACTCCTCCAATGACAATGTGTTGCCGGTGGCATTTGGTTTGGTGCCCTTCGAGCACCAAGACAACTGGGAGTGGTTCATGCGTCATGTTAGGGAAAATGTCATTGGTGATAGAGAAGTGTGCATTATATCAGACCGGCACCAAGGCATACTGAAAGCCATGGACATTGTTATTCCAGGACTTCCAAAGCTCCACCATCGATGGTGCATGAGGCATTTCGTGGCAAACTTTTATAGGGCATGTAAGAGCAAGGAGTTGAGCAAGGATCTAACCCATGTTTGCGTGGCCTTTAGCACCGGTGCGTTCACCATTCGCTATGACAAGCTCTACGAAGCTGCAAACGAAGGAGGGAAAGATTTCTTAACACGAAATTTTCCAGAGAAACACAAGTGGGCACGCGCTCATGACGAAGGAGGTTGGAGATATGGAGACATGACCAGTAACATGGTCGAATGTTTTAACAATGTGCTCAGAGGTGCCCGCCCATTGCCAGTTACTGCAATAGTGGAATATACTTTCTTCAAGCTTAATGAGTATTTTCTGATGCATTCAGAGGAAACCGTGAAGTGGATTGGTGAAAAAATGGAATATCCACCAAAGGTTGAAGAGTGGATGATGTTACAACAAAGCAAGTCCTCAGCACAGAAACTTAGGCTATTCATCAATAAAATATGCAAAGTAAATAAAAATGAAGGAAGTACTAAACCTTTCATCCTTAACTAATACACCCCGTGATTTCCAGGAGGTGAGACCGCCTCATTTTTCTTAACCAATAAAATCTTTCCAGCTAAGATCCTTCGTAAGGTACATAAAACATTTTACGTAGGTGTAGCGCTGTCCAAAAATGAGCAATCTCGTGTAGAGCGGGCGTATACACTAGAGTGGCTCCACTGTTGCCGTACACCGTACATTCGTTGCTCGGCGGCGGCCGCCATATGTGTACGCTGTGGCGTGCGTGCTCGATCGGTATCCTGAGTGCAGCAGTGTTATATATCGCCCTGTTCCTATCGTCTCCGGCGTGGCGCGTCGCATGCAGGAGTCGGTTACGTGGTCTCCGTCTCGATCGGTTGTGAATTTCGTTTCGTCGTCGTCCCGGGCGGTGGGTCTGGTCCGCCGGCGGGATGCGGGATGGATGTCCCGAAAGCAACACCGCGGCTGCATCCGGACCGACACGCAGGTCGCGGCTATAGTACGTACCAGCAGCTGAGTGGTGACCACATGTGGCGCGAGTGATCGCGGAAGGGCAAGCAACCGACACTGCTGGATCGAGTGCGATGCGAACTGATCGGAGCAGCTGGCATTGCACCCAACCCGGTACGGTGGCAATGCGTGGCTGGCCGTTATCGGTGCTGAAACCTCCAGCTCCAGCTCCAGCCGGGCGGCCACACATGCATGGAGATGGAGCCCGCGCAGCCGGGAGAAGCAAAGAGGAAATAAAGATTCCCGGCGCGGCTCGCCATGTCCGTCCGAACCAACGACAGCGACGGACAGCACCCCGTACGGCGGCACGGCAGCTGCCATTTGCGGACAGTCCCCATTTGCCGCAGAGGCAGAGCTGCACCTCCACACATTGACCCGGGCCTGGTGGCACAAGCTACAAACGACTGGGACAGTGCCCTGCCCATAACAGTGCGGGTGCCGCTGCGCATGGAGGAAAAGGTGACGCACACCGCTGCCGGCCGGTGCCGTGCAGGGGACAGCCGATCCATTTTCGACGCCAGCCGTAACAAAACAAGGAGCTGCAGTTCAGTTCCTTGACGGCCTCTGCTTGTTTCTACCGAGTGAGATGCGGAGCGGCAGTGAGGCATTTGTTGCGTGCAGGTGGATGCATCGCATGCTTGGCAGGCAGGTGCGTGCATGTCCGTGGTGGCCGGTGTTGGGTTTTTTCACTGTTTTGACCCATGTGGCAAACTTTAGCACGATTTGACCCGCTTCTGAAACTTTTTTCGTATCTGACCCAAACCGAGACGTCAACATCCATGGCGTTCTGCTTGCACTGAAGACGCCGCGGACCCTGGCGTTTGGCCCTGGCCCACCTCCCTGGTCAGCCAGTTTGACCGTCCGACGTGGCAAGTGTCGACACCGACCCTAGACGCCGTGAACCTTGGCGTCTACCCCCCTGAGAGATAAGTGGTCACGGGAAAAGTGTGTGGGGCCTCTCCACACACTCTCCCAATCTTCCATCCCGAAAAAGAAGAACAAAGGAGAGCTCCCCCTCTCTCTCCCACCTCAAGGCTCACTCAAATCCCACTCCAAATTTGATTTTCCTCCGTGGATCTTTCTCTCCCTTGTTGTTTGTGGTAATCTCCCCCGGCTCCCTAAATTTTGTTGGTAATTTCTTGTTATTTTAGTGGCATTATGTAACCCTAGGTGGCACCTTAGTTTCTAGATTTATTCAAATCCTTTGGTATTGGATGGCTTTTAATTAATATGTAGTTGTGGTAGTAGTAATGGGATATGAATTTTGTGGGTACAAATGATGGATTTGATAAATATGATGGTTATGGTTAGGTTATGTGTTAAGCAAATGACATGATTTATTTAGTACATAAGTTTTAATTTGTTTTGGATACACAACTCATTAGGATATATAGCTGCCATTGCTTCATTAGAGTTGCATAGTTTTTGCAACTATGCATTTTAATTGTCATTTCATCTTGTTTGTTGTCCTTTTTAGATGGATGATAGACTTGTTAATGTTCATTATTTGGACAAAGCGTCATTTGTGACCAAAACTGCAAGTGACAACGAGGAAGTGGTGGTATTCGACACAAGTCCTAGTTATGATGAGGTTGTTATTAAAGTAAGAGATAAGTTGAATTGGATGGACCCCAATGATAAAGTTGAATTAATTGGAAGGTATGATGTTGGGGTGGGAACAAAATCTCATTGAAGAATATGCCTATCATCTCCGAGTTGCATTGGGGATATACAAGGGTAAAGTTGCGCGTCGGAAGACATGTCACTTGAATTGTTTGCTACTGAAGGGGCAAGGTTCGCGGCTTGATATTGACTTGAACCGCCAAGTGTCCTCCCCATGTAGAAGTGTGGCTCGTGTTGTGGATAGTGCGAGGTCTATGCCCCAATACTTCTAGCCAACCGTCACCTAGCCAAGAAAATGAAGTTGTTGGGCATGCTCTTGAAAAAGTTAATGAACAATATGTTGATGGTGATGGTGATGTCCAATGTGGTCATGGTGATGATGATGATGACATGCATGAGGATGAGACTCATGCAAATGAGAAGGAGAAAAGGAGCGACTAAAGCGTGAGGCGGACATGGCATGCAAAACAAGAAGATGGCTCAAGAGGAGGAGAGAGTGAGGAAGCTTGAAAGGGCTCGTCTTGCACTAGAGGATGGATGTAGTGATGATGATGAGCAAGAGGATGAGATTCATGGCAATGACATCGGTGACTTGGAAGCGTTTGTCGAGCAGCGGGACATGGACCGTGAGATCCCTTATGGTCGTTCATATGCATATGACTCGGATGATGAAGGTCCGGAGGAAGAACTGGGCGTGGATGGATTCACGGAGAGAGAACCGTATACACACAGAGGTGACCGGTTTGGAAATAAGAACTCCATTGTTTCGTGATCTCAGGCTGGCCCACAAGGCGGTAGTTGATGGTGGCATGAGTAAGGCGATAGAACCAAGAGCTTGCCCGGAACCGGGCGAACCAAGGGTCAAGGGTGAAGACGAGAATGCTTACTTGAAGAAAGGGTTGAAGTTTGTGAGTTTGCAGGCCTTTAAAGTATGGCTAAGTGACTATGCTATTAGAAACCATAGACCATATCTTGTTGGGCACTCGGACCAAAAAGTGCGTTACTCCATCCATTGTGACAAAGAAGGATGCCCATGGGCGGTCCATGGAAGAAGAATTAAAACCGGGCAATGGCTGTTAACAAGTTGTGTGTGTACTCACTCGTGCAGGCCACCGTCAAAAAAGAAGCCTAAAACACATCGTCAACTCACGTCTGAGTTTCTCGGGTTTAAATTAATGAAAGAAGTATCAAGTGATCCAACCGTGAAGGTGAAGCTCCTCATGACGACGGTGAAAAAAATGTTTGGATACAAAGTCAAGTATGGGAAGACATGGAAGGCCAAGTCAAATGCTTTAAGGATGTTGTATGGTAGTTGGGAAGAAGCATACAATCGCCTCCCGCGGTTGTTGGGAGCGATTGCCCATAGGAACCCCGGCATGTACCATGTGGTCGAGGATGATGGTCATGGGGTGTTTCACCGTGCCTTCTGGAGTTTCGGACAATGCATCACGGCCTTTAAGCATTGCCGTCGGTTTTGTCTATTGATGGTACATTCTTGACCGGCCGATACAAGGGCACAATCATGGTAGCAATGGCGCACTCCTCCAATGACAATGTGTTGCGGTGGCATTTGGTTTGGTGCCCTTCGAGCACCAAGACAAACGGGAGTGGTTCATGCGTCATGTTAGGGAAAATGTCATTGGTGATAGAGAAGTGTGCATTATATCAGACCGGCACCAAGGCATCTTGAAAGCCATGGACATTGTTATTCCAGGACTTCCAAAGCTCCACCATCGATGGTGCATGAGGCATTTCGTGGCAAACTTTTATAGGGCATGTAAGAGCAAGGAGTTGAGCAAGGATCTAACCCATGTTTGCGTGGCCTTTAGCACCGTGCGTTCACCATTCGCTATGACAAGCTCTACGAAGCTGCAAACGAAGGAGGGAAAGATTTCTTAACACGAAATTTTCCAGAGAAACACAAGTGGGCACGCGCTCATGACGAAGGAGGTTGGAGATATGGAGACATGACCAGTAACATGGTCGAATGTTTTAACAATGTGCTCAGAGGTGCCCGCCCATTGCCAGTTACTGCAATAGTGGAATATACTTTCTTCAAGCTTAATGAGTATTTTCTGATGCATTCAGAGGAAACCGTGAAGTGGATTGGTGAAAAAATGGAATATCCACCAAAGGTTGAAGAGTGGATGATGTTACAACAAAGCAAGTCCTCATCACAGAAACTTAGGCTATTCATCAATAAAATATGCAAAGTAAATAAAAATGAAGGAAGTACTAAACCTTTCATCCTTAACTAATACACCCCCGTGATTTCCAGGGAGGTGAGACCGCCTCATTTTTCTTAACCAATAAAATCTTTCCAGCTAAGATCCTTCGTAAGGTACATAAAACATTTTACGTAGGTGTAGCGCTGTCCAAAAATGAGCAATCTCGTGTAGAGCGGGCGTATACACTAGAGTGGCTCCACTGTTGCCGTACACCGTACATTCGTTGCTCCCGGCCGGCGGCCGGCCATATGTGTACGCGCGTGCGTGCTCGATCGGTATCCTGAGTGCAGCAGTGTTATATATCGCCTGTTCCTATCGTCTCCGCGTGGCGCGTCGCATGCGTGGAGTCGATTACGTGGTCTCCGTCTCGATCGGTTGTGAATTTCGTTTAAATCGTCGCCCCGCCGGTGGGTCTGGTCCCGCCGGCGGATGCGGATGGATGTCCCGAAAGCAACACGCGGCTGCATCCGGACCGACACGCGGTCGCGGCTATAATGCGTACCAAGCAGGTGAGTGGTGACCACATGTGGCGCGAGTGATCGCGGAAGGGCAAGCAACCGACACCGCTGGATCGAGTGCGATCGCGAATCGATCGAGCGGTGGCATTGCACCCAACCCGATGCGGTGGCAATGCGTGGCTGGCCGTTATCGGTGCTGAAACCTCCAGCTCCGGCTCACCGGGCGGCCACACATGCATGGAGATGGAGCCAGCGCGGCCGGGAGAAGCAAAGAGGAAATAAAGATTCCGGCGCGGCTCGCCATGTCCGTCCGAACCAACGGCAATGACGGACAGCACCCGTCTGGCGGCACGGCAGCTGCCATTTGCGGACGATCCCCATTTGCCGCAGAGGCGAGCTGCACCTCCACACATTGACCGGGCCTGGTGGCACAAGCTACAAACGACTGGGACAGTGCCCTGCCCATAACAGTGCGGGTGCCGCTGCGCATGGAGGAAAAGGTGACGCACACCGCTGCCGGCCGGTGCCGTGCAGGGGACAGCCGATCCATTTTCGACGCCAGCCGTAACAAAACAAGGAGCTGCAGTTCAGTTCCTTGACGGCCTCTGCTTGTTTCTACCGAGTGAGATGCGGAGCGGCAGTGAGGCATTTGTTGCGTGCAGGTGGATGCATCGCATGCTTGGCAGGCAGGTGCGTGCATGTCCGTGGTGGCCGGTGTTGGCGCGTTGCCTGCCGGGTGCACTCCGAACCCAGGGCCCGGGCCGCATGCAGGTGCTCTGCCGCCCATTAGCCCGAGGAAGCAGCTCCCCTCACGTACTGCACATGCCGTTGGGGGCACTGACATGCGGGCCTGATTCCCGGCGGGCCCATCTGTTAGTGGCCGAACGGTCCCCAAGCCCCATTTTCCACAGCGCGTTTAGTGCGAGCCACAAGTCGATCACCATGCATTGTGATTGCATGTACGTATATACTACTCCCTCTGTTACTAAATATTTGTCCTTTTAGGATCACAAACGGACTATCATATACGGATGTACACATTTTAGAGTGTAGATTCACTCATTTTGTTTCGTATATAGTCACTTATTGAAATTTATAGAAAGATAAATATTTAAAAACGGAGGGAGTACTCTACTAACTTTTGAAATTCTAGTTTTTTTGTCAAGCGATACCAAGAAGACGCAACAGTGCGTGGTCATCGCGAGAGATGAGATTACTGCTGATTCATGCATGCAGTCTAGTCTCAAAGGGTGCCGATTCTTCCAGGGGCTACAGACCGACCGAGCGAGAGCCGAGACCGAGAGAAGCATATATGTTACGTACGATCAAGGAACAAGAACGGATGAAGGAACAAGAATGAGATTCCCTTCCCAGACCCGGATGAAGGAACAAGAACGAACGACAGGCGGCACGCACGGGACGGGGACACATCGCAGCAGCTGCTGCAGCGTCAGGTCATCCACCAACAACCTGGGCCTGGGCCGGGCAAGCGGCGGCACAAGGCTACAAACCAAGCGTAGCAGTGCCCATGACGCCGCCGCCGCAGCGCATATTATGAGAGAGAGAAAAGGCGTTGTTGCAGCGCAGGGCAGGGCAGGGACAGCATATCGATTCGACTCGACTCCAGGCCAAGGCGAGGAGTTGGCTGACCTCCCCCACCTCTCACGCGCAGCGGCAGCGAGGCATTTGTTGCGTGCAGGTAGATCGTTGCGATGCCAATGCCATGCTTCGCAGGCCCAGCTCTGCATGTCTGGTGTGGCCGTGTCTGTGCTTGCTGCCGGATGCATAGAATCAGGATCCAGGACCCGCAACGCCGTGCACCCACTCGTTCATACACACCTCCTCCATAAACAGTCGCGAGATCGAGTAAAGTCTACCATATTCCCTCCCTGGTCGACGAGCCGCGGTGACGCCACGGCCGGCACGCAGCTCCAAGGCGGCAGGGCTGGGCGCGACGAACAACCACGCGCGCCTCTGGCGGTTCGCCGTCGTCGACTGGAGCTCGGCAATTTTCGGGTGCCCCTCGTTGGGGGAGACAGAGGGAAACCTCCCGTAGGGAGAGCTTCAAAGGGGCCGGCCAAGCCGCGCGGGAGGCTACAGCCTCCTTTTCCCGTTTTCTTTTCAAAATTTTTTGTTTTCTTCTTTTCTTTTTGTTTATATTCTAAAATATTTAGAAAAAAAACACTATAAAGAAAACGTTTGAAAAATGTCGACCAAGCATTAGAAGCATGTTAAATGTATATAGAGAAAATGTTTATCCCTTATAAGAAAAATATATTAAAAATGTGATCATGTATTAAAAATATTAATCAAGCAGTTGAATTTTTTGAACAAGTATATGAAAAATGCTAATCAGCCATTTGAAAAAAGTACTAAATGTGCATAGAAAAGTGTTGACCATGTATTATAAAAGTGATGAATGTTTTTATCATGTATAAATTGAATTTTTTAATCAAGCATTTGAAAGAGATGTTGAACAAGTATTTCAAAAATGTTAATCAAGTATTTAGGAATGTTAAATGAGTAACGAAAAATGTCGACCATGTATTAAAAAGATGGTTTGATCATGTATGTAAAATGTTAATCAAGCATTTGAAAACAATGTTAAACAATTATTTGAAAGATGTTAATCAAGCATTTACAATTGTTAAATGTGTAGAGAGAAAATAGTTGACCATGTATTAAAAAATGACAACAAAATAAATCATAGTATATACAAATATTAATCAAGCATTTGAGAAAATGTCGAGCAAGTATCTGAATTTTTTAATCAAGCATTTGAAAAATGATAAATGTGTATAGAAAAATATTAAACTTGTATTTGAAAATTTTAATCATGAATTTAAAAAATGGTAAATTTGTATAGAAAAATAGTGATCATGATTTAAAAAAAATTAATCTCGTGTTTGCAGAAAATCGATGAAAAACAACAAAAAGAGAAACAAAACCAAAGAAAAATTAAGAAAACAAAAAAATTATGAAAACCGAGGAAGATATGAAGAAAACCAAAGAAAGACAACAAAAAAGGAACGGAAAAAAATCAAGAAAAACAGAGAAAAACTGGTAAAAAACAAAATGGAATACAAAAAATTTGGCATTTTAAAACTGCTCGCAAGTTTCAAAATGTTTTCCAAATGTCAACGCTGCTATCTATTCTTATAAGTTTCTGCACCAACATGTTCACATGTTTGTGTGTGGCGTAGTGGCTAATGGTTTGTATGCATATATGTTCACGACGATCTTCTGTTTCCTTCGTTTGCTTACTAGCTAGCTAGCGTGTCTAGCCAGTCCTCTCTATACGTATGTATAGTACGTAGCATCGACCAACCACGGACAAAGGAGAGGACACTTCTCTCTATTAATTAGCTAGCTAACACAATATATGAAACACCTAAATTAACCCCCCAAAACCCCCAAACCAACCCCACTTAAAAAAAAAAACAAAAACCCCAACCACTGAAATGCTGACGCGTGGATGTTTATTGGTCCCGGTTGGTGCCACCAACCGGGACCAAAGGCCCTCTGCTGGGCTCAAGACAAACACGTGGAGGCCCATCCGTCTCGGTTCTAGATTGAACCGGGACTAAAGGGCCAGGGCATTAGAACCGACCCTTTGGTCCCGGTTCAGGAACCGGGACTAAAGGCTCTTACCAACCGGGACAATAGACCCTTTTTCTACTAGTGGCATGCGTCAGGTCGCCGCAGCGGCTGCTGCAGCGTCAGGTCATCCACCACCCTGCGCCTGGGCCTGGGCCGGGCAAGCGGCGGCACAAGGCTACAAACCACCTGTGCGGGCGCAGTAGTGTCATGTGAGAGAGAAAAAAATGCGCTGTTGCAGAGGATGCAGTGAATCCGGGCAGGGGACAGCAGGTCGATTCGAGGCGACGGCATGCCAAGACGAGGAGGTGGCAGACCTCCCCTCCCCTCCCCTGCTCTCAGGCCCGGCCCTAAGGGGGGGCAGGGGGGGCGGCCGCCCCGGGCCCCCGGGATCAGGGGGCCCCCATTTATGTATGTGTGTCATGTATACTAGTCGATTTGGCCCAGACACAGCCCAAATGGGAGGTGGGGGCGGCAAGACACAGCCCCCGATGCGCATAGATTAGATCGTGCTGACGTTTGATCTCCTGAAATCGTGGCGGCGATGCGCGCCATCGCCGGCCACGCCTACAAGCCGAGCCGCGAGGGCTGGTTCTAAGATTTTTGCCGGCGTCAACAGACGACAGGCCCCACGATTGTTCCGGGAGTACGTCGGCCCACATATAGGGCATGGACAACACATAAAACCATTCTGCTTATTTGCCTCAGCCATTTCGAGAAAATCATGCACGCCCTTAATGTACTCGGAGGTGTGTCTTTCACCGTACATCCATTGCCGGTTCATCTGCGTGCATTATATATAATTAAGTGTGTTAAAAATCATTACAGAACATCATGAATAGATAATTAAGTGACCAAATTAATAAAAGTTCATCATCACATTAAAACCAAAGTACATACATAGTTCTCATCTAACAACATAAAGCTCTGCAGAGCATCTACAAGTAAGAATTTTTTCCTTTCAGAAAAAAGATAAGAAACAAGAGGCTCACCACGGTGGTGCCGGCGATGAGATCGGCGCAGGCGATCGACGGCGGTGAAGACGGAGACGGGACGTGACAGACCGCTATACCTAGACAAATATTGAGGAAAATGGAGTTTGGAGGTCGAGCTTGGAGAGGAGAAAGTTAAGTAGTGGGGCTCGGGCATTTCATCGAACACCTTGTGTGAGCTAGAGCACCACAAAGCTCTCCAACGGCCGGGCAGAAAAACAGAGCAATGAAGTGCTCTGCCCGCGGGCGAGGTGTATATATATAGGCACCTCATTGGTCCCGGTTGGTGGCATGAACCAGGACTCGGTTCATGCCACCAACGGGACCAATGGTGGTGGGCGAGGCGAGGCCCATTGGTGGGTTCGTCCCCACCAAGGACAAAAGATCTAGACGAACCGGGACCAATGGCCACGTGGCCCGGCCGCCCACCGGGGCTCACGAACCGGGTCCAATGCCCCCATGGGTCCCGGTTCTGGATTGAACCGGGACTATTGGGCTGACCCGGCCTGGACCATTGCCCCCTTTTCTACTAGTGCAACTAGGTGCTCATTTGCTCGAGATCGCATTTCTTCGTTGTCGATGCAAATCACAGGTGACCATGCAGGCAGGTGGATGCATACAAGTCTTTCCTATCTAGCTTTCTTTTGCAGATTATCTACAGATGTACCGAAACACTATGTTTATGGTCGTCTTTACAACGTGTGGAGAATCGAGACCTGTTTACACGATTGGAAGCCACGACGAGGGATACTTTTATCCGACATGGATGGCAGCATGATCTTTGAATTGGCCCTCCTACGTCTTAGGCGTTATACAGTTTTGGCATGATTACTTGTATTCTGCCTTTTTCTATTTTTTTGAAATGTGGACTTGGTTATGGGTGTGTGCATCTCAGTTATGCAGGGGCCGGGTGTAATATTTAAAAAGCCTTTTAAGTAATAAAGCGCCTTTTATCGAAAAAGCTCTAGAATTCTTGTTTTTCTGCCCCGTTGTGCAGGGCGGGCGTATACACAAGCACGTAGGAGGGTAGACTCGTTGCTGCCGGCCCGCGGCCGCGCATATGCGTACGTGCTCGATCAGCAGTGTAGTTATATATATCGCCCTGTTCCTATCGTCTCGGGCGTGGCGCGTCGCATGCAGATGCAGAGAGTTGGTTACGTGGTCACCGTCTGGACCGGTTGGGAATTTCGTTCCGTCGTTGTCCACAAGACGATGAGGTCGGTGAGTCTGGTGCAGCCGGCCGGCTGGATTGATGGCCCGAAAGCAACACCGCGACTGCGGGGCTGCATCCCGACCGACACGCAGGTCGCGGGTGGACCGAACCGGCGCACACTTGGACTCGCAGAAGGATGCTAGTGCCAGCAGCTGAGTGGTGACCAAATGAGCAACCCACACTGTTGGGTCGAGTGCGACGCGGGCTTGGAGCAGGAGCAGCTGGCATTGCACCCAACCCTGTAAGGTGCCCGTAACAACAATCAGTCGTGCAATGCGTGGCTGGCCGTTATCGGCGGTGGAACCTCCAGCCCGGCGGCCACGGATGGAGTTGGAGATGGAGCCCGCCGCCGGGAGAAGCAAAGAGGGAAAAAGGATTCCCGGCCCGGCTCCTCTGGCCGTGTCCGTCCGAACCAACGACAGCGACGGACAGCAGCCCGCACGGCGGCACGGCAGCTGCCAGCCAGCCAGCCTCCCCAGTTGCCGCAGAGGCAGAGCCGCACGTACGGCGGCAGAAGCTAGGGTACAAACGACTGGGACAGTGCCGCAGCGCATGGAGGAAAAGGCGATGCACCGCTGCCGGTGCAGCGCGGGGGACGGCCGATCCATTTTCGACGCCAGCCATAACAAAACAAGGAGCTCCGATCCAGTTCAGCTCCTCGACGGCCTCTGCTTGTTTCTACCGACCGAGCGAGATGCGGTGTGCGGCAGTGAGGCATTTGTCGCGTGCAGGTGGATGCATCGCATGGCAGGTCCATGTCCGTGGTGGCCGGTGGGTGGTGTTGGCGTGTTGCCTGCCGGGTGCACGCTGAACCCAGGTCCCCGGGCCGCAGGTGCTTGGACGCGGAGACACCCGCCAGCAGCGGACGCAGCGCAGTGGAGACGGCCGGTCCATGGACGCCAAGCCAAGACCTGCTTGGCCGTGCTGAGGCTGAGCGTGCTGCCTTTGTGCATGCTCCCTAGTGCGCGACGCAGGCAGGCAACCTGAATTTGCTAGACCCATTTTACTTTTAGCGGAGGTAGGTAGGTGGGTCTGGGTCTCTGCGTTGCGTTGCGTTGCGTTCCATGCCATCTCCACCCAGGGCCGGGCCGGCAAAATCCGAGGCCTGGTGCGAAACTCTAAAATGGGCCCTACCTCATTAGAAAACCTAGATAAATATAACTATACTATAATATAAAGATCATAATATCTTACATAGCAATGGAAAATATCAAGAATCGTACCTACTAAGACTGAGTTAATTCATCGGCCTTTTGTTTCTTCAAACGCTTTTGATAACCAGATTCATGTTTTCTAAGTGAAGACATGACGATCTTGCAATGCTAGACGCCTAATTGATGAAAAAATAAAAATTAGCTACAAACTATCAGCAAGACTATAACTCTATAAGGGATCGAAATTAAAACTAACAGCCAAGCTCAAGGGACAAGGGTTCACGGGATCACCGGCTGTCGACGCAACGATGCTTGAGAAATTGCAGATGGTGTGAACCTTCGTCCTTCACTGTTTCCTGGTTCCTGCCGGCTGCCGTTTGCTCCTGTCGTCCTTCTTTTTATGGATCTGATTCGCTGGTCGCTGGAGGACCTAGCCGCCGCACGAAGAGACGAAGGGTCGAAGGAAAGGGCCGAAGGGAGAAGGAGGAGATGCGCTTCGATTCGATCGCTCGGTCTCATCTCGATCGCTAGGTTGGATGGGTCTGGGATCGGTAGGAAACAGGCTCCTGTACGTGTATGCGCTGCGCCAGGAGGCCCATGACATCGGTAGCAGACAACAGCGCACTAGGAGGCCCATCTACAGTACGAAGCCTAGTAGAACTGCGAAAAAAATTTGAGGCCCCAAAATCCTGGGGGCCCTGTGCGCCGGCACAGGCAGCACACCCGTAGGACCGGGCCTGTCTCCACCCTGTCCCTGTGCGTCACCCTGTCGCTTCTTTGCTCCCTGTCGCACTTCAACCCCGACCCGGCGAGCCGGCGCACGCATGCACGCGCTAAAACGTGCGCCATGTGCTCTGCCGCCCATTAGCCCACAGCGTGTTTAGTGCGAACCGCAAGTGTATCACCATGCATTAGCCCACAGCGTGTTTAGCGGCCAGAGCAGGCGGCTACAGGGGACGACGTGCACCCACTCGTTCATACTACACTCCTTCTCCATAAACAGTCGCGAGATCGAGTCGCGAGGTCGACCAGCTGCGGCCAGGACACGGCAAGCAACGGCCGGGCACGCAGCTCCAGCTCCAGCGACCGCGGCGGGGGCGGGGCGCTCGTCGGCGGCTGGAGCTGGGCCATTTCCACGGGACGAGTCAGGTGAGCTTGAGAAAAAGGCCCACTCACCACTAACGACGGCACGCACGGCCGGCCTCCACTGGGCCTGCCTTAGGTGGTGAATAGCACCGAGTGCGCCTTGTTCTCTCGCATGGAAACATTTTCGCGCCTCGATTACTTGCAGCACTGCGCGCGCTCTCAACCCAAGCTCCAATTTTTGATTTAGGCTGTCGTAATGTTATTCTATTTTAGAACGGAGGTGATCCACTTTCATCACTCCGTTGCATCCCAACTCAAGAGCCAGTTTTCGCTAATAAAAAGAACATCAACTGAAGAGCCAGCCGCTTACGCTTACAGGTTACAGCTACAGCCAGCATCCAATGCCAGCACCGTTCTGATCACATTTCTCCATAAGGTTCTTGGGCATTTCTTTCAATCTTGAAATAAAATTTCATACCATCATACCAACATCCAAAAGTACAGTTTGAGATTCCTGGAAGGGTGTGGCCAGGTCTCAGTCGACCGAGACTTAACCAAGTCTAAGTCAAGTGACACAACATGTAAGAAAGAAAAAAAGAAGAACAAAAAAAAAAAACTTTGCACGGGTCTCCACGTAAGATTTCATGAATATAGTATCGACAAGTCTCAGTCGACTGAGATTTAGCAATCCCGTTCCTCGAAACAGCACACAAGTCATACATATCAGATCTTTGAAACAATTCATACTATCATGAACTGCTTTGAGACGAATTGCCAAGATAATTTTGATCTTTCTCGTCGCCACCATGGTATTACTGGTATTTTTCAGAAATCAAGATCAACCCTGAAAACTGCTCTGTGAAGACTCCAAACTGAAATGAGAGAGAAGGTATTTACAAAAATACTATGATGTCTGATCAGTAGATTATGTTGCGGACTTCCAAAAAGAATGCAGTCAGTCCTAAATCTAAATTTCAAGCATTCCCGCCACACATGAAAAATAACTTCAGTTATTTCATGCCAATATTAATTGTCAAACTCCCTAAATAGTTAACTGGGCAAACGGTGTGTGCCTCAGCAACAAAATGAAGACTGCTGTAACAGCCCAGTTAATCCAGTGAACATCAAGACAAATGCATAACATAATTTTAATAGGTTGACAGGTCGAGGGTGCGGGCAAATAATGCACAAGATACATAACAATCATGATCTAGCTGCTCCAAATTCTAAACATTGGTGACTACAGTATATTCAAAGATTCAGGCCATATTCAGTTGTAATCGTTTCAATTCAATCAACATATAAAAGTTAAAATGGTATAAGGTGCAGTGCTGCACTCACTATTTGGGCTCTTTCACAATCAACCACATCAGATTTCCCAAGAGCTTTTCAGTTTGAAAACCACTCCTGAAGTGGATACAAGGACCCAATAATCTGAAGCAAGGGCAGAAAGGAGAGATGAACAGAAAGAATGATTAATGCGCACAGCTAAACTGCCGGCTAAGCCTCTATTTATATACTGAACAATATCACGGTTTTACAGGGTTGGTTCCAACTGCATACTATCTTCAGATCGTATCCTAACTAGTCAGTAACTTGGCGATCCTAATAAACTATATCTGTAGGTACAAGCATATATACTATTTACATTAACAAGGGCTCCCGGAAAAGCTTGGATGGGTCCAACACGAATACAAGTTGTACTAGACCAGCAACAATTAATATGGATCAGAGGAAGTACTATTTAGAAATCCTCGAGGCATAACGAAGGATGTGCCGACGAAAACTGCCCAGCGCATCCTTAGCCAAAGCATTCCCCTTGAAAACACATCTATTGATCAACTCACCATATGCATTCTCAGTAAAGAATTTGATCATGCAGCCCATGGCAATAATCAGGATCGTAACCGTGTAGATGACCAATCTCGGAGTTGCTCCTTGGTACAGCACATCATGCTTAAGGTCATTATTAATCTCCTCCGCAAGCAGACTGGATCCTGCGATGATCCTCTCCATATCCCTCTTGTGTTCCACCTTCATTTCTTCAGTGTCTCTGAAGACGAGATCCATCTGACGAGACTCTGGGAACCTGACAAAGTCGTCCAAAACCAACTCGTCCAAAGGCAAGGTCGCGGGAGCTAGAGAGATCCGTGCAGGCAGCTGGACGGTTGTGCCCCATCCCCACAGCACTCTCATCACCAGCAGTGTGAGGCCGACCACGAACACAAAGGTGAACATGGGGCACTTCTTGGCGGCAGAAGGCACAAGTATTCTGCCGACCACTGCACCAATGGAGTAGAACAATAGAAACCACACCAGCAGCAGGCACACGATGTCGAGGGTTGTGCCGCCTAAAGCTGGGATTCTCAGCACCACCGTGAGGCCGATGGTGAACTGGACGGCCAAGTCAGGGTATTCCTTGATGGCTGACGGCACAAGGACACTAACAACTGCGCTAATGGCGAGAAACACAAGAAGCCACAGAAGCAGCAAGTACGCGGTCTCCAGAAGGTAGCCAGCAAGGTCAAGAATTGTATCCCATGGCGTTCTCATCAGCAGCACTGTCAGGAAGATGGGGACAGTGAAGGTGAGTAAGGGGTACTTGTCCGTGGCCGCCGGCAGCGGTAAGAGAGGGTACACGATGTTAATGGCGATGCTAATAGCGGCAAACATCAGCAGCCACACCAGTATAGGGTACACGATTCCGGCCAGGTAGCCAGCAAGACCGAAAATTGTAGCCAATGGCGTTCTCGTCGCCACCACTGTGAGGAAGATGGTGACAGTGGAGGTGAGCAAAGGGTGCTCGTCCATGCCCGATGGCAGCAGTAAGGAGAATACGAAGCTAATGGCGGCAAACACCAGCACCCACACCAGTAGAGTGTACACGATTCCGGGAAGGTAGCCAGCAAGGCTTACAAGTGTATTTTGAGGAGTTGTCATCACGACCACTGTGAGGATGATGGTGACAGTGAAGGTGAGGAAGGGGTGCTTATCCATGGCCAATGGCAGTGGTATGGAGATGACGAAGCTAATGGCGGCAAACACCAGCAGCCACACCAGTAAAGTGTACACAATTCCAGGAAGGTAGCCAGCAAGGCTTACAAGTGTATTTCGAGGAGTTTTCATCACCACTACTGTGAGGATGATGGTGACAATGAAGGTGAGCAAGGGGTGCTCGTCCTTGGCCAACGGCAGCGGTATGGAGATGACGAAGCTAATGGCAGCAAACACCAGCAACCACACCACTAGAGGGTACACGATTCCAGGAAGGTAGCTAGCAAGGCTTACAAATGTATCTCGAGGAGTTGTCATCACCACCACTGTCAGGAAGATGGTGACGGTGCAGGTGAGCAAGGGGTGCTTATCCATGGCCAATGGCAGTGGTATGGAGATGACGAAGCTAATGGCGGCAAACACCAGCAACCACACCACTAGAGGGTACACGATTCCGGGAAGGTAGCCAGCAAGGCTTACGAATGTATCTGAAGGAGTTGTCATCACCACCACTGTCAGGAGGATGGTGACAATGCAGGTGAGCAGGGGGTGCTCGTCCATGGCCGAAGGCAGGGGTATGGAGACGACGAAGCTAACGAGGGCAAACACCAGCAGCCACAACAGTACAGGGTACGCGATTCCGGCTAGGTAGCCAGCAAGGCTTAGAAGTGCATCCATCATGTCGGCGAACTCTGAAGTGTGCGAGAAATCAAGATGCAGAGTTGCGTACGAGAGATCACTTGGGGATTGGCAGCAGGCAGAGGCACTCGCGCCGCACCTCGCCTGCAACACGCTCGTCGTCGTGGTGGCCCAGGGCGTTATTGCTCCGGCTAGTCTCGAGGACGGCCAGATCGGAGGCCGTGACGGCCGTGCCCGGAGCAGGAGGCGTTGACGAGCTTGGCCTCCTTGCCGACGGCCAGATCCGCCGAGAGAGATGAGGGTTTCGTCGGTGCGGTGGGATGGATCCACCACCGGATCCAAGGCGGGAGCAGCAGCTCCTTAGGTTCGTCGGAGAAGAGCGCGAGCGCCGGCTGGGGAGGGGAGGTAGGGGACGGATCCGTGCGCAGCCGCAGCTCACCTCCCGTAGGTCCTGCAGCACGGTGGCCGTCGGCGTGAGCGTGGCAGATGATGCCGTGGAGGCCGGCCTGCAGCAGAGCACCTCGGTCTAGGTCGTGGCCAGCCGGCACCGGAGCACCTCACCGGGGTGCTAGGCAGATTGGGGGGTGGGGTGGGACGGCGATTGGTGGGCGTGGTTGGTGGAGGCGGCGCACGAGTGGGTTCGTTGGGGCAAAAGATCCAATTTCTCGGAGGAGGTACTACTCCCTCCGCTTGTTTTTCCGTTTCTTTTTACTCTCAATATTAAACTTATCTGGATTCAGAGTTTGTAAAGTTTGATTAAATATACATTAAAAAATATTAATATTGACTATCTACAATGCTGATTTTTTTTTAGGGATACAATATCAAAGTAATGTATCTAATGATATAGATTTGGTAATGGGAATGTTGATATTTCTTCAATAAGCTTGGTCAAACTTTTGAACTTTGACTTCAAACAAATATTATAGTCAGAGTAAAAGGAAACGGAGGAAATAGTACGTAACATTACGCATATGTACAAGTATTTTGGTAGTATATACAACTTTCTGTGCAGTACGTACCATATTTTTTTATGTGTATTTAAAAATAATGGTTATTAAACACTATGGGCTTAATTGTAATGTTTTTCATTGTAGTTCGCTTTGAAGTATCTTAGAAATAGTATATGAACATACTCAAAATGATAAATTATTATATATGCTACCCCGGGGTAGTATATGAGACGTGAGTGTAACTGCACCCTGTGGTAAGGATGTATTTTTCGTAAAGTTTTTCTACCACCACTCACTCAATGTTCCCGTACTGTTTTAAATAGCTTTTCCAAAAAGTTTATCGAAATGACGAATATGATGTAGCATTGGAAATATCGATTAGACACAACTTTTTTATGTAAAACACTTATCGAAACTCTTTGCAGTTTACGAAATGGTGTGATATCAGTCGACTGGCATGGAGCACATTTTTATCAAAAAAAAATCAAACCCTTATCGGAGTGATGCAAACGATATACTATTGGAAAGATGTCAAAAGAGACACTACTTTTACATGTAGAACAATTTTCCAAATTCTTTATGGTTTAAGAACAGTTTGAAATATGGTTATGATTGGGTCATTGGGTGTCTTTTTTGGTCAGATGGAAATCAACATGTGAACTACCCCGAGCCAAACTACATGCGAGCAAACATCCAACTTTGGAGGTCCATAAAACTGCTGATCAGCGATGGAGCCGCGTCGAGCTCGGATGAAGAGGTGATCTGTCTCCTTGTCGACCAGGCGCTGGTTTTTTGCATAGGATTATCCTATCTTTTCAGTCCTGTAATATCAATGTTTACGTGGCTTGTAACTGAATCTTTATGTTATTAATGAGACACGTATTACTATGCAAAAAAAACATCCAACTACACGTGCTGAGATATGACTCCTCACATGGGAAGCGGACTAGGGCAACTGAGGTGGCCTTTGTTTGGGCTGCAGTTAGTGATTCTCATATTCTAGGTCTTCCAAAATCAGAATCTCAAAGAAACTCCTCAGATTTTTAAACAGCTCTCCAAAATCGATTCTAAAAAATGAACTACCACGCATGCAAAAGCTGAAGCAGCGACTTTGATGATTCTAGCGATTCTATGCCTCCCACGAAAGAAAACGATTCATTTTGAGCCCTTACCCCTGTTACTAGTCAATTTTTTGTAAAAAAACTACAAAAAGATTTTTTATCTAGAGAACTTTTATTTTATCTTCAAAATAAAAGGGATTTTTTTTGAATGAGGAACACCGTTTAATTAGAACTAATTTATTTCTTGCTTTTCTCTTTTACTTGCAGTTATAATCATCTCAATCAACAGATATAACTTAGTAATCCAAAACAATAAGGTGTGCATCAAGGGCACTTCCTCGTGGCTGCCACGTCCTCACAATGTAGATCGACAGATATTTACGGTTGGCCAACCGCCTGCTTCGGGAGATCCTGCGGTAGCGCCTGGCCTGTTGGAGGAGGCTCCTTACTCACGCAACCTCCTCCTCTTTCCCCACGCCCCTCGTCTTCCCCTCCTCATCCCACCTCCCACTTCTCGAACCTCCGCCTCCTCTCGCACGGCCGTTGCCTCTCCATCCTCCATCACACCAATCTCCCCTGGCTCCCTGCCTCCGCCCGCGCCGACAAGGACAAGGTCTGCTGCGACTCTAGGGCCAGCTCATGGTCGCGCTACCTCTGCCCCACGACGGCATCTACATCGAACTGGAGCCTGCCGAGGACAGGGACGAAGTGGGGGTGGAGATGCAGATCGTAAGGAGACGGGAGGCCCTGGGGTCGGCCGGATCGCGCGGGCGCTGGGATCGACGCGGTGCACTGGCGACAGCGCCGTTGTCCTCGACTCATCAGATCCAACCTCGCACCCTCGCCAGTTGCTGATGGAGCAGTGCTGCAGGGATGCCCGTTCTCACCGACCACTAGCGCTCCGCGTCCACCGTCATGCTCGGTCTCTGCAACTGCGGCCTCATGGTGAGTCCACTGTCCATTCTTTCCTCTCTAACTCGCACATATTCAAATTCGTTGTTGTTTTCCATGCGTACATAATTAGTATAGAACCTCTTACTGCTCTTGATTGGAAGTGCCATCGTGGGTTTGGGGTTTGTGCAAAAGCTCACCTGATCGTTGTGTTTGGATGGTTGCTTTGCATTGCTCTGCTTTTGGTTGTGGAGATTTTAATTAGGTTTAACCTCAGGCACGGCGTGTATGGCATCATGTTACTATTTGGATGGCTTGTAAACATTTCTTGTATTATGTGCCTGTTAGCTTTTACCAAAAATCTTGTTGTCCTTGTGCTTTACCAGCGTGAAGTTCAGCGTTATGGCTATGGGTTGTGTAATAGTCTTGTGGTGTGGATTTTGCTGTTTTGCTTCCGATTTGTTGATCGATTTGCTGGATGTGTCGTAGGCAAACGAGGAATACGCGCTGGAGAACATGACATGGACTTTCTGTAACCTTGCAACGAAGGAGGTGAGCTCTTTTTCTTGAATTGTAGCCTCCTTGTGAGATCCTATTGGGTTCGATTTCTGTGAATTAGTTCGTTCCATGCTAATTCCTTGCTCGTCGCCTGTTCGTTGTTATGCTGCATCGTTGTATGGCTGTGTATGTGTCTTGTATTACCGGTCTGATTTCCCCTTTTGCCTTCGCTTCATGATGTGTGTGCTTAGAATTTTTTGAATGAATGACAGCCAAATCCAGTATAGCTGAATGTAGATTAAACCAAGAGGAATAGGAGCTAGCTATCTACCTGCTTAGAAGATGCACTACACATAGATTTTTGTGACTTGCTTAGTTCATTTCTCAAATTTGTATGTCAAAATACATGCACTCGTGTATCTTGAATTTAACCACCTAAATGGTCATAAATATAGGAAATTTAAAAAGATAATGAGCTTTTATTTGGATCCTAAATGACAATTCAGTCAAGTATGTATGAACTTGTTGCAATGTTTACACTGAAGTATGTGGGACTACTTGTCCCCTAACTATGAATTCACTCTGGTTTGGTGATGCAGTCCATGGACTCCAGACCTTTTCTCATTATCCTGCAGTGAGCATGTTGTAGAATGTCGTTTTCATCTGCCTGACATGCTTTAATCATGATATTGTTGAGAGGCCTTTGGATCGCTACAAGCTACAAAGGTTAAAGATTTCTTGATCTATTTATTCACCAGTTGATCTAGATTGAATATGTGTCTTACTTTATGCAGGTAAATTATCTGCATACCCGTGCACTGACACATACTGACCTCAGACTGTAGACTACAGAATGTAAGTTCCTCTTAACTTTCTTCCATAAAATTTCTCTCCCCTCAGATTATATAAAAACTGTTCCTCCATTCAGGTGTTTCTGAACTGGCAGGCACAACTGATTCCTAACCTTGTACATCTAGTGACCACTGGCCGTTGTCTTTCCTTTTTTTGAAATTTGTGACCAAGTTACTAAAGCCTGAAACTGAAGCTTGATGTTTCTGAAAATTTACCATGGTGTAATTTTATGCTACAATCAAGCCTTGGATAAAAAATAAACATGTTATCAAGATGATATTCCAGTTTTAGAAATACATATTGAAGGACTTAATTTCGTTTTGCTGTTTTTCCATGTATATCACTCATTTTGTTGACATATATATCAAATCCAGCCCATGTCTTGGCCTCTTTTGATGTCTGCATTATGTTCCCACATGTTTTGTAATTTTGTCAACACGCAGGAAGGATTTATAGTGGAAGGAGCGAGGTGTCATAGC
The DNA here is from genome assembly GCA_021605205.1 of Aegilops longissima. NCBI lineage: Eukaryota > Viridiplantae > Streptophyta > Magnoliopsida > Poales > Poaceae > Aegilops > Aegilops longissima. Next base: position 24,956,218 of record CM038682.1, read on the forward strand.
TGGCGATCGCCAAGGATGTCACCTAGGTAAGTGCCCATCTTTCAGCTCCTTAGTGTCCACATTTCGAGGCCGACTGTCAGCCATTAACCTTTCCCCCAGTTTTCTTAGGTGATTTTCCTCTGTTTGTGATGTGTATGATGTAGCTGATCAGCGACACGCCATGCCACGCCATTGGAGCACCACAACAAGACCGGTGACTAACTGGTCTGTGATGCATGTTGCTGCCAATCTTGAGTTCATGGAGCCCTGCTCCAGCGTCAAGGGCAGATGAGTTGGTTGCGCTGCTGAACCCCCTTCCCTTTTTGGACCCCATGATTTGTTCACGCATTTAGACTTCAGCTGAGGATTTGTTATTTGTGATGTTTTTCCGTGGCTGTGCAGGAATGGATACATCATGATCTCTGATACCGAGAAGGGTTCATCATCCAAATCAAGGTGAGTAAAATCAGCCGCCTATTTTGGTGCTTCTGCAATTGGGAATGGTTTTACTTGTGGCTTGAGTGGCTTCAGTTCAGTGGAGAACATTTGAGCTATTTTATCTGGATAATATTTTCATCATAAACTTAGTACTCCCTCCTATCCATATTACTTATAGCCCAAACAGACATATTTAGACGTATTTTAATGCTAGAGACATCTATTTGAGCGACAAGTAATATGGATCGGAGGGAGTAGTGTAATTGAGAATTGTCTAGGAGGTTAGGATTAAAGTTGCACGTAATAGTTATACTTTTTTTTTGTGTTAAGTTTTTGTTTTTGTCTAGCTTGTACCCTTCAGTTCTAGACTTCTAATGTTTTCCTAGCCAATTGGTAAGAAATATATTCTTCTTGCCCTGATCGTTAAATTTACATCTCCTTTATCATTCTCATGATGATGATTGGATGGCCTACGGAGAGATGTGTCTGAACCACATGAACACCAAACAGATTTAAACAATCAAGTGGTCCGGGACGAAAAGAATCATTCATTATAACATGTGAAGCATGGCTAATGACCACACCTGCAGTTTTGCTGCTATTTCCTGTAGTGTTATGAAGGCTGAAAATACAATAATTAGAAATACTTTGCATATGTTTTGTATTGCTGTTTGCAGCTAGCCTTCTGTGTTTCTGCACTAGGGTAGTGCATTCCATATTTTCATCAGAAAATCAGATGTTAGTTGTTGTTGCATTCACAGATTCGTCTTTGAAGTATATGTTAAATAAGGCCTTGCTGAGCCCCAGTTTTGTATAGATTACCAAGTCGCTCCCTTTTGCTATAATCAATATGCCATTAATTTTGTCTTATTTCCCAGTCTTGCTGTTTCTTTTTGTGAGTTCAGTGTTTACACTAGGAAACTAAGGGTGCATTTAGATTTAGGGTCAGGATGGATCAGTTGAGGGTACCCGCATCCAAAAAAATCCTAATATATTTATGGATTGTTTAGTTGTGCTTCAGATTAAAATTTGAGTTGATATTAGTTTTCGTGTAGATGACGCGACAATTGTGAAGCACATGAATTTCTGGGAAAAGGGCTGCCGAGAAACATAAGGGAGATCCAGTCGATTAAAGATGTTGCAGGTTCCCTGCTACACCCCCACGGAAGGCTCATCAGTCATCAACTGTCAGGACCCCGATTCCAAGTCACATCGACCTAGCCGGTAACACCTCATATCACTTTGCGGCCTCACGCACGGTATTCCCACGGGTGTCGCCTTACCATGGCCCGGGACCGTTTGCGCCTTTTGGCTCACGTATATGATAGTGTCGCTAGCATCCACATGACAAAGAACCCGGGCCGACATGGCTAGTCGTGAAACCAAAGCGGCGCTAACCTATGGGGACAGGCATACATGAATCACATCGAGCATGTCGGTCATCAATGTATGAATTCGGGCTGTAGCACTGGGCTAACAGGACTCCGGTATCCCGGCTGTAGCAGCTAGGCAGGACTCGAATATCACCGTGACATTTCCCCGAAGGGACAGACATAGGAACGAAATGAAACACATGCCGACCAGTCAAGTGTCCAAGCAGTAGTGCTGGGCTAGCAGGACTCCGGTGAACCGGGCTGTAGCGGACTACTATCGCTCAGAAGCACAAGACTACATTTCCCCATATGAGAGGCTGCCAAGGATAAACAACTAGTTTGTCGGATCCCACTCATACCAAGCATTTCAATCATACACGCAATATGCCCGATATGAGTAAATACAACAAGGCATCACAACAAAACTCTACAACTCAAGTACTTTATTTAAGAGGCTCCGAGGAGCCATACATAACATATCCATACAGGTAGGGGTCACATGACCCAACACTCAAGACATACAAACATACAAGCACATGCGAAGCAAACTAGTCTCGAGTACAGACTCTAGAAAGAGAGAAAGCTTGTCGAAGCCCTTCTATCTACAATGGCGCTTCACAAGCCTTGGATCACCACCTGGGTGGCTAGTTCACTCATCGATGTCAAGGTCTACATAAAACCCATCGGAGGGGGCGGTGTTGTCGTCTGAAAAACATTAATTAAGCAAACATGAGTATGGAGGTACTCAGCAAGTCTTACCACAGAATCCTATCATACATGCACATTCTCAAGAAGGTGGTGGAGTTATTTGCAGCAAGCCATCTTTGACTCTTGGCTAAGCTATCCTATGTGACACCACTTGTAAAGCATTTGTCGCACACGAGTCCACTAATCACCATCACAATACTCCACCGTGGATCCTCTCTCGTCATCCCACGAGAGGGCCATCCGCGGTACTCACACTTATCTTGAGGCTTTTAGTAGTATCCATTTACTTGTCTATGAACTGATATAGGTAACCCAGAAGTCCTTCTCCGTGGACACGGCTATTCGAATAGATCATATTAAACCCTGCAGGGGTGTACTTCTTCACACACGCTCTCACCACTTACCGCCATTTACACGACATGTACTCGGCAACCTTCAAGCGGAAGCCCAACGTGGGTGTCGGCCACAGCCTACCTAAACACTCAAGTCCCAAGTCCAGGTTTATCGCCTATTCGGGTTCCATCCGCAGGGAGTCCAGCCGAGGTTTCCCTTACAGCCCCGAACGATGTGTGCAGGGTTCCCGAGATACCAAACGGGCACTCGGTACACCGGGCCACGTGCCTACCGCAACACAACCCACCCCTAAGGTCAGCGTTGCGTGCGGCCCCCAGCATACTACAAACACCAGAAACTACTTGCAACTCCCGGACTGAGAACAAGGGTGGTTAAGAAGCCGAGAGGGTCAATTAAGGATCCCAATGCGTGGTAGTAACTGTTTCATGGATCACAAACACAGATCTCAGTTCTTAGGATCGGCTTCAATGAAACAACCCACCATGTACTCCTACATGGCCTCTCATCGATACCTTTACCAAAAGCGTGTTCAACACTTTCACTCTCGAACCAACACAACCTTTCACTCCGGTTCATCATCCCGATGAGCCGGACGACACAACTCTAAGCATAGCAAGCATAGCATGGTAGGAATCACAACATGGCTCAATCAACTCCTACACATACTAGTGGGTTTCATCTAATTCTTGTGGCAATGACAGTCATGCAAAGGAAGTGGGTTCAACTACCGCAGCACACAACAGTTGAATCGCGTTGTCTTAATGCAGTAAACAAGAGCAGAAGCGAGAACATGGGTTTGTATCGGAATGATCAATGGGTTGCTTGCCTGATGGAGTGGTGGTAGGATACTGCCCTTCAGACGGATATTCGGGATTATCCTCGGAGGCAGAACCTATCACGAAAAGCATACCGAAAGTAAACACACATGGCAATATGCAACAATATGATGCATGCTATGACATGGCAATATGGATGTGTGTTGGCCTAATGCAAGCTGAAGCAAAAAGGGATGAACCCATTTGAATCAAAGATTCAAATGCTAGCTCATTTGAAATAGCCCTAAAGGTGCATTATCTTATTCTGTTTAAACAGCAAGGTTAACTTGTTTTATCATGCATGAAACCTGTACCAATGGATAGAATGGATTTTTCTGATCATTTTTCATATATAAATCTTTGCATTTGGAGTTACAGATTAAAAGTTATGAATTTATGAAGTTTGAACTATATTCTGGAATTTCCTATATTAGAATAAATCCAGAAATTAAATTATTGCGTCAGCCATGCGTCAGCATGACGTCAGGGTCAACGGAGACGTCCAGGTCAAACCTGACTGTGGGTCCAGGGTGTCAGGGTAATTAGTTTAGCTAAAGTTTAATTAAAACTAAACCTATTTAGTTAACAGGGCTGGGCCCCACCTGTCATTGACTCATCAGAGTCAACCAGGGCCCACCCGGGGTCAAATTCAACGTCGGCTGCCCGACGTCTAGCCGCCGGCGAGCCCGAGGCGGCGGCGGAAGTGAGTTTGGCCATTCCGGCGACCAAACGAGCCGGGGAAGGTGGCTATGGGTAGCTGGGGACATGCCGCAGCTTCTGGTGGAGTCGGTTGGGGTCGGGGCGGCCGGAATCGGCGCCGGCGACGACCTAGGCGGCCGCCGGAGTTCGGCCGAAGGCGAACTCGAGGCTAGAGGGGTCGGTGAGGTGCGGGGAGTGCATGGTTAGACCCCATGGGGTGCGGTGAGTGCAATGGACACCAAGAGGTGGCCGGAGGGTGACCGGGAGCACGTCGGCGACGAGCTCCGCGGCGGTGAGTGCGGTTGAGCTCCGGGAGGTCACTACACAGCTCGAGAGCGAAAGAGAAAGGGAAGGGGAGATAGATGGGCTCACGGGTAACTCGGAGAAACGCTCGTTGAGGTCGGGGATGGGCCGGAGCGACGACGGCGTTGAAGGGGATCTCCGGCGACGGTGGACTTGGTCGAGGTCGGTGTGGTGGACTCGGGGCACTAGAGCATACGGGGCTCGGCTAGCTCGGGGTAGAGGAGGGTGGCGGAGCTCCTAGACCTGATGAGGAGGAGCACGGACGGCGGGGAGCGCTGTGATTCTGGCGATGGTCTGTGGCGGTGGCGTCGGCCATGGCGGGAGTCTGAGAGAGAGGAGCCGGGAGGAGAGGAGGTGTCAGGGGTTCGAGGAGAGAGGGAGAGCGAACAGCGTCGCGGCTAGGCGAGGGAGCGGCGAGGCGGCGACCAGGTGCGTGGCACCCATGCGGTGCTCGCCGCCGAAACACTGGCTGCTGCTGCTGCCGAGCCAAGCAGCCTCATTGGCTGGGTTGGGCTGGGCAGGGCAGTGGGCGGGTAGGTGGCGCCAGGTAAGTTTCTTCCTGTTTTTCCTTTTTCTATTATTCTGCAACTTTGTGGAGTTTTAGAAAATACTAAAACAGTTTCAAAAATCACCAAACTACTCCTGGTCCATAGTTGGATTATTTCCAACATGAAACATTTCTGTTTGGGAATATTTGGGCATTAGAAATATTTTATATAATTTTAAATGCCCAAACTCAAATAGCTATGACTTAATTCAAAGACCTTTGGATGACCTAGAAAATGGTGCACCACTTTTGGCAGAGGCTCTGAACCAAAGCAAAGGTGATGAGCATTTCAGGTTCATTGAAATAATTTTTAGTAAATCCTAGTTGGGTTAAAAGGGGTTCTGAGGGTTTCTGTCCTTCCCCATTTCAAATTCAAATGAAATTTAAACATGATGCACACACTAATGCATGGACTAGCTAGGATGTGACATCAACATCAAGTTCTTTTCCCCAGAATCTCCTCCCTACTCCCTAGGGTAGAATTTAAATCCAATACATGTTTCGTTGTGCTTTTTAGAACCAAAATGAATGCATTTTCCTGTGTGCCGAAGAGGATTCGTAGACTGTATTGTCTGGCAGCACAAAACCCTGTATGTGTTGTTATAACAAGTCACCTACGAGTATATGAAGTAGATGTACTATGGCCTTTCCCATGGCCCCATCCTCTTTTTCTCAGGCTCTATAGAGGAGATCTAGGTTAAGTGTGCAGCTTCAAGATTGGCTGGGTTCAAGATTGGCTGGAAGTCTCCCTAAATTTAACTACTAACTTTTTTGTATTTTTCTCTTAATGGGCTGGGTTCAAGATTGTGAACCATGGGTCGAAAAGGTGCAGCCTCATAATCACACCAGTGTGGTCTGAATTTGTGTGGGCTATGTATTATCAGCTCTCTTTTTACATGTTTTTTTTTGAGGAACTGGCAGATCATCTGCCTATATATTGAGCAGGAGTTAAACAAATACAAAGGTCCTTACAGGGGAAGAGAAATAAAGAACTAGCCTAGCTAATAGTATGCCTTCTACTCTGGAAGATCATTTTACAAGTATGCCTTCTACTTTTGCATCTCTGGTATCTGTGGATCTTTTATACTGAAACATTGTGGTGCTTTGCCAACTAATAGTGGTTCTTTTTACTTGTAAAGAAAACTTGAGGCTAACAACCATTAGTTCATTGTTGCTGGAGAGCTAATGTGCGTAAACTGTGAAAATAGTTCCATGTGAGGTGCAATGAGGCGCTTCAGCAAAACAGGGGCGCCACAAGCACGCATTCAGGAGGCCCGCCATTGGCGGGCCCCAGCCACTAGTATGGTATAAGCCGCAGTGCCACGCTCACTATTTGGGTTCTTTCACAATCAACCACGGGTAGATTTGACAACAGTATTTTAGGGTGTGCTTGGTTCATGTCATGGGCTAGAATGTAATGGGTCCCTTCTGTTCCTGGGCCTGATTCCTTTGTTTGGTAGCAGCGAAGAATTGGAACCCACCCATTCCCCCGAACGGAATATTCGCGTGAGATCCGGAACGCGCTCATACCTCCGATTTGGAGGAATCACGCGGAATGCCTCGCATCTCGCTCCTCCCCAACGACTTCCTCGTCTTCGACCCCAATCCCAGCGCCGCCACTCCCTCTCGATCTGCGTCCATCTTCTCTCCCTCCCTTAGAGCACCATGCTTGAGGTAGAAAGAACAAAGCCAACTAATATCATAAAGGCAGGTAAATAATTCATATAATCAAAAGATATCAAAAGACAGACACGGTATGGGCCACTAATATGAAATGTACATATTTACTGTTGAGCACAAACCCTTCATCAAGGAATCAGACATGATCGTAAAAGTAAATAGCTAAAGGTAATAAGTGTGATTCTTCTGTTTACCAACCTATGTATGGCAACGGATAACGTCAGAATGATATGCAGAGAAGATGGTGAAGAAAAAGAAAACATGTGAGGCATTTTGTCAAGCACCTTGCGGGCAGCATAGAGTCAGGTGGTGGATTGAGGAAGAGGCACTGGCCTGTGACGAGCTGCGACAATCCAATCAGGGCGGCATGGCAGAAGGTGTTGGGCTCGTTACTGGCAACAGTCTTGCTTCTCCTCCTCTTCTTCCTCTGCCATCTCCATCAACAACTCCTCATGCACATGAAAACACTCAACTCATCATGCTCTACTTGGTGAGAGCATCTCCAATAGGCGCCCAACACGCGGCACGCTAAAATCTGGTTTGCGGCGCGCGCAACATCAGATTTGGCGCGTCGAGCAGCGCTTGCTCCAGCAGTAGCGCTAAAATGCAGCGCACGCGAGCAGCCGGCGCACACATTTGTTCATTTTGGGCATAAATTTCACACTTCAACACAAAACACATGGCATATATTGAATCACAAACATCATTCCAACCAAGTTCGTGCCCAAAAATTCATGCCCACAAGTTCAAATTCATGCCCACAACATAATTAAACCAAGTTCAACATGCAAACCAAGTTTATGATGACACAAACGAAAGACACAAGAATCAAGCCTCGTCCTTGTCTTCGTCTTCATCTTCTTCCTCCGAAGACGATTCTTCCTCCTCCTCTTCATTGTTGCGCGCCGTATCATCATCACGTGAAGCTCGGATGGTGTTGCCAAGATCTTGAACGGCATCTTCATGCGAAGGTGGCACACCGGCGCCCGGAGGTGCACCCATGCCCCCAATGAGAGACGTAAAACTCATGCCACCCATGCCACCCATGTCGTCCAAGCCGCCCGGAGGTGCTCCAAAGCCACCCATGCCTCTCATGGTCTCCATGGTAGCTCCAAAGCCATCCATGGAACCCATGCCGCCCATGGTAGCTCCAAAGCCACCCATGGAACCCATGCCGCCAAGGCCACTGGCACCCATGCCGTCACCGCCACCCATGCCGCCAAGGCCACCACCACCCATGCCGCCAAGGCCGCCACTGCCACCCATGCCGCCAATCATGGCTCTTTTTTGGATCAAGACTTCTTCACGGGCAAGGTTGACATACTCCTTTTGCGCATCATTGAACAAAGATGTGTCCAAGAAGAACAAGTGCTTCTCCCATTCCAACAACTTAGCTCACTCCTCCATGGCCATCTTCCTCTCCTCCAATGCCACTTTCCTCTCCTTGGCGGCCACCCTCCTCTCCTCGGCCGCCAACCTCCTCTCCTCGGCCGCGGCATCTTGGTTCCTTGCCATTTTCCTCACCTCGTTGGCTTCTCTTCTTGCGTTGACAATTGCTTCCATAGCATTTTTTATCTCATCATCTCCTTTCCACTTCTTCTTTTCTTTGTCTTTCTTCGTGCCATCCGGTCGTTTTGGCTTCAAGTATGAAACCGTGTTTGGGGTGGGGCTTCTCTTGCCATATTCACTTGATGCATCATCCTCATCATCATCTTCCAAATCAATTGTTCGCTTGCGTTTTTTGCTCAAATCCAAATCATCAATATCCTCACGCTTCTTCCATTTCTCATCATCCTTCAATACTTTATAGCAATGAGGCAAGGTAAATGGCCTTCCTTTCTTGATCTTCCCCTTCTTGGTCCTCTTCTCCTCTCCTTTGAACAAGTTTTGTGCAATGTTCAACTACATGAAAACAAAACAAGTTAGCACAAGAAAGACCAACAACAAGCATGATGTGAACATGAGGAATGATGAAACCAAACTTACCCTATCATCATCATTGGTGCCACTTGGGTTCAACTTGTCAACCGCTTTTTGTGCGGCCGACCATTGTTGACAATCCCTATTGATGGTCGACCACCGGGAGCGAACTGATCGTGCGGAGCGGTCAATTCCACTCATGTTACGAAGATCAAAGTGTTCTTTCATCTGGAGCCAATACATGTCTCTACTTTGATCACCTCCAACAGATGGATCCCTCGACACTTGCAACCAAGTATTGCATAGTAAGATGTCTTTGGCGTTGGTGTAATTGCCCGCTCTTCCTTTCGGTGCGTCGACAATGCCCTCGCCATCCTCGTCCACCTCGAACTCATGGTCTTCAAAATGCATGTCATTGGTTTGAGGACAATGCGAATTGTTCGAGCCAACACCCATAGTTGACATGTATGCATCATCGTTCACACTACAAAGTATATAGAACAATGCAATAAGCTATCTATATGTATGCAAAAAATAAAGAAGGAAAAAAACTTCGGGATTTTTTTTTTACCTTTGAGGCATATCGTCGAACACATGGTGCGTGTCGGCCGCCGGCTCAACAAGTGAGCTTGCCGGCGCTTCGGTAGCCGCCGCGCTCGTCACACGCCCTGCAAACTTCTTCCTCGGCGCCTTCGAGGTGCCGGAGCCGTCCACCGCCTTCTTCTTCTTTGCGGATGTCTTGCCCTTCTTCGGCCGTGACGCATTTGGGAGCTTTGAGGTGCCGGAGCCATCGAGGCGGGCGCTGGCGCGACGTCACCAACCGCCGAGGTCATCCGTAGCGGCATGAAGAGGTCGCGCGCGAGGCCGATGCTCGGAGGAGCTCCGACGGAGGCGTGGCCAACGCTCCCAGCTCTAGGGTTTGCCGCGGCGGCGGCGGCTGCGGCGGCGCTGGAGGGTTCGCGGCTATAGGATGGGGTGAGGGGAGTGCCGGCGCATGGGTCCATCGGGTCAGCTCGCCGGCGCCGGCGCGTGCGGGGCGAACGTGGCGCGGGGGAGAGAGTGCGGCGCGAGCGCTCGTTTGTGCCGCGTGCGGAAGCGGGCGCCCCAAATACGTAGCGTGCGATAGCGATTCGGACCGCGCGCCCAACTCTATATGTCGCGCGCGCGGTTATTGCGCGCCCGCTGGAGACACACTAGCGATTGCGCGCACGCTAAAATGGGTAAATTTGCGGCGCGACACTTGTTTAACGCGCCTGTTGGAGATGCTCTGATACCAATGCCGAGACAGACGTTTGTAGAACGGCGGAAATCCTACTAAACTGGCAATAGTACATCGGGACTAAAATACGTCTTAGTTGTAGTAGTTGCAGTACAGGCAGTAGCGCCCTTACCATAGTTAGTCGTCGTCGCCGACTTGGAGCGCTCCACTGCACGGGCGTGGAGGGAGAAGCAGCTTTGAAGTCATGAAGACTGAAAATAGAGCCCTGGCTCGAGCCCATCTAGTGATTAAAGGTAAAGTGCTTCGGTTCATTGGTGCAGGGGAATGCATACCTACGCCTTTTAACTACCTTAGGGACAGCGGACTAGCTGATGACCCTCCTTGGAAAACATATGAAGTGGGTGGATTGGAGTTCGTCTCAGGAATCCAGTACGGTAACACGCGGGCGGCCTTTGGCTCCCTAGTCCTCTCATGTCGCCCGTGGCCTCCTCCCTGTCGGTGTAAAAAAAGAAGGGTACACTTTTTGTACACCTATAACTGTGCACGGGCAGTCTGAGCCACGGACACCGCCACACTGAGCAAGGCGAGGGAGGTGAGCCAAGGTAAGGCCAAAGCTCAAGAGGAACAGAACAACGCCAAGACCAAGACCACAAAGAGCAAAGGGGACGGAGCGGACTCCCCCGGCAAGATCCTTGCCGGGGGGCAGTTTTAGCAGACCCGGCAAGACCCTTGCCGGGGCAGCTCGTCCCACACCTATGGAGCGAATCACCCTTGAGTCCACTGCCCCTATGGGGGAAGGATTCGGGAGACATCCCCGTGGTGGCATGCAGATCTTTGTGAAGACATTCAAGATCAGATACATACTATAGAAGACGACGACCCTTGGCGGGATCCCAGCCAAGGAGGACCACAAGGCCCCCGGCAAGAGCCTTGCCGGGGATGGCAGCAGGCGCCACGACAAGGGTCTTGCCGGGGCCCCCGGCAAGACCCTTGCCAGGGCTACGACGAGGCCCTCGCCAAGGGCACCCGTAGGGCCACCGTCGGGCCCACGCCAATCAAACCTTCACCGCCATTCGCATGCAGTTGCTGACCCAACCGGTCGGGCAGGCACCTGCATGGCGACAAGCAGATCTTCGTGGAGACCCGCCATTGCGCCACCTCAGCTGCCTGCCTACCTACATGGCACCGCGGGCACCGCTAGCCAGGGCGCGTGTCGACACGAAAGGGAGCAGCGACGGACGAGACAGGACTCTCCCCGTCCCCGATAAAGCAAGGACACCTAAGCAAGACGCATTAATGGCGCCTTGTCATGTAATGCGAGGGATAAACTCGCATCATCATCAGCATTTTTCCACCTCCTGTGTGCCACTGTGGCAACCCCTTTCCCTATAAAAGGAGGCCCAAGGCGACCAGGAGGAGGATTTGGCTTTTTGGAGCTCCTCACGCCCCATTGCTAGTTCAAGAACACCAGATAAACAAACCACGAAAGCAGGAGTAGGGTTTTACGCATCCTTGCGGCCCGAACCTGGATAAAGAGACCGTGTGCTATCTGTTTGATCCGCTCTTCTCACGACCCCCGCGCCCCGCAACCGTAGTAGGGATTCTTGTGATCCCATAGGTGTCGTTCCTACACCGACATCTTTGGCGCGCCAGGTAGGGGACGCAGTTGTGAGAATCGGCTCTAGAAGTTAGTTCGACGCTTCTTCATCGTCATGGCGCCCAAGAAGTAGACGACGGTGGCGGTTGGCCCGGCGGAAACCGGACATCCCGTCCCGGCGCGGGCGAGCAGCGGACCGGTCGCAGAAAGGACCCGGGGCGCTGTTCACGAACACCAACACCGTCCCAGCAGCCGAAGTTTGGGAGGCGGCGATGTTCGTGCGCCTGGTAACGGGCCGCACGCCGCTAAATCCAAAGACGGAGCCAGGCCCTCCGCGGGTGGCGTGAGTCCTTCCAAGATCGCTGCCACCCCGCCCGCAGGCGACGCGAGGGCTTCCAAGACTCCCACGCCGGTGCCGACGGCGCGCTCTTCTCAAGCGGCGCACCACGAACGGAGTAATCACGCCGAGGACCCCGGGCGTCGCCGCGGAAAGAGCCCTGAGCGCCACTCCCAGGATTTAGAAGACCTGCCCGCTTGCCGAGGCGCTGGTGAGGGTGGCATGCGACCGCGGGATCGTGATGAAGCTCCTTCTGACATGGTCAGAAGTCGAAGCGCGTCGCGATCCGTGCAGGTTTCGCTCCACCAACGCTAGCGAAGCCTGGCGCGCGACGCGTTGCTCTCGATTTTCCTCCCACCACGGGAAACTCGGCGAATGGAGAGCCACTATCCGAGCCTTGTTGCGGTGGCTAACAAAGACGAACCGAGTCCGGAGCCTCGGTCGACGTTCGACGGAGTCCCACGCGATGGCGGGGAGCGGTGGCGCCACAACCACGGTGCACTCGCCTCCTCCTCGCCCGGTACCGCGGACGCCAGCCCGTGGCGACGTTACAAGCGACGAGATCTCCGTAGCATCGTCCGACCCACGGCCCCACCGTGACCAGCGCCAAGTTCTTCGGGAACGAGAACATGAAGACACTCGAACCACTATCGAGCGCCGGCGCGGGGCGCGCCACCAATCAGACAGGCGAGCAGGGCCTGCTGTGAGACACCTGACACCGGGGAGCCCTAGAGGCCTACCTTACGAGGTAGGCTGTCTGGCTTTTACCCGTGAGCTGCGGCAGTTCCAGTGGCCCACTCACCGCACCTTCAAACCCGACGTGGAAAAAAAGTACAGTGGCAAGACCCACCCGTCCGAGTTCCTCAGCGTCTACACCATCACGATGCAAGCTGCCGGAGCCCGCGACGATAAGGTGCTTGAGAATTACTTCCCGTTGGCTCTTAAACCCAACGCCATGTCGTGGTTGATGCACTTGCCGGTAGACTCTATTTCCTCCTGGTCGGATTTGTGCCATGAGTTTGTGGGCGCCTTTACTGGAGGCCACCAAGCCCATGGCCATGCAAGCGACCTGCACGTCATTCCCCAGAAGGGAGGTGAGAGTCTCCGCAAGTATATTCAGAGGTTCAGCCGGGTACAGTACAATATCCCTGATGTTCACCCTGCCGCCATCATCAGCGCGTTCCATCAGAACGTGCGTAATCGCAAGATGCGCGAAGAGCTGGCAATGAACTAAGGTGAGAGATGTAGCGAAACTTTATGTTCTTGCTGACAAATGTGCCCAGGCTGAAGAGGGAAGGAAGTACCCCGACGAAGATGCCGGCGTGGAAACCGACTCCTCAGATGAGGATATTGCCGCCCCGGCGACGAAAGGCCGGCGCCGCAACAGGAAGCGCAAAGGAAAAGCCGTACTTGCCGTCGAGGATCTGATGACACCGCTCCACCAAGAAAACCAAAGGCGACGACCCGACAAGGAGGTTGCGGATGTGTCGCCTGCCGGCCTTGGCGGCTGCCGAGAAGCCGGAAACTCGACAAGCGATCTCGCAAGATCCATCGCACCAAAGGCCATGCTCTCCGGGACTGCCGACAGGTTGAGCTCCTCGTTGAAGCGAGAGGGCTGAATATGAGAGCGGGACAAGGAGAAGGGCCGAGACGGTGCTGAGGGTCCGGCAAGAAGAAGCGTGACGGCCAAAGCGGGCCATCGCGCAAGGATAAGCAACAGGAGAGGCCGCCGGGGCCGTGATGTAAAGCCGTAAGACGGCGATCACGAAGAGGATGGCGAATCCGGCGACCAAGAGTTTCGAGAAAGCTACAGAGGCCATGTAAGGCCGACGGCAGCGCCTCGCTGCATACTTCTCACCGCCCGGCTTAAAGCAGTGGGTGCGAGAGATTACAGCGGCGAGCCGTCGTTTGATGCCCAAAGGTCGCTGAAGTGGTCCAGCACACCTATCATTTTTGACACGAGGATCACCCGATCGATCGCACTATCAGCGGTCGGTGCTTTCCGTGTTGGTTTCACCAACAATACGCAACCTCAAGGTGGCGAAGATGCTAGTCGATGGCGGGGCGGTCTGAACCTGATCTCTTTGCCGTGATCGAGAAACTGCAGATTCCTGATGGAGACCTCGAAGAGACGGGCACGTTTCTGGGGGTCAACCCGGGAAGAAGCCAACCCAAGGGAAAGGTCACGCTACCCGTGACTTTTGGAAGCGACCTGAACTTCAGGACGGAGAGGATCGTGTTCGATGTTGCCAAGATCCCCTTGCCCTACAACGGGATCCTTGGCCGCCCAGCGCTGGCCAAGTTCATGGCGGCGTCACACTACGCCTACAACACCCTGAAGATGCCGGGACCTGTGACGATCATCACCATCCCCTCCGACAAGAAAGATGCGCTGATCTGCGCTGACCAATTATACCAGCAAGCAGTTGCAGCAGCTGCCACCGCTAGGGCACTTGCTCCTGCCGTTGGGATCCCGGGAGGGAGGAAGAAGAAGAAGACCGGTGAGACCTCGGACACCCACTCCGGCAAGCGCACCTCTTCGGAGCGTAGCGCTGCCATCGAGGGCGTGCGGAGAGCTCCGCCAAGGAAACAAGAAGCCGAGGCCATACCGCCGGAACCAAGAAGGTTTACATCAATGAGGACGGCACGGGAGGGGCTTTACCATAAGTTCCACCCTTGGCGACAAATAGGAAGACGCTCGTCACCTTCCTGCGGGCGAATGTCGATGTATTTGCATGGCAAGCTTCCGACATCCCGGTGTTCCTGTGGAAGTGATTGAGCACCACCTTGCTGCTGCCGTCATGCGGCTCGTCAGCGAAGGTCGAAGAAAGCTTTGGAGCGACAAGAGTTCATCACGAAGAGATCCGGAAGCGGAAGCAGCGGGTTTGGTAAGAGGAGTGCTCCATCCAACGTGGTTGGCCAATCCGGTCGTGGTGCGCAAGGCAAATGGGAAGTGGAGGCTGTGTATTGATTACACAGATATCAATAAGGCTTGTCCTAAATACCCCTTCCCGTTGCCGCGCATCGATCAGATTGTTGACTCCACGGCTGGGTGTGATTTGTTGTCATTCCTTGACGCCTACTCCGGCTACCACCAGATCTTCATGACAAGAGAAGACGAAGAGAAGACAGCATTCATCACCCCATGTGGTACGTATTGTTTCATGCGGATGCCTTCCGGGTTGAAGAGTGCTGGTTCGACGTTTGCAAGGGCGGTCCAGATTGGTTTTGAACCCCAGCTCCATAGAAATATGGAAGCTTACATGGATGACATAGTGTTCAAAACCAAGGACATGGCAACCCTCATACCAGATTTGCAAGAAACATTTGCAAACATGCGCAAGATCAATCTCAAGTTGAACCCTGAGAAGTGCGTCTTTGGCGTCCCGTCCGGCAAGCTTCTTGGGTTCTTGGTGTCACAGCGTGGGATAGAGGCCAATCCGGACAAAATCAAAGCTATAGAGCAGATTGAAGCACCCAAGCGAATCAAGGATGTGCGTCGGCTTGCTGGTTGCGTCGCCACCATGGGCAGGTTCATTTCCAAGTCTGCCAAGCGCGCCCTTCCCTTTTTCAAGATCCTGAAAAAGGCGGGCCCAATGGAGTGGACGCCAGAAGCCGAATCAGCATTGCAAGATTTGAAGAAATACCTCTCTTCCGCGCCAATACTAGTTGCGCCCAGGCCACAAGAACCATTGCTGCTATAACTGGCGGCAATAGACCAAGTGGTCAGCGCCGCACTGGTGGCACAGAGAGAGGTTGACGACGAGGAGATGGCAGCGGCGGAGCCCGACACCACCAATGCAGAGACGACACAGCCAGTTGGAGTGTCACCGAAGAAGAAAATGATGCAGCACCCAGTCTACTTTGTCAGTTCCCTCCTACAGGGGGCTAGATCAAGGTACTCCGGCGTGCATAAACTGCTCTTCAGCCTCCTTATGGCCTCGAGGAAGCTGCGTCACTACTTCCAGGCGCACGAGATCACTGTCGTCACTCGCTTCCCTCTGCAACGGATATTGCACAATCCAGATGCAACGGGAAGAATTGTGGAATGGGCACTGGAGCTGTCCAGCTTTGGCCTCATGTTTGAAAGTACTTCGACGATTCAGAGCCGAGTCCTAGCGGAGTTCATTGCAGAATGGACCGCAACGCCTGACAAGGAAGTCCAAGAGACCGCTCTCCCTGGCAAGGAGGCAAGTTGTGATTGGATCATGTACTTTGATGGAGCTTTCTCCTTACAGGGCGCCGGGGCTGGCGTACTGCTTGTCGCGCCCACCGGAGAGCACCTCAAGTACATGATCCAGATGCACTTCCCGTGGAGGTGTCGACAAACAATCTGGCAGAGTCGAAGGGCTGCTTGCGGTCTTAGGATCGCGGCGGACCTCGGAATCAGGAAACTCATCGTCAGGGGAGACTCGCAACTTGTCGTCAAGAAAGTCAACAAGGATTACCAGAGCCCGTTGATGAAGGCCTACGTCGATGAAGTGAGAAAGATGGAAGAGCGTTTCGACGGTATACAGGCTGAACACGTTCCCCGAGTGGAGAACGATATCGCTGATTACCTGTCAAAACGCGTTGCCCTCAAACTACCTGTGGAACCAGGTACCTTTGTGCTTCAGCTAACTCAGCCATCCGTTGATCCATCGACAGAGCAGAATAAGAGAAGGAAATCAGGGCCCGACAAGTACCTTCCCGCCGAGCTCCCCGGAGCCGCCGGCAAGGATGTTGCCGGGGATACTGAGTCCTCCATGGAACGGCTAGCCCCGGCGGAGCGTCAAGCTCTTGCCGTCGAGACAGCCGCTCCTGTAGCAGAGGAAATGCCTTTAGTCCTCGCCCGAGCCCTGTGCTCCGGCATGGGCACAAAGATACCGTCCGATTCCTCCAACAGGGAACTTCCCGAGGAGCAGGAAGAAGCGGAAAAAAGTAGCCCGTCGCTCTACCATGTACCAGTTCGCCGATGGCGCCCCTGTAAAAAAGAGGCCAAACGGTGAAAAATTGAAGTGTATCCCTCGAGAGGAAGGACTGGAGCTGTTGGCGAGAGATATACGGAGGCATATGTGGATCCCACATTGGGTCAAGGGCCCTTCCGGCAAAGGCATTCCGCAAGGCTTCTTTTGGCCCACCGCCTCCGAGATGCGATTGACACTAGTCACCAGGTGTGAAGCGTGTCAGTTCCATTCAAAGAAGCTTCATCAGCCAGCTCAAGCCCTTCAAACCATTCCTCTCTCCTGGCCCTTCTCGGTCTGGGGGCTCGACATACTGGGCCCTTTCCCCCGCGCCGCCGGGGGCTTTGAGTACTTGTACATTGCTATCGACAAGTTCACAAAGTGGCCGGAGGTGGAGGCAGTGAGGAAGGTCACAGCTCAGTCAGCCGTCAAGTTCTTCAAGGGGCTAGGGTGCCGTTTTGGCGTACCCAACAGGGTTATTACCGACAACGGCACACAGTTCACAAGGCGCACCTTCATGCAATATACCCAAGACCTCGGCAGCAGAGTCTGTTTCGCTTCCGTTGCTCACCCGCGAAGCAATGGTCAAGCTGAGAGGGCAAATGCTGAAGTACTGCGAGGATTAAGGACCAAGACCTTTGACAGGCTGCACAAGAGTGGAAGGCGCTGGATTGATGAGTTGCCGGCGGTTCTTTGGTCGATCAGGACGACGCCAAATCGAGCCACCGCCGGACATAATTTTGCCCTGGTATACGGGCGAAGCAGTTCTCCCATTGAACTCATATCTGGGTCACCTCGAGTGCTCGCTATGACGAAGCTCGAGCAAGAACAACTTCGGCAAGATGACGATGCTCCTTGAGAAAGATAAATCTTGGGCGATCGTGAGAGCAGCACGCTACCAGCAAGCCTTGCGCCGCTACCATAGCCACAAGGTTCATGCCCGAAGCCTTGAGGAAGGCGACCTTGTCCTTCGACGCGTTCAATCGGCCGAGAATTCCAACAAGTTGACGCAAAAGTGGGAAGGCCCTTATCGGGTAATATGAGTCACCAGGCCCGGCGCAGTCCGCCTGGAGACCGAAGATGCTGTTCCGGTGAGTAACTCCTGGAACATTGAGCATCTTCGCAAGTTTTACCCGTAAGGCGCGGCTCGCCGGGCCCCCGGCAAGCCACCTTTTGTACAAGCATTGCCGATGATGCATGTAACCCTCTGTACAAAGCCAGGCGCAAACCCTGAGCATAAATAAATGAAGCGCTGGCGCCCTAAGTTATAGCATGCATGCTAGGTCAAGTCTCGTCCTTGGTTCAGGTTGATAGTGCTCAGCAGCGACTAACCCCTAGCTTAGAGGTTGAGAGTGCGTCTCTTTGCCGTCCTTTTGTCTTCTTTGGTTCGCAGGACTCACAGATATCCTTGCCGGATCACTCGGAGACGAAAAAGAAAAGAGGGACAGACTGGCATCTAGACCCCGGCAAGCCAGTATTACCAGGGGCTGCGAGTACAAGGATTCACCCACGGCAAACCAGAGTTGCCGGGGGCTACGACTTCAGATAAGTTTTTCATCCCTTATCATGCATTTCCTTATGGACTGAGGTATGTGAAACCTCGTTTTTTCCCAAAGCTACCGTGCTCCCCTGAAACTCTAGGCCCTAGGGCCCGTTCCTGGGGCCAGGTTTGGTCGTAGTCGCGGCAACAAAAGGATGAAACGAGGAGCCTGAACCCACCTCATCCCTGCCTCCGCCAAAAGCGTGAGAAAGGTCGAGCGAAGTGGGAAGACGGCGGGGGCCTGTTGCGGGCAAGGAAATGTTTATCTTATGGATATCAAGGATTTACTCCTTGTCGTGGGTTCTACCGCAAACAAATGACCCGCAAGCATCCCTTTTTTCATTAAAACATTCCACTCGTGTACAGTCCATAGGGGATGAAAAACATGAATGATGGGATTACAAGTTTTAAATTCAGCTAATGCCCGAAGGCTTACAAACTAAAAAGAGATAAGGTGCCCGTAACCCCTCTCTTGCCCCTCTCTTCAGAGGCAGGTCAAGGAGGCGAAAGGGCAAAAGGGCGCCTAGGCGAGCACGGCGGCAGAAGACACCAAGAGAACATCTCGGTGGCGTCCAAGGCTGGATGGTGATGGCGGCGACAGGCAGAGCTCAAGACGAGGCGGCAGGGGCGTCAAGACGCTGTCGAAGGCGTCGGTGCTCGTGCTCGATTTGTGGCCTTGCCGCCCGCCCTCTTCCTCTTCCGCAGCCTCCCAACGCCAGCCGCCCAAGGAGACGACCCCGAGAAGTTCAGGAAGCCGGCGACACGGATGATGGGACCGCCGGTGCCGCACGGAGCGGCGCCCGACACCTAGTCAGACCCGTCATCCTGCCGCCTGCTACCCTCGTCGTCGCTGCCGCTGTCCTCCTCGCCACTCCCGCTCGAGGAGGAGCCTTCTCTATCAGAAGAACTCTCCACGCAGCACCTTGCCCGAGTCCCGAAGCACCCGAAGACCTTGACGGAGAGGAGCCCACCCTCCATCAGCTTGAAATGGAGAGTGAGCCCCGCCGTCAAGTGGTGGATGTGAGCGAACGTCTTCCACCCTCGACCAAGGTACATCACGTGAGGGGCTGGAAAGTCGACGCGAACTCGCGTACCACTGATCCAACAGCCCCTCATGTGCAACCGCAATGACTCCGGCGGATCCAGCTCCATCTCGCTCGCGAATGGAGTCAGAAGACGGAGGCGGCGACGAGGTGGCCGGCGCAGCCTGACGAAGAACTCGCAAGGATCATCGCCAACATGGCCCTCCGTGGGAGGAGGAACTACTGGCGGAGGCGGGACCGGCGCGCCACCCCGTTCTCCTCTTCCCCGAGCGCCTCGGCCTCGCCCACGGCCTCGCCCCCTCCCCCTTCCCCTCGCGGCTGGCTCTGCCACCGCAAGTGAAGGAGAAGGAAGGACGCGTTGTCGAGTGGCGACCCTTGCCGCCACCGTTGAAGAACCAGGATTCCCTCTCTCCATGGCGGATGGAGGGAGGGGGAGCCGAAGCTGAAGGAAGGAGAAGATGGAAGAGTGTGGGACGCCGCCTCCCCCCCGCTCCTTATAAAGGAACGGGGTGGGGGCACGGCCGCCCCGCCCAGCCAATCAAGACGTGGAAGGCGCAGAGAACTGGGACCAACCCGCTGCCCCGGCCCGCGACGGCCCGGTTTCCCGCCTCCACCATTCGCCACCCCGCTCGCATGAGAACCACGTAGCGGGCATGCGGGACCGAGGCGACGGGTGAGGCGACCTCTCCCCACCCCGTGATCGTGGGGAGTGGATGCCTTAAAGACCACGCCCCGGCCCCGTTCAATAAATGGGCCGCGCCTCCACGCCTCCCTCCATTTATGGGGAAGGCGCGAACCGCCCCCTTTTACTGCGACGTGACGCATGCGTGCAGAGCCCAGCCCCACGCATGCCACCCACGTCACACACGCCTCCCCACGCCGAGCCACGCGCGGGAGGCGTGGGAAGCGCAGCGTAAAAGACTTATCAGCGGTAAAAACCCCCCCTGCCTGCACAAGACCGTTTTGGGCCTAGCCCAACGACGCGACTGCGCTTACGTGTGGCCCAGGCCCGGGGGCTCCTGTCGGTGTACAAAAAGAGGGGTACACTTTTTGTACCCCTATAACTGTGCACGGGCAGTCTGAGACACGGACACCGCCACACTGAGCAAGGCGAGGGAGGTGAGCCAAGGTAAGGCCAAAGCTCAAGAGGAACATAACAACGCCAAGACGAAGACCACAAAGAGCAAAGGGGACGGAGCGGACTCCCCCGGCAAGATCCTTGCCGGGGGGTAGTTTTAGCTGACCCGACAAGACCCTTGCCGGGGCAGCTCGTCCCACACCTACGGAGCGAATCACCCTTGAGTCCACTGCCCCCATGGGGGAAGGATTCGGGAGACATCCCCGTGGTGGCATGCAGATCTTTGTGAAGACATTCAAGATCAGATACACACTATAGAAGACGACGACCCTTGGCGGGATCCCAGCCAAGGAGGACCACAAGGCCCCCGGCAAGAGCCTTGCCGGGGATGGCAGCAGGCGCCACAGCAAGGGTCTTGCCGGGGCCCCCGGCAAGACCCTTGCCGGGGCTACGACGAGGCCCTCGCCAAGGGCACCCGTAGGGCCACCTCGGGCCCACGCCAATCAAACCTTCACCGCCATTCGCATGCAGTTGCCGACCCAACCGGTCGGGCAGACCCGCCATTGCGCCACCTCATTGCTCGCTCGCCTACATGGCACCGGGCATCGCTAGCTGTATGCGCGTGTCGACCACGAAAGGAGTGGCGGACGACGAGACATGACTCTCCCCGCCCCCGATAAAGCAAAGACACCTAAGCAAGGCGATTAATGGCGCCTTGTCATGTAATGCGAGGGATAAACTTCGCATCATCTTGTACCCTTTCCACCTCCCTGTGCCACTTTGTGGCAACCCCTTTCCCTATAAAAGGAGGCCCAAGGCGACTGGGAGGAAGATTCGCTTTTGGATCTCCTCACGCCCCATTGCTAGTTCAAGAACACCAGATAAACAAACCACCAAAGCAGGAGTAGGGTTTTACGCATCCTTGCGGCCCGAACCTGGATAAAGAGACCGTGTGCTATCTGTTTGATCCGCTTTTCTCATGACCCCCGCGCCCCGCAACCGTAGTAGGGATTCTTGTGATCCCATAGATGTCTTTCCTACACCGTCACTCCCACTACAAGAAATATGTCAACTAGTGACCTTCTGTCAGTGACCCTGGAAGAATTGGTCATAGATCTATGACCATTTCAGACCAATTGGTCAAAAGCTGTTCGGGGGGCTCCATAGGTCGTAATTTCCATACACGAAATGGTCATAAAGCAGATAGCACTGGTCCGCTGCCTTATTTCTAGCTGATCATGACAAATATAGATGGTCATAACCTTGTAAATTGTGGTGGGTTGCTATGACTAGGCACCACCTCATCAGTTTTGCCTATATGTCATGTCCATGTGGCAGTTTTTGCCCTAGGTTGTGAAGCAACCTATATTTCTGTCATTCCCAAAATTCCCAAAAAAATCTCATAAATTCTTTGGGTCATATCTTCATCAAATATATAAAAAACCTTCCTTGCCTAGTTCAAAAATAATTCAAAAATATTCATTTTCCTATTCTGTTTAGAAAAACACTTTGTGATGGAAGTGCCACTTTGGCATGTCCAAATGGTATCCATTTTCTACAGTGCTTTCCTATGCCCAAATAACCATCCTCCACCAAATGCCAGCTCAATGCATTCATTATTTTGAGCCCAGCTTCAACATTCGTATTTATGTCCAGTGTGGTACTTTGTAAAGCAAGTACCACCTAGGCTCTTCCTTTTGAGCTGAAAATTTGTGAAGACGGTCTTCTTAGTAACTGATCATCCTCAGCCAAAACTCACGCCCATTAGCCATGTGCATTTCCCGTACCGCTAATCAAACACTTGGCTGCTTATTCATGTTTGAGCATCGATCGGTCTCCTCGTGAGAATCTTATGTTGTGATTTTCTTCCTAGAACCTACCTGGGTAGTGCCCAACCCACTAGACATGCCTAGGCCGCCCAGAACACATGGCAATGCCACGGTCACACGGTGACCACGCGGCGGGCATGCGAGTTTACGCGCTCTAGAGTTGGGGTTCTCGGCCACCGTCCAAACCTCGACGTATCGCCACCAAACCATCTATTTATGATTAAATAGGTACTTATGTAACTAGAAATGTTTTTTGGAAAAAATAAATAGCAAACTATGAGGCAGCTGCAGTTCAAATTTGACCCGCTTCCTGCTGAATCGGCGGGAATTTGTCTTTTTCACCAGAGGTAGATCAAAATTTTTGACACCCAACCATTTTGTCAATTGTGCATTATATATGGCCTAGTATTTTATAAAATTGATTAGGTCCAAATTTCAACAAATATATGGTAGGTCCTTCACAAAAAAACTCATTTTAGGCACTCGAAAAAATGGAAAATGAATTTCTCGTGCAAAGAAAATGAAAACTTCCTTAGGAACATTGTTTGTCATTCCAAGATGCACCCTTATGCATGATATGAGGTCATTTGAACAAACTATGCCATGAATGTAACCATAAGATTGATCATTTGGCTTTAAAGCACTACTAGGAAAAGGCATGCTAGTGGCGCACCAGTTTTGCCTACTAATGGCGCACCACTGGTGCGCCACTAGCATCACGCCATTAGAATTAAATTCTAATGGCGCACCACTGGTGCGCCATTAGTATCTGGTGTTCTAATGGCGCACCGCGTGGTTCACCATTAGTATATCTCAGAGTGCGCCATTAGTATGCCTCCCAGGGGGCCATATGTACCCATGTGCTTTGGCATACTAATGGCGCACTAGTGGGTGATGCGCCATTAGTGTGATTATCACAGTGCGCCATTAGTGTCTTGTGTGGTGCGCCACTAGTATGAATATTAGGGATTTTTTTTTCTTTTCTGATATTTTCACAGGTTACAAAATATATTATTGGACAAAATTTAGACAACAACACACAGCAACAGAAGATTCATCGAATACAATAGAAGATTAGTCTCCGAATACAATTCATCATATTTAGTCTCCGAATTCAAAAGACCAAACAAAGATAGAACATTACAAGTCTCGAGACCGCGAGTAGCGAGTTTGTCTTCACATTACAAGTCGATATCGATCATCTAAACTACCATCATATAGAAGAGAGCTGCGGTCATCACGATGAGCATCATCGTGATGAAACTGGTCTTCATCCGGTTCCTCCAACGCCCTCCTCTCTCCCGCTAGATAGCGGGCGATCTAGATTCCGCCCGCCTAGTGGTGTACCTTTGTA
The DNA here is from genome assembly GCA_021605205.1 of Aegilops longissima. NCBI lineage: Eukaryota > Viridiplantae > Streptophyta > Magnoliopsida > Poales > Poaceae > Aegilops > Aegilops longissima. The sequence continues at coordinate 24,979,974 of CM038682.1, forward strand.
ATATTCTATGTTGAAACGGTGAACCTGTCTCCGACACTCCTCCCGTCGTCAGAGACTCAGGAACCTTACCCTTGTACACGACATACGACGGCATCTCTATGCACAAGCCAAACAACAGACAATACATAAGCAATATATAAGTATGCAACAAAAGGATCGGAAGAGAAAAGTAAGACATTAATAGCACGATTCATGGTCCTACTAATAAATAGCATCGATTACATCTAAGTTGAACGACTGTCCAACCCAAAGAGACATACAAGTTCATTAAAGTTTAATTACAACATGAGCCAATCAATATTTCAGAACTACACATAGCATCACTACTGTCGACTCGACTCATGGGACCGGAGCATGGATGAAGCTGCCGTCTGTCGTGATGGTCATGAAATCGCTGGCGTTATCAGCCTGCATTTGTAGCGCTGTGTCTATCTCACTGTTGGACGGTTGATGTCCGAGGTAGAACTGCCCCAAGGTACGGCGACATCTTGATGGATAATTTCCGCAAACTCGACTGGGTGCGAAGAATTTTTTTGATGTCCGCGCCCTGGATTGCCGACAAGCTCGCGGCCCAATCTTTGAGATTATCCGTAGCGAAGGTGATGATGGTCCCGCACGATCACCCGCATGTGATGGAGGGCGAGTAGGCATCCTTCGACCGCCAGCGGCTGCTTGACGCGGAGAACTCTCATTGTGGGCAAACATGTGCGTGCTGCATCGCCACGAGCTGGCTTGGCGAAGGTGCCTCCAGATTTGGCGAGCTGGGAGAACATCATCAAGAACTTTCTTGATATTTGTGTAGTCTATCTTAGAGTCACGGTCCGGTCGAAATACGTGGCCATGGAATATTTCGGCTTAAGAGGATGAGTGTGCAATGTGTCACCGCACGTAACACGGAATGTGAGAAAAAAGAACGATCGAAATCTAAGAAATCATATGTTACGGGGCGGTGAGGGGATGACTTACTCGGGAAAGTAAGGCACGAGAAAGTTATCCTTATCTGGTTTGCCAGAATGACGCCTTCGAGGTAAGAACTCGCGACTTGCCGGTCCCCAGCGCTGCCCAAGATCTTGGCACACATGTAGAAGGGGTCGACTATCACGATGTCCTGGGGTCTTGTCTCTAATGATCCGCATCTCCATACTCAATAAAACAGCCGAACGAAGGTGTAGTGCAGCGGATGAAGGTTAAACATAGCAAAGATGTCATCAAACCGCAGGATGATCGTAGCCCCGATGGCGCCATCCACAAAGCCCTTGCCCTCTGGCACCTTGGCCATGAAAACCGGGTATGCCACATCATTCTCTCTGAGACGCTGCTTCTCCAAAGAAAGAACACTGTCATGCAGACTCCGCATAGCACCGGTTGCAGCATTGAGCATATTTGTCGGTAGCATCGCCCTACCCACCACATGCACCCTCCTCGAGATATCCTTAGGTGAAGGTGGCCCGTCCTGAGCACGGATCGTACTCGGTGCCGGATGGCTCGCACCCTTGTTACTCTTTCTTTTCTGTCCCTTCTTGATCTTCTGTTGTAATGGGACCGAGTTCTGCTCACAGACCGCCTTCTTGAGTGTGTTGGGGCTGATAATATTTGGCACCTCGGCTATCCGAGGCTCGGTGAAGTCGGCAATGGAGGCGTCTCCACGAGAACTGAACGCCGACGACGCTTGTAATCGGGTTTCTCCGCCGCACCAGCTAGACCGCGGTCGCCTTGGTTGGGTTCTTGAGAAAGAGGCCCGCAGAATTCGCCATCGCATCCATGTTCGCAAAGTACTTATCGACGTTGTTAAATGTATGGCCGTCGTCGTTGTCGTCGTCGCCCGCATCCTTTGCCATATGCATGTTCGGATCCTCGTGCCATAGGGATATCCGCATGTCCGTAGCGTGGCGGCGGTCTTGCCATGGCTTAGCGCCGACACGATCGGGCGGTGTTGTCTTTGGGGTGGTGTCCCCGCCCCAAACGAATCGCTCTTCGCCAAAGCAGGGCCAGCTTAGGCAAAGGCCGAGGGTCATCGATCATCTTCGCCGCCCCGCGGTCGAATCGATGTAACAACTCGCCGCAGCTTGGCAGCACCAACCAGTTGAACCCTATACACGGTGGGTGGCACCGGTTTACCGTGGAACACGGGTTGCCCGGTTGAATGATTTTTCCTTTGGCGACATCGACCAACTCGCCGCTCACGGCGCGTGAGAGTGCACGGAACGTCGGCGGCACCCCGCGAAAACATGTAGGGCGCCGTGGATGCCCATCCAAAGGCAAAAGGAGATGAAGTCTCGGCCGAGAGGCTTAATTAGTTACCGTGATGATGGCGTCGAGCTCGGCTAATGTCGAGGCACCGCCAACGGCGGGCGTGCAACTGACGGAGGGGCCGCTTGCTGGCGAGGTGCCGACCGGCGTACACCCGGGTGCATTAAGCTCCAATGCCGGCCGTGACGGCGTCGGAGACACCAATACCGCCGCCTCCGGAGACACCAATGGCGCCACCGGAGACACCAATGGCGCCGCCTGCGCGTTGTGCGAGTTGCTGGCCGTGAAGCTGGGAATCGGGGGCGGCCCCTGTTGGCCACCCACAATCCACGTCGTCAGCCCATGAATCAAGGTAGGCATAATGCCGGTGAGCATCGATCCCAGTTGTTGGTGCACTTGCTCTTGGACAATCTCCGGAATCCGTGCCACTTGTGCCTTGAGTTCTTGAACCTCGCGCGACTGGCTTTCCGAGCTGGTCTTTTTCTCCTTTCGCCCACCAGCGGTATAGTATGACGACCATTTTGTGGACAAGCCTTTTCCAGCCACACGACCAGCTGACGATGGCTTACTGAGCTTATCCTTGTTTTTCATTACGTTCAACGCCCTATTTAGAGTGATGTCCCAAGCAGGGGTGCTCTGAGATGACCTCACGCTACTGCTTTCAGTCTCCTTCACCAGAACAAGCTCAAGCGCCCTGGTCTTTGGATCTGTGGTAAGCTCCTTTGTTATCGGGTCCTCCTTGTACCGGGCCCTGACATAGTTCCTGGTCTGCTTGTCACTGCTGTATTTCTCGAAGCGGGGCGGTAGGCCTTGCTCGGCACGCTGCGCATCCTCCTTGTCCCATATAGGCTCCGCCACTCTGTAACCATTGGGACCGAGTTTGTGTTCCCCTAAGTTCAACTCCCGCATTTCTTTCCCCCACTGACTTGATTCGGAGGTTGCACTGCTCTCGCACTTGATCTTGAAATCCTTGTAGTCCTCTTCGCTTATCGAAGGATTTTTCGCCTTGATCTTCTCATAACTATCACCTTTCTCAATCATTCTCTTCACCGCGCTTCTCCAAGTAGACAGGGCCATGCTCATCCTCGTGAGGGCGGCACTGCTCACTCTATTCCCGAGAAGCGTGTGTTTTCAAATTCAGCGGGAACTTGTATCGCTCATGCAACCGTGAAGAGGAGGTTGCGCAAATTCCTCGGTCCTTATGCCTAAGGTTCTCGGTGTTGATCGAGACGGTGCTCGGAGAATGCACCCGAGCTGAACCGAAAACCCCTTGACTATATGTTTGGGCTCGTTGGATTCCGCCGGAGTCCACTTGAGTAAATTCCTCCTTGACGGTGCGGAGCGCTGCTTGGTCGCTGGTCCTTCCGCTGCTTCTTGGTTGGCTACCATCCGTAAATGCGCCGCCATCATCGTGGTGGCATCCTCGGCGGCACCATCGGTGGTGGCATCCTCGGGCACCATCGGTGGTGTCATCACCGACGCCACTAGGGGTTGTGTAGTCAGGATCGGTGTCTTCCGCGGCATCCTCATAGCGGTGAGGTTGTTCCTCCATCTCCTAGGACAGCTCCCAGAATTGCTTGCCACCCGAACCGCCGGCCTCATCGTTGTGGGCCATGTTTCACTCTAAATGGGAAAAAAGTTTGGTCAAAAAGTTGGTTGTTGTCAAGGAACAAAATCATGGTCTCATCATTTAGGGTTTGTCGACACCGATGCATCCTAAAAGCTAAGCTTTTATCATTTAGGGTTTGTCAATGCCGAGGCATCCTAAAAGCTAAATTCTAAGTTAAGTTTTCATCATTTAGGGTTTATCGATGCCGAGGCACCCTAGGTTGGGCCTAATCACTTGGCACTAATCACTTGGCTCTATTGCCACCTATGGTTTAATGCAGCAAGAATAAAGGGGCAGTTGATCCTACTGAACTAAGTACTAAGATACCCCGGCCCATGCATTAGTAGCAAGTACCCCATATGTCCGATTTTTAGCAAAGTCATGCTAAAATTCACGGAAAATTTCAGCATGACCTTTGCTGAAAATAGGACATATGGAGTACCCGAATTTGCCGGAACGGAAGTTAATCGACATTCCGGCAAACTCAAGGGCCTCTCGGGGTACCCGCAAAATCATTATCCTCGCGTAATGAAGTCGCCAATGGGTCATTTCAGAAGATCACAAGTACAACAGCAGTAGCAGTGAATACAGGCATAACAAGAGCAAAACTGACATGTTGTTAATGAACAGTGGCTAAAGATATATAAAACTCCATTGCAAATGTGCCATGTCAAGAAAACAACTCATGGAAGTAAACTACTAGCAGGCTCAAAAGTCAAGTAAACTGAAGATTATGACAGCTTGCAAACACAGGACCATGTCATTATCATGGAAGTCCACCATATATTTTTATTACAAAATACATCATTATCAGGGCACATTATGGCCATTTTCTTACATGATGCTAACTGTACCTAACTGAATTTTTTGACAGTAGCTCAAGTTTTTGACAAGAGCTCCTCACCGTTCTGTCGCCGCAACACTTTTTATGCTAGCAGCTCAAGTTTGTGCCATTGGAGCAAATAAGCAGGAACCAACATATGTAAGGTTTCAACAAGACTCATCATCAATATATATAAGAAGGATGTTTGTAAACAAACGAACACTAAGAGCAGAATGTTCTTACAACAAACATTATTGTGTGACATCGAAAGGCATCACTCTGCTTAAAGGGAAGGATGACTTAAGTGGCCAGATGTATATTATTGCACCACTTGATCTGCACTTCTCTATATTATATGATGTAATCAAGAACTTGAGCAAAAAAGATAAATAGGAACATATTTCTCACCTTGGAGGTGTTGTCTTTGATGCTACTGTCTGAACTTCACTTCCTTTACCTCCTTGGAAACCTGAAATATGCAGATGTTAGAAAGGTTCTAATTTGTATATGATAATTCTAAGAAAAGGGAAAAGGTGTATCAAGAACAGATTCACATGTCTGGCTGTTAGCCATTACAAACTTAAATTTATCTATTTCTGTATCTCACAAACTATCATAAATGAATAATAGTACACTTAGGAGCTCACTGAAAAGCAATGACATTCATGATATAGTTTAGCAGCAGGTTGCAATATTCCCCCTAATTGCAAGATGCATCATTTCTAATTAATTAGGAGAACCTACCTAGCGAGTCTCTGATTCGTTTATACCGTCAATAAAAAAATTCTACAAGAAAAAAAAGGTAGGTCAAATACTCATGTCACTTCCATTAGGGCATTATCTTCCTACAACTACTCATCTTCAGCGGCACATGATACTGCTACTGTATCTAATACAACAACATGACACTTGTTACTATATCTAATGTTCCTACAACTATCAGATCTACAACAGTAGCACATGATACTGCCATCAGTATCTACAACTACAACTACTACAACAACATAAAACTACTATGCATCATCTTCCTACTATACTTGCTACTCATCTTCGTAACCAAACAGCAGCAAAAACATGATCATCTTACTAAAAAGTTCAGAGCGAGTCGGTTTCAATACAGTTCGAAACCACAAACCCAGCCTAAATGGCACACATCACTCAAGTCATAACTTGTTTACAGCTGAATGACAAATAAAATTTGACAATGGTAAGACCAGAGTAAGTAGATTTAGGGGATTTAGGGGATCTGCCTCGTGTCTCTATTTGGCTTTGAAATGAAGAATTGGCTTTGGTTTTTATTCAGATGACCTACACTGCCACGATCGAGGGGAGGGAGGGAGGGAATGGGGAATGGTGGAGAGAGGGAGGAAGGAGGAAGGAGGAGAGGTACCTGCTCGCCGGAGGGGTCGGGGTCGGGGTCGGGGTTGGCGAAGGGTTCGGGGTCGGGGTCCGAGCTCGTCCGGGTCCTCGCTCTCCGCAGTCGAAGGAGAGCAGGGGCCGGTGGCGGAGGACGGCAGGGGCAGGCGGGGTGGGCGCGCGGGGGCTGGCCGGCGGCTGCAGGGCCGGAGGAGGCCTCGCTCGTCGGAGGGGGAGGGAGAGAGAGGCGGGCGGCGACGCCGGCCGATCCTGCTCGGGGGGGCGCTGGGGCGGGGTGGAGTCCCAGGGTCGGGCAGCGGCGAGGGGCAGCGCAAGACCACAACGGTGGCAGCGTCACCGAAGGCGTGCAGGCGCGGCGGACGGAGGGGGCGGAGCAAGGGGGCGGCGGCATACGGTTGGGGTCGAGTGGGTCTGGCGAGGGAGGGAGGGAGGCCACAGTGCGAGGGGAATAGGTGGAGTGGGGGGAGGGTTCTAATGGCGCACCTCCCCCTAGGGCGCCATAAGTGTGACGATTCTAATGGCGCACCTCGCCCTGGTGCGCCATTAGAATTTTGTTTTATTTACTAGCCCGACTGATCAGGTTATATTCCACCTAACCCCCACTCCATCAGAACACGCCCACTAGCCCGACTAGTCAGCACGCAGCACACACACCAGGAGGTCCTGGGTTCGATTCCCAGGCTCCCCAATTTTTGTATTTATGCATTTAAAATGCTGTTTGATATTTATTTGTGTTTAAATATGTTCAAACTTGTTTAAATCATAACAGTAATTTTTTTTATAAAACAGTAATAATTTTTTAAAAATATCATCAAATTTGTTATTTGAAAATATTAATGAATATGAAAAAATATCATCAAATTTATTATTTTAAAATATCATCAAATTTGTTATTTGAAAATATAATCAAATTTGTTTTTTTAGCAATTTTAGTTGCATTCATTTGTGACGGTGGAGCGGGCCGGGGAGGGTGCGGGGGAGAGGGTGCGGGTGGTCGTCGGCGGCGGTGGAGTGGGGGAGGGTGCGGGCCGGGGGTCGGCGGCGGCGGCCGGTGGAGCGGGGGAAGGTGCGGTGGGTCGGCGGCGGTGGAGTGGGGAGGTGCGGGGGTCGGCTTATGCATTTAAAATGTTGTTTGATATTTATTTGTGTTTAAATATGTTCAAACTTGTTTAAATCATAACAGTAATATTCTTTTATAAAAACAGTAATAATTTTTTAAAAAATATCATCAAATTTGTTATTTGAAAATATAATCAAATTTGTTTTTTGCAATTTTATTTGCATTCATTTGTGACAAAGTGGAGCGGGCCGGGAGGTGCGGGGAGAGGTGTGGGTGGTCATCGGCGACGGTGGAGTGGGGAGGTGCGGGCTGGGGTCGGCGGCATGCACCGTGGAGCGGGAGGTGTGGGTGGGTCGTCGGCGGCGGTGGAGTGGGGAGGTGGGGGGGCGGCGGCGGCGGTGGAGCGGGGTCGACTGAAAGACTAATGGCGCACTGCCTCAGTGCGCCATTAGAAGTTTTGCAAAAATAAAAAGAGATATTCTAATGGCGCACCGTGGCACAGTGCGCCATTACTAGTTTAAACTAGTAATGGCGCACTGTGCCACAGTACGCCATTAGTAGTTTTGCAAAAAAAAGAATAAAAAATAAACAGCAGTAGTGGCGCACTGTGTGGCCAGTGCGCCATTACTAGTTAGCACTAGTAATGGCGCACCGAGACATGATGCGCCATTCGTATGTTTGGAAAAATTAAAAAAATTGTTACTAGTGGCGCACCATGTTCTTGGTGCGCCATTCGTGTCTTCCACACTAATGGCGCACCAAAACATGGTGGCGCACCACATGACAGGTGCGCCATTAGTGTCCATCCCATCTATAGCCCTTTTCCTAGTACTAGTAATGAAGCCATGAATTTTCACGCATGATAGCTCATTTTTTAGAACACTTTTTAAAAATAATTTCCGTATTATAAGTTTATTATTTTTCCTGGAAACTTGGTCATATATAATGACACAATGCGAAGGTTTTCCAATTTTTTTTTTTTTTTGAAATTTTTATGCCCATTTCAAAATGTGGTCAAAACGGCGGGAATGACCGTTCCTAGCTAGTGGTTGAATCTTGGAAAACTTTTGATGTTTCTATGATTAAATAGACACTTATATACCTAGAAATGATTTTTGGAAAAAATAAAGAACAAACTATGAGGTAGCTGCAGTTCAAATTTGACCCGCTTCCAACTGAATCGACGGAAATTTGTCTTTTTCACCAAAGGTGGATCAAAACTTTTTACACCCAAATATTTGGTCAATTATGCATTAATTATGGCCTAGTATTTTTAAAAAATGATTTGGTCAAATTTTGCAATAATTATTTGGTAGGTTCTTCACAAAAAAAAACATCATTTGGAGCACTCGAAAAATGGAAAATGGCTCTTTTGTGCAATGAAAGTGAAAACTCCCCAAATCAACATTGTTTGGAATTCCAAGATGCACCCTTGTTCACAATATGAGATCATTTGAACAAACTATGCCATGAATGTGGCCATAAGATTGATCATTTGGCTTGAAAGCCATGAATCTTCACGCATGATAGCTCATTTCTGAGAACACTTTTTAAAAATAATTACCGTATTACAAATATATTATTTTTCCTGGAAACTTGGTCATATATAATGACACAATGCGAAGGTTTCCAATTTTTTTTATTTTTTTGAATCTTTTATGCCCGTTTCAAAATGCGGTCAAAACGGAGGGAATGACCGTTCCTAGCAAGTGGTTGAATCTTGGAATTTTTTTGGTGTTTCTATGATTAAATAGGTACTTATGTACCTAGAAATGATTTTTGGAAAAAATAAAGAGCAAACTACGAGGTAGCTACAGTTCAAATTTGACCCGCTTCCTGCTGAATCGACGGGAATTTGTCTTTTTCACGAGAGGTGGATCAAAACTTTTGGCACCCAACCATTTGGTCAATTGTGCATTAAATATGTCCTAGTATTTTATAAAATTTATTTGGTACAATGTTGCAACAAATATATGGTAGGTTCTTCACAAAAAAACCTCATTTCGGGCACTCGAAAAATGGAAAATGAATTTTCCGTGCAAAGTAAATGAAAACTCCCTTAGGCAACATTGTTTGGAATTCCAATATGCACTCTTGTGCACAATATGAGATCATTTGAACAAACTATGTCATGAATGTGGTCATAAGATTGATCATTTGGCTTGAAAGCCATGAATCTTCACGCATGATAGCTCATTTCTGAGATCACTTTTTTAAAATAATTACCGTATTACAAGTTTATTATCTTTTCTGGAAACTTGGTCACATATGATGACACAATATGGAGGTTTTCCAATTTTTCGTTTTTTTGAATTTTTTATGCCCGTTTCAAAATGCGGTCAAAACGGCGGGTTTGACTGTTCCTAGCTAGTGGTTGGGTCTTGAATTTTTTTGGTGTTTCTCTGATTAAATAGATACTTATGTACCTAAAAATGATTTTTGGAATAAATAAGGAGCAAACTATGAGGCATCTGTAGTTCAAATTTGACCCGCTTCCAGCTGAATCGACGGGAATTTGTCTTTTTCACCAGAGGTGGATCAAATCTTTTGACACCCAACCATTTGGTTAATTGTGCATTAAATATGGCCTAGTATTTTATAAAATTGATTTGGTCCATTTTTTTGACAATTATTTGTAGGTTATTTAAAAAAACTCATTTTTGGCACTTGAAAAATGGAAAATGAATTTGGCATGCTGCATCCTTAGCAATGAGCAATTTGCGGTGGAGGTGCTAGAAGTGGTAAGTAATTTGCTGGAACCGGCAAGATGGGTTGCTGAAACTGTTTATTGAGGATGCTTCATCCCCGGCGGTGAGCAGCCTCGGGAAGGTGCTAGAACCGGCGAATGCTACAACTAGAGCACGTTGGGGTGATGCCAACGTTGAGGCGACAGACTACAGTTGTGCGCGACGGCGCACCGGCGGGAGGGTCAATTATGTGTTCTATCTGATGGAGAACGAGCAAGATGGGGAAGAAAGTATAACGTGGGGGGTGAATCAAATGGTTACACACGAAAACATCGTAGGGTCGCGAGGCGACCGACCCAAATTTAGGCCGATTGACCGGCACCTAACAGCCGCGTTTTGGAAAATGCTATGGTCCAATATTGCAACACATATTTGTAGGCATTTAAAAAAAATCAGAGATTTGGGTCCAAAATTTGGATTTTCGAGCGTGAGCCCGCCAGCCAATGAGAAGCGGGGGAACCACCTCCACGCGGATCACCAAGTTGGACACGATCTGAGCCGTCCATCATGCGCCCATCCAACGGTTGATCTTCTCCTGAAAAAACCAAAACCCTAACCCACCTACCCACCCACCCTTTCTCCAGATCCGATCCATCCCCACCCTCCTCTCCCTCGTCTCCTCTCCGCCTTCATCTTCCTCATCTCCCACCACCGCCATCCCCACCCACCACCGCCGCCATCCCCACCCACCACCGCAGCCCCCACCAACCGTAGACCCCCTCCCCTCGCCTTCATCCCCCATATCCACTAGGCCAGGCACAGCCATGGCGTCCCCCCTCCTCCTTCTCTTCTAGGGTTAGGATTTCCACCTAACCGTCCCCACGATCTGGATCCCCACGAACCAGCCGCCGACGCCACCTCCACCCCCTCCCCCTGCCCTCCGAACACTGTCGCCGGCCAGATCCACCGGAGCCCCCTCCCGTCGCTTCCTCCTCCTGACCCCACCCCCGTCCTCCACCTGCTCCGCGTGCCCAAACCTGTCGTCTCCGATCCCGCCCCTCAGATCCACCCAGCGCCAAGATCCGACCTACTCTAGCTTGCTCGCTCTGCCAGAGAGGAGGCGCCGGAGCAGCGGGCGTTGGTGGAGATGGAGAGCAAGCGGGTGCTAGTTGTGGGTGGGAGCGGCTACCTCGGCCAGCACCTCCTCGCCGCGCTCGCCGCCGGGTGCGGGGGCAACGACGTCGACGTTGACGTGGCCTTCACCCACCACCGCGGGGCCGCGCCGCGGGCGCTACTCGACGCGCTCCCCACCGTCCGCGCCTTCCGCGCCGACCTCTGCTCCGGCGACCTTCAGACAGGTACGTGCAACTCCCCTCCCCATTCCGCGAGCGCCCCATTCCGTCCTGGCCGTGTAGCGTTGTCGTGTGTTGGGCACTGCGAGTGTCTGCTCAACACAATAGTTACGAGATTTGTCAGTCTGTGTGCCATGCTATTTGTTGTTACATGAGAAAATAGGCGTTCTATGAAAATAAATAGAGGCTAACCAACCACTGAATAGAAGCATCCTGATTGCTATTATTGTTCTCATGTAAATTTCATAGACTCGTTATCCTTCATCATTGTGAACATTCAATTTCTCAAGATTCTCAGTAACAACATTCACAAAAGGCTAGTGAAAACTAGTGATTCAGTACAAGTCCAGAAATGCACTACTAACACTAGAATGGCAGATAGAAAGTAATTTGAAAAATTACATGATTTCCTTGAGACCTTGAACTACCAGGCTAGCTTTTGTTTTGGGTTCTCCCCGACGCTGGGACAGAAATTACTACCTCTTATAATTTGGGAGAGAGGAAGTACTACTATTTATAGGAGGGAAGAAATCCACAAGAGGTGTGAAATTAACAGTGGGTGGAATAAACACGGTGAAAGGGAATAGCCATTTATTTCCGTGGTTCTTTGGAAATTACCGTTCATTCAGTTTCTGCACATAAACAGAGCATATATTCAGTTTTTTCTCATAAAGAGAGCAGATGTTCATTACTTGCACTTACACAGAGTTAATGCTATGGTCTTGCACACAAATGTAGCATGTACATTCACTTGTAGCAATTGAAAAAGTCAATCTTCAGTTTTTGCACTTGAACACACCATACATTCTGTTTTTGCTCTGAATATGTTCAATTTTTCAGTTTCTTCACTTAAAACAAAGTAAAGTTCAGACTTTAGACACAAAGATGCCATGTATATTCACTTTACGCACTAAGTTTTCAGTTTCTACACTGAAATCAGCATATATATTTAGAATGAGAGGCTGCCAGGAGCTATTGCCCCACAAGGATGAGTTTATGATTCAGTTGGTGCAGTCTTCACATTACCAACTCTAGCAAACTACCATCATGCGCATAATGCATTTGGTTGATCTGCCCACATATCGTTTACCACTGATTTTTCTCTGAGCCTTGAATACTTGCCGTACAGGTTAGAGCACTGTGCGAGAAGGCCAAGGAGATCTTGATGGAGGAGAGCAATGTTCAGGCATGCTATATTTATTTCTCTAAGACGTCGTCCTTGCCATGTCTTCCATTTCCTCTCATATATGGCTTGCGTGCTACAGATCCGACCCCCCATCCTTCCTTCCTTGTGTAGGCGGAATCGCAATGGCAAGGGACGACCGACGTGCGTACTGGACCAAGAGGTGGAGAACCGACCAACCTCGACATGGCCTCTCTGCCATGCCATGGTGACCTCCTCTCTGCTCTTTCCTCTGTTTCATTGTCGTGGATGATTGTTTCTCAGTCCAGCTGAGGCATGTGTAACACATATCTCAACACATCTAGTAGCAGAGCAACAACGACAGAAAGAAAAAACACCTTTGTGATTGTTTCAATCTTTAATTTAGATCGAATTGTTCTGTTCATATTTGGGGTGGTTCTCGTATAGAGATGTATTTCTCTTGGATTTATGTCTACAGAAGCTGCATGTAGAATTCTGGCCTCTTACCTTTTTCATTGAAAGTAAAAGGGAAAAGGTTAATTTTACCTATTAGCATGGCCATACTAGAAGGTTAACTTTTTTGAAACAGATTACAAGGGTAATTTGAGTTATTCGTCATCTCCAAAGCTAAACTGCTGTAGTTCTGCTGACCAGCCTGTGTGTTTCACTTCAGGTGTGAGGAGGAGCCTGTGGCTGAGACTACATCAGCATAGATGCTGCAACCCATCATGGCGACTTCCTCGGCCTCTGTTACGGCCGATGCAGCAATAACTCAGGACACCATTCATGCCTCGCTGCCACTTCTATGTTTTCTTTCTCTGTTATAGTTACTTATGTGATTTATTCATGTAAAATCTCTACTTTATGCCAATAGCTGCATGTACCATTGTTCTACTATATGTGTGATGCTGAACAATATGTTGTTAATCTGTTGCTAAATTCTCACCAAATGCACAATTTTATTTCCTTAGACCTACTGTTAAACAAAGGCTTAACTTGTAGCATTTTTTCTTAAAAATAAGCAAAGAATTCCTGCAGTTTTCTGTTGGAAATGAGTTATTAGTTGTCACCTGCCAATGTTGGGATGTAGAGTAAGGTCGGGTTGTTGTGCATTCCTTATCAATACCGTCAGGCATCAGATGAGCCATTGTCTTGTGCAAGCATTTCTCTTTTGAATGCAGCCATGGTCTTGCAAGCAATTGCTGCCGAATGCTGCTATTGTGCTGTACTGCTTGCAGCAGTTCTTGATTGATAGTGGCAGTAGTAACTCAAGTAAGGTCCAGTAATAAGTTATTTAACATGTGTTCTTGTTCATTAATATCATAAAATTAGGAGTAAGGATTTAGCTTTCATTTTGCATTCACTCAACGACTGTGGCAGTCAAATTAGATGTCTCCTCTGTTGTTTGAATCCACTCTGGTTAGATGACATCTTGTTAGTGTGGCATGATGAAAGATTCAGGTTTTTTCTATTGATTTGTTTCATCATCATTATGCATGTGTACTTGGTGAATCAGGAACCCATTAGGATCCAAATGCCTCTCTTAAATACGTTTATTAATATTCTATTTGCATTTTAGTTTGTGGCTTAAGGAACCGAGCAAGGGAAACCATTATACCTCGTTCTTTGTTTTGTATATAAACTTTAATTTTGTCGGATCATTTATGTCAAGTAATAGTTCTTTTTTCTGTGTTATGGTAAAAGAAGATATGATTATAACAATTTCTTTTACTTAGGCGGACTAGGTACAAGAAAAATAATTGCTGCCACACAAGACGACCAAGGTCCGCTCTGCTCTGGGGCCATCCCTTGCTCTAGCTTCGTTCGTTGCTCCACAAGAAAAACATAGACAAACGAAAACAAATTATCTAAGGTCCTGTTATTATTACCTATATATGACATTGCTACTGGATTGCCCAGCGCCCCTGTTCATGATGGGTTAAACTTGTATTCGCTCCTGCTGCTGCATTTTCATGATCATGAGTGTGATGCATTTTGATGATCTCCTTGTACCAGATTAGTCCGTCGATGAAGCGACAGCGTCTCCTCTAGAGGGTGACGGCGGCGGCGCCTGTGTGCGGCTTCGACTACAACCTCCTCTCCGGTGAGTCCATCTCCTACCTCTAGCTCCATCTCTGAGCTGCTGTAATACCATGCTCTGTTTCATGGCCGTGGCTTATTTAGTCTGCTTGCCGTGCCTTATGTATTGGAGCCTAATTAGCTTCTGTTAGGGGATAATCTATTGGTTATATCAAAATTTTTCATGAAATTTTGTTCTGCTTATTCTGCTAAGGTTGTTTGCAATGGTTATACATATGTTACACAATTTTTGCTGCTGGCTAATCAGCTTTAGAGATGGTAACATGGTGCTGCACTCTCAGGATCATCTTATGATACACAATCAATTTTTGGTGTGCTCAAATATTTAATTTTAGTGATAAGGAAAGATCCCACCCAGTTTGCTGGCTCACTCACTTGAGTTGGTTTAACAGTAGTGGCCTCCTGACTTGTAGTTGGGTAGGTAGCTGAGAAGACTCATGGTGCTGGTTAGGAGCAAAAGTTTATATGCATGGATAATGAACTTGCACTAAATGGACACAAATAAAGGAGCTGAGTATTAAATTAACGTGTACTAAGTGGAAACAATATTCTGTATGGTGTACATAAGTATTGAGTTGATAGCTGATCTGTAGCAAATATAGCTGCATGTAACTTCTTTACTTGGTTCCTCTTTTACAGGAGCTCCCAGTCCTAAGAAAGTTGGAAGTTCGAAGACGTTAAGAAAAGCGCGAAGCTGTGAAGTGCGACTCAGCAAAGAGTTGTCTCTTCTATTTGATTGTAATATTGTAATAGCGAGTAATACACTAATCTAGTGTTATTTGATGAATTTCACATGTTCTCTTGTTTGGAATATTTGATTATGAATGTGATTTGATAGTGTGTGATATGGGAACCTGACAGTGCAACCCAGTTATGAAATAATACGAGTCTGTAACTTTCTTATATGTGTGATCAATATATGAGATTAACATGACTAGTGGGACCAACTCCAAAATATATATTCAAAAAATAGGAAATCAATAGACTGTAAAAGGCTAAAGCCCAGAAATAAAAAGGCCGAAATATTGGGCTTGGCCCATGTAGCCCAATAGAATTCACAGGAAAAAAGAAATAGAAAGGCTGAATTAATGGGCTCGGCCATCTAAAGCACTGAAATGGACCGGGCTGATTCTAAGTAACGACCTTTTGAATTGGTCGTAATTGTGCCACGTCAGATTGCTACGTCGGATCCGACGTGGCTTGGGCAGACAACTAGTGACCAAAACAAAACAGTAGGCATATTTTGGTCGTAAACGTCTACGACCTTCTCACAAAGAAGGTCGTTAATTTTAGTTTACGACTGCCAGCTTTTGACCTTCTATTTTTGGTCACAAAAAGGTCACAAATGAAAAACAATGACCTTTCAGTGACCAATAGTCAAGGTCACAAGTTGACATATTTCTTGTAGTGTCCCCTGTTTCCCATGCAACCGACCGGCGTAATCGGATAGAGCATTCGTCCCACGGCCACTCCGCGGCGGCACACGACGGTGACAGATCATTGAAGGGGAGACTTGCGTACTGGAGTTGGCGGGGCGATGATGTAGGGTAGGAACCCTAAGGCCGATCTTTCACGATTTGGAGGGAATCCCGCGAAGAACACAAAGAACACGAGGGGAAACGAGGAAGAGAAATCACTCAAATAACAAGATCCAATCACACATATGCTAGATCGATGAACACAACGAGTGATACACGGGTCCAAATCCAACAAAGGACGATACACGAGGTAACTTGTTCATCTCGGTGAGGAGGCATTGAATCCGGGTGTGGATCTTCTCCGAAGAGGCCGCGGTCTCTCGATGGAGGAGAACCACAAGGATGAGCAAAGCTCTATCTCTAAAATGAGCTAAACCAGTGCTAACCCTAATTCGGAGCTATGGGACGAGTACTTATAGTCCAAGGGGTAAGTTGGGGGTTACACGGGTCGAAACCCTTACACTGCACGCAGGCAGGCAGGTGGTACCGGTCACGGGGGCGGTTGTACCGCTGGGAGCTCACATACTGGTTCCTGGAGGTGTTCGCGCAAGGTATTAGCGGTAGTACCGTTGGTTGGACCGGTTAATTATGCCGATCTTACGGCTATTACGGGGACAAACCGGGGTGGTACCGGCCTTGCATCGCTCGATCACAAAAGCTGGACTGGTAGTTGGGTGGTAGTCGAGCGGTTGTACTGCTGGGGCGGTAGTTGGCCGGTGGTTGGGCGGTTGTACCGCTATCTCTGCACTGGGAAGATTCCTCTTCTTCCTTCTCTTCCATGCTTCCCTCGCGGATGGTGTAGTTTTACACTTGTGCTCACACTCCTCCTCGTCATCCGTGGTGTTCCGACAATACCTATGTACGCACACGAGAGGAGTGTCAAGTAGTATACCATCCTCGAAGGGGTCAAGTAAACACGCGTAAAGGAGATGATTCACCTTTGTGTATGTGAAGTAGATGTCCTGCGTTTCACTTGCCGAATGGACTCTTGTCATGGTGATGTCTGTAGCATGCTCCGCATCATCTCCCCCCTTGGGAAAGATCCGACCTCGGATCGAAAACAAAATCACCATGGGAAAGAGATGACTTCGCCTTGTAGGAGTGGACGTTCACCAAGTAGTTGTCATCTTGAAGCTCGAATTGGGCACTCTCCAATGTTGCACCGTCTAGTGATTCCTTCAAAAGGAGTAAGGACAACAAACACTTGGAAAAACAAATGTGGTTAGCGCTAGTGCAAAACCAAGCATTCAAGAGGTGATTCACCCAACAAGTATCATCATCATGCAAAGCATATGGTGTGGCAAAGAACTGTGACATGTCATGTAAGAATATCAATCGAGCACAAGCAAAGATATCATGGGGACAAGCATGTAAATGTAAGGTAGTGATGCAAATATGTGTGTCAAGATAAGAAGCATCTTCCTCAATGTCATAGCAATCATGCATAAAGTGCTCAACAAATGGTCGATGGTAGGGATAAGAATCATTCACAACACCAAATAAAATGAAGTGTCTAAACACATGGAGCAAGTGCAAGACAATCCAAGCATAACGTGCATAGGGTGTAGTGAAAATTGTGTGGCACTCAACACAATATAAAGAGAAATTGTTCATCATGTGTGAGGTAATCAAGTCAATCATGTGACATCAATGGGACATGGCATATGTGAAGTGATGACATTGTTGCAACCAATAATGTGATAGGACCAAGTAATGCACAAGTCGGATGCAACACACAAGGCATATATGTCATGAGGCATGGGAAGGTGAAAATGACAAGTCAAAGCAATGCTTCACAATCTTTATGTTCATGGCACGATGCATATGGTGTAAAGAAGGAAGGAAGACAAGCATGCTTCACAATAAATATGTCAAAAACTCCAAATGTATGTGAGAATACTATTGGTGCAATATCATGAGGAAGACTAAAATCATTGTTGCACTCAATACATGAAAAATTATCTAGCATGAGAGAGGCAACATATGTAGAGATATGACAAGAAACAATAGCAATCATGTGCAAAGCATGGCAATGGTTGTCATCAACCGCATGAAACGAGCAAGTATGAATCATTGGTGATGCAACATAGGCAAGCATATCAATCCTGGCATGCAAACTAGTAGCATGAATATGCAACATACTAGAGGAATCCATTAAAGGAACATGTCAATAACAAGCAATATCTCCTCTCCTCTCCACCTCTCCTCTCCACCTGCCCACCCACCCCTCCAATGGCGATCTGTAGATTGGTGCTACCATGGACGGTCTACTCCACTGGGATTTCAAGCCCGGCCTATCAATTGCAGATCAAAAGGCCGAAAGTTTGGTTCTCCAAAGGCATTTTCGCCATCTCCGGGTACCAAGGAGTTCTTCTTGGTTGTCTACTTCTCCTCGGCCTCTTTCCTCTTCTTGAGGAATCTGTGGGTGTTGCTTTGCAATGTTGCATTGGGGTGTACCTTCGGGTCTCAAGATTAAACCTATTGGTGAAAGAAGATTTCGGTTTTCGGTGGCTTCTAATAAGGTTGGACATTTTATCTATCATCTCAAGGATCGAATTTGGCCAGACTTTGTATGCCATTTTCAACTTTTTCGCTCGGCCAAGGATTTCTCTTCGCCTTATGACCTTCATTGGCATTCTGATGAGGTCATCCCTGAGGTGTCCTCGAGATCACCTATGGCTATCAGATCAAATTTGAATTTTTTACGTGTGAATGATCTTGGGGGCTCGCTGGATTCGTCTACCTTTCCTCGCCGGACTTCTGTGGCTCCATCGCCGACGAGCTCTCCGATGATCAGCACTGGGGAGCTAGTTAGGGCTATTCCTAATCCCGGCATTAATCACATTAATGGCATTCAAGACAATATTAATGACGTCGTCGGTATACATTTTGGGAGTTTCCATCAACATGCTGAATTACATAGCAAGGCTACCAATCATGATAATCAGCATTCATTGCCAATGGATTTATGTCTTGGGGCTTTTAATTTTGAATTATCTTCTTGCATGGAGGGAAGTCGGAATATTTTTCAAGGTCAGAAATTTCAGCAGCTTTATTGGGACAACATTCCAACATTTATGATCTTCCATATTCTCGATCAGTTGAAATTTGGTTATTCCAGCAGTCACATTGCCACGATATGGTCTCTGTCATCTATACCTTCATTGGAGTACATATATAAACGCCTGAACATATGTTCTCGATGTACTCTTACGGGTCACCTAGCTGCTTCTTGCCCACATGAGACATGCAATATTTGCTTGGACCTTCCTTGTCATTGTGATCAACAGGAGCATCACTTGGATCCACTGACAGCACCAACTACTGATTTCATGAGTCACGAGGATGATGCCACCGTTCACTCTACTACTGCTCCAACAGCTCCAAATAATGGGTTTTCCTCCTGTCACACATGCAGATCCACGGAACATTATTCTTTTGATTGACCAGCCCAACTTCTTTGTAATCGATGCGGTTGGCTGGGACACATGCAGCGCCACTGTGGGCTTGTCGGTGTTCCCACTTTATTCTGGAAGCCCTGTAATAGGCCGCCTCAGATAGGCCCATCCTTCATAGACCCTTCTGGCCCATCTGATGAGAATCTACCCATTTTAGGGAATGACCGTGACTCGAGGGATCCATCGCTTCATAATGGTGCCAATATTTCTACTACAAATCCTCGGGTGATCATAAATAATTCTCTTTCCGTTATGGCACCGTTGTTGGCCACCTCGCAGTGGCATCAAATCACTGCGTCAGATATTATTGATACATTTCCGGCTGGTCCTACTGCTGGTACCGGGGGAAGCGAGACCGTCCGCTGTGAATCGTGCGGTGACCCTGGACACGTGGTGACCTCCTGCTGGCCGGCCCGGCGTCTGCTCAGAGTTTTTGGGTTCCAAAGACTAACATGAGACCCGTCGCTACGCATTCCTCCTCTGTTTCCCCCACCTCCCCTGCTCCACCTCTGGTTCCTAGCCCGCTCTCGCCTATGGCGAACTTCCCCGTCAATGTCGTCACGTACCTGCCGCATGGGATGACCATTGAGCTAGGCCCCGAAGATCGCGTGGTGAGGGAGGACATGGTCGTCAGCCCCAATCCGCCACTGCGCCATGACTTTCTGGCTGTGGCGGAGGTCAATCGCTTCGTCCCTTCCATCAAAAGGCTGCGCTGCGACACACCATTGAAGGTTTGCTCCATGAATCGCATTTCTTCCCCACTGAGGTGGATGACTATCCGCTAGGCATTGGCATATTTGGTTTTGCAGATTCTGTCATTAGAGATACTGTTGTTGGAACCACCTTTGAGCTTGATGAGGATGAGGATAACCTGGGCACTGTAGTTTCGTTTGTTCCTCATGATGCTGCTATCAATATGAGATCGACTTCTTTTGGTCCCCAAGTATGGATTTTATACATTGGCTTTCCCCATGATTATCAGACTTCTCACTATATTCACAAGTCAGTAGATAAGTTTGGGGAATTAATCACTTGGAATAACCCGCGTGGTGATAGAAAAATTGTTCTGATCAAAGCCCGCGTGCTCAGTCTGCGTCGAGTGCCCAAGAGTTTTGTTATGCATCAGCTTGGAGGAGAGCGCCGCTGCTGGACTGTCTGTGTAACGATCATGCGGAGCAGTGATTGGAATGCACACATTCCGGAGGTTCCTCCTATGGGTTATGAACCACCGCCGGCTGACGGGATCCCACACCCTTTGTTTGGTGATGGACTGACGGCGGAGCAGATGTATCAGGCACAGCTGCACAATTGGCTTGCTCAGAATGCTGCGCCCAATCAGAACAATGAGGAGGTTCAGTTGCAAGGCAACGATGTTCACTTCCAAGCAAACTGGGGTGCCTGGCCACCTTCCCCACCATCGGTCCTCTACAATTACCAAGCGTGGCTCGCTGCTGAGGGTTTGCATGTGCAGGATGGTATCCTCTCGGTCAACAATCTGCATGATAGTCCTGGCATGGCCTGGAATGACTCCATCTCTGCGTTTGATAGCTCTGATTCTAGTGCTACTTTGTCTGACACATTTGTTCTTGTACCCCGCAACATTTTCAACAATCTTGCAGTAAACTCTGAAGTGGGGGAGAGCTTTCAATCGGCTGCCAGGAATATCCAGAATAATTATATTGATTTAGACATTTCAATTTCTGCAACTGGGCTGCATCTGGAAATGACTGCCAATGGTGATATAATGTCCTCCATGTTGATCAACCAAGGTATTCCTGCCAGACATCTCACTAGTTTTCTTTCTGGTGCAATTATGCCCATAGTAGCAGCTTATGGACCTTGGAGCACCGGGTATGGGTTCAAATTTGAGAAACTTGAACTGAAGATGCAAATCAGGGAAGAAGATGGGATGCTCCTTGTGTCTCAAGCCACTCAGACTATAACTGCTCTGGACAATCAACACTTTCACTCGATGTGCTAGATGCTCCATCCACCCGCAGACATTGAATTGTCCGATAAAACTACTCGCTGCTTGCCCGCCTCGCCCATAGTAATCTTCGTCTCGAGAACGCTACACTGCTGTCTGCAAACAGCTCTTCTGATTTGCAGCTTGCTTCTCCTGAGTTGAATCATACTGTACCTTCCCCTGCCTTACTGACAGACTCTCAGGAGTTCAACTTTATGCCTATGGCTACAGCTTGTGAGGAGGTTCAGATCATCGCAGACCCTCATCAGGACTTGTCTATGCCTGTTCCGCTACAACCTGTTATTCACTCCGATCCGGATGTTGCTGCCTCTAACAGAAAGGGTAAAGCGATTGCTCCTGAATCAACCATTGCTCTGCGTCGCAGTACACGTTCCAATAAATATGATGGGTTCAAAGTGCCACCTCTTTCAGACACCAAGCCCAAAACCTCCAAGGTCAAACCCAGAGTGATTCCTTCTGCAACTTCGGCCAACATAGACTCTGCTCTGTCTGAAGCCCTAGAGATCCCACCTCCTACTGCTATCCCAGTCATCCAGCACATTGGCACGGTGATGTGTGGTATTCCAGCTGAAGAACTCACGGACGAGCGTCTGCTGGATTCTTCTGATGATGGGCCATCCTCGGCCAACTCTTAGCTCCTCCGTTCTGGGTTTATATACTAATAGTTTTATCTTATCCTATTCGTATTATGGTACTTCGTGTTAGTTGGAACGTACTTTGCTGGAACGTCGAGGCATAAATTCTGATGCAAAGCAGCTGGCGCTTTCAAATGCAATCAACTCTTCTGGTTGTGCTGTAATTTGCCTGCAGGAGACAAAAAAACCTTCTTTTGATCATGCTTTTGTTAAATCCTGCTGCCCTCGGCGTTTTGACCGATTTGATTTCATCCCCTCCCGTGGGGCTTCGGGAGGCCTTGTTACGATTTGGAATAGTTCAATTTTCTCTGCAACTACTATTGCTCAAGAAGATTTTGCCCTGGTTACACGATTTCAATCAACCCAATCGGCACATTTTTGGACGTTGGTCAATGTTTATGGCCCTTGCCAAGGGGAATCTAGAGTTAACTTTATCAATTGGCTTATGGCTCTGAATATTTCCACTAATGAAGACTGGCTTTTGGTTGGCGGCTTTAATTTTATCCGAAGTCCAGAGAATCGTAACAAGCCCGGTGGCAATCACGGCGATATGATTACTTTTAATGACTTCATCCGAGCACAAGCCTTAATTGAACTGCCCATTAAGGGTCGAGACTATACCTGGAGTAACATGCAAACTGATCCATTACTCGAGCAAATTGACTGGTTTTTCACTAGTAATAATTGGACGAGCTCCTACCCTAACACTATGGTTAAACCACTCGGGCGACCTGTTTCCGACCACATCCCATGTGTGATTTCTATTGAAACTTCCATTCCACGATCAAAACTATTCATGTTTGAATCCTTCTGGATCCAACACCCGGGTTTTATGGAAGTAGTTTAAAATGCTTGGGCCCGGCCTGTGCAATCTCAGAATATGGCGACTGTATTATGCAGAAAATTTAAAACCCTACGACATGATCTTAAACATTGGAGTAAAAATATCTCAAAATTGACCATTGCCATAGAAAATTCAAACAGGGCCCTCCTGGAAATTGATGGGTTGGAGAATAAAAGACAGCTATCCACACCGAAGCTAATTTCAGGAAAATTCTAAAGGCGCACCTCATCGACTACTATCTTATCAAAGGATGTCTTTGGAAGAAACGATGTACCATTCGATGGGTGCAATTTGGTGACGAAAATTCTAAATTCTTTCAAGCTATGGCCTCGGAGCGATACAGAAGGAATAACATTGCAGCCCTAAATTCTGAAGATGGTATCTGTGTGGAGGATCATGCGGGCAAAGAAGCAATACTCTTCCAATCCTTCAAACAGCGACTTGACAATTCTTCTCATCAAGATATGAAATTTGATCTTCCAAGTATTATAAAGAGAATCGAAGGACTAGATACCTTAACTGTCCCTTTCACACAGTGCCAAAGCGAGACAGTCCTCAATTCTTTCTTGGAGCTTTCTGAGGAAACCGTACTGGTTACGGTGAATTATTTTCAGAATGACTTTTTGCAACCGGTTGGCCAAAAGTTTAGTGATCACTTTGAGACAACAGTTCAAAAGGGTGATTGGTCGGAAATCATTGACGGTGTTAGGCGCATTGTTTTTTGGGATCAGAGTGATGTAGCCGTCGTTGATGCTTGGGCATTCGAATACATTTACCAGTGCCAAAGCTCCAAGAAAGAGATTATTCTTCTCAAACTCGACTTTGCTAAGGCCTTTGATACCATTGACCATGAAGCAATGCTCATCATTATGAAGAACATGGGTTTTAATGATAAATGGTTAGGCTGGATTCAATGTATCTTTTCTTCAGGCAAATCTGCGGTTCTCCTAAACGGTGTCCCTGGCAGACAATTTCATTGCAAATGCGGTGTGAGACAAGGTGACCCTCTGTCCCCACTAATTTTGTGCTCACCGCTGATTCCTTCAAGCTGCAATCAATGATGCTTTCACTAGGGGGGAAATCAGTTTGCCCTTTCCTTGCAATACTCAACGTGAATTCCCGGTGATCCAATACGCGGATGATACTATCCTAGCTATGCCTGCATGTCCTGCACAAGCCATGACCATCAAAACTATCCTCAACGACTATGCCACATCGGTAGGTTTAAAGATCAATTTCCATAAATCTACTATCATACCCCTCAACTGTGGACAGGAGATCACAAACACATTGGCAAATATTTTTGGCTGTGTTATTGGCAAGCTACCTTTTACCTATCTTGGCCTTCCCATGGGCACCACTAAACCAACTATTTTGGACCTCATGCCTCTGGTCTGCCGTGTGGAGAGACGACTTTCGGCCACCCTCAACATGATTTCATATGGAGGGAAACTCACATTGTTAAATTCAGTCATAACTTCTCTCATCATCTTTGCTCTTTGCACACTCAAACTCCCAACAGGCATCATCGAACTTATTGACAAAATTCGTAGAAAGTGCCTCTGGACAAAGAAATCTGATCAAGGTGATAAGTGCAACTCCTTGGCCTCATGGAATATGATATGCAAACCCAAAGAATCTGGAGGTCTTGGCATTATTAATCTCCATCTGCAAAGTGATGCTTTGCTTCTCAAATTCCTCCACAAGTTCTACAACCACTAGGACCTACCTTGGGTGGAATTGATTTGGAATACATACTACACCACCAAAATTCCACACGCTTCTGACCCATGTGGCTCATTCTGGTGGCGTGACGTCTCTAAACTTATGCCAATTTACCGTGGGATCACCAATGTGACAATTCAAATGGATCTTCGCCTCATTCGGAAAGATGTATGGCTTGGTAATGTTCGACCGACACCCATCCCGAGCTTTCTCCTTTGCGCGACCGAAGATATATCTCATGAGGGATTTCTTGCGAGCACGACACTTGGTGAAACGCTCCACCTACCCTCTCCCGCAAGCTCTTGATGAAACCCGTGACCTACAACAACAAACCTTGCAGATTGACTTTATGGATCCTAATTCGACAATGACGAATGGAACGTATGCAGGGATCGAATACTCAGCCAATGATTCTACACTTTCTACTTTAAAGATGTCCAAGCGCACCGTACATACAAATGGATATGGCAGTCACGATCAACGATGAAAATTAAAGTTTTTGGCTGGTTACTGATGTACGATAGACTCAACACCCGCAATATGTTGAAGAGGAGACACTATAACATTGGCACAGACTATGGTTGCCTTCTATGCACTGCATGCCAAGATGAGACTGTGGAACACCTCTTCTTTGAGTGCACCTTCAGCCTAACATGTTGGAATGAACTTCAAATCATGGGGCGTGCAGCGGACAATCGACTAGACTGGGTGGACAAGGCCAAAGCCTCCTGGAGCCAACCTTTGTTCATGGAAATTTTTCTCTTAGCATCCTGGAGCATCTGGAAGGAAAGGAATAATAAGCATTTCAGAGGAGTTCTTCCATCACAAGATTCTTGGCGGGCAAGACTCAAAGAAGACCTCTCCTTCTCACTTATAGATTGGGAGACAAACATAAAGACTTCCTTTTTCCTTTATCAACTCCTCAGAGAACCCCCTACCTTCCCAACCCCCATTCACAAAGTGAATGGCTTGTACATAGGATCATGTAACAGACTTTCTATTCTTTAATTCAATTGCAGTAGGAGAGGCTCCTACTGTTTCAGGTGTCAAAAAAACAAGCAATATCTCCACCAAGTTTGCAAATACACATAAAAGTACTAGAATCAAGTGTCATGTGAGACGCAAAGCATGGGTCACAAATGCATGGCAAAGGCATAGAGATGAGCATATAACACAAAGTGAACATGGAAATATGTGTTGGAAATATGCCCTAGAGGCAATAATAAAATGGTTATTATTATATTTCCTTGTTCATGATAATTGTCTATTGTTCATGATATAATTGTATTAACTGGAAACCGTAGTACATGTGTGAATACATAGACCACAACATGTCCCTAGTGAGCCTCTAGTAGGCTAGCTCGTTAATCAATAGATGGTCATGGTTTCCTGACCATGGACATTGGCTGTCATTGATAACGGGATCACATCATTAGGAGAATGATGTGATGGACAAGACCCAATCCTAAGCATAGCACAAGATCGTGTAGTTCGTTTGCTAAAGCTTTTCTAATGTCAAGTATCATTTCCTTAGACCATGAGATTGTGCAACTCCCGGATACCGTAGAAATGCTTTGGGTGTACCAAACATCACAACGTAACTGGGTGGCTATAAAGGTGCACTACAGGTATCTCCAAAAGTGTCTGTTGGGTTGGCACGAATCGAGACTGGGATTTGTCACTCCGTATGACGGAGAGGTATCTCTGGACCCACTCGGTATTGCATCATCATAATGAGCTAGATGTGACTAAGTAGTTAGTCACGGGATCATGCATTATGGAACGAGTAAAGTGACTTGCCGGTAACGAGATTGAACGAGGTATTGGGATACCAACGATCGAATCTCGGGCAAGTAACGTACCGATTGACAAAGGGAATTGTAAACAGGATTGATTGAATCCTCGACATCATGGTTCATCCGATGAGATCATCGAGGAGCATGTGGGAGCCAACATGGGTATCCAAATCCTGCTGTTGGTTATTGACCCGAGAGTCGTCTCGGTCATGTCTGTGTGTCTCCCAAACCCGTAGGGTCTACACACTTAAGGTTCGGTGACGCTAGGGTTGTAGAGATATTAGTATGCGGTAACCCGAAAGTTGTTCGGAGTCCCGAATGAGATCCCGGACGTCACGAGGAGTTCCGGAATGGTCCAGAGGTAAAGATTTGTCTATAGGAAGTCCAGTATCGGCCACCGAGAAAGTTTCGGGGGTCACCGGTATTGTACCGGGACCACCGGAAGGGTCCCGGGAGTCCACCGGGTGGGGCCACCTATCCCAGAGGGCCCCATGGGCAGAAGTGGGAAGGGAACCAGCCCCTGGTGGGCTGGTGCGCCCCCCATGGGCCTCCCCCTGCGCCTAGGGTTGGAAACCCTGGGGGTGGGGGGCGCCCCACCTGACTTGGGGGGCAAGTTCCCCACTTGGCCGCCACCCCCCTTGAGATTGGATCTCTAGGGGGCCAGCGCCCCCCAGGGCCTCTATATATAGAGGGGGGAGGGAGGGCTGCGCACCCAAGCCCCTGGCGCCTTCCTCTCCCCCCGTAACACCTCTCCCTCTCGCTGAGCTTGGCGAAGCCCTGCCGAGATCCCCGCTGCTTCCACCACCACGCCATCGTGCTGCTGGATCTCCATCAACCTCTCCTCCCCCCTTGCTGGATCAAGAAGGAGGAGACGTCTTCCCCAACCGTATGTGTGTTGAACGCGGAGGTGCCGTCCGTTCGGCGCTAGGATCATCGATGATTTGGATCACGACGAGTACGACTCCATCAAACCCGTTCTCTTGAACGCTTCCGCTCGCGATCTACAAGGGTATGTAGATGCACTCCTTTCTCTCTCGTTGTTAGATGACTCCATAGATTGATCTTGGTGATGCGTAGAAAATTTTAAATTTATGCTACGATCCCCAACAGTGGCATCATGAGCTAGGTCTATGCGTAGTTTCTATGCACGAGTAGAACACAAGTCGTTGTGGTCGTCGATTTTGTCAATTTACTTGCCATTACTAGTCTTATCTTTATTCAGCGGCATCGTGGGATGAAGCGGCCCGGCCGACCTTACACGTACACTTACGTGAGATAGGTTCCACCGACTGACATGCACTAGTTGCATAAGGTGGCTAGCGGGTGTCGGTCTCTCCCACTTTAGTCGGATCGGATTCGATGAAAAGGGTCCTTGTGAAGGGTAAATAGTAATTGGCATATCATGTTGTGGTTTTGGCGTAGGAAAGAAACGTTCTTGCTAGAAACCTATAACAGCCACGTAAAAACTTGCAACAACAATTAGAGGACGTCTAACTTGTTTTTGCAGCATATGCCGTGTGATGTGATATGGCCAAAAGAATGTGATGAATGATATATGTGATGTATGAGATTGATCATGTTCTTGTAATAGGAATCACGACTTGCATGTCGATGAGTATGACAACGGCGTGAGCCATAGGAGTTGTCTTAATTTATTGTATGACCTGCGTGTCATGAGTAACGCCATGTAATTACTTTACTTTATTGCTAAACCGTTAGCCATAGTGGTAGAAGTGATAGTTGAGAGACAACTTCATGAAGACACGATGATGGAGATCATGGTGTCATGCCGGTGACAATGATGATCGTGGCGCTCAAGATGGAGATCAAAGGAGCAAAATGATATTGGCCATATCATGTCACTATTTGATTGCATGTGATGTTTATCGTGTTTTACATCTTATTTGCTTAGAACGACGGTAGCTTAAATAAGATGATCCTCTAATAATTTCAAGAAAGTGTTCCCCTAACTCGTGCACCGCTATGCGAAGGTTCGTTGTTTCAAGCACCACGTGATGATCGGGTGTGATAGATTCTAACGTTCAATACAACGGTGTAAGCCAGATTTACACGCAATACACTTAGGTTGACTTGATGAGCCTAGCATGTACAGACATGGCCTCGGAACACGGAAGACCGAAAGGTCGAACATGAGTCGTATAGAAGATACGATCAACATGAAGATGTTCACCGATGATAACTAGTCCGTCTCACGTGATGATCGGACACGGCCTAGTTGACTCGGATCATGTATCACTTAGATGACTAGAGGGATGTCTATCTGAGTGGGAGTTCATTAAATAATTTGATTAGATGAACTTTATTATCATGAACATAGTCAAAAGGTCTTTGCAAATTATGTCGTAGCTTACGCTTTAGTTCTACTATTTTAGATATGTTCCTAGAGAAAATTTAGTTGAAAGTTGATAGTAGTAATTATGCGGATTAGGTCCGTAAACTCAGGATTGTCCTCGTTGCTATGCAGAAGGCTTATGTCCTTAATGCACCCCTCGGTGTGCTGAACCTCGAACGTCGTCTATGGATGTTGCAAACATCTGACATACACGTTTTGATGACTACATGATAGTTCAGTAATGTTAAAACGGTTTAGAATTGAGGTGCCAAAGACGATTTTGAAACGTCGCGGAACATATGAGATGTTCAAAGGGCTGAAATTGGGATTTCAGGCTCGTGCCCACGTCAAGAGGTATAAGACCTCTGACGAGTTTCTTAAGCCTGCAAACTAAGGGAGAAAAGCTCAATCATTGAGCATGTGCTTAGATTGTCTGAGTACTACAATTACTTGAATCGAGTGGGAGTTAATCTTCCAGATGAGATAGTGATGGTTCTCCATAGTCACTGCCACCAAGCTATTAGAGCTTCGTGATGAACTATAACATATCAGGGATAGACATGATGATCCTTGATCAATTCGCGATGTTTGACACCGCGAAAGTAGAAATCGAGCAGGAGCATCAATTGTTGATGGTTAGTGAAACTACTAGTTTCAAGAAGGGCAAGGGCAAGAAGGGATACTTCATGAAACGGCAAATCAGTTGCTGCTCTAGTGAAGAAACCCAAGGTTGAACCCAAAACCCGAGACTAAGTGCTTCTGTAATGAGGGGAACAGTCACTGAAGCAGAACTACCCTAGATACTTGGTAGATGAGAAGGCTGGCAAGGTTGACAGAAGTATATTGGATTACATTGTATTAAATGTGTACTTTACTAGTACTCCTAGTAGCACCAGGGTATTAAGATACCGGTTCAGTTTCTAAGTGTTAGTAACTCGAAATAAAAAGCTATGGAATAAACGGAGACTAGCTAAAGGTGAGATGACGATATGTGTTGGAAGTGTTTCCAAGGTTGATGTGATCAAGCATCGCCTTCTCCCTCTACCATCGAGATTAGTGTTAAACCTAAATAATTGTTATTTGGTGTTTGCGTTGAGCATAGACATGATTGGATTATGTTTATCGCAATACGGTTATTCATTTAAGGAGAATAATGGTTACTCTGTTTATTTGAATAATACCTTCAACGGTCTTGCACCTAAAATGAATCGTTTATTGAATCTCGATCGTAGCGATACACATGTTCATGCCAAAAGATATAAGATAGTAATGATAGTACCACATACTTGTGGCACTGCCATTTGAGTCATATTGGTATAAAACGCATGAAGAAGCTCCATGTTGATGGATCTTTGGACTCACTCGTTTTTGAAAAGTTTTGAGACATGCGAAATATGTCGATTGGTGTATACGCATGAAGAAACTCCATGCAGATGGATCGTTTGGACTCACTTGATTTTGAATCACTTGAGACATGCAAATCATACCACATGGGCAAGATGACTGAAAGGCCTCGTTTTTAGTGAGATGGAATAAGAAAGCAACTTGTTGGAAGTAATACATTTTGATGTGTGTAGTCCAATGAGTGCTGAGGCACGCAGTGGATATCGTTATGTTCTTGCTTCATAGATGATTTGAGTAGATGCTGAGTATATTTACTTGATGAAACACAAGTCTGAATTATTAAAAGGTTCAAGTAATTTCAAAGTGACGTTGAAGATCATCGTGACAAGAGGATAAGATGTCTATGATATGATCTTAGAGATGAATATCTGAGTTACGAGTTTGGAACACAATTAAGACATTGTGGAAATTGTTTCACAACAAATACCGCCTGGAACACCATAGTGTGATGGTGTGTCCGAACATCATAGCTGCATCCTATTGGATATGGTGCATACCATGATGTCTCTTATCGAATTACGACTATCGTTTATGGGTTAGACATTAGAGATAACCGCATCCACTTTAAATAGGGCACCACGCAATTCCGTTGAGATGACACCGTATGAACTATGGTTTAGAGAAACCTAAGATGTCGTTTCTTAAAAGTTTGGGGATGCGACGCTTATGTGAAAAAAGTTTCAGGCTGATAAGCTCAAACCCAAAACAGATAAATGCATCTTCATAGGACACCCAGAACAGTTGGTATACCTCCTGTCTCAGATCCGGAAGCAAAAGGGATTGTTTCAGAATCGGGTCCTTTCTTGAGGAAAATTTTCTCTCGAAAGAATTGAGTGGGAGGATGGTGGAGACTTGATGAGGTTATTGAACCGTCACTTCAACTAGTGTGTAGCAGGGCACAGGAAGTTGTTCCTGTGGCACCTACACCAATTGAAGTGGAAGCTTATGATAGTGATCATGAAACTTCGGATCAATTCACTACCAAACCTTGTAGGACGACAAGGATGCGTAATACTTCATAGTGGTACGTAATCCTGTTTTGGAAGTCATGTTGCTAGACAACAATGAACCTACGAGCTATGGAGAAATGATGGTGGGGCCGGATTCCGACAAATGGCTCGAGGCCATAAAATCCTAGAGAGGATCCATGTATGAAAACAAAGTATAGACTTTGGAAGAACCACTCGATGGTCGTAAGGCCGTTGAGTACAGATGGATTTTTTAAGGAAGACAGACAATGATGGTAAGTGTCACCATTAAGAAAGCTCGACTTGTCGCTAAGATGTTTTCCGACAAGTTCAAGGAGTTGACTACGATGAGACTTTCTCATTCGTAGCGATGCTAAGAGTCTGTTGGAATTATATTAGCAGCTACTACACTATTTATGAAATCTTGCAGATAGGATGTCAAAACATTTTTTTTCCTCGACGATTTTCTAGAGGAAAGGTTGTATGTGATACAACCAGAAGGTTTTGTCAATCCTGAAAGATGCTAACAAGTGTGCAAAGCTCCAGTAATCCTTCTAAGGACTGGAGTAAGCATCTCGGAGATGGAATATACGCTTTGATGAGATGATCAAAGATTTTGGGTTTATACAATGTTTATGAGAAACTTGTATTTCCAAAGAAGTGAGTGGGAGCACTATAGAATTTCTGATGAGTATATGTTGTTGACATATTGTTGATCATAAATGATGTAGAATTTCTGGAAAGCATGTAGGGTTATTTGAAAAGTGTTTTTCAATGGAAAACCTGGATTAAGCTACTTGAACATTGAGCATCAAGATCTATAAGGATAGATCAAAAAACGCTTAATAGTACTTTCAAATGAATACATACCGTGACAAGATTTTGAAGGAGTTCAAAATAGATCAGCAAAGAAGGAGTTCTTGGCTGTGTTATAAGGTGTGAGTATTGAGTAAGGCTCAAGACCTGACCACGACAGAAGAGAGAGAAAGGACGAAGGTCGTCCCCTATGCTTTAGACGTAGGCTCTACAAGATGCTATGCTGAGTATCAAGACTGAAATGTGCCTTGCCATGAGTCGGTCTATATACAAGAGTGATCCAGAATGGATCACATGATAGCGGTCAAACTTAACCTTAGTAACTAGTGGACAAAGGAATTTTCTCGATTATGGAGGTGGTAAAAGAGTTCGTCGTAAAGGGTTACGTCGATGCAAACTTTGACACTAATCCAGATGACTCTGAGTAGTAAACCGGATTCGTATAGTAGAGCAGTTATTTGAATAGCTCCAAGTAGCGCATGGTAGCTGCATCTACAAGATGACATAGAGATTTAGAAGCACACACGGATCTGAAATATTCAGACCCGCTGACTAATAACCTCTCACAAGCTTAGATATGATCAAACCCAATGGGTGTTGGATTCATTACAATCACATTGTGATGTGAACTAGATTATTGACTCTAGTGCAAGTGGGAGACTGTTGGAAATATGCCCTAGAGGCAATAATAAAATGGTTATTATTATATTTCCTTGTTCATGATAATTGTCTATTCTTCATGCTATAATTGTATTAACTGGAAACCGTAGTACATGTGTGAATACATAGACCACAACATGTCCCTAGTGAGCCTCTAGTAGACTAGCTCGTTGATCAATAGATGGTCATGGTTTCCTGACCATGGACATTGGATGTCATTGATAACGGGATCACGTCATTAGGAGAATGATGTGATGGACAAGACCCAATCCTAAGCATAGCACAAGATCGTGTAGTTCGTTTGCTAAAGCTTTTCTAATGCCAAGTATCATTTCCTTAGACCATGAGATTGTGCAACTCCCGGATACCGTAGGAATGCTTTGGGTGTACCAAACGTCACAACGTAACTGGGTGGCTATAAAGGTGCATTACAGGTATCTCCGAAAGTGTTTGTTGGGTTGGCACGAATCGAGACTGGGATTTGTCACTTCGTATGACGGAGATGTATCTCTGGGCCCACTCGGTATTGCATCATCATAATGAGCTCAATGTGACTAAGTAGTTAGTCACGGGATCATGCATTACGGAATGAGTAAAAGTGACTTGCCGGTAACGAGATTGAACGAGGTATTGGGATACCGACGATCGAATCTCGGGCAAGTAACGTACCGATTAACAAAGGGAATTGTATATGGGATTGATTGAATCCTTGACATCGTGGTTCATCCAATGAGATCATCGAGGAGCATGTGGGAGCCAACATGGGTATCCAGATCCCGCTGTTGGTTATTGACCGGAGAGTCATCTCGGTCATGTTCTGGTTCCGAACCCGTAGGGTCTACACACTTAAGGTTCGGTGACGCTAGGGTTGTAGAGATATTAGTATGCGGTAACCCGAAAGTTGTTCGGAGTCCCGGATGAGATCCCGGACGTCACGAGGAGTTCCGAAATGGTCCAGAGGTAAAGATTTGTATATAGGAAGTCCAGTTTCGGCCACCGGGAAAGTTTCGGGGGTCACCGGTATTGTACCGGGACCACCGGAAGGGTCCCGGGAGTCCACCGGGTGGGGCCACTTATCCCGGAGGGCCCCATGGTCTGAAGTGGGAAGGGAACCAGCCCCTGGTGGGCTGGTGCGCCCCCCATGGGCCTCCCCCTGCGCCTAGGGTTGGAAACCCTGGGGGTGGGGGGCGCCCCACCTGACTTGGGGGGCAAGTTCCCCCCCTTGGCCGCCCCCCCCCCCTTGAGATTGGATCTCTAGGGGGCCGGCGCCCCCCAGGGCCTCTATATATAGAGGGGGGAGGGAGGGCTGCGCACCCAAGCCCCTGCCGCCTCCCTCTCCCCCCGTAACACCTCGCCCTCTCGCTGAGCTTGGCGAAGCCCTGCCGAGATCCCCGCTGCTTCCACCACCACGCCATCGTGCTGCTGGATCTCCATCAACCTCTCCTCCCTCTTGCTGGATCAAGAAGGAGGAGACGTCTTCCCCAACTGTACGTGTGTTGAAGGCGGAGGTGCCGTCCGTTCGGCGCTAGGATCATCGGTGATTTGGATCACGACGAGTATGACTCCATCAACCTTGTTCTCTTGAACACTTCCGCTGGCGATCTACAAGGGTATGTAGATGCACTCCTTTGTCTCTCGTTGCTAGATGACTCCATAGATTGATCTTGGTGATGCGTAGAAAATTTGAAATTTATGCTACGATCCCCAACAGTATGATCATTACAAAGTAGAAGTTATATATAACCCATAACCATGTGAGGGCCATGTAAAAGAAATACGTGAAGTCTTGGCGCGAAGGGAGCGGTGACAAGGACAATCCGCGTGATCTCAAGTCATCGTTGCTCTCTAGAACTCGTTTCGTCAACTCATGGGATGGTGAGGTTCACAAGTAAGCATGGGTACCTGCACAACAAATACAAAAACGAAAGAAATTTTGTGTGTGGTAAATGTACACATCATTCATCATGATGTGTATGTGGACATGTGAGTTAGCACAAGATAAGCATCGCTCGAAGAAATTTGATACATGGTATAAGAACATGTCATCCATCATGAAAGAATAGTTGTTATGTATGACACGAGGGGGACACAAATTGAGCGTGCACGTATAGGGCACAATAATAGCATTATCATTCATGGGGATCATATTGTGCACACAAGTATTGTGTAGGATCAAAAGTATGTCTAGAGGGGGGGGGGGTGATTTGACTACTTGACCAAATAAAACTTAACCTTTTCCCAATTTTAATTCTTGGCATATTTTAGCAACTTAGCACAAGTCAAGCAATCTCAACACAATTCAAGCAAGCATGCAAAGAGTATATGAGCAGCGGAAAGTAAAGCATGCAACTTGCAAGAAAGTAAATGGGAGGAGTTTGGAGGGAGCAAACGCAATGTTGACACGGAGATTTTTGGCGTGCTTCTGATAGGTGGTGCTATCGTACATCCACGTTGATGAAGACTTCAACCCACGAAGGGTAACGGTTGCGCGAGTCCACGGAGGGCTCCACCCACGAAGGGTCCACGAAGAAGCAACCTTGTCTATCCCACCATGGCCATCACCCACAAAGGACTTGCCTCACTAGGGTAGATCTTCAGAAGTAGGCGATCTCCTTGCCCTTACAAACTCCTTGGTTCAACCCCACAATCTTGACGGAGGCTCCCAAGTGACGCCTAACCAATCTAGGAGACACCACTCTCCAAAAGGTAATAGATGGGTGTT